>JBBELK010000564.1:0-634201 GCA_037783545.1 Henricia sp. BOLD:AAB3569
GCAATAAAAATAATTAACAACATCGTTGATAATAAACAGCTTTCATGCAACAATTGTAAATCATAATATAATCAAAGCTTAAATTTGCAGTTTCTCAAATTTATTGAAAATTATCACGGTTTATCTCCATTCACTGTTCACGCAGGCGCAAATGTATATTAGGGCAAAACGAATTATTTCGGGTCCAATAGTAAATTAAGTGCATACGTTTCGCCTATACTATAACATTGGATGTTGTTTTGAAATTGTGAGGCACAAATGCTTGGCGTTAATTTCAAATACGAGTAGCAACTCACTTTCGTTTTTATTTTGTCTGAGTTTAGAATCTTCACATGCATGCACTGGATCTGTCCCAGCCCAAACGTGTTCACGCGTTTGTTCAGGAGTTTGAATCGACGTGGGAATCGTTGGATGTTTTGGTAAGGCACAAACAAAAATAATAACTAGACTTGTGTTCGTTATTGACAACGAACACAGCGCTGTTCCGGTTCATTTTTATGAACCTGTTTGGTGTTCGACATGACCGAACGAACACTGAGCTTATTTGCGTAAACATTGCTGCACAAAGTCACTTAAGACGTTTTTAATTTCGTTGTTAGAGGGCGCCCTCCCAGGTGATGCATGGCATTGCCACTTACATTTTTGGAAAGCCCAATGACCCTGAACACTGACACCGTCAACCACATTCATGCATTCCTTACCACTTTCAATAAGCCAGTTGCGTGATACATTTGCATAAATCCTAGAATCCTGCCTCTGCGCTATGGCGGTCGCATATAAAGAGTCATGCACCAGACTATACCAGGCCGTTGGCATGGGCGGTGCACGCTGGAACATGTTAGCCGGCGCGAAAGTCTGTATACCTGGAATACATGTACCTCGCACATTACTCTATGCATTTTGAAGCTGGACCATCAAAAATTGTTGCCCGAAATAAAAAGTGAAAAAAATGGGCAGAAAACAAAAATTAAAAAATATAAAAATATAAAAAATTCTTAACAAAAACAAAGGCTGTTCCGGTCGTGTCCGGAACAGCCAATAAAAAAAATCGTAACGAAAACAAACGCTGTTCCGGTCGTGTCCGGAACAGCCATTAACTGAAGAAAAATTATAGAGTTTCTTCCATATGAGGGCGCACTTGTAAAAAAAAAAAACGAAGTGTGTCACTGTGAACAAACATTTATATGAATTCAACTTCAATTATTGTTTTCTTATAGAAAATATCACCTTGGGCGGAGTCATTGCATTGGGCAGTCGGGACTACTTCTATCTTACATTTGTATGAGTAAGGTTTTTCCTGTCAAATAGTTAAATTTGGGACATTGAAAATCACGTACACATGTTAACGTTTGGCCTAAATTCCAACACCACGTCTTCAAAGGAGAAGTATACCCCAAAAAAGTGCATCTCGTATGCATTATTGTTATACATGTATACAAAAACAAGAAATATTTAAAAAGCAGATACGAACTTTACAAGGAATAGCAATTGCATTGTAGTATATGGGCGCCGTAGTTTTGTTTGAAAACTGGGCGAAGAGCGACGTTTTCCACACGACGTTTTCGTGTATTGCCATAAGAAAACAACATTTGCTTGACATGTCTATATACAACCTGCTTTGCATAGATTTGTTTAGTAAATAAATGACGTCATGGGTAATGAGGATTCTCTCTCTCTCCCGCTCTTTCTTTCTCAAGGTGAACAACGCGGCATGTTTAGTGAACACGCGAGAGTTGACTGAAGGACTGGATACAAATTTAACCATGAACACGCTCGGCGTGTATGTCCTGACGTCATCACTTATGCCTCTCCTTAGTAAGACACCGGGATCAAGGGTCGTAAGTATACCGATGAAGCCATTATTATCGATTTATGATTAAGTAAACTGGGTCAAAAAATAACTGTCTGCTCATATTCCTGATAACACGAGGTCTTTGTTATTATGCGTGACCTACAATGATTTTCTGATGAATTTTAAAACTGTTTTTATAGATTATGGTGTCTACCGTATCGATTTACACCGAAAAATTAGACTTGGAAAGTTTGAAGGACCAACAATGGAACGACACGACGCCGTATGACGCCCACAAGTTCTACCTTCAGAGCAAAGTATGTGCACCGACTGGTCATTTTAATTTTTATATATGTATATCAAACATCTAAAGGATTCTAAAAGTAGTCATATTTTGGGAGATATGTATATTGATTGCTTTCCGGTGACGTCACCCCTTCCATCCACCATTTTGGTGGTCATTTTTTATGACCCACGTGGCTCGAGTAATAACCGCAAAAAGAGCAAGAAAGGCGCATTGGTTGCACTTTCCTCTGTTGCTTGACCTGGCTTTATGTTGTTGCGCGCGCCAGGATGTTGTATCGAGAAAGATAAAAACGTATTTCTTCAGGCTAAAATCGCGATCAGTAGAAGCAATTTCGTTTTTACAAGCGAGTGCATGCTCAATAGTATGAACGTATCACAACGCTCCCGTGCGGCATCTTCGAATGAAAATACGCTGGTGAGTATTTTTTACGCATGTTCACCTGCGTCTGTTGGCGCGCGCGTGTACGCGCGTGACTGTTGACCACCAAACATTCCCGGATGTTCTACGTCACGGAAAGCAATCAAGGCTGCTTTCGAGCGCGGCACCAAGTGCTCCATGGTGCTCCATGGTGCTCGCCCGAAAGCGTGTGTAAGCATGTGTGTGACGTAACGTTTTCCACACCTGGAGCACCAGGGACGAGCGCTCGAAAGGCAGCCCAATAGGGGAAACCGTGAAGCCGAGAACACGTGTTACAACTCGTCACGGGTATACGATTTAGGGTAGTTAAACTAAACACCAGTAACTAAACACCATTCAACTGGGATCATACCTGCACCTTTCAAAGCTGAATTGAAAATCATGACAATATAGGTAAATATATAAATATTGTGATTTCATACCTTGTCCATTATCGTTTCCCAATTAGCGACAGCAACTTATCATGATGAAGCACTGGGCTAGACTCTTTCCAGACGTACATTTCTCAGCAATGCACCCTGGATTAGCAGACTCCCAACTTTTTAGACAATACTTCGGAGATCTGGGAATTAGACCATGGGGCATAGGTGATTATCTTTCAGTTTCGTGGCGCAGTTCTCAGAACTATGTGGAAATAGCAAATTCTATTAGTCAATGTCAAGTGAATTACAAAAACCAAAATCCACAAACCCGAAAATCACCAGATTTTTATATTTTTACATTTAAATTTCTCTTTCAAAAATAGCGCCCTCTGTTGGCCAATTTTGGAGAACTGTGTGCATTTCCTATGGAGGTAGACTGGTTCCCGGTCCACATATTCTACATACGACGACTGAATATGAGGACAGGCTACTGTCGTGTTTAAAATAGCACTTTAAGCATTACGTCATGCATTTATTTTTAGGAGCACATAACCGTTAATTTTCAAAGCGCGCTGCGCGCTATATAGAATGAGTGTACAACAATTTGAAAGGGGTTATTCCATATTTGACCAATACAAATTTAATATATTAACCTTAAAATATTAAATATGCCCATTTTAATATACATGTATGCTAGCATCAAAAAGAAAATTCAAACCTTGTCTGCATCACCCAGTGAGCTCCATATTGTACTACTCGAAACAATGACGAATTGTACCCGACGATTAACGGTAACGTCCGGACGACCGGATGTGCATTCGGGTAACTTCGGGAACCTTCGGAAAAAGGAGGCCGAGGGATTCCTCCTGTTTCAAAATGGCGGAATTGGCGGCTGCCGGACCTTAAATTCAGTCTAGTCAAATAATGTTTGGTCCGGGTACCAGACTACTATGGAGGTGGCCATGGTACAGTGTATATAGCCAAATTGACTGCTGTGTGTGCAGTTTATTAGCTTTTGCTATTACTAGTATTAGAGGAAATCAATGTAATGGTTTCTAGTGTCACATAATGCTAAACAATTATTTAAACCATAAGAGTCAGGGCAAAACTTATACTCGAAACAATTTTTTTGAGGTTTCACATAGTCTTGCTTTATCCCATTGTACTTCAGTGTGCCAACATCTCATTTGTTTTGCTGAATAGATTTGTGATCTGTGGCCAATTCTGAGATTGGAATACAGTGAAACTTGTATACAATGACCATTGCAACCTCGGGACTGGAAAAAAACCTGGCCACTGGCCACATTATAGAGGTTGCTTATGCATTGTACGCATGGCCACTATAAGCAGGAGCCTTGTTTATCAAGGTGGGCTTAAACAAGTTTCACTGTTACAGTATTATTAAACGCATTATACATATAAATTAAAGTTAATTTCCAATATGAACATTTTTGTGGAGCTCAAACATATTATTTAACTGACCTGTGCCTCAAATTACATTTTACTAATCTGTTAGCTTTCCATGTCTACTCAACGTCAAATTTGGATAATAAGCGGGGAACCTACATGTAATCTTTTCAGTAGTATATTGTGAATCATCTCAAACTGTCACTATGATGGAAATTGGGCACACACACTGATATTAACAAAAATGGGCAAATTTTGCCCAACTTTGTTTCAAATATCAACATACCCATCTTTGGGGCACAAAATACCCAACTGGTGTTGGGTAACAGCCTTAAAGTCGAGCATATTTGGCCCGAGATACCCAACAGGCATGTTGGGCATATACGAAAATATTTCTGCTCTATATGTTGAATTTAACCAACAATTGTATGCGGTTGTTCCCAGGTGTGCAGTTGCTAGAATGCGTCCTGCCTTGTGTTGAAAATTCCCCATTAACTGGAGTATAGAACTTGTATAGTTTACCCAAGAACATTTTCTGCATAGTGACCCAACAAATGTCCTAATGAAATTCTCCAACTTTATTTTACCCATCATATTTTTTATAGTATACTTTGAAGCGCCCACTCTGGATTTCACAATCTCCAACAGATGGAGAAAATATTGTTTGTCTGTATACTATGCTCAACCTTTTAATACTTTCAGCAAGAGGTAAACAAAATACACCAATAAATAGCCGCTGTTTCCCCAATTTACAGAACTTTGCATTTAACCATCGTTGGTGTCCTGGATGTTTTACCCAACAGAGTATTTTCTGCATATGTTGAGGAAATATGGCCTAAACGTCAAAATAAAATTCTCCAACTTTTTTTTACCCAGCAATTTTTACAGTGCACCATTGTTAATAACACGCGTATAATGCATAAGCAACCTCTATAATGTGGCCAGTGGCCAGGTTTTTTTGCAGTCCCGAGGTTGGCCACTATATATGGGTCATTCCATAAATACGGGACCCAGTGTTCCCCTTTACGTCATAACACTTCCGGAGTTGATTTTTATACATACCGGGCTTCAGAGAACGGTTACCCTCAGCATATAAACAATATATGGCCTCGTAAATCGAACAACACTGGTGCGATCTTCTAAATGCAAGTGTGACATTTTGAAATTTATATTGAAAAATTATTTAAATTTCGCTCATAATATGATTTGAATTTATAAGGTACAGGTTCTACAGGTAGGTAAAACCAGAAGCTACCTTTTCCAGAAAGAACCTGGTCAAAAAGAATTTTAAAATGCCTTGGTGTCCCCACTTACGTCTCGAATATTATCAAAACTATGACACCATGACATGTCTAAATGTTTGGAAATTGTTTCAAATATCCTACACTATCAGAAATTGCACGGAAATTTATTCAAAATATTTTGGTAACTTGAAAAGGCCATTTTTACAAATGCTTTGGCCCCCATATTTATGGAATGACCCACATAGGCCTACAAGTTTCACTGTATTCCAATCTCAGAATTAACCACAGATCACAAATCTATTCAGCAAAACAAATGAGATGTTGGCACAGTGAAGTGCAATGGAATAAAGCAAGACTATGTGAAACCTCAACAAGTTTGTTTCGAGTATACATGTACGTTTTGCCTTGACTCTTATGATTTAAATTATTTTTTAGCATTATGTGACACTAGAAGCCATTACATGAATTTCCTCTAATAGCAAAAGCTAATAAACTGCACACACAGCAGTCAAATTGACTATATACACTGTACCATGGCCACCTCCATAGGAAATGCACACAGTTCTCCAAAATTGGCCAACAGAGGGCGCTATTTTTGAAAGAAAAATTTAAATGTAAAAATATAAAAATCTGGTGATTTTCGGGTTTGTGGATTTTGGTTTTTGTAATTCACTTGACATTGACTAATATAATTTGCTATTTCCACATAGTTCTGAGAACTGCGCCACGGAAATCACTTTCTGAACACATTTTGCTGCCTTGCCCCATGGTCTAAATGAAGTTGATAACAGCAGGGAAGGTGAAAACGCCGGAAGAGGGCGCTGATACAATGGTGTGGTTGGCTATTGCGGATGTCGTGCAGCACTACGACAGTGGCCTGTTCTTCGCAGGTACATTTTTGTCATTATTTGTAATACACGTATTCAGCATTATGGTAACTCTTGCTTTACCTGGCGTTAATTTTATCCAGTCAGTTTTTAAACCAAGAAGAAAATACTTCTGAAATCCGGTATAAATCCCCTTTACCCTCCGAGGCACTGGAGCTTCCGCGAGACATTTTTAAAAAAAACGTTTTGGCGATTACGCCTTATTTGCTATGGAGGTGCGTATTTCGTGGCACGATTTTGGCGCGCACGCATTGCTGACGAGCCTGTTCCTTTAAACTCCATATTATAATCTTCAATCAATAACCCATGTAAAAAAACCAGTAGTCACCATTAACGTTGAGTTCACCCACCGGTCAGACCGATCCTTGGAAATGTAGGCTTCGGGCCAAGAGGGCGTTTTATATGTGACACAAACGTGGGTTCTTTGGGTAAAACTGTCCTGCCGCAAGGCATAATAGCAACTAAATGTATGTGACCTGTGACAAAATGTAAATTAAACTATTTAGACCAAGAGATTGTCCACCAACAGTTATTTATTAGACGTACATGTATTATAAACTGCCTTCCATGCTATAGTCTCCATTATTGTGCGTCCGATTGATTTTTATTATAGGGCGCTATCGGAGAGTTAGAAATGGTGCATAACAGACTGCTTTTCTGACCATCTCAAATTATCTTTCCCTGTACAGATCGGCAGGTCATTCCACTACATCTGAGTAATTTAACAAAATCCACGGAAGATGAGGAGATAGACTTTATCAACTGCCTGAAAAAGCTCAATGATGACGTCATAAACGGAGTTGAGATGTAATGAAGAAGAGTTGATTATCTTTTCGAAATTAGAAATCATTTTAATAAAAGGATCGAGTTATTAAATTAAAGCAAGAATATAAATGTAGTTTGTAGTAGCACGACAAGTTCGATTTCTAATACAGTCGAACCCCATTAATGTTTATAGATCCCATATCAGTGTTTTAATTGTTTTCATTCGTGGTACAGAGTTCCTGTTATAACAAGGTAATCTGCAAAGTCCCGCAAGAACCTCGTATCAGCGAGGAATGTATTTCTTTATTTCCTGATGGTCATATTTAGCTGCTGTCACTTTGAAAACCGAAAATGACGTATACATGTAATTGATGTTCTTGATCCAGCGATATAGTCCAGGCGTTTCTATTTAAAATTCCCCTTTTTTATTACACTGAAAAATATCTTGTCTTTAAAATAATCATATTATTCAATTCAATTCAATTCGTTTATTTATTGTCCATTTAAAAGATAAAAATGGAAAATTTACAGCTCCAAAACAGAACACTAAATCAAAAATATATATTTAAAAAAAAACACATTAAGAATCGTTAAAAACTCTTACTGACAAAGGCACAAATGAATTAAGATGGCGTGTAGTCCTACATATTATGATGCTTCGGAGTATTTTCCCTGACCTCATGAAATAATTATAATGGTGTAAAGGATGATCCTTATTTTTCATTATTTCACCGGCCTTAGTTAAAACACACCTGAGATGAGATATTCCATGTTTTCGCAGCAGTTCCCACGGTCATATGCGGGTATATTAAAATAATAAAATTGGTTCTAAAGGTCGATTAACACTAACTCCCTTGGGTGAATGTAATATCGTACTGATTTTGGATTTTCCGTTCTCGGTACCCTCTGGAGACCCGGGTACAATAGGGAACAAAAGGATGAAAAGGTCTCCACAAGGTTCTCACGAAATAGAAATATGGATTTTACTCAAAAAGGAGGAATGTCCAAGGTATACTTATCGTCGCAAATTGGAGTGTATAAAATAAGGTTAGTACGGTCGAAATTTCAGCCCAGGAAAGTAATTCTGATTTAAATAGCGTTCCTCCACAAGGAAACAAAAATGGGAGCAGGTGGACTGAGGAGTGTTGGGGTTAAAGACTATACACTGTCAATTGCAGTGGCCCAAAATTTTACTTCCTGAGTTGACAAGAAAACGGGAAGAAAACCTGACTGAAAAGTGTTGATAGCAATACCGAAGTGAATACGTCACCCTATTGTTAGTTGCCTAGGCAATGGCTCTATACACTAAAAATCACTGAACCATTTTCCTGTGCTTTTGCAATATGGTGTTTTATCTGGCAGCCATGATGTTTGGAGCCAATTACCATGACAACACGTCACACTGAAGGCACTCCATGGTAACAAACCCCACATGATTTTTTCCCGTGTAAAATTGTACCTTTGTGAGAGAAGTTGCCAACTTCAGGTGTTTTTGAATCGTTTGCAATTCATTCAACACAAACACCACGCATGGATTCTTTAGTGATGTAACGCTCTTGTTCCAACATGGAATTCTGTTCTTCATCTCCAAAGTTATTTATTTTATTTATTTATTTATTCAACCACATCCAACAGCGAGTAAATCGCCACTTACAGGATAGGTACAAGTAAATCATAAAATAAATATATACAAATAAATATAATATGAATTTAGAATTAACATGATTAAAAGCATTGCACAATCAATTGATACTAAAATACCTACAGGCGATTCCCTATCACAGATTTTAAAAAATAAAATGCTCTACCAGCTGAGCTATGAGGCACACGGTGGTCACAGTATAGGCCTACTCCCTCAGGTTTTCCTCAAGACCTCTGAAACACGCGTTTTTTGTTCAAAAATCCCGCCCTATTCGAGCGAGAATTGACATTAAAGAAGGTATTTCGTAAATAACTTTGTAAAATAACAACTAATTTATTCATACACATACATTTTATACACGCAATATAAGTTGTGTTATAAACGAAAGGTGTATAAAACTTAATTAGTACGCATTTTGTGTTGTTTATCGGTTACTAAAATACAATAAAACTCTGTATATAGTTTAAATATTCCTAAGCGAGGTTCGCTAGCGCTCGCTTAGACTGGTTTCCCGTCCACATATTCCACACACCAACACGATTATGACTTTATGAGGACCGAACGCAACATCTGTATGGTGTCTGATCACCATGGAAATGAAACAACCAAACTTGGGATGATACAAAAATCGTAAGGGCCTTATCGGGAGTGGGTGGTGGGTGGTGGGGGTGGGTGTTGACATTGTGTACACCATGCGTACAGGAGGGAGGGGGTGTTCCAAGCCAATACGTATGTACGCAAACCGAAAATTTGCTTCTAGTAAATCGGGAAAGGATGGACAAGTTGACCATGGCTTCACACCTTACAAAACATATTACCAGGCCACACATTTTTCTCACTCCTAAATTTAGGTTATTTTTCATTAAATATGTATTTACTGATGATTGATGTGTCATTTTAAGTACAAAAACAATGTATACATTTTCATGTATTTCAGACTTTGGAGGCGACATATGAATCGTACTATAGTAGTATACATGTAGCACTGTTTTACCCCCGTCGGCAATACCTCTCTGGGGGAATGCCAAATCATCATGGTTAATAGAACTTACCATAAATATAACACTTCAACAAAGTCCACAACCAAACTATCAGGCTCTTGCGAGGGGTACCGTGGCCGAGTGGTTAGGGGCATTGACTCGCAATCATGGGTGAAAACTTGGTTCGAATCCGCCGGTTCGAATCCGGCTGCGGTACCTGTGCCCTTTGGGCAAAGCACTCAACCACACTTGCTTCATCCATCGGAAGGGATGTAAAGCCGTTGGTCCAGTGTGTTAGGTAATGGTAACGCACTCTAAAGATCCCAGAGCATTCTTTCGTGAAGAGCAAGGAGATTCCCCGGTGTCTCTGGCCATTTCTAATTGTAATTCTTCATAAACGCTTACGAGTGACAGTGCAATGAGCAATATTGAGGAATCCTTGGTATGAATACCAGAACGAAATAATAATAATAGGAAATCGGCGTTTTTTTTCTTCAAAAATCCCGCCCTATATATTCCAGCGAGAATTGACATTAAACGCGCATGCCCAGAAGGTATTTCGTAAATAACTTTGTAAAATAACAACTAATTTATTCATACACATACATTTTATACACGCAATATAAGTTGTGTTGTAAACGAAATTGTATAAAACTTAATTAGACAAGTACGCATTTTGTGTTGTTTATCGGTTACTAAAATATAATAAAAGGCTGCATAGCGGACTATTTGTAATGTTAAGCCGAAGCCTTATTCGTAACGGCTTTAAAGGGTTTGACATGCTAAACAACTTTGTGCCTAAGCTTTGCTTCATAATGACGGATTACTTGTTCAGCAAGACATACTATTGTTCGTTTGGATGTAAAATCAATAAAAGGTGGCCTTTTTTCAACTTTGAAGATTTCATTGCAATAAATCACAGACAGAGGGCGCTGTTTTGAGTGCATCACATAAGCAAGACAGAAGGGAAAAGTTAAGAAAAAACATAAGACTTCAAGTTAGACTTGTGGCAAATTGCTGCAGTTTCTACCCCCAGTTTTGTCATGGCTTACAGCAGGCAACATGTAAAACAAACTAAAACAGCCATGGATTACAAAAGTTTCAGGAAAATTGAGAAAAAAAGTGGAATCTTTTGTGCACAGTTGAATGTGATTTTCCTGTGTTTGCCTCTTGTGACATCGTGACCTTGGTCATGAATATGCATATCTGCATTAGCATAAAAACTAAAAAATTTGGTTTTAACCCCCAAAGCAAGCTCCAAATACGATTTTTATGACTTTAACTGAGTAGAGTGGTTTTAAAGCAATATTTCATTGATAAAAATCCTAAATAAGGCCCTTTAAATCTTCTAGACTGGTTCCCGTCCACATATTTCACATAGGAGAACCATGGAGGAACTTATATTTTCGCAATAAGCGGTAGGATCGGAAACCAATCTATAAATCTTCCTGAGCTGAATTGAACAACCGAAACCGGATATGGATTACGGACCGGATAGACGAGAGGGGGCGCGCTAGGATTATTGGCATGGATTTTTCGAAGGTGCAGTTATTATTAGTTTTCTCGTTTTAATTGAATGCTATTTTACTTATTTTTGAGTTGAGAAGTATTTGTGAGACTATAGTCAACGATAACAGCAATTTTGAGAAGAATTTCAAGCGTTATTTGTGTCCAACAACCTGAAGGCTGCCGTACATAGACCTTATCGCTAAATACCGCTTGGGCAAGTTTGCACAAAAGCACAACTGTATTGTGGGAAGGAAAACGGGGCAAAGTCTGCCCCGAAAACCTTCCCACAATACATTGCTGCTTTTGTAAAAACTCACCCAAGCGGTATTTGCGATAAGGTCTATGCATGACATGTTCAGATGTTCAATGTTTCTTCCTCCAATGGTTGTTGTAAAGTCGTTCGTGTTCGTCCTACTTTCAGAAGGCTAAAAGTGTTTTTTTGACGTTTATATTGGGACGTTATCATTTTCTATATAACACTTTTAGCCCCTTACCAATTTAACCCCATTCGCTATCTTACATTTTGCTGCACGCGGCAAGATGGCCGCCGTACTCCAAACTATAGTTCACCAATACAGTCAAAATTAAACATTGAAAAACTTACCATGGAAGTACCTGGAATCTCCAGAATGTTGTACCGAGGTCCGTTTTCCCCGACGATTCTTCTAAACAGAAAAAAACTAGTCCAACGTAATTTTTCTTGACATTTTCGAGCACACTCGGGACAACAGCGACATTTACCACGTGTTTAGAGATGAACAGTCAGGGCCCAGATAGCCTGCCTCTTGTGGTCATCTCATTGTATGACGTCACTAGCTACGTTCGTCCATGGCTTCCTCCACCATGACCATGCCCATGCCAGGTTCGTCCAAATTTGGAATACGCTTCGGTGGTTATCTGGGATTGAGCTGTCAAGTCGCCCCCTGGCCGAGTCGCCCCTGACCAACTCGCCCCCCTTCCGCGGTTCTGCCCCCCCCCCCCCCCCCCCCCCCACCCCCTTCGCCAAACACTTTATAATTCGCGATTGGCCACTTTACATAATTGGGTCAAGGGGACGAGTAGGCTATAAAGGGGCGAGTCGGTCAGGGGCGACTTGGTAAGGGGGCGAGTCGGTGAGGGGGCGAGTAGGTAAGGGGCGACTCGGCCAGTGGGCGACTTGACCTGATTCCTTATCTGAGACCCCCATGAGTCTAAATATATCAACCAACTGGAAATGGTCCAGAGAAGGGCGGCTAGGTTCGTGTGTAACAACTACGATAAGCATGCGAGTGTTTCCAAAATGATGAAAGACCTCGGATGGGACACCCTGCAACACAGACGGGAGGCAGCAAGACTTGTGCTTTAATATGAAACAGATCCAAATGGCGAAGTCAGTCATACCAAAGTCTTTAGTTCCACCTGCTCCAACCAGATCTCACCAGGTTAACTATCAGTAATAGTCAACTACTGGATCAACCTTACTGCAGAACCGATGCACGCAAGTACTCATTCATCCTAAGTGAACATGCTCTGGCTGGAATAGACTACTGGACAGTATTGTCAACATAGATTCCATCAACAGCTTCAAAAACCAAATTATTAAATCATATCAAGTTTAGACACCAATTCAGCTCTACTAACTAGGTCTTGACCACTCGTCCCCCTCCCGTGGCTCTACATAGACTTTGTTGTAGTCTGTTGCCACGTACCGATCAAGATCAAGAACTTGATAATAAAAGTGTTCGAATCGATTTTCACTTGGTGCATTTCGAATATAATCCACGCGCATGCGTGTTATTAATGTTATTATACTTTCTGCCCCCAGAGTTTTATTCCATTATCCGGCCACTTGTTTAAGTTCTACTTTGATGACAAAATTGGTATATTTTTTTATTGAACAAAGATTTGAATAAAATTACTTGCTGGAACCAACAGATCATCAAATTCTAAGATATACTTCCCACTTGCACTTTTGTCGGAAATGTTGCATTTCTGAGATAAATAAATGATAAAATTACCGCATAAAGTAATGCACAAAATTACGACGCGAGCGGTCTGTGCGTAAGCGAGACAACAAGGGCGCTGCGCACGTGCGTGAATGGTTATCTTGTGCACTAGGCTAACTAAATGCAATTTTTGAAGGAGAAAATGTGATTTTTCTACAGAAAAGTGGGAAGTACATGTAGGCCTAGATCTTAAAACTAGATTATCTGTCGATTCCAGGAGGTAATTTCCTTTAAATCTTTGTTCAATGTACCGGTATACGAAAAAAATAAAATTACCATAAAATTAAAAACACAAAACTTAGTTGGGAAAATTTTTCATAGCCTGTTTATGAAAAAGTTGAAATTTCCTGGCATGTCCCATTAAATTTGTGCATGTTGTGGAATTATTTTCAAAAAACCCAGAAACATTTGTACATGTTTTAATTTGAAATTACATGTATGTATGCTAATCGTAACACAATTTTGTGTACATTTTCTCTATCTTTTTATACAAGAAAAAGAACACAAAACCGAAGGATTGAAACAACAAAACATGCAGGCATCTTCTATCATCTTTGTATGCGTCGTTGCCATGGCAACGAACATCAGTCCTAGCAATTCCTTAATGACAACTCCATTCCCAAATCCAGGAAATTGTCAACTGCACAATTTCCAAGATGGTAAGTGGTTCCATAAATTATTGTATTCTGACTGTAAGATGAGGAGGCTCAAAGATGTAACAGTCAATAACTTATTCTGTCGGTCGGTGCCACGTCACATCCGGTAGGGCTGGAGTGAAAGCAACGGTGTGCCCATGGTGACTTAGCGAAGTACCATACATCATGTACATGTAAGAAAGCCATTGTCTACATGAACGATCATTTGTTTTCACTCCAGTAACTGTGCTATGCCCATATACAAAGGCATCGCGGGTAACAAAAGTGCCAGGATGTGCGACCGACAGAGTAAGAACACTGATTGTACCAGCCCCCGTAAGAGCTGCTTGGGCAGGCTGTGCCACTCTGTATGAAGTGCTACCCTCAGCTCCCTGCCTGAATTAATTTTTCTAGAGCTTTTTGGGAAGTGCACGAATGCAGTGGTCATCAAGCTCAGTAAGGTTGAAACCCAACAAAATTGGTTTTGTGAGAGTTCTAAACTGCAGGATTCTCCGAGAAACAGAAAATGTCATATTTTATTATACACCAATCCGTTAACTAAGGTCTCCTTCCCTGTACATCCGCCATAGCTGGAGGGCTTCCACTGAATGACTGCATGTTTTTTGCTGTTGCTGAAGCTGCATTTGTTTACTTTGAACAAGTTGCGCGTCTTTGTAGGGCCAGGGTTGTGTACGCGAAGGCGGGCGCATCGCGTGTATGCGAGGGAGGCGCGTCGCGTGCACGCGGAGGGGGCGCGTTATGCATGTAATGGATAAGCGCTTTTCGTTCTAACAGCAACACAAAACGCACAACCCATGCATTGGACGCCCCCCAGCTATGGCGGGTATATATATATATCTTAGACGTGGAGGAAATCACTGAAGCAGAACAGTGTTGAAAGTGATTTCAAAGTGATTGGGCGATCAGTGCCCTGTTATCCACAAGTTCACAAGAATTTTAATATATTTTAAGAAAATTATTTCTCTCTTTGAACCACATTGTCCATTTTTCATATAGACTGACACAAACTATCACTTTTTATTACGTTTCTATTACCATTTTTTGCAGGCCAGTCACTAAGTTTCACCTCGCAAGAGTACGATTCAGTCATAACCAGGCTTTTTGACCGTTATGTCGAGTTCAACTGCTGTGTGCAAAACTACTGCAACATCAGTTGGTTAAAGAATGGATCGCCGCTGGAACTCAAGATGTTTATGAAGTTGAAAAATGACAATCAAACGTTGGAGATTCAGAAAGCTCTTTACTCACGAGTGGGAAACTACACTTGTGTTGCTTCGGACGGAATAAATTCCGTCAATCGGACTGTTGCGTTGTTTATTGCAGGTTTGTGTTGAGAAGACACTTAAAGGAGTGTGTTCAAATCATATTTTCAAACCCCGATTTTTCTCATTGGTGTTGAGATTTTGATACGATATCATTTGTATATTTTCCCCATTACCATTTTGAATTTTCGCGCTCTCAATCCATATATTTTCAAGGATATTGTAAAAAAAACAAAATACATACAAAAAAAATGATGTTTTGTAAAGTAATTTATCTGGTTCCATAAAGCAGTGCAGTGACCACACCTACCTTTTTGCTTCCACATCCAAATTAGAGATTGCAAATTTCCTGTTTTCTTCCCGTGGATAGTATTTTGGGGAGGTATTTTATATGATTGTCGAGTTAAAACGAAATCCATTTTTCTGAACATCCCTTTAAGGGCTTAACTATGAGACAGGGAAAACCTAAGGGAAACCTGTGTAGGGAAAACCCGAGGGAGTATACCACTGTGACTCATCGCTCAGCTGGTAGAGCATCTGCCCGGTATATCAGAGGTCTTGAGGGGAAAACCCGAGGGAGTGTATCACTGTGCCTCATAGCTCAGCTGGTAGAGCACCTGCCAGTGTGTCAGAGTTCTTGGGGAAAACCTGAGGAAGTACTTTGACCACTGTGCCTCATAGCTGATGAGCTAGTAGAGCATCTGCCTGGTGTGTCATAGGTCTTGGGGATTGAAACCTGAGGGAATATACCACTGTTCCTCTAGCTGAGCTGATAGAGCATCTGCCTGGTGGGTCATAGGTCTTGGGGATTGAAACCTGAGGGAGTATACCACTGTGCCTCATAGCCATGCCAGTGTGTCAGAGGTCTTGGGGAAAACCTGAGGAAGTACTTTGACCACTGTGCCTCATAGCTGAGCTAGTAGAGCATCTGCCTGGTGTGTCATAGGTCTTGGGGATTGAAACCCGAGGGAATATACCACTGTTCCTCTAGCTGAGCTGATAGAGCATCTGCCTGGTGGGTCATAGGTCTTGGGGATTGAAACCTGAGGGAGTATACCACTGTGCCTCATAGCAATGCCAGTGTGTCAGAGGTCTTGGGGAAAACCTGAGGGAGTACTTTGACCACTGTGCCTCATAGCTGAACTAGTAGAGCATCTGCCTGGTGTGTCATAGGTCTTGGGGATTGAAACCTGAGGGAATATACCACTGTTCCTCTAGCTGAGCTGATAGAGCATCTGCCTGGTGGGTCATAGGTCTTGGGGATTGAAACCTGAGGGAGTATACCACTGTGCCTCATAGCCATGCCAGTGTGTCAGAGGTCTTGGGGAAAACCTGAGGGAGTACTTTGACCACTGTGCCTCATAGCTGAACTAGTAGAGCATCTGCCTGGTGTGTCATACCGGTAGGTCTTGGGGATTGAAACCTGACGGAATATACCACTGTGCCTCTAGCTGAGCTAGTAGAGCATCTGCCCGGAGTGTCAGAGGTCTCGGATGAAAACCTGTGCCTCATAGCTCAGCTGGTACTGGTAGAGCTAAGCATCTGCCTGGTGTGCCGGATGTCTTGGGGAAAAAACCCGAGGGGGTATACCACTGTGCCTTAAGTTATAGCTCAGCTGGTACTGGTAGAACATCTGCCTGGTGTGTCAGAGGTCTTGGGGAAAACCTGAGGGAATACTTTGACCACTGTGCCTCATAGCTCAGCTTGTAGAGCATCTGCCTGGTGTGTCAGAGGTGTTTAAATCCCGATGAGGCTCATAATTTTTTCTCTCATCTCATGTTTGGTTATTTTACCACAGAAAGACCATGGAAACAACCACCTTTACCCCTTGCGGGGGATTTATGCAGCAACCAAACCGCTAGCCTCGGAGACTCCACCGAATTCTTCTGTTTTTTCTTTGCTGGCGACATCATACGAGAAATCAACATGACGTGGTACTTTAAACAAACGAATTCAATGAAGTGGCTACCTGTCAAAGAATTGAATTTGGAGGAAACCACGTATGAAGAAATGGTTGACTACAGTGTTTTGAGAGAATATAGGTGAGGCCTGTTTGAACAAAATTATTACAGTCAAACGGCAATGAAAACAGCATTGTTAATACAACATTCTGCTTATAACAGTTTTAAAAAATGAGGCCTGTGTAAAATTAAAGGTATTTTGTTCTGTAGTCAAAATAAATTTTTTCAATTTACTTCCCGTTTGTGGTATATCGTGTTTCTATTGAAGATCCGGGATTTTACCGGTAAATAGCGGTGTTTCTACTGCAAGTCACTCTATCCGGAAAATAGCAGAGCTTGTTGGCCTTCGTCACACTATGTGAGTTTGCCGGATAAAGGTCACATTGTGCGGTCACATGTTTACGTTTTCTCTCCTGTATGTGCACTCGGATGGGATGGTGCGTGTTTCTATTGGCACTTAACAAATAATTTTTCCCGGCATTTCCCTTCCTCGAGAAGAAAAATTGCAGGGGAAATTTCTCCCCGCTATTTACCGGAAAATAGCGAATAAGACCTGTTTCTACTGGGCAGATTTTTTTATCTTTTCCGGAATTATCCAGTAAATGGGTTTCAATAGAAACACGCCTTTAGACTGGGCTACCAGCCAAAATTGTATGTCAACTTGTGTTCTTAGCAACAGCAGCAGAATACCAGTCAATCATAATACACATCACAAACAAATATGGCTAGTAACACATTTTTACAAAGGAAATAATTTTGTGCCTAACATTTTTTGTGCTAAACGGCTTCATGAAATTAGCCCCTGGCCTACACAGTAGCTCAGTCTTGTTGTACCCAGACTTTGTTTGCTTTTTGCACAGTCGAAGTGGCTTGCAACCAACTGCAGGAAAGCACCTGTCTATTAACTATGTTACCAGGGATGCTTATGGAACTTATCAACTTAACGCAACATCAACATATGGAGTCAGCAGCATCTCTTTAGCATTATTAGGTAAAAATATTGTTTACTGCAAATATTACTTTTGTGCCACAAAAGATGCATTTTAATCTCACAGAATTTACAAGGCCACTGAGGCCAATGGCCTTATGCCCTGCTGAGTTGGCCCCGATGCCCCTTTAAAGTCATCCTGAGATCTCAGGGAATTTCCACTCTGCAAAGCGACGTGACAATACCCTGAGGAAATACACGCAAATCTGTGGAGCGAGCCGGCTGTTGTCTTGAGCCAACTCGACCGCCCGAGTCATTTTGATGTAATTTAATCAATTCGGTCATGTTATGCCGAAAAGAAACAATTTCTATACTTTCCAGAAATTGTATTGGGTTCCGTTCCTTATGACTGTCCCATTCCTACCAAACTTTCAAACGACGAACCTTATTTACTCCGCGGTTTTTAAAATTAATAACAGGGATGCATGCTGACGAATGTAATGGAACGGATTCCCCAGTATGCTTTAAATAGCAGCCAATCGCCGACGCGGACAACGGCCAGCATTACCGAGTACATGTATCACGTGCATGCACGGTGTTTACAATCTGCGCGCGTTACATTTGAATGTCTGCAATCGTGCTGCAATGCACATATGCAAGCGTCCTGATTGGTCCAGCAGAGGCGACAAGATTTCTGTCGCTAGTCCCACCGCCAAATGGGGCCTTTTTTAACAGGGCCACTGTACGCAGGAGTTAGGGAGTGCGTTAAAGGGGCACTGTTGCAAGAGGATGCTTTAAAGTACAATGTATACACTTTCTGAGGCCAACTTAGCCAGCATGTCCTATCCTCTTAAATTTCATGAGGCTTGTATACACTAATATCCAGTACACACTTGGAACAAAGTTGGCCTCAGTGCCCCTCCAGTTGGCCTCAGTGCCCTCTGAAATTCTTACAAAATCAGAGCTGGAGTAATTTGCCTTTTATTTTTGTTCCCCAGTGCCCCCGCCCGCCCCACCGCTTGACCTGACTTCGATTATCGCGACTACGGTAACCGTGGCCTGTATGCTGATTCTGCTTGTAATGCTTGCCGTAACGTGGCATTTTTACAAACTTGATATCAAAATATGGAGGAAAAACAGATTTGGTTCTCTAGAGAATGATGGTAATTATATAATCATAAAAATTATTTTACAAAATACAAGTTTTTACTGTGACCGAAAGACCAAGATGGCCGACAGTTGTAACATTTTATTGGTCAGTAACATGTATGACCACCTTTTGTGGCAAGGCTGACTGCACCAGCCTTCATAGCCATCGAGGCAGGGTGCGCCACTCTGCTTGAAATGTCGCCTTGAGCTCCTGTATTTCTGGGGCTGTTTGGGAGAAGCACGGCTTCAGAGGTCAGCTCTTCCTACGCATGCTGGACCAACAAAATTGGTTTTCTGAAAGCCTTTAAAGTAGATTGTCGGTAAAACTTAAGGCTATGGTGGAAATCAACGTGTGTATGGGTTTACAGTAGCACCATGTGAATCTCATTTGTATATGTGTGGTTCTGAAAAGAACCGGTGAGTGTGAACTCAACGTTTCGAACAGCGTGCTCTGTTCGTCTTCAGGAGTAATGCCGGACTCGTGATGATGCAGGGCTATAAGTACTGGTTGAGGGGTGTACAATGTGTGCACTGAAGCGGCGCGGCTTGGGTGGAGGAGGCGTGGTTGTGCTAGGATCCTAATACTGTGGTTGGCACCAGTGTGCTCACTCGTGCATGACACTGTGGCAGTGGCTGTCGTGGGTGGAGGACCTGGGGTATAGGTGACCCATCGGTCTGGTTGGATAATAGGGAGTGCCAGATATTGCTGATGTTGAAGCCAATGTCTTGGGGTACTGTGTTGTGCTTGTGTATTTCGATGGCTTCCCTGATGCGTCTTGGGTGCCAAGTAGATTGTCCCTGAAACAAAAAAGTCACATTTCATTACTGTGGGAATCAGTTTGTCCAAAGAGGTCCTCTTGGACTTGGAGGAAATCACTGAAGTGGAACAGTCTTGAAAGTGATTCCAAAGTGATGCTTTGTTATCTACAAGTTCATTGTATCTAATTTTGCCTTCTTCAGGTTAAATTTATTTTTTGAGAGATAAATACTTTGATTTTTCAGATGGAAAGAGCTATGATGCTTTCATTTCCTACGCTGACGAGGATCTTGCGTTTGTACTCGACATCCGTGAAAAGATGGAAAAGGCTGGTTACTCGGCCTTTGTGCGAGACATCGACATTATGCCAGCAACTAGTAAGTTAGGCCTTAAAGCCAATGGCCTCTTGCCCTGCTGAGTTGGCCTTGATGCCCCTTCAAGATATACACTTTCTGAGGTCAACTTGGCCAGCATGCCCTATCCTCTTAAATTTCATGAGGCAGTAATAACCAGTACACATTTGTGACCAGGGGCCAATTTCATAGAGCCTCTTAACAGGCTATTTTCTGTTGACCGAGCATCAGGCTATTTCATGACATTCTTAAGCAACTTAATTGTCAAACTTTGCTTAAGACGGTGACGCAACAATAGCCGTCTCCAAGCGTGTGCATGCTTAACCACGCTGCAACCATGAAATAGCACTTAACTTGTCTACTACAGTCAGCATGCCTTTTCAGCTAATGCTTAAAGGGACACACCGGCTTTGTTGGGCTATTTTGGGCTCAAAATAGACCCATACATTATTCTGAAGCGCTTTCCAGAGTAAATTAGATATATCCTGAAAAGATGCCGTAAAATTTGGCTGTTTTTGAGCATTTTTCAAAAATTCAAGGTCACGTGACTTTTCGGAACCAGATTCTGGTTTCGAAAAGTCACGTTGTCTTGTGAGTTAGTTGTATTTCCAGCCGTAGAAACCAGCGTGAAGTGCAAGTTGCTTTTGTCATTCGCAGTTGGTTTCTCCTCTTCTTGGAAAATAATGTCCTACGAACACTATGTACATACCGTATTTTCCAATTTGTACACAAATCTGTCAACAGATTTCATAAGAAGGGTTTCTGGGTGTTGATATGGACGAGAGAATCTCTCAGATTTTCGTGTCTTCGCTTCGCGTTCGCGGCGATAAATAATATCCGAAGAAAAAAACAGCATAGGCCTATTGAGGAGACTAAAGACACCAAAACGTTGCGTTCGAGTTGCATTCTCGAGTCAGCGCTGACCTCAAGGATCATGCAAGGTGTGATGAGTCGGGGAAAACAAGGAATCGAGGTTAAACACGTGTCGACCCATATCGAACCTCACCCTTATTTACAAACACATGATACATAATACATCGCGACGGCTGGTAAAGCGCATAGCCCAACATTTGTCTCTTTTGTTAATTTTAAACATTTCTAGTTAATTACGTGACATTTTTTTCACAACGACCATCGAAAAATTATTGTCAAGAATGCTAGATTGCTACATTATGTAAACAGTAAGCCAGTGTGTCCCTTTAAGCAACGCTATGAAATTTGCCCCTGTTTTTGTAAAATCAGTGCTACACAGGTACTGCCCAGAATGTCCATTATATTTTCAAATTTTATTGAGCCTGGGTCAGCCGTTCATTTCTGGTTATGGTCGCGGAAACTTGGCCTAGACTGCATGACTTACAATTCATTTCGCCAGAGTGTTGGCACATTTAAAAAACAAAAATGGCTGTGGTACCCTTTTAGTTGACCTCAGATCAGTGTCCCTCGAAATTTGGACAAAATAGACAGCTGAAGTGGGACGGGGTTGCCATAGTAATAAGCTCTAAACATCATGGCCGTTGGAAAAAGTACCATTGCAAAAGCACTGGGACACGGTTCAGTGATTTTTAGTGTAGAGCCATTGCCTAGGTAACGAACAAAGGGGTGACTTATTCACTTCGGCAGTCTATTAAGGCTTAATTGATCCCCTGCACCTGTATTATTTCCAAAATAATATCTATGAGAGGAAAACATGAAATTTGCAATCCTCAATTTGGATGTGGAAGCAAAAAGGTTGGTATAATCATCAGTTTACTAAACTTCGATGGATTTTTGACGACATCCCTGGAAATATACAGATTGAAGGCGCGAAATTTCAGAATGGTAATGAGAAAAACATGACATGATATGGTATAAAAATCTCAACACCCATGGGAAAAATGGAGGGGTCAAAAATGTGATCTGGACACCCTCCTTTAACACTGAGGCTTGAAATATGATTGCTAAGATAATTTCCAAGATGAGATTTTTAATTTTTGTTCAGCCCTTGTAGAGGAAATAATTCTAGCTTTGAACACCAGCCGTCGATGCCTGATCGTCATCTCGCCGGAATTTATCAGCGGTCGTCATAGCGCCCTCCAAGTTGATGTCGCGACGGACCAAATGCTCCACAAACAAATCAAAATTGTGCCGATAAGCTACCGCGATGTATCGTTGCCGGAACACCGCGAAGCCATGCCGCCGCTACTTAAACGCATTCTGATGAACGTGAGCATCGTCAAATGGGAGAACAACAAGTCGGACAGATCCATGAAAGAATTACTGGTGCACATGCCTCCACACCGTTTGCCAATGACGCGGATGAACAGTCGACTCGAAGAGCGGGATTTGTTAGAGAGCGAGGTGTATAATCGGTGCGAGGACAACCAAGCTGGAGTGAACAGCAACGATAACGTCGTCGTTGATCAGATGGATAGATTTCTTAGGGATGTCGAGGAGGCAGCCGAAGCCAGACATCAGTCCCAGGACCAGACTATGAGTGTCGTGCCCTGTTGAGAGCAATTTGATGATTGTTCATCAAAGAAATGATACGGTTCAAACAAATAAATGCAGTTTTCCTGAAATATGGATTCTTGATCAGAACTGAAGTTAACTTGTAGATAACAGTGAACATTGTGGAATGTTTACATGAAATTAACTAGATATGGGTAATTCCCAAAAATAGGGGTCCAAAATGTTTGGTGTCCCAGTTACGTACGACACTCTCTGCTTCAAAAATCACCACTTATGACCACAAATTCTCAGTAATGAATTGTGGCCTGTGATTATAGGTGGCAGCATCATTTTCTTCAACATTTTGTTTTCTGATTCCTGAAAAAAATATTCAAAACAAGACCATAAAGGCTTATAATTTGTTCCATGGTATTGAATTGGAGTTTGGTGTCCCGGGTTACCTACGCCAATGAAAATTGGCTGTAGAACGAGTTTGCATTAACCTTTGTGTCATATCTACACAAACATTAAATTTGAGGGCATTTGTTCAAATAAAAATAATTATTTTCTACTGGGAAACCACTTTCAATCATTAAAAACACTTGGAAATCTTAAAAAGCATGTCACACTTTTTGACCCCTAATTTTGAGAATTACCCCCATACGATTAAAAAAACACAATTTTCTTAAAATTTAATTATTGTGTAAAAACAGAAGTCTGTTGAAAACAGTGAACTTTTGGATAACAAGGCACTGATCGACTAATCACTTTGGAATCACTTTCAAGACTTTCTGCTTCAGTGATTTCCTCCAGGTCCAAGAGGACCCGTTTGAACCAAGTTATTTCCACAGGCTGAAATGTGACTTTTCCTGTTTCTAGGAGAATCCTGCAGCTGAGGGCTCTCAGAAAACCAATTTTGTTGAGTTATGTTTAATGTGTGGGATGAGCTGATCTCTCGAGCCGTGCATCTCCCAAACAGCCCTATTAGTGGAGATCAGGGACTCAGGAAGGCACTTTTCAGGCAGATTGGCGCAGCAGTTAGTCTTGCCACAAGAAGTGGTTATACATATTCAGGGCGGATCCAGGAATTTTTCCAGGAGGGGGTTTTGCCACCAGGGAGGGGTTTTGCCTATCATATTTTTATGTCTGCTTGTTTCGGACAGGCGGACACGCAAAAAATGCATTACATTATATTTTTTGGTGTCGGAGCAGGGGGGGGGGGGGGGGGGGGGGGGGGGGGGATCGGATCCGCGCCTGATATTACGCATCTGTCATACGTCAGCATCCTCGATATTTCAGTGAAATTTGGTAGGAGTGAACTTTTTTGTTTGAACCATATACGTCACCTGTTGTGATGGCTCAATACTAAAATCACGGAATCACTTTTATGAGTTTTTGCAATATACATTAAAGCAAACTCTTCAATGTCAAGAACCACTTCCATCACATTTGATGTCACACTTTGGCTCTCTATACATGTACTTATGAGGATACCTTGCTTGAAAAAAACCCAAAAAGTACTTAACATAGAAAAATTGAATAATATAGCATTTGTTTCCAAATATTAGTAAATAAAAATGGCTTATTTTCATCATTGTGGAGTAAACATTTAAGTCCTAACAGTGACTTTGAAAAACCTAACTTTTTTGGAATTTCTTTTGTTGGTACAGTAAAACTTGTCTATATTGGCCACTTTGGAGCCGTAAAAAAGGTTTCTTAAGCATTATACACATGGCATTTGGGACCAAATAATTAAAGGTGGGTGGCCACTATATGCAGGTGGTCTGTTTATCAAGGTGGCCTTAATAGCAGGTTTCACTGTATGTAGTGAATTACATCATGTATAAATGGTTGAAACCCAAGAAATTGTATAAAGGTAAAATATTTCTTTTTAAAACATTTTGGTAACCATATTATTTGTGTACAGTTTGAAATAATATGCAAGATTTTACATTAATCTGAGTGCTTTCTAATAAAATACATGTATTTTTATGCAATAAAGCTAGTTATTATGTGGTTGCCGCGCCCCTAAACTGGTTGCCGCGCCCCTAAACTGGTTCCCGTCCACATATCCCACATAGGAGAATATATCGGGAACCAATCTACCGCGCCCCGAAATATTCCGGGGATAATTTTTAAATTCCTGAAACATACATTATTGCATTTTTCACTTTTCAACATTGTAACGTTACTCCATAATTGCCTGTATTTTCTCACGTTAAATAAATCGCATCTGACTCCTGTTTTTCACACCAATAATTGATAAATATCCGAGAAACGGGCTAGGATAAGACAAGACCCTTCATAGCCACCCCTTTTGTATAATGGAGCAGTCTTGCAAACTTTTTGTGGCGGTGTGTTGTGTTGGTTTAATTTGTATACGTACTACAACGTAAATAGTTTAACTTCCGGGTGGCATTTTTAACGCCAGTACTGGCCGAATATTCAAACAATTATGGGTTAATGGTTAAATTGTGACGTTAATGAGGGTTTGTGGGGAGAATTATAAGCTTTGAAGGTGCGGCTGACAAGTTACAACATATATGAGACTGAAAAATCCAACCTGCATATGACTGACTAGATCGACTGAGGCTGCCAGTGCATGCAGTGGTGATGAGCTGATGATCTGAGCATGGAGGAAGGAAACAAGCCCCCCATGATCTGAGCATGGACAAATAACTGACAACTTATTTCCATGTTTTTAGCAAGGTACGCAAAAGCAAATGCAGCTAGGGGTGGGGATTTTTTTCACGCGAAAAGCGACAATCCCCACTTATTAGGTGCGGTAGACAGGGGGAACAATTGTTTTTTACTAGGTGCATAAATGATAAGCATTTATATTAAGCATTTAATTTTAATCAACAATAAATAACTAGTGCCCCTAGAACTATGGGGGATACCTATCCCCCATAGTTCTAGGGGTAGCATGGATCCTAAATAGTAAATATTGCTTTCTTTAACACACTAGGACATGAAAGTGTGAAAGATTTTCAAGTTTATAGTCTCGCACTATTCTACTCTAGGTCTAGGATGTCGCTGTGCATGATGGCTGGACTTTGCAAGGGGGATGAGGAAATTCACTGGTTGTCAAGGAAACCATGCTTAATTCTGCTGCTGTTTTTCACCATGACATCGACAGTTGAGTGCAGTTGCTTCTCACAGAATGTGAATGGTGAGGAATTTACACAAACTTTACAAGCTGTATAGCAAAATAAATAAACTTTGACTAAAAAAAAACCACCATCCGCAATAACTTTAGTTCCAAGAACCCTCTGCAGAGTAGAGACAACAGTATTAAAAAGTATTTTAACATTCATATAATACACAAAAACCAGGTTTTCTGAAGTATTATGTGGCTGAAGTTTCTGCAAGGCATTCTGGACATGGGCTTATAATTTTGAGTGGAAATAAATCAAATAATGCCATTTTTAACAGTTTACCAATCATGTACTCTATCTTTAACCAGATTCAATTCCGAGATTCACTGAGCTCCCACAGAACAAGTTGCACGTCTCCTATCTGGGCTTTCGAAACATAAGATGTCCCGTTGAAAACTACTGCCGTATTCTGTGGTACAAACAGTCCAACAAAATACGCTTCGGTGATTATTCTTTGGAGCAGAATCATTCCGATTTTGGAGATCCATACCCGTGGGATTTAGGAACAGATACTGATATTTCTCTGGAAGACGATAATAAAACGCTAAGATTTCAGTCTGCTGGTGTAGATGCGCGTGGTAACTACACGTGCGTTGTATCCAACGGAGAGTACAAAATTGCGAGAACTACATGTCTTCAAGTAGATGGTAAGAATATGCCTTTTAAGACTGGACGAAATCTCCATAAGGGACCGTCCAAAGTTGTCAACATTTTCACAGTTCTACAGAGCGTAGTATTTTTCAAGACACGTCCCCCACGCCCCCCCCACCTCCACCCCGAAATATTACTTATCGACAATTTGTCACTATCGTGAAATGTCAACATTTTGCAGTGCATGTAAAGTTGTACGCGGCCCTCGAGCTCTCCCACCTCTCTTCCTATGCTTTGTAGAAAATGTTGACAATTTTAGATGGCCCCTAACAGGAAACAACACGTTTTGAAAAATAACATTTACTGTAGTTTCTGAAATGGGTCATTCCATAAAAACGGGACACAGTGTCCTCCTTACGTCGTGACACTTCTGGAGTTTTTTATAATTACCGGATTTCAAAAAATGATTACCCTGGCATATGAAGAATATATGACCTTATGAATCGAACACCACCTTTATCTGTTGATACTACCCAAGACATAACGAGAACGATTCAATAAACTAGTGCGATCTTTTAAATGCAACTGTGACATTTTGAAAATTTCACTCAAAATGTAACAAATTTCGCCGATAATGTAATTTGAATCGATAAAGTCCATGCAGGTTCTAAAGCTGGGTAAAATCAGCAACTACCTTTTCCAGAAAGAAACTGGTCAAAAAGACTTGTAAGGAAATAGGAAATAAGAGTGGGAAAAAATGCCTTTGGAGTCCCCCCTTGTGTCGTGAAACAATTTTCTTGAATATTTTCAAGACACGGAAACCAAGACATGTTTAACCGTTTGTTAATTATTTGAAATATTCTACATTATTTAGAAATTGCACAGAAATTTCTTTAAACAATTTTGTTAACTTGTTTTTATGGAAATACCCAAATCTGTAACATTGTTAAAGGGACAAACCGGCTTTGTTGGGCTATTTTGGGCTCGAAATAGACCCATACATGATTCTGAAAGTCTTTCCGAAACGACTGAAAAGAACCTAAAAAGAAACCCTCAAGACCAAGAATTTCACGGCCATTTTAGAGTTAGGGGAAATTCAATATTCCAAAAACTGTCGTAGAGATACAAGTTACCCCTCAAAATCTAGGTCTTGGTGAGTGATACACATTGGTGCATGATTTATGTCTTTTAATTTAGTAAGTTGGTCAACAGAGGTCAAAAGGTCAATTTTAAAGGGAGTTGCGAAAAATAGGCAGTGGAGAACACTGCTATGATGCCCTTGCATATTGCCCGATGAGTGCAAGTCGGAAAATTGCTTTGGCACAGTCATTACTTAATTATGCTTTCAAAAGTTTTTTGTGAAAACTTATGCAAGATTTTGGGTAATTGCGAATGATGCAGTGGTCCTTTAAAGCCCCAAAACATTTGCACTTAACCAAGATTTTACTTTACGAGTTGACAAGAAAAAAAAACCACTAAAAGCGTTTATTGCAATGGTAAAAAACACCACATGATTTTTTTCTGAGCAAAATGAACCTTTGTAGGGGCGATATTGCCAACTGAATGTGCTTTTTTAAAAAAGTGTCTACAGACAATTTTCTCGCCATTCATTTAATACGAACCATACATGGAATTTTACAACAAAAGTAAGTTACGGTCTAAAAAATTGATTATTATATTCCCAAAGTAAATTTCGGAATTACACGAAACTTGGTGTGAATGATTAGTGCAATGCATGGAACTTGCATTTCAAGTGGTGGGTCCGTACCTTATGCCATGCATGAATGAGCAGCATTTAAAGGTGAAATTGACACTTTTCAAAAATTGCAAATTGCCTAATTCTTTTCACACATGACAAGTACAGTTTTGGTCCTCAGTATCTTGTGGTGTTCGTGCACCGTGACTCACTAAGCAGTTTAACTTAAGAAAAGGCCACGCATGGCCATTCAAGACAGGCCATTGATAGCTTTCTCATGACGTCATGTTGTGTGTCAAACAACGCCGCGCCACGGCGGAAGCAATGCGCGCGCGCGCCGCGTGTGTCCATAGCACGCGTAACGCTCTGTACGAAGGCTCCCATTGGTGAACTAAACCGCGCTACGCCCGTTAGAGACACACGCAACGCGCACGCACATCACTTCCACAATTATTTGACTTACAAAATGGCGTATTCGCACGTGTTCGAATACTATCTATTGCCATAGACCTAGCTTATACCTGTAAAACAAGTAGCCCGTAGGATGGAAGTCAGTCCAAATGCAAAAAGAAAATTGCTTTCAAAATTCGAATTGATTGGAGCTGTCGCAGACTTGCCAAGAACTGGTCGACCAAACGTTACTACCCCTGCAGACGATCACTTGATGACAATGCACGTCCACACAGGGCAAGAGTGGTCAATGAGCTCTTGGAGATTCAAGAAATTGACCGGATGATATGGCCAGCAAATTCCCCAGATCTCAATCCCATAGAACATTTGTGGGATCAACTGAAGTGGACATTTGATCAGAGAACTGATGATCAAAAAACACTCCATGACTTGCCCCAGATGCTGCAGGAGTGGATCCCCCGTCTCATCAACACAATATACGTGATCGATGTCATCAGGTGTTACAAAATCACGGTGGTTACACAAGATACTGAGGATCAAAACTGTACTTGTCATGTGTGAAAAGAATTGGGGAATAACTTCTTGACTGCATTTTGCAATTTTTAAAAAGTGTCAATTTCACCTTTATTAAATGCTGCTCATTCATGCATGACATAAGGTATGGACCCACATTTGCAATGCAAGTTCCATGCATTGCACTAATTATTCACACTAAGATTCGTGTAATTCCGAAATTTACTTTGGGAGAAATAAGCAATTAGTTAGGGGGGAACTTACTATTGTTGAGGTGTTTATTACCATACATATGTATGTGGCTGAAGTTTCTGCAAGGCACTCTGGACATGGGCTTTTATTTTGAGTGGAAATAAATCAAATAATGCCATTTTTAACAATCATGTACTCTATCTTTAACCAGATACAATTCCGAGATTCACTGAGGTCCCACAGAACAAGTTGCACGTCTCCTATCTGGGCTTTCGAAACATGAGATGTCCCGTTAAAAACTACTGCCGTATTCTGTGGTACAAACAGTCCAACAAAATACGCTTCGGTGATTATTCTTTGGAGCAGAATCATTCCGATTTTGGAGATCCATACCCGTGGGCTTTAGGAACAGATACGGAGATTTCTCTGGAGGACGATAATAAAACGTTAAGATTTCAGTCTGCTGGTGTAGATGCGCGTGGTTACTACACGTGCGTTGTATCCAACGGAGAGTACAAAATTGCGAGAACTACACGTCTTCAAGTCAACGGTAAGAATATGCCTTTTAAGACTAGACTAAATCTCTATGCAAAACTATATAAGGGACCGTCCAAAGAAAGAAACTGGTCAAAAAGACTTGAAATGAAATAGATAGAAGAGTGGAAAAATGCCTTGGATTCCCCCCTTGCGTCGTGAAACAGTTTTCTTGAATATTTTCAAGACACGGATACCAAGACATGTCTAACTGTTTGTAAATTATTTTAAATATTCTGCATTTTTTAGAAATTGCACAGAAATTTCTTTAAACAATTTTGTTAACTTGAAATAGCTATTTTTACAAATGCATCAAAATGTCACACATTGGCTCCAGTTTTTATGGAAATGCCCAAATCTTTAACATTGTTAAATAGATGTGTATAAATTTTACAAGAAATCTTGAAAACATACTTCATGGCGTCCACATGTATGCATTTCGAGAGGAAATACAAAATGAGGTCCCTGAACTTCCAAAGCGTACTTTTGTAAAAAAACAAAAAAAAAACTTGTGTGGATCATTTTATTCTATTTTAGGATTATCTTTTCAAATCTTGCATCACTTTCAGAGCTCTTTCCATTGCCCCAAATCACCAAAACTAGATCCCTGGACCAGTCTATAAAATAGGTTGGTGGCTTTGCACAATTTCTTGAAAACATGGGCAGTTTTTAATTTTCTAGGAATTAACGTAGATGAAGTACTGAGCTGACTAATACACAGGTTGGTTTTACACATCCTCAATCTCACATGGAGATAACGCAGTTTGTAACTGTTTTCAAATCCTGTAATTTTTCTTTTGAATGAATTATACCGAAAACACGTGTGTATTGCTGCACAAAGTATCAAAGTTCTACAAATCCTTGCACAATACACATCACGACTTTCAAAATCAAAGTGCAGTTTAATGCAAACATACCATTCCTTCCCACAAATGAAATAACTTTTTTTTTTCCTTTTTAACTGTTTGATAACAAAAATGCAACACGTCATATAAGGCTGTGTATGATACTACCGGTATTAGTGGATACCACCGTGTTCCAAACTGACTAAATTTGACCATATGAGAACAAATTTAAATGAATTTGTTTTAAAAAAAAGTGTATGCCTATTTAAAAAATACATATTCAGAAATTATGCCATTTTAGGTTACATAATTCTATAGTTTATTTAGCTTGTTTTTCTTTCAACCAAACATGGGATGAGAGAAAAACCATACTGGCCTTTATATCGGGATTCAAACCCGAGACCTCTGACTCACTGGACAAATGCTCTACCAGCTGAGCTATAAAGGCACAGTGGTATACTTGGGTTTCCCCCCAAAAAACTAAATTTTCTCTCGGTGTTGCATGGATGCACAACTGAGCAAAGTAACAAATGCCCATGGTTTTTCTCCCATTCAACGATGAGTGTACTAATGCATAGTTCCGACCTGTCAATCAACAACAGAGCTAGCAGACATCACCCACATAGGTCAAAGTGCACTGTCTCACAACAACATCATGCGATGTTCTGTCCCATACAATTTGTACAGTGTTGTATCCGATGATCTGGGTGAATTTTTGGTTTCAAAGCCGGTCGTTTCGTTGTTCAAAGGTACGAAAGCACGTACTGTATGTCATGATATGACATCCCTGTATTACTGGCCCTTTACTCAGTGTGTTTTAAGATAACGGTCGACCCTGAAACATGAATACCTTTGAGTTTTCTCCAATGAATCTGTGCTTTCCGTTGAAAGTCCCATTGCTTTGTGGTTGTGTGTCGCCATTTTGACGATAGCGTGTGAGCCATAGCAACAATATCCAAGGGGGCGGGGCTTACTAGGCAAACTCGGAACTATGCATTACACTTGAACACATGATTCCCGCCTTTCTACTCTACGATGCCCTTGCATATTGTCCGATGAGTGCAAGTCGGAAAATTGCTTTGGCACAGTCATTACTTAATTATGTTTTCCAAAGTTTTTTCTGAAAACTTATGCAAGATTTTTGGTCATTGCAAATGATGCAGTGGTCCTTTAAATACCCGAAACATTTGCACTTACCCAAGATTTTACTTTACGAGTTGACAAGGAAAAAAAAAAAAAAAAGGATTACAGACAATTTTCTTGCCATTCGTTTAATACGAACCATACATGGAATTTTAAGGTTTTCTGAAGTATTACTGCATCTACATGAGATTTCTACGAGGCAGTTTTCTCAACAAATAACACCGTTTTTGACAGTTTACTAATCATGTACAAGTTAAGAAAGTGATGTAGAATTTATTTTGTCTGATTGCAGGAATATCGGTGAAAGGAGAACCGCTCGTTGTCCAAAATGACCGTTGTTTAGATCAAACGGCAGTCTTGGGAAAGAACATAACTTTGCAGTGCACCTTCTACGCTGACAGGTCGATTTCTGTTGCTTGGTTGCGCCCTAACACAACACTTCCCCAGGACCAATGGGGTAACTGCAGCGATGGCGACTGGCTTCATAGATGGGATTTTGAAAAACTAACCGGTTACACAACATATAAAGAAGAAAGGACCACTGAGCGTATTGCAGATGTAGACACCCCGTAAGTGTATTTTCTCATAGAGCAAATAACCGTCATTTTTGTATGCCACAGTTCATAATAATTTACAGCACCTTTGTTTAATACCATTTTTATTTTTTCCAGTTTTTCTTTAAAGAGCTTGTCCCTTTTTGACATGTTTATACATATACCTGACTTAGACTGACTTTGTGTTTTTAGTGAGCAGACAAAAAAAAGTGTCACCGGAGAGCTTCACATCTTTAGCGTGAGTGAGAAAGCATACGGATTATACTGCATCCAAGCAAACAACTATGGAGACTGGACCGATGTTGTTCTTATGCTTAGCCCACCAGGTAATCACATTGGGATCCGACTATATGGCTAATTTAGATCTCGACAACAATGTCATTCTAGAGAATTAAACATTTGTCCACATTTGTATCAAATTTATTCACCCAGGCGGTCCCTGGGGCATAATCCCTAACAAATTAAAACACTTAAACTTAGAATTAAAGGAGTGTGCTAAGATTTTTTCCAGTAAATGGATTTCGTTTTAACCTGAGAATCATATAAAAACCTCCCCAAAATACTATTCATGGGACGAAAACAGGAAATTTGCAATCTCCAATTTGGATGTGGAAGCAAAAGGATTGGTGTAATTACTACACTGTTTTATGGATCCAGGGGGTGATTTCACGAAGCACTACAATCCTCCGTAACACCAGTTGCGATGGGTAAACCACCGTAACGTGCATCTTGAATAACGTGCATTTCGAGTTACGAAGAATCATAGCGTTTTTTGAAATCAACCCCAGATAAATTAGTTTACAAAACATCGGTTGTGTTTTGACAATATCCTTGAAAATATACGGATTGAGAACACAATTTTTCAGAATGGTAATGAGAAAAATATGGCAATTTATATGGTATAAAAATCTCAACTCCCATGGCAAATATGGGGGGGGGGGGGGTGGTGGTGCGGTGCGGTGGTGCGGTTTAAGAATGTTATCTGGACACACTCCTTTCAAAGATAGAAAACTGTTGCAAACAGCATTATCTCCTTGTGTGTTTGAGGATTTGTATGATAAAAACAAACGTGTGTATAAGTCAGTTCAGTACCTCATCTACGTTCTGAGAAAACAATGAAAAACTGTGACCATGCTTTCAAGAAATTGTGCAAATTAAGTCAATGTTCTATTAAAGGGACAAACCGGCATTTTGGGCTTGAAATAGACCCATACATGATTCTGAAAGTCTTTCCGAAATAGACTGAGGAGAACCTGAAAAGAAACCACAAAATTTGGCCGTTTTTAAGCATTTGTCAAAAAATCGAGGTCACGTGATTTATCGGAACCAGTGATTTATCGGAACTTGGAGTTAGTTTTATTTCCAGCCGTATGGCCGTGTGATACACAGTTTATTCCTGAAGTTTATTTCAAAATATTTATGAGTATTTGACAAAAGAGACTATTTATTCAGGTTATGAAACATACAATTTGACACAAAGTCAGAGGAACCGAAGCGAGTTCCACCGTGGACAGTCTACTGAGACATTTAGTCCCACGGCACACACACGTTGCCCGCCTAAAACCAGTATGAGTGCCGTAATTGTACGTTCGTGAAGACAAACCATGAATGTCAGCTCCGGAAAAACCCATTCGGTCTTCCAGGCTGTCCAGTGAAATCTTCAGCAGAAAATGAGAGATATCCAAAGCAAAAGGCTGCCAAATGAAGAGCGAATCGTTTTCGACAAAGTCGTGCGCGATAGTGAACGGCTGGTAAAGCGTATAACTCGACTATTTAATGTTTTTATTAATTTTAAGCTTTTGTGGTTATTACGGGACATTTTGTCTATCTTTTTTCACAAGGACCATCAAAAAATTATTATCAAGGATGCTGTATCACTAAATTACGTAAACAGAAGGCCGGTGTGTACCTTTAAGACCAGTTCCCTTGCAATACTGCACAGAATATGAAACCAGTTTCCCAAAAGGGCAGCCAGGCCAAAACCAGGGGCAATGGAGGCAATGGACCTGAATTCCATCCTGTCAATCAAACAACGAGCAGGCTATTGCTAAGGACGTTGTCAGCCATTCTGTTATAGATAAAACTCTGAAGAGGAGAACGGCTAAGAGCATGCGAAACCCCGTGGACGGGTCAGGAAGCAACCGCCCCCATCCATCCCCCCACCCCCCTTCAGAATTCTCCCCGTCGCCCGGGACCAGGCGACGGCGACCCTATGGGCCGGGAGCCCCACTGGCTGTGACGAGTCTCTTCGTCACATCAACTCCCCCTCATTGTCCAGCTTCACGAGAGACAATCGCATGCTGGATCATGACAGCCATCCAGTCCGCCGAACAGGACTGGCCAACCACATCAGAACGGGACTCTAGAATAAAGGCGCACGATGTCGGAGCAGTTTCGACCTCGTGGGCCTACTTCAAGGGAGTTCCCCTTACTGACATCTTGCGGGCAGCGTGTTGGAAGTCCTCCAACACATTCATATCCCGCTGTCTTCAGGACATACTCCAACTCGATGGATGTGCCGGAAGAACATCGTTGCTGACGGCAAGGGACACAGCCCCGCGGAACCTCACAGGCCAACCCTCAGCAACCGCTCTAGACAGGAGTCTGGTTGGCTCAGGTTAACTTACTTAGCTTTAATACCCAAGTTGCATATACCTGTTCATTGATACGTGTACATCTTTAGAACCCTTTTCGTTCCCGTCTTACATTACACAGTAGCATATCTCGCACCCACCTCCTGCATCGGTGCTAATCTGCATATGTAGTGGCTCTACGGGTAAGATAGGCGCTGTAGACTCCATCCCCACAGTCGTGTGGGAAGGGTCTACTAGCGAATACTTACCTGTAAAGCACCCCGCCCTCCTCCCCACTAGGGGGACTCGATGCAGACTCCTCCTGCCACAGCTCTCGAGAAAAAAGGAAGCTAAGATGGCGGGCGGGCCACAGGGCAAGGTGGGTAGCCTATTGTGTGAACTCTTATGCATATGTAGTCGCTCTACGGGTAAGTATTCGCTAGTAGACCCTTCCCACACGACTGTGGGGAGGGATTTTAATGTCTGTGTACCGGTAGGCGTATCCATTCTTGAAAATAAAAGTGACCGTCACTTTATTTCATTGACCGATTCTGTTCCCTCAACATTCAAATCTACCGCCTTTGACAACATCCACATGCATGACCCGATTTGACCGAGTTATTGGCTGCAACGCACCGTTGCTAAGGTGGGCGGGGCTCGTGGCCGAATCCGGAACAGTCCATTGCCTTCTGGCTTTCCTAAAATCCAGACGTCTATAGGAAGACTGCAAAAGGCAGCAAGGCCAAGACCAGGGGCAATGGAGGCAATTGCCTTCTGTGCTCCCTAAAATCCAAAAGTCCATGGGAAGATTGCAAAAAGGCAGCAAAGTCAAGACCAGGGGCAATTTGTTTTTCTTATGTGGCTGGATTCATATTTTTCTCTCTTTGCTTATTTCTCACATTCCTGCAAAAAGTAAATTCAGTTATAGGAGCGATAATCTTTCCATTTTCATAAATTGGTCATCAGTATTCACAAATTGGTCATCAGTATTCACAATTGATTCATACTTGTGATGAGATAAAAATCGTAAGGGCCTTATCAGGATTCAAACTCAAGACTTCGGACTCACCGGGCAGACACTCGCCAGCTGACCTACATATTAAGGCCCAGTGGTACGTGGTATACTCCCTCAGGTTTTCCCTATGAACCCAAACGTTTCTCTTGGTGTTGCATGGGAACACAACTGGGCAAAGTAAGGAATGCAGTATCTGGTATGGTGCCTGATCACCATTGAAATGAAACGACCAAACTTGGGATGAGAGGAAATATTCAATATTCATAACATTTAAGCCTTGTTTGTTTTTCCCCTCGTTTTAGAAAAAGCAGCCAATAATCCCAGCTCTAGCGGACCACCATTAATCATCTTGGCCTCAGTTTTCACCATTCTCGTACTTTCGTCCCTATTATGGAAAGCTATATCCTTGGACGTTAAGTTGTGGTATCACATTCATCACTACGGTGTCGCGAAGGAACAAGGTATGCATCCCTATGAGCTTGTTTTTACTGAGCATTTTGGAAATGCTTCGGTACTGTTATTCATCCAGTAGAAACGCCCTTTAAAGACGCAGGCTCTTCAATAAACCACGAATTTCACCGCACTCCATACCTTGCCCGAGTAGGGCAGCTGCTCTTAAAATGCCGGAGGCTCATTATTTATGCGAGCTTGCCACTGTGTTTATGCATTGCTAGGCTAATTAAATCACGCGTGCGCGCTTAGTTGTGTGTGTTGTTGTATGTCGTTCTTGAAGCAAATTTAGAGGACCATATCTGTAATATAATGTAAATATGGCTGAAACTAAATGTCATGAATTTACAAAGGGTGTGTTTTCTGTGATAAATATTTTATTTAGAAAAGATACACGCCCTATTTGCAGAATTGCAGAATTAATGGACGAGGCTATTAGCCTGCACCATGGCCCTACACCCTCTGGGACCGTAAGAGCGGCTTCCCTACTATACTAGGGCAAGGTATGGAGTGCGGTGAAATTCGTGGCACGAATTTGTCTGTCGCGCATTGACGAGCCTGCGTCTTTTAAACAGCTTTTGCTGATATGCACAATAGCATATTAAAATTTGCTTTGAGGTTTTTGCCGATATGCGCGCAATATTTAAGCAAGTAATAACTTTTTTAGTGTAACATGTATAAATCTTGCGTGTTCAAATCAGAAAGACAGGGTATATCTTCTAGAAATTCCCTTTTAAATTAAATTAAATTACCGGTGAACAATGTTGGTCCATAATATGTGGAGCTCAGTCAAGGAACTCATTTTTATCAAATCAGGCAAGTGAAATCTCGCCCACAGATTTACCCTTGCTTTTTTTTCTTATAAAATATAAGTTTTTTTTTTTTTAATTACGTGGCTGTAGTCATATTTTTCTCTTTTTGTTTATTTCTCACATTCCAGCAAAAAGTAAATTAAGTTTTCGACCCTTTGACAATTAACAAACCAAAACATGCCCGGCTATGGAACGTCAAAAGTGGACAACCCAAATCTCTTATTTTAAAAAAACCAAATTTTCTGCTAGCAGAAATTTGGATTTTACTTTGACGACTTTCGCGGCGCGTCAAAAGTGGACAACTAAAAATTCAAAATTCCCACTCTTACGGTCCCTCTGGGACCGTAAGAGCGGCTTCCCTACTATACTAGGGCAAGGTATGGAGTGCGGTGAAATTCGTGGCACGAATTTGTCTGTCGCGCATTGACGAGCCTGCGTCTTTTAAACAGCTTTTGCTGATATGCACAATAGCATATTAAAATTTGCTTTGAGGTTTTTGCCGATATGCGCGCAATATTTAAGCAAGTAATAACTTTTTTAGTGTAACATGTATAAATCTTGCGTGTTCAAATCAGAAAGACAGGGTATATCTTCTAGAAATTCCCTTTTAAATTAAATTAAATTACCGGTGAACAATGTTGGTCCATAATATGTGGAGCTCAGTCAAGGAACTCATTTTTATCAAATCAGGCAAGTGAAATCTCGCCCACAGATTTACCCTTGCTTTTTTTTCTTATAAAATATAAGTTTTTTTTTTTTTAATTACGTGGCTGTAGTCATATTTTTCTCTTTTTGTTTATTTCTCACATTCCAGCAAAAAGTAAATTAAGTTTTCGACCCTTTGACAATTAACAAACCAAAACATGCCCGGCTATGGAACGTCAAAAGTGGACAACCCAAATCTCTTATTTTAAAAAAACCAAATTTTCTGCTAGCAGAAATTTGGATTTTACTTTGACGACTTTCGCGGCGCGTCAAAAGTGGACAACTAAAAATTCAAAATTCCCACTAGAAAAAAAACGTGATGCTCCAAAAGTGGACAACCCAATTTTCTCGTTTTCTGCTAGTAGATTTTCAAGTTTTTTGGTTTCACAAAGAGTATTTTCAAAAAACCCAATTTTCTGCTTTTATAAATTTTTAATTTACTTTGACGACTCTCGCGGCGCCCCAAAAGTGGACAACTTCTGGTCGTATTGTGCTTGCGAAAACAATCGGTCCGACATGACACTCACTCGATTGGGTTGTCCTTTGATGTGCGGCTCACTTCCGACTCTCTCGCGCAGCCAACCCGGTGGCGCGGCATGTAGGGCGGCTTCACAAAAGACCATTCCATTTGACATATAGGGGCATTGTTTACTCTTTGGGGCGCCGCGAGAGTAGTCAAAGTAAAATCCAAATTTCTGCTAGCAGAAAATTGGGTTTTTTGAAAATACTCTTTGCGAAACCAAAAAACCTGAAAATCTACTAGCAGAAAATGAGAAATATGGGTTGTCCGCTTTTGACGCTCCATACCCAGTGCATGCATCATGTTTTACATAAATTTGGTTTAGCAATTAGGTCGCATGCCAAATTGACTTTGAATTTTGTAAACTTTGGCATCATTACCAAACCAAATATATGCAAAACAGGATGCACGCACATCGTCTATAGGAGGGATAAGATTTAAATATTCATAAATTGCTCATCAATATTCATAAATTGCTCATCAGTATTCATAACTTGCATCAGGTGTGCTCAAACACCCGATCCAATTTATGAATATTATTGAAAAGCATATTTATAACTGGCTATCACTTTATTTTTTTCCAGATGGGCAACTGTATGATGCCTACATGTCATATGGTTCGACGGATGAAGACAGGCTGTTTGTGTTGAATGTTCTAATGCCTTATTTTGAGAAGCATGGATATAAGCTCTTCATTCCAGAAATTCATACGGTTCCGTCCAATGGTGAGTGCTTAATGCATCTATTAAATGTAACCCCCACCCCCACCCCATCCCCCTCCCCCACCCCACCCCCATCTTAGACATGGAGATTTTCACTTTCTTAAGGAGCGTGTCCAGATCACATTTTTCCCACGGGTGTTGAGATTTTGCTACATGTACCATATCATTTGTCATACTTTTCTCATTACCATTCTGAAATTTCATCTATCTATTTTTAGGGATACCGTAAAAAAACCTGCACTGAATTTAAGTAAACTAATTTATCTGCCACATAAAGCAGTGCAGTAATAATTGGGGATTGTAAGTTTTCTGTTTTTTCCCCATGAATAGTGTTTTGGGGAGGTACATGTACATATGTATTTTATATGATGTTAGGTGAAAACAAAATCTATTTTCTGGAAAAATCTAAACACGCTCCTTTAAATCCCTGTATAGTCAGTTTGTCACTGTAAGTCATGGCTTCCAAGCTTTCATTTTGTAAATATCCAGGCCTCGAAATAACCGACGGCAATTGCCGTCGGTGCCCTAGTGTGCTATTGCCGCAATGCCCTCAAAATAATGAATATTTCACGGCAATAAATTGCCGTGCCTTTTTATTTAACTGCCGTCGGTGCCCTTCATTAAAACACACATATGAAAATGTCAAATTTCCCACTTTTAGTGACACATTTCGGAGACAAAACTAGCTCTTCCACAGCTGTTTAAAAATGCAACGAAACCGTACGCAATTTTTGCAAAACCACGCCGAGCTTTATAGCACATAGCACGCACGGTAGCCTACGTGTACAGGTACTAAGGGTACAGTTCGACGAAAGTCCCTCGAACAACGGAACTTCGCCCTGGTTTACGTGCGAAATTGTACATGTATGTTGAGCGGGCCTCATTGGTATCTGTTAGCGGTTCGGTGTACAGCACGGAAAATATCCGTCGCTCGAGTGACTCTGTAGTCGATAGTTTACTGTAGTCGCTCAATCAAACTTCGCCCTGGTTTCCGTGCGAAATTGTACATGTATGTTGAGCGGGCTTCATTGGTATCCGTTAGCGGTTCGGTCATGGGTTCGGTGTACAGCACGTGCGTGCACTCGTCGACGACTATGATGAAGTACACATGCACTTACGTGTCGATTGCAGAATACGGCCAAAGACGAATATGTACGAACATTAGCATGACGTTCGTGATATAACCGTGGTCATTGCACATGCGTAGCACACAAAATGGCGGCCGCAGGAACCGCGTTTCGTTGCGCGCGCGTTGCGAATGTCAACGAAAGGTCTAGACGATTTATCGATGAGGGGGAAGCAATACCATGTTCAACGCGGATAAATAAAAGAGACAATCCTCAGACTGCAACCCCAGCTAAGTACTATTAATGATTGTTGTGGTGCCCTCCAAGTTTGAGCAAACTGCCGTGATGCCCTTTTTAAATTGACAGAATTGCCGTGATGCCCTTGAAATGTAGGAAAAAGCAAAGGCAATTGTTGCCGTACCCTTTTGAACACGAATTTCGAGGCCTGAATATCTCTAAACTTCCCCAATCAAAACAATTTCTAGCTGTTTAGCAGACAATTAAATTTGCTTAACCCAAATTTTATTTGCTTGATAAGGAGTCAAAATACTATACCAGTATGTGTATTACAACTGATGCTACTCTTGTTAAGAACACAGTTTGACATACAATTTTGACTATTAACCGGTTAACCATTTGGTCGACACCAAAGATTGTTACTGGTGTTTATAGATGCATTTGCAATGCACACAATACCCCTAGACCCCCAAGATAATCGTTGAACCTTTGTCGGGTCAAAATTTTACCATGACCCCATATAAATTTATTTCAATTTCATGAAGTCATTACAAATAACCCTCTGAAAACTATTGTAAATTCTTTAAAATTGGGTTTCATTTCAACGTTCGGCAAAACTTGTTTTTTATTTTTTTTGTCGGTTAATTAAACAGCTAGTATCCCCCGTCCACATTTTTAAAGTTTTCCTGTTTATCATGAAGGTGTATGTGTCTACAACACCATCACAACTTGTTTTCCACCAACAATCGACAGCCTTTTGCTTAAAACGCAAAGCAGTTCCGACCCTCTTCACCCGAAATTCTGAAACGCTCAAGGTCACTCGGTTTGTTGATAAACAGGGTTTTGACGTCACCCTGAGAAGAACACAAAACGGCCTGTGCAGTATTGAATGGAAAATACACAGAGTGAATGTTCATCATGCCTGTTTTGTCCTTGTAATTTAAAATACAAATGATGTAATATTCAAACACTTGATGTAATATGACAATAATGTACATTACGTTTTTTGTGGAAAGAAAACGGTGAAATTGTGGCTCACAATGAAGCTCATTTGAAGTAAATACTGGTGCATTGCGACGGGTGGTTTTGTCACGGAACGAACGGCATTCACAGCGGTCTGTGTACAGCAGTGGGAACGGTCCCTGTGGGCTGTACTTTTGTAGTTCCCACGGGCCGGGTATGCACATCGGCCAGTACAAGTAAGAACGAGCGACTCATTTTTCTTTCTCCTGGTAATAAAAAAGAAAATCTTTCTGCTCTCTTTTTTTTTCATGGTGTCTCGTAAAGCATACAACCACTCAACTACTGGGCATCTCTCTTGGTTTTTGCACGAGAACATTAAAAAAAAAAACACCATTGAACAGAGACTGTTTTCGGGTTTTTTTGCGTGTAAACATATGGAACTGCCGACCGTATTTACTCGTGTTCCTCAGAATTGCGTCACGGGGTCATGCGCATATCATTAATACCTTATGAGCGTTTCAGAAATCGCACTTTTGCTTGCGATTTATCCACTTAAAACTGACAATTTGAAAAAAACAGCGGTATAAGTCGACTGGAGGGATATGTGGACTATCGGAAAAGGTGCAAATGCTGCATTTTTCGTCAAGGGGGATTCTAGCTCTTTAACGGTTAACCTGTTAAACATCCCATCCCTCATTGTTATACTTGTGGTGTTTCTCTCCTAAAGTTTTTCTGGAAGAGCTAAAAAAGGCCATGGACTCAAGTCGGCGTTGCATCATGCTCATTACTCAAAATTACCTCCAGTCAGAGCATGGAAAGTTTGAAGTGGAATTAGCCGGTGACGTCATGTCCTCCAAAATGTCTGAATGCATCATACCTGTTCTGCTGGGCGTTTCTCCGTGCTGCGATTCGTCGCCTCTGTCCAGTTCCGACCCGTCTGTGTCATCTGCATCCTCAACTCAACAGTTATCACAACCGTCGTCTGTTCCTTCGTTCTCTTCAAGCAGTGTCAACGATCCTTCCTCGGCCGGGACCACGCAAGAAACCTCCTTCCACACAAAATCTATCTCAAATGACTGTCTCCAGTCAACGTCCACCGTCTCCAGTCAACGTTCTTCATCAAATTACGTCCGAATCAATTTCGACCTCTGCCCGCTCCTCGGCCAGCTTGTGAAAGTCCTGAATCCACTGAAAATCAAGCGGAAGGAGCCTTTTCAGCAATGCAACTACAACAGATTTCTGAAGAAGTTGCATCTCCGCATGCCCAAGCTGCCTTCTGGAAGTCGAAACGCTGATGCATTTCAGAAAAAGGTGGCTGTGCCACAGACAAACAATAATTTTGTGGAGAACGAGGAAATGCCAGACAAAAACTGGAATGAAAGTACGTGGCTTTAGAATGGTTGACTTTCCAAAAGTGTACCCCATGATACCGAATGCAGATTAACCCTTGGAGATGCACCGTTGAAAAAATTGCACAGAGGCTCCTAGGGGAGACTCCGCAAGGCGCTTTGTATAACGCTAAAGTGCCAGATTTTTTGCATTTTTGGTAATTCTTTGAAATTCTGTAAAAAAAATGTTTCTCTAATGGCCTATCTCAAGACACGGCTGTTTACTGGGCACGCAGTAGGATGATTGATACGTGTAGCTGCTTTTACGCACAGTGGCAAAAGAGCCTTAGGCCAAACAAAATAAATGGTGTGTTTACGGGAACAGCCTAAAACAAATCCAGGTAGGTAGGAAGGAAAATAATTTTATTTTGTAATTTTTTTTTACATTTCAGTTCCTGCATTTGCGTGTTGTTTTGCAATGTTTGAAACTAACTATTAACACTGTTAACCATGTTTATGTACAAGTAGGTCTACATGTATAGAAAATGTTATGTTCGTTGGAAATTATTGCAAATATGGTAGTGCTCTTTTAAAGTTATCAACTTGAAAATCAGCAATAAAAAGTTTGAGGTCGGTAATTTGGCCTAAAAAATTCCAGGTAGGTCGGGTTACCGTAAACACACCATTTATTTTGTTTGGCCTTATTCAAAGAACATATAAAGAATAGGGATGGGACGTTTAACTGGTTAACCGAAAATAACTAATAAACCGGTTTTGCCGAACGTTTAAACGAAACCCAATTTTAAAGAATTTACAATAGTTTTCAGAGGGTTATTTGTAATGACTTCATGAAACTGAAATAAATTTATATTGGGTCGTAGTAAAAGTTTGACTTGATAAAAGTTCAACGATTATTTTGGGGGCCTACGGGTATTATGTACATTGTACATGCATCTATAGACACCAGCAACAATCTTTAGTGTCGGCCGAACGGTTAACCAGTTAACCAACACTTGAAAGAATTGCAAACCGGTTTCTGAACTAACCGTAAATCCCCATCCCTAATAAAGAACATAATATGTTTGTACACAAATCAATGGGCCTGAGCTTGAGGCCAGGATTTCCCAGGGTGGACCTTACCAGTAAGGGAAACATTAAAGGTGACTACAGGGGCACAGACTAGGGTAATCGATTGGGGATTACATGAAGTTTGAGCGAAATTGGCCCAAAGGTTTTTTAGCAATTAAAAATATAGAACAATGTGCCTTCCGGAAGCTCCCGGCCTTTGCGCCTTTAAGGGTTAACACAGTTCAAGCCAGCTTCACATGCAGAGGTACACATAAATATTTCTGGTTATTACTCAGTTGCAATAAAGAGGAAAAAAATCACTTCCTTGGGAAAATTTGTGTCTTAAAGCTCAGCTGGTAGAATATCTACCCGCTGTGTCAGAGGTCTGTGGCTTAAATCCCATAGAAGACCACAAGATATTTTGTTCAATCATATCAATGTCTAACCCATTAACAATTGTATCTCAATAGTTGAATGGCTTAATTGTATAAACCAGCATTATAGTGTGGAAGCTATTAAATTGTTCTGAAATCAGCTTCTAAAACATTCTCTCGTTATAAGTCAGTTTTAGTTTACTGCACTGGAACTGAACAGTTTATAACAGTAATACATTTCTAACCAAGACATTTTGTATTCTATTTTTAGCAAATGCGTTGAAAACGCTAACTAATTAATTATGCTACCCAGATTTTATACTACACCATGTTTGTTTTTTTAACTCGGAGGTAAAATGGGTTTGTATGTTTGTGTAAATGATTATTACTGCTGATGTAACAATTTTTGTATTGTTTTACTCTATAGTTGCTTAATTGTATAAACCAGCATTATAGTGTGGAAAATGTGTGGAAGCTATTAAATTGTTCTGAAATCAGCTTCTAAAACATAGTCTCGTTATAAGTCAGTTTTAGTTTACTGCACTGGAACTGAACAGTTTATAACCGTAATATCCATTTCTGACCAAGACATTTTGTATTCTATTTTTAGCAAATGCGTTGAAAACGCTAATTGATTAAATATGCTACCCAGATTTTATACTACACCATGTTTGTTTTTTTAACTGGGAGGTAAAATGGGTTTGTATGTTTGTGTAAATGATTATTACTGCTGATGTAACAATTTTGTATTGTTTTACTCTATATAATAATTGTATCTCAATAGTTGCTTAATTGTATAAACCAGCATTATAGTGTGGAAGCTATTAAATTGTTCTGAAATCAGCTTCTAAAACATTCTCTCGTTATAAGTCAGTTTTAGTTCACTGCACTGGAACTGAACAGGGGCCAATATGATAAAGCTGTTTAGCAGAAATATTTGCTTAATGCAAAATTTGTTTGCTTTATGAATATAGGATAGCAGTTAAAATAATCTCTGATTTGTATTACAACTCACCGGTGTTCTGCTATTCTTGCAAATAACACCAGTTGACATAAAATTTTGACTCTCAACCCATTTTTATAAAGCAAACAAATTTTGGATTAAGCAAATTTTTCTGCTAAAAACCTTAATGAAATTGGCCCCAGTTTATAACCGTAATCCATTTCTAACCAAGACATTTTGTATTCTGTTTTTAGCAAATGCGTTGAAAACGCTAATTGATTAATTTATGCTACTCGGATTTTACTACACCATGTTTTTTTAACTTAGCGGTAAAATGGGTTTGTATGTTCGTGTAAATGATTGTTACTGCTGATGTAACAATATTTTTTTTTATTGTTTTACTCTATATAACAATTGTATCTCAATAGTTGCTTAATTGTATAAACCAGCATTATAGTGTGGAAGCTATTAAATTGTTCTGAAATCAGCTTCTAAAACATTCTCTTGTTATAAGTCAGTTTTAGTTCACTACACTGGAACTGAACAGTTTATAACAGTACTACATTTCTAACTAAGACATTTTGTATTCTGTTTTTAGCAAATGCATTGAAAACGCTAATTGATTAATTATGCTACCCAGATCTTATACACCAATTTTGTTTTTAACTCGGAGGTAAAATGTGTTTGTATGTTTGTGTAAATGATTATTACTGCTAATGTAACAATATTTTCATTGTTTTACTCTATATAACAATATTATCTCAATAGTTGTTTAATTGTATCAACCAGCATTATAGTGTGGAAGCTATTAAATTGTTCTGAAATCAGCTTCTAAAACATCCTCTTGTTATAAGTCAGTTTTAGTTCACTGCACTGGAACTGAACAGTTTATAACAGTAATACATTTCTAACCAAGACATTTTGTATTCTGTTTTGAGCAAATGCGTTGAAAATGCAAATTGATTAATTATTCTACCCAGATTTTATACTACACGGAGGTAAAATGGGTTTGTATGTTTGTGTAAATGATTATTACTGCTGATGTAACAATCTTTTTTATTATTTTACTCTATATAACAATTTTATCTCAATAGTTGCTTAATTGTATAAACTATATAGCATTATAGTGTGGAAGCTATTAAAATATACTGAAATCGGCTTCTAAGCCATGCAGTTTTAGTTCACTGCACTGGAACTGAACAGTTTATAACTGTAATCCATTTCTAACCAAGACATTTTGTATTGTTTTTAGCAAATGCGTTGAAAACGCTAATTGATTAATTATGCTACCCAGATTTTATATACTACACCTTGTTTTTGTTTAACTCGGAGGTAAAATGGGTTCGTATGTTCTACCCAAGTAGAAGAACTTGATGTGGACACCGAAATAATTTGGATTAGATCAGATGGTTAAGACAAAACCTATTTATATTGGATGTTTTTACCGTTAACCGAAAATGGGTGTAGAGCCATTGAAGAAGCTGTGGGAATCTCTATCTAAAATTGACCTCGGCAGAAACCCTACAATATGGCTTGGGGTGATTTCAATGTTCCTGACATCGATTGGGATGTTCCTGCTCGAAAGTCATCAAATGAATGCAACTATAGTGAAGAAATCGCATCAACTCTTCGAGATTTAATTGGTGATTTTTCACTGCATCAGTTAGCTACTGAGACGAACCATATCCAACAGAGTTCATCAAGTGCTCAATATATTGCAACTTTTTCTGGTATCCAATCCCAGTGCATTCTCGCCAGTTCAAACAAATCCTGGTGTGTCAGATCACTTTACTTTAACGATTGATGCCAACTTGAAACCGTCTACTCAGAAGTGTACTCGTCGCAAGGCTTTCAAATTCGCTGAGGCTAATGTTGAAGGCCTGAAGACACACATGGAGAACTTTGCCAAGAACTTCACGAATGATGCAGACAACTTTACACCGGAGGAGAATTGGCACCGCTTTGAATCAGCTGTGGGAACAGCCACCGATACTTTCATTCCATCATTTTACAGAAGCTCACGATTCAACCTACCTTGGTTGGGTCAACAGGCAGTTAAAACGCACAATAAAACGGAAGAATAGAGCATTCTACTGAGCGAAAGCCACTATACTAATAACCATCATAACTGGATTCGCTATCGTTCTTTGAGAAAGCAAGTCCAAAAGGATCTTAGGAAAGCTGAGCATGAGTATATATTTGTGCACAACCGTGTATGATTATCTATACAAATTCTAAAAGATTATAGTCGTTTATCAAGAGTAGACGCCAAGATTCCTCTGGTATTTCAGCCCTGTGGGATGGGAAACAAATTGTTAGTTCATCTGGACAAGGCAGAAGTATAAGCAAGCAATACAGATATATCACCACTATACATAGGAACTGAAGGTGTCTACAAACTTCTCCATAAGTTGGCTCCTCGATCATAAGGCCCCTGGACCGGATGGCATCCATTTGTGCTTCAGAAATGTGCCACTGAGATTGCTCCTGTACTAACCAAAATCTTCAATCAAAGCATCAATGGTGGCATATTACCCAGGTCATGGATGAAAGCCAACATTACATCTATCTTTTAAAAAGGCAGCCGTACTGACCCTTCCAACTACAGGCCTGTGTCTTTGACATCAGTTTGTTGTAAAGTCCTGGAGCACATCATTTTCAGTCACGTAATGCGACACCTTGATCACCATAAAGTTCTCAGTAATGCACAGCATGGATTTCGTTCAAAACGCTAATGTGAATCTCAATTACTCACAACTGTTCATAAAATATGGAAAGCAAAAGAACATACATCTAAAGTGAAGTCGACGCCATCATTTAGCAGATTTAGTAAGATCAATCACCTTGGTATCTCGTCTTTTCTCATCGGGCGACAACAGTCAGTCAACATTCAGGGTGTGACATCCAAACCAGTTGAGGTTATGTCTGGAATTCCGCAAGGAACCGTCCTTGGTCCGTTATTGTTCCTATATACTGTATGTACATAAATGACTTGGGCGATGGGATTAATTCCAACATTTCTTTGTTCGCGGATGACTGTGTCATTTACAGACCAGTTTCCTCATTGTCGGATTGTGAGATCCTTCAACGTAATCTGGGACGACTGGAATATTGGGAGAAAAAAGTGGCTATACTTTCCTTCAAACCAGAAAAATGTAGTAATCTTCACATTTAATTTAGTAGGAAGAAATCAAAACTTGAATATCCGTATAAGCTGTCTGGTCATCGTCTTTAAACAGCAGATAGTCATAAATAGGAGTAACATTGTCGGGCGACATGAAGTGGAATATACATGTGGACAGTATATATAGTTTCAAAGACCAATATAGTATGGTTGGTTTTCTCCGTCGTAATCTTCATAATGCACCTCAAATTGTCAAATTACAAGCCTACAAAAGTTTGGTTAGACCACATTTGGAATACTGCAGCTCAGTGTGGGACCCCTTTACAAAACGGAATATCAACAAAGTCGAAGCTGTTCAGAAGCGAGCTACACGTTACATCATGAACGATTATGGTAGAGAAAGCTCTGTCACTGCTATGCAACGATCGATTAGTCTCACTACACTCGAATCCAGACGTCATACGCAGAGGCTGGTATACGTCACTATGCACAAAATTGTACATCATCACATGGATCTTCAGCTTAGTGATCATTTACAGTTCAATAATAGGAAATCGTCAGTGTCCACTAGACAACACCATCCACTCTCACTCTGCATTCCTGCATCCAAGACAAAGTGTCACCAGATACAGCACGGGACTGGAATAGGCTACCTTCATTCCCTGACCAGTATCACTGATCCTAAGATGTTCCGGAAAGGATTAGCTACAATCATGCATCTCTTGTGACTAGCTGTCCTCTGGACTCCCATCCTCACATTGAGTGATGCTCCAGTTGGAGCTAATTAATTATTCTATCAAGATCAAGACCGTAAAACACCGAGCGTTTCGTAAACGGTCTATGTGGAACCATGGAGCTATACCTTTTATAGCTCCATGGTGGAACAGATTTTGCACGTGCATAGCTACGCCCTGGTTACTGCTATTTGCATATAAATTGTCCGCCGACCAGTTACTTTTCATTGGGAAAATACTCCAAAGTCATAAAGTGGATGGATCGAAAAAGGTAGGAGGGTTGTATCTTTTTTTTATACACTATCGACTGGTTCTAATAAATAGTGACTTTTGGCGAGGCCCAGTCTTCGGACAGTACAAACTCTCAGGCTGATTCCCCCTTTAAAATGCGAAGTAGAAGTATGGCTGTTTTCGAATCGACTAGCTTAGCTTCCGGTTCAGGTGTGATGCATCCCATAAATAAACGCGACAAAATAAACTTCCAGCTGCTACAATAACTTCGAAATTCACCCTTCTTGCGTATATATTTTCATCTTATGTACATATGAAATCAAACATGTAAACTACACACATAAAAAACCGGACATAAGCAAAATTCATGATTTCGGAAACGGCCTACATGTCATGTGATGTGGCATACGTCACTAGCCTACGACGAGTTAAGCCAGCCCGGTTCATACTTAGTACTTCACGCGAAAGCAAACGCGAACGCGAATCTCACGTCAATGTGACGTCAAACATTTCGCGGCGAACATTCGCGCAAGTTGAAACTAGTTCAACTTTTTGCGAAATCGCTGCGCGAAACAATCGTTGTGACGTCAAATTCGCATTCGCGTTCGCGTTCGCATGAAGTATGAACCGGGCTTTAGCCTTTTGGGATAATCGGGCGTCTAAGCTTGAGCGGAGTGTATAAAGCTAGGCTGGGCGAACGTAATGCCTTCTGTCCTGTGTAGACATCTACTCAAGTCACGAAATCGCCCAAATTCACGAGGCCTTGTCAAAAGGCTAACGACGAGTTTGATGAGGACGAAACCGGAACTGACTTGATAAAATTAAGTGTTGATTTTGTTTAGTAATATGTTAGTATGTTGTCACGGTCCGAACTATATTAAGTACAACAGTTCACTTTTGTTATTTTTTTGGACGACGACATGGACGTGAGGAAGACGGCGTATTTTTTATTTTAAAATTATAAACTCCATGATCAAACTGATCAACGTAACAAAACTAACATCCTTCCTCCATGGTAACATAGACAACACCCCGGCTATACGTACTACGTCTACGGCGCTACGCGTACGGGGTATGCAGGTCAACTCGACCGTCGTGCGCTTGACGGTTGTACCAACTCGACCGTTGTACCAACTCGACCGTTGTATGTTTAATTGCAGAGGTCAACTCGTCCGTTGTGTCACACTAAACTAGTACATGTAGTAGCCACGAGTAAGGTGGGAAAACTAAGGTATTTTTTTCATATACATTGAACACGGATTTGGGTAAATTTATATGTTGGAATCGATAGCTTATTCAATTCTAAGATATACTTCCCACTGACACTTCCGTCGCAAATGTTGCATTTCTGAGATAAATAAATGATAAAATTACTGCATAAAGTAATGCCCTAAAATGACATGGCGAGCGGTCTGTGCGTAAGCGCGACAACAAAGGGCGCTGCGCGCGCGCGTGAATGGTTATCTTGTGCACTAACTGAAGGCAATTTTTGAGGAAGAAAACGTGATTTTTCTACAGAAAAGCAACATTTGCGACAAAAGTGCAAGTGGGAAGTATATCTTAAAATTGCATTATGTGTTGATTCCAGTAGGTAATTTCCTTAAAATCTTTGTTCAATGTATACGAAAAAAATACCATAACTAATAATGAATGTATTGATACTTTTACATGGAAACAGGACAACTCGTACCCGGGACAACTCGTACCCGGGACAACTCGTACCCGGGACAACTCGAACCCGGGACAACTTGAACCCTTTCCATCGTCATGATCGTGTACGGGGGTGTCACTTTAATATGAAAGCGTTTCACTGGCTTCTTTTTCTGCAGAGAATGTTTTTCCCGGCACTTTTGCCCCTACTTGGAACGACATTTTTACCGTAAAGTTTGCAGCGACCTTTGTCGGGAATTTACCGAGACATTTGTCGGGGCATTCAGACTTTTGGCGAGAGTTTTAGTGCCATTTTTGCCGGCCCCTTGTGAAGAGGGGTGGGGGGGAGGGGGATTTTCGCAGGACGTTAACAAATTTACAACAAAATAAAACAACAAAAGGGGTACGAGTTGTCTCAGGTTCGAGTTGTCCTGGGTTCGAGTTGTCCTGCCTCCTGGGTTCGAGTTGTACCGGGCACAAGTTGTCCTGAGCACGAGCAATTAATGTGTATATTTTTTGGTAAGGTAAGACAACAAATCGTGTGAGTAAAGCGGGCCTCCCACTATGCGATTATGGCCACGAATTAGGTACGATTAACTACGATTTGGTACGATTGTGTATCTATACACAATCGTACCAAATCATAGCTAATCGTACCTAATTCGTGGCCAAAATTGCACAGTAGTGGGAGGCCCGCTTTAGTCCTACAGCCTCTCAAACTGTCAAAAGCACCTGTTGTTTGTGAGAGGTTTATCTATACACCCTGTGGCCAATGACCCGGAGCCTGTAGAGGTTCTTGGCCACAGAATGGGGCCAGTGTAATGCGCAAGAAAATATGTTCATGAAAATATGCTCATGATGAGAAGGTGCGGGTTGTGCGCATCCCACACAGTATTCAATTAGCTGTTTTGCAAGAAGTTCTGCACACTGCATACAAATCATTTGTGATGTCACAATTTATTTTTAGCATTTTACTAAACTAAATGTAAAGTGAAAAACTGAGGAGACATTTGAAAATTTATTTTGCTGTTTTGACTTTTTCAATTGTCTGCAGGGGACAGTGGCCATTTTGGATCCGTCACAGGTCTAGAGGCCATACATCAATGTGAAGATGTTTGAAGGAACTGAGTTTAAGCCCTCGGCTAAAGAAATAGAAAACTTCAGGCAATTTGCAGAGGTACACATGATACATGTATTGGGTGAGGTCACAATTCTGTGTGTTACGTGTTAGTGTTAGTTTAACAGATCTGTTAACAGGGCATTAATCTTGACCTCTAAGTACTGAACGTCCAGGTTAACACCGTGTTAATTCTCTGCACTGTACATTGGGTAAAGTCACAACTCTTGGTTGCGTGTTAGTGTAACAGATCTGTTAACTTAATCAGAATTGTACCTCAGAACAAACACCGTGTTAACTCGATGTTAACATGGTGTTTAAGACGTGTTAGTGTTATATCTCATGTTAGTTCAACACCTCATGTTACACATTGTGTTAGTGTAACAGATCTGTTAAGTTAATCTGAACGAAGTAGGTGGTGTTAATTTTGATTAATTTGGAACTTTCGTGATTCTCAATAAATTGAGTTTCATTTTTCAACACAACTTATAAATGTGTTGCATTCTACCCACAATTAAGACTTTATGGGGCTCCGTGAGGATTTTAAAAATGTCAATTACCTAGTGGTTAAGCTCTTGTAACACAGACCGGAGGTCACAATTCTGTGTTAGTGTTGGTGTTGAAAGTCGTGCAGAACCCTATACCAACTAGACATTTCCAAAGAGTCCCTTTGCCACATATCGTGCTTGGTATAGACCGTATAGAATAGCTGCCATCTAGTGGGGCACCTTTTGTTACTTACTGTTTAACAATGTAAGCATAGGAGATGCCGAGTCAACAGATCTATTACACTAACACAGTTTCCCGAGACGCCATGTTAACAGATCTGTTACACTAACACTAACACGTAGCACAGAATTGCGCCCTCATCACTCACTGAAATTTGCGGTTCTGCGCACAACTTTCAACACACACTAACACCTCGTGTTAACACGGCGTTTGTTCTGAGGTCACAATTCTGATTAAGATAACGTAGATCTGTTAACAGATCTGTAACACTAACACATATTGAGCACACAGAATTGTGATCTCACCCATTGTGTATACCACTGTTCTGAAAGCATTTAGACTTTGCCATTTTCACAACATTCTTCAATAAAGAAATGAAACGTTTTTTCAAAGTCTTGATTTTGTGGAGTTCCTCAAATGCATACAGTTCATACAGACTTGGCTTCCACACACTATCACTATTGCAATATTGCAATAATTCTCATTTTGCTCACAGAACAGTGCTGTATGTACCGTTACTTATGATTTTGCACATATCTTTCTACATGTGGGTCTTTCCACAGTAAAGGGGGCATTTTGGCAACAGACCATATTTTTGAGGAAATACCTTTGTCTGGTCTCAAAATAATAGAAATAAGTTTAAGTTGTTCTGAGGAGATAACATAGGCCCAAAAAGGGTCACAAATAGTGTGACAACATGCCTTTTTAAAAACCCAGTGTACAAATTTCCAATATAACGCTCTATTAGGAATTTTGTAATTCAAATGTTGGGAGGTCTGGTAAAGTCGTACACTGCCTTTGACCAAACCCCCCCCCCCCCCCCCCCCCCCCCCCACCCCCTTGTACGCTTGGTACGCCCAAATTAGATGGCCCCTAATTTGAAACTATTCATGCATGCCAACACAAATTGAAATAGAAAAGTCATGGAAATCATGCTTTTAAGTACACAGTACAACAATGTACATGTAAATTGTGGCAATTTACATACACAAAAGTGGACAACCCAAATTTCTCATTTTCTGCTAGCAGATTTTCAGGTTTTTAAAATTTGCGACGAGTATTTTCAAGAAACACAATTTTCTGCTAGCAGAAATTTGGATTTTACTTTTACAACTTTCGCGGCGCCCCAAAAGTGGACAACTAAAAATTCCAAATTCCCACTACAGGGTGTTTAAAAAAAAAGGAAACCGAGATTAATTTGTTAATTTCGTGGAGATGGCTAAATATTTTGGAAATTGGCAACCACCATCTATTAGCTAATGGTGTCCTCTTTCTTATGACACCACGAAATCCAATTTATGGTCACATATGCAGTGTAATCAACCATGTCAGAACTGGTCTTGCACCAAAAAGATGTTTTCATAATGAACCATGTCTGCCCAGTGCAGGGCTTCTGTTGGGCCTCCAAATTATGCAATCCTCAGCCTGTTATTTCATTGCACACTCCTTAAAAGTCGAAAGACACTGGGGTTAGGTCGAGACAGGGAAAGGCACCCAAAATGTGTAATCATTGAGAATAAAAAATTTGTTGAGGACACACTGGTCTTTCTTCTTTTTTTAGGTATGAAAATTGTTGGAGTTAGGCTGCGGTGAATCTGGTGCAAGACCAGTTCTGACATGGTTGATTACACTGCTTCGTGCTCAGTCATGTGTGACCGTAAATTATATTTCGTGGTGTCATAAGAAAGAGCACATCATTAGCTAATAGAGGGTACGGTAGTTGCCAATTTCCAAAATATTTAGCCATCTCCACGAAATTAACAAACTAATCTCGGTTTCCTTTTTTTAAACACCCTGTAGAGAGTTTAACGTGATGCTCCAAAAGAGGACAACTCAATTTTCTCGTTTTCTGCTACTATAGATTTTCAGGTTTTTAGAATTCGCGTTGAGCACTTTCAAAAAACGCAATTTTCTGCTAACAGAAATTTGGATTTTACTTTGGCAACTATCGCTATGCCTCAAAAGTGGACAACTAAAAACTTCCAATTCATACTAACAAAGTAACGTACTTGTCCAAAAGTAGACAACCCAATTTTCTCGTTTTCTGCTAGTGGATTGAGGTTTTAAATTTTGCTTCAAACATTTTTTTAAAACCCCATTTTCTGCTAGCAGAAATTTGGATTTTACTTTGACGACTCTCGTGGTGCCCCAAAAGTGGACAACTTATTTTGCGGTACCCTTATAGATGTTAAAAATGGAATGGTCTGTGGACAATTAATGTCGCAACACTGCAAAAACGGAGCGAATCACGGCTAGCTACAGACCTCGTGTACAAAACATGCAAATTCATAAAAAAATTAAATTGATTGAAACACACAACTTTTTAGTTAATGTTATAGTGCTTGAAACACCCTTTCAAATGACGGGTCTCTCCATGTACGTAAGGCGGTTATTAAAACTAAAGTTATTGTAGATTTTCTTTGGTCGAATATGACCCATTTTTGTTGTAGTCCGTAAAATATGTATGGTCCAAGCGGTTTAGCAGCCATTGTACTTCCATTAATTCCCAGCACACACATAAACTTGACACAAAATTTGAGGTACAAGTATAAATCGTGGTTTAAAGATAATATACATGATTGGTAAACTGTTACAAATAGTTTTATCCCCCTGTGTGATTGAAGATGATTAAAACCAACCTAAGCAAAAACCGGCTCCGTACTACCTCGTCTAACTTTTGAGAAAACAGTCAAAAAAGGGTTTGCAGTCATTTCGCCCCAAAACCACTTCGCCCTGAACCATTTCGCCCAGAACCACGGCCTGTGCACGAAGTGGTTTTGGGGCGAAGTGGCATTTGGGCGAAGTGGCATTTGGGCGATGTAGTGTTTGGACAAAGTAATTTGGGGCGAAATGGTTTGGGGTGAATTAAATTTTTGTCTTATGAGACGAAAACTAATTGTTTTACTAATTTCTCAAAGACTATAGCACTTCAGACAAAACCATTTCAGGGGAAGTTTTCTACGGTCATCATGTTTATATTGTGTAAGTTGGGCGTAAATCTGTGAACATTTCTGATTTTCAAGATTACCAATGATGTATACTGCCTTTAAGCTGAGGTACAATTACGTAGTTAATTACATTCTTACATAAAGTGCAATTTTCCTTCCGATTCCGAGACCGTTTCTTTCCGTTATGAATGCCTTGCGTAATGTACGCGCGCCGTGTGAGCCAGAAATGGAAATGCATGCTTGCGCTTGCAAAACCGCTTGGACCATTGCGTATTAAAAAGCGATAAAGAACCTTCAACTTTTAGAGGTCCTTTTAAACAGCTATATGAGTGGACTTGGAATAAATACCATACACCCTCGCCAGCATCCTGAGATCTCAGGGAATTTCCACTCTGCAAAGCGACGTAACAATACCCTGAGGAAATCCACGCAAATCTGTGGAGTGAGCCGGCTGTTGTCTTGAGCCAACTCACGCCCGAGTCATTTTGATGTAATTTAATCAATTCGGTCATGTTATGCCGAAAAGAAACGATTTCTATACTTTACAGAAATTGTATTGGGTTCCGTTCCTCATGACTGTCCCATTCCTACCAAACTTTCAAACGACGATCTTAATTTACTCCGCAGTTTTTCAAATTAATAACGGGGATGCATGCTGACGAATGTAATGGAACGGATTCCCCAGTATCCTTTAAATAGCAGCCAATCGCCGACGCGGACAACGGCCAGCATTACCGAGTACATGTACCGGTATCACATGCATGCACGGTGTTTACAATCTGCGCGTGTTACATTTGAATGCCTGCAATCATGCTGCAATGCACTGCCAAGCGTCCTGATTGGTCCAGCAGAGGCGACAAGATTTCTGTCGCTTGTTCCACCGCGAAATGGGGCCTGTTTCAACAGGGCCACTGTACGCAGGAGTTAGAGGATGCCTCGCCAGTTGAGACTCCATGCACTACATGTAAGTCTATGGAGCATGACATAAAAATTATGAATGTTTTTGTGAGGGTACGGTGCCTTTAACAATGGCCCTGTCCCTTTAACAACAATATTATTTATAGACTGCCTAATATGCAAAAAGGTCATGCTAGACAGTACCATAAGGTCAGATCCTTCCCCAGTGGAAATAGTGCGTGTGGCGTACATTGTTTTATAACGCAGTTCAGCAAAACATTTATCCCGTCGCGCAGTGATCCGTAAGTGACATGTTATGCGAACATCGTGTAAAAAGTTTGGACATGACATGACAGCGCGGGATGCGCGTCCTTTTTCTTGTTTTCTCCGACTGTATGAGTGAACCTCTGCAGCAAGAGAGGAAGTTTCCCCTTTATTTTGCATTATTTGCCAGGCTTATAACCATGGTTCATCTTTAGAACTTGGGGAGAACAACTACAGAACATGTGATAAAGCTTTCTGCTCGGAGGCTAAGTGCTCCTATCCTACTCCATCCAGGGATCTAAAGGATCTAAAGCCTAAAGGATCTAAAGATCTAGGGGATTTGATCTGATTGTGATAATGGATTATAAATAATTACAATCGTCATCGGGAGTAATTGATTGTTGGTTCCTGTGATTGATTTACTGGATCAGTGAGGAAATTAATTTTGTGACTGGACCTCACCTCACACCGTATCATCGCGGGAGGTTACCACTACATTTTCGAAAGAAAACTTGAAATTTTCTCACTGCTAAATTCATGTTTCCTCACCGTAAGTTGACACTTTCTCAGTGGGGTGTTATGAAGAATTAGTGGCGAGTGTATATAATTTATGAAACATCTTTGGAGGCACAAAAATGGACATCATTATTGCAGCTTGAAATTTCCTCTAAATTCATGTTCCCTTACTAAATTATTGATGGCGTTTATGTAATGTTTTCAGCAGTAACCATGCATGTGTAGGGGAGAGTGGGGTTAGTTGGAAAATTGTTCACAAAATCGTCTATAAAACACTGACAGAATTTATTAAAGAAAAAACAACTACATGTATACCACTTTAAGCATACATATTTGGGCTACAAATGGAACCTATAAAATGTTCGGCCTCGTTGATGGTTTCTCGTATAATCCACCTTGAACATGACCATGCAAGCTGTTCCGACTTACTCCACCTATGGGGTAAGTTGAAACACGGTATGTTGTCGTTTAAAAACTGTACTATAACTTCTGCAATCACCCTAATTACCAAGGCAAACACTTTAGCTGTAATCTGGGGCACTAATTAACCCTTTGGGGTACAGGGAGTCATTAACAACTGCACAAAACAAGAGCACCAAAATGCTTTTTGCTCACTTATAATGCAGTGAAACTTGTATAATTGCCACCCTCGGGACCGTACAAAAACTGGCCACTATTAACAGGTGGCCTTTTTATAGAAGTTACTTAAGCATTATGCAAATGGAATTTAGGACTATAAAGATGAGTGGCCACTATAAACAGGTTTTACTGTACAACTGTTTTTAATTTTCTAACTTTAAATTGTTAAAATTAACAATAAAACATTCTAATTTATTTAGATTATAAACTTAACATCTTGAAGTTTTGATCTTCTTGAACTTTATCTTACATCCATTCCAAAGCCATACACTTCACAGATGCAAAATATGCATGGCCTATACATTTAAACTAGATATAAGCCAAATAAATGTGTAATTAAATATAAGCCTAATAAATGTGTGATTAGAAGTAATGTCTTACAATTTTTCGCCTTTAAATTTTCCCCTTTAAAAAAAATGAACGGCAAAATGTTATCCCCCATGCACAAAATGTGAGAAAATAAACTTAAACTTCTATCCAAAAAGGCACTTCACCTATCCTATGGGTTACATGTAGTTGAAACATTGAAACCCCCTCATTTTGATCCAACTAAACCCGCTGGCCTGTTTGACATTTGCAAGCTTACTACGCAAAACGGGTACTACAATAAGTACAATTTGACATTTCGTTAACCTTATTTTGAAGCTTTGTACTATACCTTAAAATACAAAAAAACTAGTTGAGTGAATCTATGAACATCATTAGCATAATGCAACATTTCTGAATAGTGAGAAAATTACTCTGAAGGGAAAAAAAAAAACATTCCTTTCTCATTCTAATAGGGTTGTAGTACATGTGCTGTGGACAATATGGAGGATTGCTGTTGCTAATAGCAACATATAACTGGGTCTTTCCACAGTAATGGGGTAGGCCTACATTTGAAAAATAAGTCAATAATTCCTTTCAGATGTCTTTAGTTTATCCCAAAATGAAAGAAATTTCCTTGTACTGTTCTCAGGAGATAATGTTTGTCAAAAAAGGTAAGAAATTGCTGCCACAACATGCATTTTTGGAAAAGCTTGTGTACAAATTTTCCTATTACGTATGTAACGTGGACAGACCATTTTGTGACATTTTTTTCTGTCTTTGTTACATACGTAATAGGAAAATTTGTGCACGGGGTTTTTAGAAATGTATGTTGTCACTTGTCAGTTGTGGGATTATTTTTTTTACTCAGTTTAGCTGGATAATTTAAAGATAAAATTAAGACATTTGAACTGAACTGGGACCTAAGATCTTGTATGTCACAGAAATGTATACCCCAATACTGTGGAAAGACCCAACTGGCAAGAATTCATAAAAATAACTACAGCCGTGGAAGAAAATATCAATGTTTCAACATACCCACTGTTCCAACTAACCCCACTCTCCCCTACCAAAATTTTAAAGTTTTTTTTTTAATACTAGAACATCTCAAGTTCAATTTCCCACTCCTAAATTTAGGTTTTCTGTCAAATCTGCTCCCAATATTGGTGCTTATTAATTTAATTTAATTTAAGTGGGGAAAATTATTAAACAAAAAACCTTTAATGGTATTTTAAACTTCTCAGTCCCTACCAGAGGGAAAAATTTAAAATTAGAAGGGGATCTAATTTAGTTGAAAAAAGCAGACTCATTTCTGACTTCATCTAACAGTTTGCAATAGTTTACCTCAATACGTGCACTAATGTTTGCTTGTTACAGCTTACTTATACCACCAAAAAGTAAAATTCTGATGGGGAAATCGTGATTTTGTGATTTTTTAAAATTTATTTATTTATTTTTACACTAGGGTTTGTGTACTGGGTGGTACGTGAAAAGTGCAGGTATTAAAGTAAAATCTTTCCTGTCGGTTATATCAAGGGTCTCGGGTGATGTCCAGATGTTGAATTAGTTATATCGTCATGACCACCACCCCACAAAAAATATTTCTACAAATTAAAATTTATATTTCACAAATTGGTAATTGCTATTCTGCAATAGAAGCCCAAGTGTATAAGTATTAAAGAAACAGAGATTTAATTGAATTAACAAGTTGTTTTCTTTTAATGTCAACGATCTGTACTTACAGAAATGTCTTGTGAAAATGGTAATTACTGCACCTTATTACGGCACCTTGGCCGAGCGGTCTAGTGATTCGAACTCAATGCTTTGGTTAGTTCTGTAGGTCGTGGGTTCGAATCCGGGTCTGTCCGTGGTGCGTGTGCCCTTGGGCAAGGCACTTTGCCATGAATTGCCTCTCTCAGAGAGGAGACAGGTGCCACTGAGTGGAACATTGAAACGACAATGATGGACAGAGACACTACAATGTATCTTGTGTTTCAAGAGCCATCAGCATGTCGCCCCAACAGCCTCGGGACATAGATAGATAGATAGATAGATTGACTACAATAGAAAGGTATAATGACAAGACTGAGTTAAGGATCATTGATCAAAATCAGTGTTACAACAATAATGATCAACACAGTGTTAGTGTTACAACAATAATAAATTAACTAAAAATCCCCCAACAAACATTGGCTCTGACTATATGTTTGAGCATGGATGAATAATTTTTTTACCGTCAGAATTATTTTTTAGTTTTCTTAAAGGGCCTGTGACATCCTAAACAACTTTGTGCCTAAGCTTTGCTTCATAATGCCGGATTACTTGTTCAGCAAGACATACTATTGTTCGTTTGGATGTAAAATCAATAAAAGGTGGCATTTTTCAACTTTGAAGATTTCATTGCAATAAATCACAGACAGAGGGCGCTGTTTTGAGTGCATCACATTTATAAGGAAGACAGAAGGGAAAAGTTAAGAAAAAACATAAGACTTCAAGTTGGACTTGTGGCAAATTGCTGCAGTTTCTACCCCCAGTTTTGTCATGGCTTACAGCAGGCAACATGTAAAACAAACTCAAACAGCCATGGATTACAAAAGTTTCAGGAAAATTGAGAAAAAAGTGGATACTTTTGTGCACAGTTCAATGTGATTTTCCTGTGTTTGCCTCTTGTGACGTCGTGACCTTGGTCATGAATATGCATATTTGCATTAGCATAAAAACTAAAAACCTTTGTTTTAACCCCAAAGCAAGCTCCAAATAGGATTTTTATGACTTTAACTGAATAAAGTGGTTTTAAAGCATAGATTTCATTGATAAAAATCCTAAATAAGGGGCCCTTTTTCTTAATTAAGCTCTCCAGTATTTAGGCCAGTGGACACAAAATTCTTGGCAGCCACTGACAAAAGATGAGTCCTTGAATTGAAACACTCGACTCCTAAAAATCTTGCTATATCACGTATAGGGCCAAGCGGCTTTGCAAGCATTGCATTTCCATTTTGTGGGTGAAAACTGCTGCGTTTGTTGGGAATGTGTGCTGAGAATTAATGGCTAAACCGCTTGAAATGGGTCAAATTGGACCAAAGAAAATCCACAATAACTTGTTTTAATAACCGTCTATAACATGGAGAGACCTCTTATTTGAAAGGGTGTTTCAAGCACTATAACATGAACAAAAAAATTGTGTGCTTAAATCAATTTTTTATTTTTATGAATCTGCATGTTTTGTACACGAGTGTAGCTATAGCCGTGTATGATTCGCTCAGTTTTTGCGGTGTTGCGACATCAATTGTACACAGACCGTTCCATTTTGAACATGGGGGTGCCGCCGCGAGATAAGTTTTTAGTTGTCCACTTTTGGGGCACCATGAGAGTCGACAAAGTAAAATTCAAATTTCGGCTGGCAGAAAATGGGGTTTTAAAAAATAAATTGAAGCGAAATTTAAAACCTCAAAATCCACTAGCAGAAGACGAGAAAATTGGGTTGTCCACTTTTGGAGCATCTCGTTACTTTTTTAGTATGAATTGGACGTTTTTAGTTGTCCACTTTTTGGGCGCCGCGATAGTTGTCAAAGTAAAATCCAAATTTCTGCTAGCAGAAAATTGCGTTTTTTGAAAGTGCTTAATGCGAATTTTAAAAACCTGAAAATCTGCTAGCAGAAAATGAGAAATTTGGGTTGTCCACTTTTGACGCTCCATACACACATTGTGGGCGAAATAACCTAGAGAGAAGTTCTTTTTATTTTATTATAACAAGAACATGTTTCACATGAAAATCCAAGATAAGATCACTTGTATGCTTGTGGTTAATTATTGAACCTGCCCTGCTGTAATAATATAGCATTGTGCATGTGCCATGCATTTAGGAGATAACTTGTCTAATTTTAGTGCAAAACAAATACATGTACACGTCAATTGGCATACATGCCAAAAAGATGTCATCCAGTATCGTTGATTAATGTTGTTTTCCTAAACTACCTTTTTGTCATTGTGATCATTTGCCGTTGATTCGCAATATGTGAAAACCTCATGTTATACGGGTTCGATACTTGGCCGTGGTACCTGTATGTGCCCTTGAGCAAGGTACACTCAACCACAGTTGCTCCATCCTTCAGAATGGATGTAAAGCCGTTGGTCCAGTATTTTGTGTAATTAACACACTTAAAAGATCCCAGAGCATTCTTTCGTGAAGAGTAATGGGATTACCCAGTGTCTAATGAACTGTGTCAGTTTAGTACATGTATGTCATTTCTTTGTTTTTCAATCGTGGGTTCCCTCATCCACCTGTAAAGAAAATATTGAAGTCCAGAGAAAAGGTCACTACCTCCCTTGTTTGTAGGAGCTCACGACGTAATTTGCATAGGGTGACTGGCTGATTTCGCTACCAACTTTGGTAGCGATTATAAAGAAAAACATAAGAATTGCCTCGCAGTTCGAAAAATGCCAAGTGAATGAGACACTCGGCATGTGTAGACTCTACTCAAGTCGCCAAATCGCTCAAATTCACGAGGCCTTGTCAAAAGGCTACCTCTTTGTCTGCACCAGTTTGATCCTTTGATTTGACTACAAAATGAGCTCGTTGTTAATTTTCATTTTACAAAACATTTCAAGTTCCCTGTTTCAGTTCGGAAAAAAAAGAGGAAAAAAAAGTCAAAAATTTGACACAATTCTTGTTTAAATTATCCTTAAAGGTTTTCCTTTAGTTTTCACTGGTGAATTACTAAGAATGCATCTCTGCCAACCGGCAAGATGGGCAATGATGATGATGATCTCTGTCTAAACTGACTGACCATTTCAGGGCTCTTTAAATCAAATCCTGTTGTCATCATCTACATGTTTATGTACAGCATTCTCCTGAGGATGACACTAAACTGAAGAATGTTCAGAATACCTACAAGTTGATGCACACACACCAAACGGTGGACTTTGTCAGGAGGAAAGTAAGTCTGAAAGCAGTCCAGGTTTTTATGAAATTCCTTTTCATGCTTTTGATAATCTCGGGAAGATGTTTACCATGTAAGTGTGGGTAGGGGGTAAAAAGGTTGGGTTTGGCATTTAAATAAAAATCTTGGTCAGAAGAGGTTTGTTGAATACAGTGAACTTGTGCATACAATTTAAAGGCACTGATCGGCCATCACTTTGGAATCGCTTTAAAGACTGGTCGGTTTCAGTGATTTTGGACTTGTTTAAACAGAAAGATTGCCAAAGCAATAAAATGTAGCAATTGCTGTTTCTCCAAAGTTGCAAGTATCCCAAACAGCCTTAAGGGGAATTATGCCCAAGAAATAAAAGACCTTGTGCTCAACAAGTACAACTCGTATATTATTGTAATGCAAAGAACAAGAAATATTACCCTTTCTGAAGCCAATATAAACTTTGCAAAGAATGGCAATTGCAGCGATGCCTTGCAGTAAGGACACTGCCACTTCGTCCGAGTACTGTGCAAAGAATGACTTTTTACCGACTTGTTGGTGTACAATGTATACGTGCTTTTACGGTTCCCCCAATTCACTGTGCGTAGTGCATGATGGGACTGAAATATGAGACTGGAATCTACATGTAGTACACTCGCAGAGGCACTTGAGAACGTGTGCACAAATAAATGAGATTTCGCAAGTGAGTGGAGTTCTCGGCCGCTTCAAACTTGTAAAACCTGACAAATTTGTGTTTTTGACACAAATGTTAACTGGTAACATAGAGCTCAGATACAGATTCAACCTACTGTATAACTGTACGCTGTCGACAACACATATATTACTCTGACATGGTTTTGAACAGTCATCTCAATTATTTTACCTCTAGATGCCGATATGATCCCAAAACAGATATGCATGAGTACATGTGTAGGTTGAATCTGTACCTGAGCTCTATATTACCAGTTAACATTTGTGAAGCGGCTGAGAACTCAAAATCTTATTCATTTGTGCACGTACGTACAGTAAGTGAGAGCCTCACACGAGTGTACTAGATTTCCGTCCCATCATGCACTGAGCCATCTACCGTGCGCAGTGAATTGTGGGGGGACCGTAAAGGCACATATTGCTATAGGAATGCACTATAAGGACATGCAGCAAAGACATTATTCTTTGCCCAGTATTCTAACAAAACGGCAGCACCCATGTGCGACACATTGCTAAAATTATTCTTTAATGCTGGAGCTAGCTGAGACACTGAGCAACTAACAATGAGAACTGGGCACAAACCATTGTTATTAACAATGGTTTGTGCCCAATTTCCATTGTTAGTTGCTCATACTCATAGTGAGAGGCACTTCTGTCTCAGTGGCTACATAAAGGCCTTCTGGTTTTTGTACAATTGCAAAGCTGCTCTTGCTTGAATCATTTAATGTACATAATTATTTGAGTTTGTATATTTATAGCATGATGAATGGGGTAAACTGAACCATGCTAAGTTGACCATCATGGAGGCGTTGGATTACATCAACCAGATTGTTGACGAGTCTGACCCAGATGTGAGTATATGAAGACTGTTAACCACTTGACACTAGCTGGAGGATTAGCCCAGGTTGGACTCCGTACCGCATACTACATGTGGATACAGAGTCCAGGGTATGGTTCCAAAAACAAAAAAAATCAATATTTCTACATTGTGCTGGAAGCCGGTAATGTGCTAACAAAGTTCCATGTGTCCTAATCTTTGGGATTGCCGGGTTTAGAAATCCACTACACATCACCGAACTGCATATTCCGGAGGAAAACGGCAAAAAATCACGCTAGTTTGCTATATATTTGTGCAAAAAAAATCCCTACTATTTATACAGACAGCCAAGTTACATTCAGCTTATTTTGTTCTCACCGCGCGCGTAGTCCCGCGTACGCGTGCCGGCCGGCCGTGCGCGCGTCGCAACTGAACTAGGCCATGGCCTCAGCGCATTGCGTGCCTGAAATCGTGGCGCCGCACGCGCAAGCCTATCCAAACTTCACGAAGCGTGACGCGACGGCAGCTGTTATTTATTTCTCTGAACTTTAACGTTAGGTTGTGCCTTAGATTTCACTATTTTTTTCATCAAATTTGGTATATACGACATTTAAACCTCCCGTTCCTGTAAATGAAGACGTCAAGCATATATGGACATAAATGCGACGTCCATTAAAAGGTAATATAGCTTAAAAATTATGTGGAAGTTTCAGTCCCCCTGTTTAGAGACATCGTAACCTGGACGTCACTCGTAATGCAATGAAGACGACGTCCAACCTGGGCTAGCTGGAGGATGTGTAAGCACATTCTGGCAATGTATAGTTACATGTACAGGGGCGGTTGACTCGGTGTGTTGCAAAGTATGATATTTTGGTAAGAAGATTCATACAACTTAATGTAGAAATGGCTCTCAAGAGTCGGTATTTGTGGTGCTTGACCTGCTCTAAACCTTATTTTTTGGCCAATCACATTTGCCTTGTTAAAAAAATGTATTTTTTTGCCAAAAATCCCGGTGTCAACTGGTTAAAAATCAAATTTGGCAATAAAGTACTAAAGTAAAAACGTCACCCTTTGTGTGTTACCAAGGTTACTGGGTCTACACTAAAACCAGGGCACTGTTTCCCTGAACTTTAGCAATGGTCTTTACAGACTACCAGCGAATGTTTAGACCAAGTTATTATCCTGGTAAATAAATGACGTCACACTTTAGTAGTATATGCAAGGCTGACATAGCAATATTCATGTAAGTGCCAGAGTATGCATTCTATAATGTTATTCACTCCTCTCCAATTTGTAATTTGTGTTGCTGAATGGATTTTAAAATTATTGATTTTTTAATGTGCAGGTTCCCTGCAACATTCAGGTTATACAGCTTTATACCAACTTTTTTCTCTTTTCAGATGTTTGGGAATAATGTACATGTATGTACACTGATGTATATGAAATTGATATGTTAAATAACTATTTTTCCCGTATTAGGACGACCGTTTTGGGTAGAGTGCTTACAGAGACCACTAAAACCACAAAATTGTCGGAAAGAAACTCATGAATAGACACCAATTTTCTCGACCTAATTCTCTAAAAAAAATGTTTTGCGACCTAAACGAAAATGGTTTGTGACCTAATAAAAATGGTTAAGAACCAAATAAAAATGGTTTTTGAAGCACTCAGCGTTAGGACGACCGGCTATCGGTCGCCCTAATGCGGTCGGTCGTCCTAATACGCCTTTTTTACCCATAACCGGTCGACCTAAACGCGAAAGAGTAAGTTGTAACGAATAACATTTTGTCATTAAAAATATTTGTATTTTAACAGACTGATGTGCCTAATATGTACCACGCCTTCCAGACAGCTGAGAGAATTCGCGAACAGCACCCTGATAAAGGTCAGTAATTAAAATGCGTCTTTCCACTTTTGCTCACCTTTTGTTATTTTTCCCTCGTAAAGTCTTGCGTAAGCTAGCGTTGAAGCGGCAGAGATAGATTTTAGTCTCGTCCAGTCTAAAAACCAATTTATTTATCAAACTCGCATGGTCTTGTACCTTTTGGTTGTCGTCTTGGACCTGACACAGACTGTATTGAATTGCTGCCATTTTGTGGTACAGTTTCTTTGTTCCTTGAGGACATCCAGAGTTGTACATTTTGCGCTTACGGTTGACAAATTTCAATATTAAAAGTTGCCCCACGAGATGTAGTTATTTGATGTGGTCTATAGACCTTTTGCGCTGTGGCCATCTTGGGGAGTAATAAAGCACAAGTGAATCTATAAGTGGATCTATTGTCGCATATAAGGGCATTTTCACGAAAAGTGTGACACAGATGCCAGAATTTGAAATTGCTAATTGGGTCAAATTCACCTCTCAATAATATTTGATCCTCCAATAAAATTTGGTCCCCTTCCAGTAGACTGGTTCCCGCTCCACATATTTCACATACAACGACTGAATATGAGGACGGCTACTATCGTGTTTAAAATAGCACTTTAAGCATTACGTCATGCATTTATTTTTAGGAGCACATAACCGTTAATTTTCAAAGCGCGATGCGCGCTATATGGCATGAGTGTACAACAATTTGAAAGGGGTTATTCCTTATTTGACCAATACAAATTTAATATATTAACCTTAAAATATTAAATATGCCCAATTTAATATACAATTTAATTCAAACCTTGTCTGCATCACCCAGTGAGCTCCTACGGTTACCGTAACTATAGCCACTGCGTAGTTTTAAATCCGTGGCATCACCATAAATACACACGCAGCGGCACGCGTACGTGCACGCGACGTCAATTCAAATTCTCGAAACAATGACGAATTGTACCCGACGCTTAACGGTAACGTCCGGACGTGCATTCGGGTAACTTCGGGACCCTTCGGAAAAAGGAGGAATTCCTTTTGTTTCAAAATGGCGGAATTGGTGGCTGCCGGACCTTAAATTCAGTCTAGTCAAATAATTATTGGTCCGGGTACCAGACTACCCTTCCAGCAACACCCCCGCCCTCTCCTCCAGTGCCCCTCACCCTCCCCCAATGCCCCCGCCCATCGTCCCCCTCCCCCAGTCCCTCCAACCCCTTCCCCCCCTGCCCCATCCCTCCATCTGTCCTCCCTTTCTCGACCTTCCTCCCTGCCCCCTCCCCGCCCCCCTCACTGCCCCCTCCCCGCCCCCTAAAAAAAAGTACATGTACGTGCAAAACCCTGTTGTGGTTGCTGTCTACATGTTATAACATTGAATACTAATAATGATTGTGTTGTGTTGACTGGTTTAACAGATTGGTTCATATTGACTGGACTAATCCATGACCTGGGTAAAGTAATGGCAGCTTGGGGTGAACCGCAGGTTTGCAAATCATTTATAGATATTGACTACAATGAAGAACATGCTTAAAGGAGCTTGTTCAGATTTTTCCAGAAAATGGATTTCATTCTAACCTAACAATCTCATAAAATCATGCCTCCCTAAAATACTGTCAATGAGAAGAAAACAGGAAATTTGCATTCCCCAGTTTAGATAGGGAAGCAGAAAGGTTGGGGTGCCAGGGGGGCCTCAGACATGTGATCTGGACATGCTCCTCTAACTTCATTTATTCTTCACCTAACCCATTATAGACCATGCATTTACGCAGTTGTACGCCTAGCTATAGAGTCACTCCATGAAAATGGGAGATCACTGGATACCAATACTGTACAAATAAGTACCTCGATCAAAAGCTGAATACTTACAACAACAAAACAAAATTCAAAACATACATTGAGATGTTGAGTACAGAGTTTAGTTGTGAAATATTCAAACATTGTGAGGCTGGTGCCCATTTGCAGCTGCTTTGGGCATGGTGCTTGAAGCTACTTGTGGCTGTTATGGTCTCCCAAAGGTTAAATGCTGCTCATTCATGCGTGAATCACAATGAGTCTTTTTATTTTTCTAACAAAACGATCATTGAAGTTAAATTCATATAAATGTGTGTGAACAATTTGCTTTACAAAGGCGCTCTCGTGTGAAAGAAACGAGGCCTCTGACTACCGTGGTAGTATGGCTCCATTGTCCATTGCCTAAATAGAACATGTACACGTATCTTGAAAGCATAGAAACAGTTTTTCATTATTTTCTTGGAACATTGATGAGGTATTTAGTCGACTTGCACACAGGTTGGTTTTATCATTCACATCCTTAATCACATACAGATAATGCCGTTTCATGTAATCCACTATTTTTCTTTTCCAATTGCAGTGGGCAGTTGTTGGAGACACGTTTGTTGTTGGCTGCCCTCCCGCTGATTCTATTGTTTACAGAAGGTCCAGTTTCGTTGACAATCCTGACGTGCAAAACCCTGTCTACAGGTAAATTATTGCTGATCTATTCTCCAGAGTGTTTCTCTGAATTTGTGAGGACGTGGATAACCTTTGAATTTCAACCATATTGTAACAAAAATAACGCTGGCATGTACGAAACCATGGGGGAAAATTTGGATGTTTCGGATTAAGTGTAATGACAAGAAATTTACAGGTAATCTCTCGTAGAACTCCAGGGATTTCTTGACTCCCTGCAGCCCATTTCACAAAGCCTTACGCACTGCGTAAGCCCACTTGTGCAACTTTTTTTATTGCGTAGGTTGCGCTTTCACAGGGGGTCAAAAGATTACGGGTCATTGCTTGTCCTCCAGATCAGGAGAGAACAATAGAGCCACATGCTTTTCTGCAAGCAGCCACATGCGTTTCCCCACATGGCTATATTGTTCTTTTCTATCTGGAGGACAAGCAATAGCGACCCGTGACCTTTGACCCCTTGTGAAAGCTCCCTATACACGCAAGCTAAGGGGCTTATGCCATTTTCAAAAAGTTGCGCAAGCTACACACTTTTTGTGAAATCAGCTGCTGATCTTTGATTTTTAAAGATAGTATACATGATTGGTAAACTGTTACAAATAGTTTTATCCCCCTGTGTGATTGAAGATATGCATGATTAAAACCAACCTGAGCAAAAACCAGCTCCGTACTTCGTCTAACGTTTGAGAAAACAGTCCAAAAAGGGTTTGCAGTCATTTTGCCCCAAAACCACTTCGCACTGAACCATTTCGCCCTGAACCACGGACTGTGCACGAAGTGGTTTTGGGGCGAAGTGGCATTTGGGCGATGTAGTGTTTGGACGAAGTGATTTGGGGCGAAATGGCACTTGGGCGAAATGGTTTTGGGGCGAATTGAATTTTCGTCTCATGAGACGAAAACTAATTATTTTACTCATTTCTCAAAGATTATAGCACTTCAGACAAAACCATTTCAGGGGAAGTTTTCTACGGTCATCGTGTTTATATTGTGTAAGTTAGGCGTAAATCTGTGAACATTTCTGATTTTCGAGATTACCAATGATGTAAACTGCCTTTAAAGACCCATTGTATTATTTACAGACAAAGCTTTGTCAATTTCTGGAAGTCATAAAAAAAATCTTGGTTCCGCTGCATAGATGCATCATTGCTTCAGAAAAACTTTAAAAGCCATGCATGGTTTCAGTTTTTGTATTTAAAGTGAATAAATAAAATGAGCGTGCACATTTATTTCAACCTCTAAAAGTTTGGAGAAAAATTTAATATATGCTTCGCAGGCCTCGAAATTCATTTTCAAAAGGGCACAGCATGTTTCTCCTATGGTTTCTCTTAGTAAAGGGCACCTGAATGATTAAATGGAAAATTTGTGTGAGAACTTTTTAAGGGCAACACGGCAAAAGCATGAGGCACCGATAGCAAATTGCCGTGGTGCTGTGGGTTATTTCAAGGCCTGGCTTCTTCAAAAAAATGTGTACATTGCAGATTTGCCTCTTCGAATTGAGTAATTCTAATCTCTACATTTTTTCCCCGAACAAAGCGATTTTTATCTTCATCTTGTCAAAACAGAGATGTGAACTGTTATTTTATTTTATTAGATTGTGGTCACAAAACAGATGTGACATGGCTAAAGGAGAAGTATACCCAACACACAAGACATTGTGCTGAACGAGTGCAGCTTGTAAATATGACCCACCAAAAATGGGTTAAATCAGGCCAAGTTAAAAAAAACTGTTACATCAAAAAAAAAAATTCTTTTAAATGTGTGGGTTGAGGTGGGGTAACCAGAAATACAGCTATTTTTTTTTTTTGCCTTAATAAAACTGGGGACAGCAAAAAATGAATCCGAACATGTGGATTGGTAATTACGGTATAAATGCATCTGTGTGTGTTGGACTTGGACCTTTATTCCTTTTTAATTTCCTCAGCTCCAAGTGTGGCATTTATGAAGAACACTGTGGCTTGGCTAACGTGATGATGTCGTGGGGCCATGATGGTAGTTGGAATTCGCTTTGTTTTACTTCAAAGGGGCTGTTTCATGGATTGTACATGTTCCAGATCATGCATAAAGTTAAATATATGCACGCTTGGAAGCATGTATACAGGGGCGGATCCAGGGGGTGCGTGGGGGGCGCACACCCCCTATCAAAAATATTTTTCAAAAATATAACTTTTTGTGCACACTCTTCCTGCTTAAAGTGGTTAAATATTGCCCCAGATCGCACCACAGAGCATCTGGAATCCATCTAGAAGCTGTTAAGGCTTCGCGCTACGCGCTCGCTATTTAATTGTCATCAGCATTTCATGCTTAAAAATGTTACGCCCCCCCCCCCCCCCCCCTTTTCAAAATCCTGTATCCGCCCCTGGTATGATAATTTTATGTAAAGGCTTCTGTACGTTGTTCTGTGTGTTCATTGTGCACAACACAGCAGGGCTGAACATTCAGGGAGGCCATTGTCCCTGGTCTTTGGCCTTGCAATGGTACCCTTTTGCAATTCCCCCATAGACTTTTTCATTTTCAAATGCTTGTAATTAATATATTCAGCGTTTTAAGGCCTTTTGTCGATAACTTTATGAAATTGCTCATGGTAGCCACAGACCTTTGTGGATATTTTTTGTCCAAAATTTTCGCCTCTACTCCGAGGCCTCTTCTGTGGTTAATTTTTTAAGAACCACTGAAGAGGCCTCGGAGTAGAGGCGAAACGTTTGGACAAAAAATATCCACAAAGGTCTGTGGCTACCATGAGCAATTTCATAAAGTCATTTTCAAATGGCCCCTTTTAAACTCCAAAAGACTCCTCCAAAAATACAAATGGCAGCGCCCTTTCAGAGACGAATTTCCTGCCCTGCAACAGATCTACATGTAAGACATGATGTCATGGTTTGTTTACATGCACACAATTTACCTTTATTACGGTGCAGCCATCTTCGTCTTGTTCCCCATAGTACATGTCGGGCACGGTCAGTGCGTTGTTTTGGGAGTATACCCAGCACGATATGGGGCCCAAGGACTCCTTCCCTGAATGCCCCTATGACTCAACACACTCTTTCCTTTTGTTAACGCACCAACTCCCCCTAAAAACTGAAAGGAATTCCTTTGGAATTCCTTGTATGTTTGAGACACAATGGGGGAACAATGGTAGGGGGTACCCTCTGCCCCATAGGTGTGTGTCATTGTGATGCACACATGAACAATTTTAACACAGAGCCAAACTATTTTTTCCTGCAAGCCTCGATTTGGTTTCATTAATTTTAATAGGAAATTGCTTATGGTATAACCACAGACCTTTGGATCTAATTTTGTCCTTAAAGGATAACATTATCTACAAAGGTCTGTAGCTACCATGAGAAATTTCATAAAATTATCGACTAAAAGCCTTAAAACGCTAAATGTATTGATTACAAGAATTTTAATATGGGAAAGGGTATATGGCCACACTGTGATAAAGCTCTATTGTATGTGGGATTCTCAGGGTATCAAAGGGCCACAGGGAAACATGCATATGTAAACAAACTGTGACATCATTATGTTTCAGGTGTATGCAACTTCAGATGGCATGATGGATATACTTCAACAACTTCACTAAACAGCAAAACTAACAAAAAACAACACTAAACAATACAAAAAACATTTGCCAGTTGTTTTAGCCAATTGGTACACATGCACAGTCTGTGACGGTCTCTTTGAAGATGTATTGGCTATAACCTGTAATTACACATAGGCAAGTCTCAACTTTTTTATTTTGGAAAGCATGTACATACTGAGTAGGCCCTACATTAAGTAACTAGGAGTCGGTCCAAATGATAAATACTGAGTTTATATGTTCAAGCATGTGAAATCTCTCTCTCTCTGAGGGTTAAAGTTGCACTGTCCGTGTTTGGGTCAAAGGATTAAAAAAGAATCAATACTGTGTTCACCGTCGGAGAAAATGGCATAAAGCAACCAGACCATTGGTTGCTAGGCAACGGCTTGCACCACATAGCAACAGCAGTATAGTATGTGCACCTCCATTTGAAACTGAAGAATTCAGGGTGCCAGCCATAGTGCAAAAGTTACATGCAAAAGGCTAATTGGAATGGTTGAATGGTTTATTAACCTCTGCGACCCCAGCATGGGGTATGAGAGCCAGCTTAAAATACAAACTGTTCAGTTTAGCTAAGTAACTATAAAACAAATAAAATTTAAAAAAGAACATTAATTATCAGAACTAAAAAATAAAAAAAATAAAAATACACTTTAATTGGAGTTAACTAACTCGAGAAGAAAATTATTGGACTTGTATCTCTACAATTTTAATAATAAGAAGAAATTTATAAAGCGCAAACAATCGCAGAAAAATCCACCTCAAGGCGCTTAAACAAACAATAAACATACAACCTATAATATTTAAGTTAAGAAAACTAATTCCAATAAAACCTTAAACAATACAAAAACAATTCCAAAAGCTACATGGAAGGATTACAATCTAAATTTAAAAAAGGCGATTTACGACACTCAAGCGAACATACTAGATAAACACAGGAATAAAAGGTATTTGCCAATAAAAACAACCATCAAACTTTTATACATGGAAAACACCAATAATATTGATATTATTAATTCACTACATTAAAATACTGCTTAAAGATATGAGTCTTTAGAGGACTCTTTTACTGGATCATGCAGTTGCTACAATGTGGCACTGATATACACTGCACCCAAAGTGGAACTATTATTATTATTTCTTTCTGGTATTCATACCAAGGATTCCTCAATAGTGCTCATATGGCACTGTCACTCGCAAGCGTGAGGAAACCCATGAAGAATTAGAATTAGAATTGGAAATGGCCAGAGACACCGGGGATGATCCTCCTTGCTCTTCACGAAAGAATGCTCTGGGATCTTTAGAGTGCGTTTTCATTACCTAACACACTGGACCAACGGCTTTACATCCCTTCCGAAGGATGGAGCAAGTGTGGTTGAGTGCCTTGCCCAAGGGCACAGGTACCGTAGCCGTGGGGAGGTTCGAACCCGCAACCCCAAGTTTTCACCCATGATTGCGAGTCAATGACCTAAACCGCTCGGCCACGGTACCCCACAATTAATACGACTCAAAGGAGATTCGAACCTGCAATCTCTCGATTGACAGTACTACGTCTTAACCACTAGACTACCAAACGACTATGACAAAGATCAGACATTGTGCTTTCCAAACACAAACTAAAAAATGTCCTCAATTGGCAGTTTTCTACCTGCTTGCTTAAAACACACTTCCACCTTATCTACTAATGCAATGTTTGGTATTGTAACAAGAATTTGTCCTACTTGTTATTTGATACTCGACACAGGAACACGAATACACAGGAACACGAATACACAGGAACACGAATTCAGACACAAAACTCTCCACGTTTATTCCAACACTCTTCATTCAACAACGTCCAGAACAAAGATGGCGCTCAGGAAACGTCTCCCGCCGAGACGGGTGTCCCAACCTTCTAGCAGGGGCTCGCGCCAACCGGCTCCGTGGAACCGTGTTAGCGCCCTCAGCTCGTCAGCCGGCCTAACCGTGGAATGGTGCTGGCGCCCTCTGCTAGCCGATTGGGAACGGCGTTACACAGCCCCCTTCGAGGACCCTGCTTTGTCCCCAAAGCAGGCAGCGAACCCCGCCGTCTCGCCGGGGAGACGCTTCCTTTACAAATGGTAGCATGGCTAGAAAAAGAAACACATGGGGTTAAGTCGGGGACCGCTCCGGCCGGATGCGGCTCCCCTCTGGCGGCTGCCTTCGCAGATGCGGCGGAGATCTCGTCCGGGACCGGGTCCCCTCGTGGTGCCGATGGCGCGATGGGGGTGACATCGGGGCTCTCCGGGCCTCTCCGGGCGTGGTCCTCTCCCCTGTGCCAGTGGTCGGGGAAAGGTGGAGTCGGCTGGAGTGCAGCAGCGACCGGGGGTTGCTCCGAGGTGGTGCTATCTCCCCCACGAACTGGTGGCTCCGACAGGTTGGGCTCCGACAGGTTGGACTCCGGCCGGAGTGCCGCAGTGACTGGGTGCGGCTCCGTGTGGTCGCCAGCCCCCCTCCGCTCCCTGCCTTTACCGTCCAGCTCGTCGTCGCTGGCGTACACATCAAGTTCGTCGGTGGCATTCACGGTTGCCACCCTCCCTAGTCGCCAGGCACAGTACTGGAGGTGGCGTTGCCGCATGTCCTCCCGGTAGAACTTCCTCCCGCAACCGAACGGGCACTCGAACGGCATCGTCGGGTGTAGCGCCGGGCACGCTGTTCGGTGGTGCCTCCGCAGGTTGCTTGACTTGTTGAACGGCTTCCCGCAGTGCCGGCAGTGGATACAGCCCTGGGTCGTCTGGTCCTGTCCTGGGGGTCCTCCACCGGTTGTCTGCTGTGTCGATTTAGGCTTCCTGTGCGGACAGTCACGCTGAAAATGACCGATTTCGCACGTAGCCCGTATTATCGTTGTTCGACTCTCGTTTAGGTTGTGTTGGCTGTACCACCGACCTAACGTCCCTAGTACCTTGTTTCCCTTCCTTATTCTGCACCTGGGAGTCTAGGAAAGCCTCCATCTCCGTGGCCAGGGTGATGGCTTCGGTCAGGGTCGTCGCCTTTCTCGAAAAGACGTGGCGTTGCAGCTGTTCGTCGCCTAATGCATTCCTGAAAGCCTCCACAGCCAGGTCCTCCCGCGCTTGTGTGGGAAAGTTCGGGTAGCTCTTGGAAACCAACCGCCGTATAGACTGTCCCAGGCTGCTGATAGATTCGTCCCGACCTCTGGTGCGCATCGACAGCTGGGCGCGATGTAATGGGATTTGGGCCGTGATCCCGAATCGTTGTTCGAAGTACTCCAGAAGGCGGGGGTACTCCTTTCGCGCCTCTGGTGCCATGTCAGCCAGGGCCTCCAGCGCCGAGCCCTTCAGGTGGGGGGCAAGGAACATTGCCTTCTCGGCCTCGTCCCACTGGTTGACTGTTGCGACGCTTTAAAAATGGATCAGGTAATCGGCCCACGAAGAAACTCCATCAAACTTATCTGGGAGCATTATTGGTCTCCGACCGCCTGAGGGCGTTCCTAGCTTCCCATTGGTTTGTGCAGTGCGGAGCGCCGAGGGGAGCTCTCCTCCATAGAGTTGTGCAGTGCGGAGCTGATTCACGTGCTCCGCCCCATAGGGTTGTGCAGTGCGGAGCTGATTCACATGCTCCGCACCATAGGGTTGTGCAGTGGGGAGCAATTCCTCGTGCTCCGCCCCATAGAGTTGTGCGGTGCAGAGTCGATCCGGAGCTAGTTCCGCGCCGTAGTCACGTGGCATGCGGGGCTCCGAGGGGAGCCGTCCGACATGGTCGTGTGCGGTGCGGAGTCGATCCGGAGGTCCCGCGCCGTAGTCACGTGGCATGCGGGGCTCCGAGGGGAGCCGTCTCACATGGTCGTGTGCGGTGCGGAATTGATCCGGAGGTTCCGCACCGTAGTCTGGTAGCGTGCGGGGCTCCAAGCGGAGCTGTTCTCCCTGGTCGAGTGTGGTGCAGAGTCGATCCGGGGATTCCGCGCCGTAGTCACGTGGCATGCGGGGCTCCGATGGGAGCCGTCCGACATGGTCGTGTGCGGCGCGGAGTCGATCCGGAGGTTCCGCTCCGTAGTCTGGTAGCGTGCGGGGCTCCAAGCGAAGCTGTTCTCCCTGGTCGAGTGTGGTGCGGAGTCGATCCGGGGATTCCGCGCCGTAGTCACGTGGCATGCGGGGCTCCGATGGGAGCCGTCCGACATGGTCGTGTGCGGCGCGGAGTCGATCCGGAGGTTCCGCTCCGTAGTCTGGTAGCGTGCGGGGCTCCAAACGGAGCGGTGCCACATGGTCGTTGGTTTGATCCAACCCCCTGCAAAAACTACTCGGATTGGCAGGGTCAGGCCGTACTGTACGTACCGGTCTCCCCTCTACAATCTCGGGCTCTATAACATTTTCCCAGTATCCTCCCACCGCCCGGAGTTTTCTCTCGGGTTTTCCCCAACAAACGAGAACAGTTCATCCACCGTAACGAACGTGTTACTGCTTGACATGTTCGTCCGGCCTCCATCCAGGGACACCTCCTGTCCGATTCCTGGCAAGTCTCCGCCGTGTGGCGAGTCTACTGCCATGTTGCCGATTGTGAGGTTTTACCTGCTTTTTCCTGTGTTTCTTCCGTATGTGTCGTCCCACCGCTGCCAACAGTGTAACAAGAATTTACTCTCACTTGTTATTTGATACTCGACACATAAAAGAACACACAGGAACACACATTCAGACACAACTCTCCACGTTTATTCCAACACTCTTCATTCAACAACGTCCAGAACAAAGATGGCGCTCAGGAAACGTCTCCCGCCGAGACGGGTGTCCCAACCTTCTAGCAGGGGCTCGCGCCAACCGGCTCCGTGTTAGCGCCCTCAGCTCGTCAGCCGGCCTAACCGTGGAATGGTGCTGGCGCCCTCTGCTAGCCGATTGGGAACGGCGTTACACAGCCCCCTTCGAGGACCCTGCTTTGTCCCCAAAGCAGGCAGCGAACCCCGCCGTCTCGCCGGGGAGATGCTTCCTTTACAAATGGTAGCATGGCTAGAAAAAGAAACACATGGGGTTAAGTCGGGGACCGCTCCGGCCGGATGCGGCTCCCCTCTGGCGGCTGCCTTCGCAGACGCGGCGAAGATCTCGTCCGGGACCGGGTCCCGATTGGGAACGGCGTTACAGTATGGTGCTATATCATATGGGCCTTATCGGGATTCGAACCCGACACCTCTGACTCACTGGGCAGATGCTCTACCAGCTGAGCTGTAATAAGGCACAGTGGTACATGTAGACTCCCCCAGGTTTTCTCTACGAACCCAATTTTTCAGTGTTGAATGGGAGCGCAACTTAACACTTTGGGAAAAAATGGCTCTCCCATGCAACACCGAGATAAAAAAGGGGTTCATAGAGAAAGCCTGAGGGAGTGTACCATGTGTCTTATAGCTCAGCTGGTAGACCATCTGTCTGGTGAGTCGGACGTCTCTAGTTAATTCCTGTGATTCTTTGCATTCTATTTTGCATTCCCTGTCATGAATCAAAAATCAATTATAATTCAATCACCTATTTTTTCCGCAGAGTTTATGTACAAGGTGTTGGTTGAAAACGACTGTAAACTACCAGATGAAGTAAGTCAATGAGCATCATAATCCCTGCATTGTTTCCTTAGGGGTTGTCCATAAAGAACGAACGTACGCATGAAGTGCCGACTTTTTAGTCCCCCTCCCCCTCCCCCATTCCCCCCCCCCCCTCCCCCACTCCCCCCCCCCACTCCCCCCCCCCCCCCACTCCCCCCTCCCTCCCCCCACTCCCCCCCCACTCCCCCCCACTCCCCCCCCCCCCACTCCCCCCCCACTCCCCACTCCCCCCCCACTCCCCCCACTCCCACCCCCCACTCCCCCCACTTCCACCCCCCACTCCCCACCCCCACTCCCCCCACCCCCAATAAATGCTGCGAACCTAACAAATATTTGTTGTTTTCGTTCATCGATCATGCCACGGTTCTCGTAACATGGCGGATGCCATTACATGCATAATGCATGCTTCGTGTCATTACGTCCACTCATGAAGCTCTTGATGGCTCAAATTTTTAATGTTCATACCTTGCATACCCGCATATCCAAATTTCGACCAAAACGGGCCGAAAAAATTAAGAAAAACATTAAAACCGGATGTGACAGACCCGACAGGGCGGTCTATCGAGCTGGACGTACGCACCATACGTAGTGACGTGTGTTGCCGTACGGGTTGGAATGGAAGTCGTGACCGCACGGTGGCTCGTACGTTTTAATGTCGTGTGTGGTTTGCATACGCTAGACCCAATATTCTCTCGTAAAGCAAAAAAGCCAAGAGACCGGCTTGGACAAGGCTATGCATAGCCTGACGTCTTACGGGTGCACCCAAGTAAATAGGGCTCCTATAGGAACCAATGCTAAATGCCCCATTTTCAGAAATCATTTAAAAATACTCACAACTCTCTCAGCTTCTCAGGACAACAACCAAAATACTCATTGAAGTCTCATCTTTTCAATTCTGTTCAATTTTATGAGGGTAATCCATCACTTTTATTCCCTAATTTCCACTTGAAACAAAACTATACCCATGCAGGCAACAGTGAAAATTGCTAAACAGACCAGGCTAGCGTCCATTTTGGAGCAAAGGCACATACGCTACTGTGCAAAATAGGGCCAATTTTAGAAGCTACATTGTCCAAAATGTTCAGCTCGCAACTCTCTCTAATAAAGAAGAATTTGAGGGCATACAAAATTTTCATGAGCTCGGCGCACGGATCTCTGCCTATTTACTTGGGTGCACCCTTACTGTACGAATTGACTTGACATTTGATGTACACACACGTGTTCCCACTCCTCCAGGCTCTGTACGTGATCCGCTACCATTCCTTTTATCCCTGGCATACTGGCGGTGACTACATGCATCTATGCAACAATAAAGACCTGGAGATGCTTAAATGGGTCCAAGAATTCAAGTAAGCTTTGTATTAAATATGTCCTGGGTAAAGAATCATGGTCTTTAAAAAAACAAATCACCCCAGAAAAGTGTAGTGTCCACTAGGCTTGGGCGATTCCACGCCCGAATCGAGTAGAACTGATTCTACCTTTGGAATCGGAATCGCGATTACAGATTTTTGAGGAATCGATTACCATTATAGGAATTCATTCCCTTTTAACAAGATTCGATTCCTAGTGATAACTTGCCGATTCCAGATATTACATGTACCTAGCAGTTACGAAGCCGAAACACTTGACTTTTGCAAGAGTATTTAGCCTCTGATAATTTCAACACATAGGAACGTGTGTGTGGCACAAGCTGGCATCATTTTATGGACATTTAATTTGAGTGCCAATGTAAAAGCACTTAAAATGCGCTAAATGTAGTGAAAAGTGGAATCGATTTCGAATGGAATCGTGGTTCTATTTTGGAATCGGAGTTGACTCCAAAAATGCTGGAGTTCCCCAAGCCTAGTCATCCTCTGGCAACAGTGCCCCTTTAACGCACTCCCTAACTCCTGCGTCCCGGTGGGACTAGCGACAGAAATCTTGTCGCCTCTGCTGGACCAATCGGGACGCTTGGCAGTGCATTGCAGCATGATTGCAGGCATTCAAATGTAACGCGCGCAGATTGTAAACACCGTGCATGCATGTGATACATGTACTCGGTAATGCTGGCCGTTGTCCGCGTCGACGATTGGCTGCTATTTAAAGCATACTGGGAATCCGTTCCATTACATTCGTCAGCATGCATCCCTGTTATTAATTTGAAAAACTGCGGAGTAAATTAAGATCGTCGTTTGAAAGTTTGATAGGAATGGGACAGTCATAAGGAACGGAACCCAATACAATTTCTGGAAAGTATAGAAATCGTTTCTTTTCGGCATAACATGAGCATTAATTTGTCATACGTGATCAGTCCACTTTTGTTTGCATCATATTGAGCGTGTGCATTATAGCGCAAGAGTGACACTAAACAATAGGGGACTGGCACGTAATTTCGTTGTTTGCTGCCACCAGGGCCGGCTAGGCATTTTCCAATTTATTCCCCTGGAGCGGGAGACTGCACTTGTAGTTTTCGTTATGCAGTATACATGTATGTCTCTGGAGCTGGAGACTTGATGACTAGTTTTTATTTCAAGTCGTAAATCAATCTTATTTCCCAAGTCCAGTCACAAGTCATTTTCTCCAGAGTCAAGTCACGGGTCAAAAACCCAAAACTGACTTGACCCCAAGCCAACAAGATGAGAGACCAGCTCTGCCTTGTAGTACTGAGCCATGGGCTAATTCTGTATAACCGCCCCCAAGACACTCGCTCTTAGAACTGCAGATGGAGTTCCCCGTCGCAAAAATTTGCAACGTGTTCATAAGAACCAGTGTAATTTTTAAAAAATCACCTTTTGTGAGTGTAGGTAATAAAAACAAATCTTAAAACAAATAGTCGGCAACAATGTTGTTGAAAACAGGCCAACAAACGATGTTCCAGCGACCAGTCAACCCTTGTTTCGGGCTGCAAGCATATAGTGCTGGAGCATTCATGTGCGCATGCATATAACCGTATGACAAATATGAAGTGTTGATCATCAGTCTGGCCGAACGCGACTACGCAATCAATACTCCTCTTGGCGAGTGACCACCCCAAGTAGATTGGTTCCCGATCCCTATAGATTGGTTCGCTCGTTGCGAAAATATAGGGATCGGTAAAGGGCAGCCATTACCGGGCAGAATTCTGCCCGGTCACGTGGTTATTATTATTATTTTTGTTTAGTAAGTGCGCATATTTTGCATTGACATTTGTAACCCGGCCGTACGTGTCGAATATAATATATCCAATTAATGTAAATAAAGTACATTGCATAAAGCAAAGGGCTTCGCCAATTTTAAAATATAAAACACACACTGCGCACGCGCAAAGACGACCAATCACAGATCAAGATGAAGCGCCCTTTACCTGTCCCTAAAATCTCCTACGTGGAATATGTGGACGGGAACCAGTCTACCATCCCAAGATGCACTGGTTAACCTCTACCTCCCATGATGCATCTAGAGCAGGTTTGATTGGTTAAGCGTCATCTCGACATGCGCACTGATGTTCAAATGCGAACGCACATTTTCCTTTTCTCTTTGGTAAGTTAGCCTGTTTTCTGCTTACATTTTTAACCAAAAGATCACTTTTTAGTTACTAAAGATACCTAAAAGATATAGCAAGATAGACCTTAATGCAGTAAAAAAAACACTGGTCCCGACTATTAATACTTGATTTCTTAAAATTGGCACGTGCAACTTAAAAAGTGCACGGTGAAAATGAAGTATTTATTTATTTATTTATTTATTTATTTCCAATTATTTACCCAGGGTGTGCACTGGTTTCCAATGAGGCCTTGCAAACACTCATAAAAAACAATAAAAAAATAATTATGAAATAACTCACAAAGGCATATTAGCAAGCATAAACTGGAACAAGATACAACCACTACAATATCAAAATTCACTAAACATCAAAACGCCACAAAAAGTGAACAAAACAAAAGTTAACTAGAGGTATGACGTTTGTTGTTACAAACGCCAGGTGATCGGGCTAAATGAACATTTTGTGATGAATTTCAGACGTTGTTATCACCTATGGAATGGCAAAAATGGAAGTTCATCAGCCGATTTCACGAAACTTTACGCAATTGCGCAAGTCCACTTACGCCATTACTTGCGCAATAGCTTATGGCGTAAGTGGACTTGCGCAATTGCGTAAAGTTTCGTGAAATCGGCTGCTGTATACACTAATCCGGTAACTAATATCTCCTCCCTGCATATCCGCCGTAGCTGGGGGTTGATAGCTTGCACCGTTTTGAGATATGAATTGTTGAAATAATAACCTTTGAAATCTTGTAATGTGACACCTGTGACGACATCATGACGTCACAATTTTGTGCACAAATTGTTGAACAATATGTTGAACATCAAGTTCTTAAATGTGGCGAAGGAATCATACCAATATCTGTTGTAGTTTTCAAGATACAGCATTTTAAAACATCTCAGCTCCAAATTTGCGTAATTTGACGTACATTACGTAACCACCGTCCATGTAATGACGTCACCAATGGTATAGTCAAAAGGTCCACATGTGTGAAAACATTTCGTTCCGTAGAACTATGGTCAAATTCCCTACCACTTTGGCTCTATTTGCATTCAAAGTGCTAAACAAGTGTACATTTTCGAACCTCTTCCGGTTTGGACCGGAAGTAGGCGTCACACAGGGGTCATGACATCGTATGATTTGTTCAGTTCATTTAGACTTATCATGTTGTGAAAGAATTGTTCAAGTATCTATTACGGTTCTTGAGATATGAATTTTAAAAATAATAACCTTTTAATTTTTGTAATTTGACACCTGTGACGATATCATGACGTCACAATGTTGTGCACAAATTGTTCAACAATTTGATAAACATCAAGTTCTTAAATGTGGCGAAAGAATCATGCAAATATCTGCTGTAGTTCTCAAGATACAGCATTTTAAAACAATTCAGCTCCAAATTTGCGTATTTTGACGCCACATTACGTAACCACCGTCCATGTGATGACGTCACAAATGGTATAGTCAAAAAGTCTACATGTGTGGAAACATTTCGTTCCGTAGAAATATGGTCAAATTCACTACCACTTTGAATCTATTTGCATTCAAAACGCTTACAAAATGCACATTTTCGAACAACTTCCGGTTTGGACCGGAAGTAGGCGTCACACAGGGGTCATGACATCGTATGATTTGTTCAGTTCATTTAGACTTATCATGTTGTGAAAGAATTGTTCAAGTATCTATTACGGTTCTTGAGATATGAATTTTGGAAATAATAACCTTTGAATTTTTGTAATTTGACACCTGATGACGTCATGATTACGTCACACTTGATGCCATCGTGATACTATACATTCTGGTGAAAGTCTGCCGTAGGGCCTATGTCTGTATCTAATTTACTAACGATTCAGCTTGGTTTGATAGGCATTGTTGCTGGTAAGTGTAAAAACTGAGATTCTCAGTTTCGTTGAACTTTGACCTCCAATTGACCCCAGAAGGAAGGGTCAGATGAAAATGCCCACACAAAGAAAGTTGTAGCACAGAATGTCATCTGTAAACCTGCCAAATACGAAGATCCTGGGTCACGTGGTTTTCAAGACGGAAGCATTTTAAAATATGCATATTTTGTTTTTTTGGGGGGTGTAATTTGATACTTGATGACGTCACGATGACGTCACGCTTGATGCCATCATAATATTATACACGCTGGTGAAAGTCTGCCATAGGACCTATGCCTGTACTTAGTTACTTAAAGATTCAGCTTGGTTTGATGGGCATTGTTGCTCAATAAGTGCAAAAATTGCGATTTTCGTTTTCGTTGAACTTTGACCTCAGATTGACCCCAGAAGGAAGGGTCAGATGAAAATGCCCACACGAAGAAAATCGTAGGCCATGATCTTATCTATAAGCCTGTCAAATACGAAAATCATGGGTCACGTGGTTTTCCAGACGGAAGCATTTTAAAACATGCATATTTTGGTCATTTTTGGGTTGTAATTTGATACCTAATGACGTCACAATGACGTCACCCTTGTATGCACATCTTCACATTGGGGTTGATGTTCCTACAAAGTTTCAAGTTGATAGCTTGAACCGTTTTGAAGAAAAGCTCTGGAAACGTTTGAGTGGAAAAAGAAAAAAAAAAAAAAAAAAAAAATAAAGAAATCGTACGAGAGTAATAGGTGATCGGGCTGTTGGCCCGATCACCTAAATATAAAAAAAAACCAGCAACAGCACAATAAGAAATAATACGTGACACTGATATTTTAAGCTAATTACGGGAAGGCCGAAAAACAATTTGAAAATTACCTCCCGGCTCCTGAATAAAACTTCAATTTTATGGCAACCAAGTCATAAGACTCCATAAATTAGCGTTATCCCTTAAAAATTCCATCATGTGAATATTATGTGTACGTTTGACAAAGTGCAGATTTGAATAAGCTCAGAGAGGACTAAGGTGTGCACTAAGGTAAATTTCGGCACCGGTTACAGCAAAAATCAAGGCATAAGACTCCTTTTGTGCAAAGGGAATTTTCGTATCTTTTTGGGAGATTGACGAGTGTATCAAATTTGTACGTGTAAATATGCTTGCCTTGTACTGTGGGCCTAAGGAATCGATAAAGTTTTGAAGACAAGAACAGCTTTTTAAAATTTAATTCTCTCTGGTTAGGCAAGCCAGTCGAGCTTTTTGAACATGTCATCAGCTGATGGAGTTAGAAAGTCGCAGTTCAGTATTATTCTGGCTGCACATTTGAGAGTTATGAGATGTGTAACGGTCACCCATTACTACTGTGCAACAATAATCTAGACTATGCATGACTAAGCTTAAAATAAGGGTGTGCATGCGCTTTTTAGTTACAAGTCCCGAATTATTTTTAACATATCGGGGAAACTGTCTTCTACTGTTTACATAACATAGCAATTTAGCATCCTTGACAATAATTTTTCGATGGTCGTTGTGAAAATAAATTATCAAAATGTCACGTAATTAACTAGAAATGTTTAAAATTAACAAAAGAGACAAATGTTGGGCTATACGCTTTACCAGCCGTCGCGATGTATTATGTATCATGTGTTTGTAAATAAAGGTGACGTTCGATATGGGTCGACACATATTTAACCTGGATTCCTTGTTTTCCCTGACTCATCACACCTTGCATGATCCCTGAGGTCAGCGCTGACTCGAGGAAGCAACTCGAACGCAACGTTTTGGTGTCTTTAGCGCCCTTATTAGGCCTATGCTGTTTTTTTCTTGGGATATTATTTATCGTCGCGAACGCGAAGCGAAGACACAAAATCTGAGATATTCTGTCGTCCATATCAACACCCAGAAACCCTTCTTATTATGAAATCTGTTGGCAGATTTGTGTACAAATTCAATTGGAAAATACGGTATGTACATGGTGTTCGTAGGACATTATTTTTCAACAAGAAGAGAAACCAACCGCGAATGACAAAAGCAACTCGCACTTCGCGATGGTTTCTACGTCTGGAAATACAACTAACTCAAGACCACGTGACTTTTGAAAAGTCACGTGACCTTGAATTTTTGAAAAAATTCTCAAAAATGGCCAAATTTGACGGCGTCTTTTTAGGATATATATCTAATTTACTCTGGAAAGCGCTTCAGAATAATGTATGGATCTATTTCGAGCCTAACAAAGCCGGTGTGTCCCTTTAATCAAAACTTTTTGTGTGGTGCACCCAGAGCTCTAGACAGACTTTTCAGAAAAAGTATAGGCCTATTCACAACAAGAGATAATACTCACTTTCTCACGAACATAATCCACTGTTTGGTGGGTATGCATCAATTTGTAAGTGTGCTTAACAGTTTTGATTTTCTCGTCATCTTCGGCTGAACGCTGTTGAAGACAAAATATATAGAGACGGATCAACTATACAGCATAGTGTTATTGGGCAACTGAGGTCCTTTAATATCTACTACACGTATTAGATTAACACTCAGGATGGCAAAGAAGGAGATGCAGTTTTAGAAGTGGGGGAAAAAACAGGGGAATCTCCTGGGGAAAATACATTCACGGATCCGGCTTTGGAGATTTTCAGATCACAACAGTCTGTAAATTATCGAGTTGCAAGTTGCATTTTTTTTATAGAAATATGTTTTGCAAAAACAAATTGTAGATTTTATTTTATTTTTACAACTAAGGCTTTTCATACCAATAGAACTCGACTACCGAGCTCGTCCATGGATCTTAAATGGAGGTTGAATCGTCTGCCTGAATTGACCTAGCCTTGCCCTGCTCTTTGTACAATATACACAACCAGCCGTGTACAATATACTATGGATATATAATGCCAAGCAGTGTCTATCAAACCATCCTTCCTCCATGATCAAAGTGACCTTTATCATTGTGTTCCTAATATAATTCCGGCCATTGTTGCCGATTTAATTGTCAACATGTCCACCTTAATACCTACGACCTTGCAAACCTTATATGGGATTTGCAATGGCAACCACTGCACATTGACAAATGGATGCCACTAGGCTAAACACGTAGGCCCTAATTTCCACAGTCTAAAAATGCACACCTTTAAGTACAAAGACGTTCCGCAAAATGCACACTGGTGTGTGTTTTCTGCCCATTTTGAAGCCATGCAGGCGAAACTAATTCAGCCAAAATGAAACATTTTATCATCCCAAGTCCTCTCGAGGAACATAATTACGTATATTTGGTTTTTTTTTTGTTTTTTTTAAAGTACCTTTTTTCCGTTTTTTTTTGGATACTCTAATTACGATACGCAAGTACATGTACATTGCCCAATCTGGTCACGGATGGCATCCAATTGTCAATGGGCAGTGGCCCCCCTGGGACCGTATTCAACCGATTGACCGAAGAAAAAAAACTTACACAAGTGGTTTCAATATTGTCCAATACCATGATTCTGCTCGAATTCTTTTTTTGTTTTATTCCATTTTTTGGTCAAGCGTGATCGGCTTCAAAAACGACACAAAGAAAAGAATCCCTGCATATGATTCTTGTCAAAACATTATTAGTCCCACAACAGCAGTGTGCAGTGGAATTCATGCTGTATTTGCTTTAAAAAACCAACAACAAAACCGACAACAAACGACACTCCAGCATATTCAAACACACGAGGTCATAGCACATGGCTGATTTGGCTGTCTGAGGTGGCTTAGTTGCGTGACGTCACCATCATTGGAAGTTCTATTGCAGTCACCATAGGACTGTTATTGCACTATATTGTTGAAAAATGCCAATAAAAATTGTCCAAAATAAACCGTGGGGTACGGGAGCCAATGTATAATATTTTGGCGCATTTGTAAAAATGGCCTTTTTAAGTTGGCGAAATTCTGTAAAGTATGGATTATGATCCATGGACCGCCGGGTGAATACATTTGATACAATTACAAATGTGGACAATGTCCATGACTTCGGGCATTCTCGATGCAGTGAATAACAGCTGTATCCAGATTTCAGTAAGGAACAAATGCAATACCGTGATTCAAGACCACCAGTTGGCTTCATGACTCAATTGGTAGGGTGTCTGCACGTTAAGCAGAAGGTCCTCGGTTCGAATCCCAGTGGACCCATCTGGTTGCATCCAGATTTTCCAAACTCACGGACCTTTGTCTGCATGTGGGTCTGTCCACAGTAATGGGGTACATTTCTGTAACATTCAAGATCTTAGGTGCCAGTTCACTTCAAATGTCTTAATTTTATCTTTAAATTATCAAGCTAAACTGAGCAAATAACTTTTTCACCAAGGAGTAAGAAAAATAGTCCTACAACATACATTTGTGAAAACCCCGTGCACAATTTTCCTATTACGCATGTAACAAAGACGGAAAACAATGTCACAAAAATGTCTGTCCACGTTACATACGTAATAGGAAAATTTGTACACAAGCTTTTCAAAAATGTATGTTGTGGCAGCAATTTCTTACCTTTTTGGGCAAAAGTTATCTCCTGAGAACAAAACAATGACATTTCTTTAATTCTGAGATAAACTAAAGACATCTGAAAGGAATTATTGACTTATTTTTCAAATGTACCCCATTACTGTGGACAGACCCATATCTATATCGATTACACTTCAAATTATTAATTGTGCACCAGTTCCCTTTGGTAATTGTCAGCTTTTAAGAGTGAAAGTAATCCTTATTTGCAGCCAATTTGACCTGTACTCCAAGTGTGACCAGCTTCCCGATATTGATGCCCTTCGACCTTACTACCAGACACTCATCGACAAGTACACCCCTGGTACCCTCAGGTGGTAAAGCAGAAACATTTGTAAGTGACGCAGGTAACCAGTTCGACTGTGATCAGGACAATCAACCCTTTGACAAAAGTACAAGCAGATTTTCACAGATATATACAGTATTTCCCTGTGTTTGTCTGAGTATTAATTTTGAGCAGTGAATAGACTGGAGTTGCCAACTTAAAGCAGAATTCAAAGTTACCTCAATTTCGTGATAAGATTTTGATACTATATATACGGGTTTTTTACCTCTGCAATATCGTTCTGAATTTTCAAGGTCTAAATTTATTGATGAGGTTGTCTTTGGCGAAATCACATTTCCCTCTGCTTGACTTGTGCCCTCACTTTAAATAAAATATTAAAAATACCCAGTTTTTCAGGTGTTCTATAATATACAAAATAAGGAATGTTTGGTTCAATAGTTCGGATAATTTCACGAGGTCACAAATTTCATGTTCTATTCCATGAGGTGAGGTGAGAACATTAAATCTGTCACCAAATGAAATCAGTTGTTCTATTAAACATTCATTATTTGTTTTTTTCTCGTCGTAGTGCTGTATCGTCTGCCATTGTGTCTGGTGAGTAGCTAGCTAGCTGGCTTGGGATATGATATGACCTTGCTCACCGTTAACACGCAATGTGTAGTTCGAGGGGATAACCGATGGCAGCCAACCATGTGGGTACAGTTGTCCACTTTTTGTGCGTAAATAATGCAGTTCAACCCACAGCACGTCGGTGGATATTCCATGGTATGTCGTGTTTATTCATGGCGTGCAGTGAGGGTTATAATAATAAAAATAATAATTTTTCTTAATGCTGCAAACTGTCGACACCACGGGAAACCTTTCCCGAACGACCACTGAAATTTCAGCAAAAATCACTTAAATTGACACCAAATTTTTCTACCCAAAGCTTCCAAAAATGGTTCTAGACCTAATAAAAATGGTTTTTAACCTCAAATATTGGGGCTACACCAAATTGTCGCCCTAACCGACCGTGTCGCCCTAACATAACTTTCTACGCAAAAAGTGTCACCCTATAGATAAAATAAAAAAATAATGGTGGATACTTATATCATGGAGGTAGGTCCATGCTTATATAGCGCACATGGGGGCCGTCCATAAAGTACGTACGCGCGAGGGGGGGGGGGGGGGTGGGGGGGGGGGGGGGGGGGGGGGGTGGGGGGGGGGGGGGTGGGGGGGGGGGTTGGGGGGGGTTGGGGGGGTTGGGGGGGGGGGGTTGGGGGGGGGGGGGGGTGGGGGGGGTTGGGGGGGGGGGGGGGGTGGGGGGGTTGGGGGGGGGTGGGGGGGTGGGGGGGGTGTGGGGGGGTGGGGGGGGGTGGGGTGGGGGGGTGGGGGGGTGGGGGGTTGGGGGGGGGGGGGGGGGGGGGGTTGGGGGGTTGGGGGGGGGGGGGTTGGGGGGTTGGGGGGGGGTTGGGGGGTTGGGGGGGGGGGGGGTTGGGGGGTTGGGGGGGGGGGGGGGGTTGGGGGGTTGGGGGGGGAGGGAGGGGGCGGGGGGGGGGGGGTGGTTGTTGACATTGCGTACACCATGCGTACAGGGGAGGGGGGCGGTCCAAGCCAATGCGTATGTACGCAAACCGAAAATTTCTTTTTAGTAAATCGGGAAAGGATGGACAAGTTGACCACGACTTCAGACCTTATGTACGAAACATATTAGACAGGCCACACATTTTTCTCACATCTCACATTTTTCTCATCACTCCTCAAATTAGGTTTTCCCATTAAATCTCCAGTTTAATGATGCTTGATGTGTCATTTTAGGTAAACAAAAAAAATGCAAAAGAAATCTATACATTTTGTCATTTATTTCAGACTTGCAAATCGTACTACACGTAGTAGTATATAGCACTATACATGTAGTACTGAACGATTTTTACCAATGCTGAGGTATATGGAATGCGTATGCGTGTGGGGGGAGGGGGGGGGGAGGGAGGGAGCGGGTGGGGGCGGTTTGGAGCCATTACGTACCCCAGGGGGGCGGGGAGAAGGGGGGTCTAAAAAGTCGGCATTTCATGCGTACGTACTTTATGGACGACCCCATGTCCGCCCCACGGGGGTGCTCCTGGCGCTGTTGCCATTATTACCGCTGCCACCAGGAAATCACCAGAACCATTTCGCTTCAACTAGGTGGCAACCTAGCCAAGGCGCACAACCCTATCAGCAGTTAGATTGTGGCATTTCCCTTAACAGCTCCCCCATATATCGCTTGGGTTGATGAGGCAATTGAGATTAAGTGTCTTGCCCACGGACACAAACACGTTGGCACAAGTGGGGCTTGAACCCATAAACCTTCGATCACGAGCACGGCTGTATACACTCTTAAAACTAAACTGTTAAATACAACGTAATAAATGCTGGATTTAATCAAAGTGTGCGGTCAGTGACTACTCTTAAAAAGTTAAATCAACACTTTCGAAATGGTTAAATTTTTAACCTGTTCAATGTGTTGTAATGCAACCATTTATATTGTTAAATTAACATTTTAAAATAGCTGAACGTCGGGGGACGTGCCTATACATACGACAGCTTTATTATGACGCAATTGTGATGTAATCAATGACGTAATCTGAATTAATGACGTTATCGGAATATTTTCAATGCGTAATTACATATTAACTAATCGCTTACCTGAAGTTCGAGGGATCTTGATAGTCACGGTTGGCGGACATTGGAAACCACATTTTTCTGTTATTTCTTCAAAATATTACCTTTTTAGATTATAGATGGGTTTTATATACAAAAGTACATACATTTGAAATCAGGCAGTGCATGGTTACAACGTAAAGCTTAAAACAGTGCATTTTCACGTAAAATTTACGAGGAAAATTATCTCCGCGCGATCTGCGCAAAATGGAAGACTTAATTTAACTAATTTTAAAAAGTTGAATCAACAAAGGAAATGGTTGCATCAACAAATGTCAACTGTTGAAACAACACTTTTCAACATTTATCAAGTTGCATTGTCCCAACAACAGAATATGGTTAAAATTTAACACTTTATTTTTAAGAGTGTATACCCACTTGACCACACGAATAATTAAACGACACTTGACCGACGGCACACCAATCAGATGGTGGGGATTTATTCGGGTGTTTTATAATGTCTTATACATGACTGTATGTCAATATCTTCATAGGCGTAGCAAGCCCTTCAAAAGAGACGTACATGTAATATAATGTAATATAATGTAATAGCATTGCCATTGCCGTGGTGAGTTAATTAGCGGTGTTATAATAGTTTCATTAACTTATTTATTTTTGCCGACAGTACCATGATTTTGCCGACAAAATATGAATTACATCATATAGGCCTATGGGAGGCAAAAAAATTGGGGGTTGAGGCAAATTGACATCTTTGCTCCTTCCCCCACTTTTAAAAGTGGGGGGCGGGGGCGGTTTTGGGGGGACCAGCCCCTTGCTCCTCCCCCCGTCTCCTACGCCTATGAATGGTATGGTATCAAAATCTCAACACAAGTGGGAGAGTGGTGGTGTGTGTGGGGGGGGGGGGGGGGGGGGGGGGGGGGGGGGGGTGCTGTCAAAAATGTGATCTGGACACGCTCCTTTCAATCGTAGGAAGGCAACTGTGGGTGATCTTGGAAATAAGAAAAAGTGTCAAGCAAGTGTGGGATTTAAATATTCAACATTACTAAGTGCATGTAGTACATGTAGGCCTATATTACTAATATTTTTAGGGTATAATAGCAAAATGTAGAATAATTTCGCTAGTGTTTATTAACATTTTGAAGAGGTTGATTTGATACCATATCCTTAGTTAGACTGTTATTTACCATATTTACTCCATTTATCTATATAGCTGTTTTTGAAGATAATTAACGCCCATAATTTTACTTAACAAGTCGACAAGATGAACACATGTTACCCAATATGTTATATCGTGCTGTATTATGAAGATTTGCGAAGCGTCGTAAGTACCATAACCTATCGCAAATCGCCGAACCCGTGGTAAACTTACAAAGGGTTTGGCGATTTGCAATGGATTTGGTACTTACGACGCGTCGCACGTCTTTGTGAAATCGACCCCAGGTAGGAGTAATTCCCAAGGAGGAGGAATTCCCAAGCTAATGCTTTTCGCGTCAACCGAAGAATGTTCCAGCATGCATATAACACTCATTTTGCCGATTTGTTAATTTGATATTTATTAAGGGAAAAAATAATGACTTTATAATACATGTATTGCCACTTCTCAAAAGGTACGATGTACACTTGTTCAAAATCTCCAGACATTTCATGTTATTTGAAACGCCCCATTTTTAAACACCCCATTAATTAAAAGTACGTTTTTCCGGACTTCCCTCGAATTTTGTTTAGTTGAAATGTAAAATAAATGGAATAACTAGGTGTAACTACAATCTTTAAATAAATAATCAAATATTGTTTTTACGTAGCAACAAATCAATGCATATTGATATTATGAAAACGGCTAAAAATATGTTCAAATGTGTGTGCGCGTGTTTTTTTATTTGGTTTAAATAAATTTGTTCTCAGACTTAGTGGCATCTTACACAGGCTGTAGTTTTAATCCTGGAAATTTATTGGAAAATTTCGTATACTTTATTAATCCAATATTTTTCGTATAGGACTGTATGTTTAAAAGAGACTAATAAAATATTGTATACGTACATATTTTTCATAGATTCATTTATAATGTCGTGGAGAGTTTGTATTGCAATAATTACGTTATACTCCTAAAGCCGCCTTTCCTTGGGTCCGTTTTTCATCCGTCTTGCGTGTGTTGCGTTTGCGTTTGCGCTGCGTCCGTCCGTCTGGACGAAAAACGCAAGACGGATGAAAACGGATCTATAAGGAAAGGCAACTTAATACTGATTGTAAATTTTCGCAAGAAATACATATTTTTCCAGAAACTAATGTATTAAAGTTAACCATACTTTCAATAAAGTGCGAAATAAAGTTGCTGCCTTCTGATTTGTGTTGTACCCTTAGGGGTGTCCAGCAGATATGAAAGGGCCTATACTTATATAAGAGGTCCGTGGTACTTTGCAGGTTGCCATGCTTTAACAAAAACCTTGTATTATCAGAAATAAGAACTGGACGGATGGTGTTTGTCTTTGTCACAAACGCATGGTGATCGGGCTAAAGGACAGATCTGACTTCATCTTGATGATACACATCATGAATATCGTGTGTTTAAAGCGGGCATCCCACTGTACAATTTTGCTGCGAATTTGCCACGATTTATTTTCGATCAGAAATTAGCTGGGCCGGGCTTATAGTTTTCCACGTGTTTCTACAATTTACACAAAAAACTGTTCCATCATGGCGGCCTACTGTGCCATCACACCCAAAAAATCCTGCTGAAAAGCCATGGCCTGTTGCTGCGCTTCCATCTTCAAGTTGAAACCAAATGCCTAAAGTTCCGGCGGGAAATTTTTCAAGATAGCCACCATATCCTTATGTCAGAATTTTTGTCTGATTTGAATGATCTTGGAATCCATTTGTTTTTGAGCCTCTAGAAGCTGAATTTATAACTCTAAATCTCCTCGGGGGCTTCTGTCTATCATGTTTAGTTGGTTATCGCCCTTAACCCTCCGAGCTTCAATGGCACTGTTGTCGTATATTAAAATTGCAGGTTTGTTTTTTTCAAATTACTAAACATTTCTTTGGCTGATAAAGCTCCAACCCAAGGTATTCCCCCATCAACACTTCTGGTTTAAGCACGTGCAGTCACGTTTAATCCGGGGTTCACCCTTCGGCCACAGCGAATCGCAGAAAGCAGGGCCTTAAGAGAATCCTCATTAAACTGCGTACAAAACTTGATCCCCTTGTGATGCCGTACATGGTTTGCCGCCGCAATCAATCACCCATGCTTTTTCAGCCCTGTATACAAACAACAGCTGTGTCCAACCAATCGCTGACCCAGATAAATTATGTACACAACAAACCCCTTTCAGTCCAGAATTGCATCTACGCAGAGTAACTGTCACCATTTGCCACTGCATGATCTGGAGTGGGCGTGGCTTGTTGACTTCTGGGGTTGGGCTTGTAGATATTGTCGGATAAGTCAAATTTTCAGTTTAAACGATGCAAGGAATCTCCATTTAACATTTTCAAAAAAGGCCAAATAGACTGATCAAAACAGTCGCCAGGACCAACCGCGTTTGTTTTTTGGGATTGCGCTCGGAGGGTTAAGCGGCATCTAGTGGTGTGGCACCACCCTTTAGCCTATGGTGGGAAGGCGCCTTTTAGAATGACTGAAGAGCAACGTGGTTTCAGACGTCTATCTTCTGTGTGCGCACGGCTTGTATTAAGAACGCCGGTCTGAAACCAAATTTTTATCGGAGCGACTTGAGTCGCTCTTAAAACAATTAGTTCGGCGCGACTCTGCATGGTGCGCCTGTACATGAAACGGGTGTAAAATTACTTTCTAAGCACCAAACTCTCAGGCAAATCAGATTGTTGCCGCAGGTTGTTAGGTGGTGCACGCCGGTACATGTTAACCGTCGCGAAAGTCTGTATGGTACCTGGAATACCTCGCACATTACTCTATGCTGGACCTCCGAAATTACCTGGTGATTGAACATGTTGAAACATGTACTCGCCATTAAATGTCGGTCAACACGCACGCAACAGCGACTCTCGTTTTGCTAATCGTGACGTGCATACATGACCTAAATAAATAGCGGCAACAGCCTGATTTGCCAGATAGTCTGGTGCTTGACTCACTCCTACGCAAGCGCGAAGGCGGAACTCTAGGATTGATGCAAATGTACACGCAACTGGCTTGTAAAATTCTGGTTGCGCACAGAAGACTTCATGTGCTCCATGCGTAATACCCTGTTTACACCGAAATCCCGAGGGACTTGAGAGTGATTTACGAACAAAAAATTGTCAAAATGGCATTTCATTTCCTCAGGAGTTGGTCGGCAAGATCTTAAGTTACTTCCTAGGTTGCTTGTCAGAAGGTCGTACGTTAGTCCTGAACAACACTCGCAATAACTCGGGGGGAGTCGCCATTGCTTGGCACAAGTTCCCCGACCGTATGGAACGGTTCAAAACGGTCGGGAAACTTTCTCGGTCGCCCCCTTGACAAAAGTTTCATGAACACTCACGAGTCCAAGAAATACAGAATTTTACAACTCGTAAGTCGACCCTATAACTTGGTCGTGCTTCGGTGTAAACATAGCATTATGAAGACTGCGGTCAGGGTAAGCTCTCGCATAGTGCTCTCCAGAAGACCACGTAGCAGGCTGGAAACAACCATGGTTACGCCGCTGATCTTTTCATGACTGGTCGACAAAGAATACATTCTATTTTGTAAATCTCACATGGGCTATGTAAACAATTACAAAACTTGTGCAAAATCGTGTTACAATGTAATTACATATATAAATTTTGTTCGCTTTATTTGACACAACAAATGATGGTTTATTTCGACGTTGCTTCACTTAAAGGCCCAGTGGATCATTTGCAATGACCCCAAAAAGTAATTGACGAGTTTCCAGGGCAAAAGTTCTGAAAGTAAAGATTGAATTAATAGCAACTATCCAATGAAAGGTTTTCGCTCAAAATGATATAATTTTACCAGAAAATAATCCCTAAAGATGAAATTATTTAGATCGTTTGCAAACGATTTACTTATTTTTGGTTCGCATCTACGCGGTCCAAAATGCATGGGCGCTGTGTACTCCGTGTGCGTGTTCCAACGCGATGCATTTTTATGGATCGCGCGCACACGCAGTATGTGCGCCACAAAGTGCATGACGCAAGCCACATAGTACCCGATCAACTGAGAACGAATATTTGAAACACCCCGCCAAGACCAGGAAAATGCATATGGATTTTCATTGTTTTTTTAAACGTGGTACATATGACAAAGCTGAAATTTCTTCGGATGAGTTTGTTGATGTCTTTCTTTTGATTTATAATGGTTTTATTCGCAGAATCGCTCAAAAACAGATCATCTACAGGGCCTTTAAATTGTGTACAATTTTACCAAACGTTTTTTTTTACTATTCATTTTGTGCGTGTACTTAAATTCACAAATTCCATACAGATTTGAATAGGCCTAACTAATGTCATTTCTGAATCTAAATAATCACAGAGAGCATTTAAACACCGTGCGTGGTAGAAAACGTTTATTTTCGGTCAGCCTCGTGCAAGCATCTCGACTGCAGTGGGAATTTTGTTAACTTTGGCCGACTATACAAAATATTATTGTTAGACTTTAATTCCAATGACGTTGTCATGAACTGTGTGGTCATAAGTTTTGACTGTATTCAGTAAAGCACGGGACGTACATGTACGTAGGCATAGTTCGTTTCAACAAGGGAAGCAAGGCCCGTCTTCGTTCTCGAGCTGAAAACATCAAAATGGACAACGATAAACAAGTAAGAATCTCACTTTGCCAAATTCGTGGTCTTCCAATTTATTTTTTATTAGCAAACCACCAGAACAAAAAGTCATAATATTTGTTACCATTTCAGTCCGGGAAAACTCAAAATTCGGCAACGTTGCCGAATAATGCAATGGTTTCCGTATTAAGGCAACTTCTATTTTAAAATGCAGTTTCTATATTGTTTGGACATAGTTTTTTTTTCTTACTCTCGTTTGTTTTGTACACGAGCGAATCGCGGACGGTAACCCGTAAGGACAGAATCATTCTAAGTAGGCCTACCGTACCCATGCCATACATGGTGAAGGGTTGAACTATACATTTTTCGGCAAGGAGGCCTGCCACTCAGACAGTACTGTGTTTCCTACAGTGAGGAAATGCTCTATAAATGGACGGCACAGGGCAGGCCCATCAGGCCAAAAACCCATCCTATAGAGAAGAGACACAATTCATATGGGGTTTGAGTTGTTATAGGGATGGGGTAGTCTGTGCCCTTGCCCCTTGTCCATGATTAGTGGAAAAACCTCCCCCGGAAAAATAAATGTTTGCCACGAGCTAATTAGACCTCAAGTGCAAAATATATGATAGTGTCTATAGATGCATATTTTCCCCTGAAAAATTATGATTTTCTATTAGATCGGTATGCACTTACCGATACCTGATGACATTTTAAAGGGTAAAAGGTAATTTTTTGTCTGTGTGAATTTTAAGCACTTCAATAAAAATTCCACCTTATCCTTGAGATAGGCCTACATGTACTTTCCAAATTCCAAATACTTTCCCAATTCCCCAAAATATTAATTTCAGGCTATACCGGTATTAGGCCTACTAGTTTTATATTTTCAGGGAAGAGTTGGGAAGTTTGTCAGAATTTAATTTTTTTTTATTTAAAATGACTCATCATTGGAATGTGCACTGAGATTTGATGGCCCGAAAAACCTAAAATTTTGAGTGAGAAAAATTTAAGATTTTGTGAGGAAACACAGAAATTGTTCAGCCTGTCTCAACACTTGACCAAAAAAGGTTCTGTCACCAGTAAGACATTTATAGATATTTATTATTAAATTGGATTTAATGTAGGAAAATAATATATCAAATTTTAGCTAAACATATCCCTCAAAGGAATAGAGCTCAGGAGAGATCATGATGGCAAGCTTCACTGAACAGGAATGCAACAAAGGAGTGTGGGGTCAGAAGCAAATATGGTCGTTAAACTTTATTGTCCAATAGGCATGCTTTTTATATCAACGTCACCCCAAGGTTGCTGAACTTTTCGTTTTGACGTTGTGGTAAACAAAATACCTGGACATGCGAGTTAAAAAACTAGTTTGTGCATTGTTAATGTGCACTAATGAATGGGGCACTTAGTGTTCTATTCAAACCAAAATGGTCGTTATTTGCTGAGCACTGACGGGTACATTGTTACTCCAATAGAAAGCTGACTATGTATTCTTTCTTATTCTGATCACCCCAGATCTGTACGATGTTGGGTTTTAAAAATACAGTAAACTCCGGCTAAGTCGGCACTCTTGGGACCCGAAAATTTGTGCCGACTTACGCGAATGCCGACATATGCCGTAAGTTGTCATTTTGCCAACTTACACAACGTTACATGAACGGCCTACATGTATGCATATGGTTAATTGCAGCATGGAGGCTTTGATTTACCTTGGTTTAATCTCCTTGTTTTGGGGGTCGATTCCAGCAACAAATCCTTAATTGATTTATGTCAACATCGTGTTTTTATAGACACGCTAAATACGCAAGCGCGTGAGCGAGCACGTGTGAAGTTCTATATGTAATGATGTACATGTACATGCATCATGCGACGACTCCCAAAATGTAAAGTGCGCATGCGTACAGGGGAAACCCCTTTTTGAGTGCACGCAATCTCACACATGGCCGGCCACGGCCGGCTCCGTTCCACATACGCGAACGTTGCCAACGTTTGCCACTGGTACAGTGCTTTTGTGCACTGGTCTATGGAAAGCCGGATACCAGTTGTTGGCGAACTATGCAAACGTTTGCAATGTTCGCGTGTTTCGAACGCAGCCCTGGCTGTAACATGACGACACCGATACACTGGCGACCACGCGGTCCGTGCGTGCCAATAAACAGACGTTAGTTATGTTCGTCTTTTTACTCGACACTTCTTGAAAACCGCAGGGAAGGAAATCGATGCCATATTGTGTGTTTTTTTTTAAATGCCGACTTACACAAAGGATTTTGTATTGCATTTTGTTGAAATGGACCGAGAATAACATGCCGACTTGGGCGAAATGGCGACTTACTACAAATGCCGACTTAGAAACATACATTTCAATGGAAATGCATTGTAGACGATCGGGACTTTCGTCGGACGGCCGACTTAGGCGATTTGCCGACTTGTACGATGTCGACTTAGCCGGAGTTTACTTGTATGTCTGTTTGAGTCTTGAGGAAGGCATGCGCATGCATAGTGAACGTATACGCGCAATGTTCCGACGAGCAAATGCCCAAAACTGTTCAATATAGACATGAATAAATAGGCCTAAGTTGAAAAGAATTTTAAAAAGTCAAAGTGGTTTAAATTTCAGTGTAATAGTTCTGAGGTGCATATCATGCCCAAATTGGAAAATAAAAATTATCATTCTAAAACAGATCATTCTGGACTTTTCTGGATGTCATTGTCATCTAAAAACATGTAATGCTTATAAAAAAATGCTTGTATAAAGGAAACGTTTAAGTCCCTGTTTTCTATACAAGATTACAAATCCAAAAGACCTTGTATAGGCCTAGACCCTTTTTTACAGGGCGGCCATTACAGGGGGCAGGTTTTCATATTTAAATATGACAATAGATCCACCCTAGCTTGCAAAGTGCCTACTCATGCATGACACATGACAATGTGAGTGCCCCCTGTCATGGTACAAGATGATCTCGGCCTCTTTCCCCATTAGTCAAACCGGTGCATGGCTTAATTCTTGGGCATGTACATGCAATGGCAAAAACTGGCGCGGCGCGCGCTTAGCTAGCTATACACTTTCTAGCACCGGAGAGGGCCGTTGTTTGCGATATCACAGTCTGAAGGTATTGAGCTCGTGCCAATGACGTAATTTTGGGAGTCAAACAATGCCGCGTCGTGGAAGCAATGTGCGTGCGCATTGTGTGTGTCTATAGCAGCGTGCGTAACGCGCAATGCTAAGGCTCCCATTGGTGAATTAAACCGCGTTACGCCCACGAGAGACACACACAGCGCGCACGCACATCGCTTTCACAATGATTCAGCATTATTTGACTCCTAAAATGGCGTATTTGCACGTGTTCGAAGGGGGTCAATAGGAACATAAAACAACTGTACAAAATGTCCATTTCCACCATTCGTGGTCTGTTTCTGGGAAACAAAGGTCATGGAAAAACTAATCTATGTAACCATTATGGTGGAAACAAAACAAACTGGACGTCGAACCCCCTTTTAAGCCTGGTTTCCATGATCGTAAAGCGCGCGCGCAGACTAGACGCAAACAACCGCAACGCAAACACTGACGGAAACAGTCGGCAAAATTGAACTTTGTTCAACTTTGCCGACTGTCTGCGTTTCTGTTTGCGTTGGTAGTTTGCGGCAATCTCTGCGTTTGTTACTCTATATGGAAACCGGGCTTTACTTGTCAAATACAACACTGCGTGCCGATAGAAACTGAGCGATTTAACTTTCGCGCGCTTACGTTCGCGCGCAATTATTCAAGAATACTTTAAATACAGTGCCTGAAAGTTCCTGTTTCGCTTAAATTCAATACATTTCATGCTAATAAAAATCATTTGCGTAGTTTACATATTATTTTTAGTTAATATGTCAAGCCTAAAGACTTACGTACAATTAAAATAAAAAGCCTTCAGAACAATTCTTCGAACGAGGCTGGCTCCCCGATCGCCAGCTTCTGAAAAATGTTCAAGGTAATTTTAATCAGATTTTGCCGAAAAACGCACAGATGAAGTTTCGATTTGCATAGACAGAAATTTAGATAATTAAATGGACAACACATTTTGACATGCTTCATACCACTATTTTTGCCTGCAAATGTGCTCTTTTTTCCGTTTGAATGTCAGAGTTGCCGAAAACGGAAACGTTACAGTTGCCAAATTGAAAAACGTTTCCGTATTCGGATACTACGCGTTTCATTATTCGGCAACGTTGCCGGATTTGGAGTTTTCCCGCACTGATTTAGGGTGGATTCACACTAAGCTTTTGACGTGCGTCGCTTTGAGAAAAAGCTGCGGAGGCTTAGAGGGAATTTAGAGTGAAAAGATATACACTAATCACAGAATAACTACCGGTAAAAACAAAAAACGGTTTGATTCAGTTGATTCAGTGGTTTCACTAGCGTTCTTTCGTTTCAAACGGTTTGTCGTACGTGTTGGGCGGTGCGTAATTTTCTTGTCCAATCAGAATCCCATACACACAGTACTGCTAACCCACTGTGGCCTCATCCAATCACAAAAGCGTCCACGACCGTCTGTTTTACATGTTATAAATAATGAACGAGCCACTGCACAATGATAGTGTTAAAGCCTCAGACTCGGCGCCGCCCCCGCTGTCTGCTGTTGTCAATTCCTGGGAATTCCTGAAATGCTCCTGATACAATAGAAGGCGCCGTGCCACGTTCACTGATTTCTAAACAAAATTGAAGCAGGTGCCAAAATCCTTTTGATATAACGGCCAAATGAAAAGGACAGTGATGGGGTGGCGCACCCGGTGGATTCATTTGTCTTCGTATTACCGAATGACGTTTATTTACTTTTCTCAAGTTGCTGTATGAACGGACATGAATACAAAAAATAAGTCATAATTCTGACTTAGCACAACAATAATTAAGACTTATTTTTATTCATGTCCCTTCTACGCTTCGGTACGAATTCATTAAAACTGTGGATATAACTCACAAATCCCGCACATTTTAAAACTTTTTAAATCAAATCCATAACCTGTAACTTCAATTTCGTCCCAAGACGAGTGAGACGCGCAAATGCTTCAATTGAATTGGTCTTTTTTCTTTCCAAATGATCAGTGGTCAACCAATTTCAATATTTGTTCATTCAATGTCGTGAGATTTTAATCAAACCAGTCTCACCTGAAAATCATCCGTGCATCATGTAAAGATTGAATTCGTCTTTGTTCAACCGACTTATGATAATTTGTCGATCAAATTTGTCGGATGGTCAGACTGTATAAACGCGTCAGTGACAAATGAAATACATGTGAAATTGATTTCTAATTTTTGCCGACGGCTATGATAGTGTAGAGCCAATTGCCATGGCAACACGTCACACTTCGGCTGTCTATAGCGAACCGTGACCTTTTGACCCCATGTACAAGCACCCTATAGACAACCAAAGTATGACGTGGTCGCCATGGCAATTGGCTGTAAACTAACATGGCCGTCGAAAAAAAGTACCATTGCAAAAGCACAGGAACATGGTTCAGTGATTGTTTTAGTTTAAAGATGACGTACTCACTTCGGCAGTCTATTGCAATAGACTGCCGAAGTAATACGTCATCTTTTGTTGGTTGCCTATAGGCAATAACTAAACCGTGTCCCTGTTACTTTTTCCGACGGACATGATGTTTAAAGCTAATTACCACGGCAAGCCACGAGAAATGCCGTCGATGTGATTGAAACAAACTTCGGCCAATTGGAATATGAACGACCAGAAGGACCCACATTTATCAACGAAACAACGGTTGGGGCAATAGTGCGCCGAAAAGTGACGCATTGCCATGGTAATTGGCTCCAAACACCATGGCTGCCGGATAAAACACTATTTCAAAAGCGCAGGGAAACGGTTCAGTGATTTTTTTAAAGTGGAGCCACTGCCGAGGAAACTAAAAATAGGGTGACGTTTTCACTTCGACCGTTTATTGTGAACAGGTGAATGGACCCGACTGGACAAACCGTCGCATTTACATATCAATGAAACACGACGGTTCAGGCAATTGTAGTGACTGAATAGCCTGACAGTTAGAACCGTCGCATTTCCATATCAATAAAACACGACGGTTCAGGCAATTGTAGTGACTGAATAGCCTGACGGTTAGAACCGTGCATTTCCATATCAATAAAACACGACGGTTCGGGCAATTGTAGTGACGTAATAGCCTGACGGTTCGAACCGTCGCATTTACATATCAATAAAACACGACGGTTCAGGCAATTGTATAGTGACTGAATAGCCTGACGGTTAGAACCGCATTTCCATATCAATAAAACACGACGGTTCGGGCAATTGTAGTGACGTAATAGCCTGACGGTTCGAACCGTCGCATTTACATATCAATAAAACACGACGGTTCAGGCAATTGTAGTGACTGAATAGCCTGACGGTTACTAGAACCGTCGCATTTCCATATCAATAAAACACGACGGTTCAGGCAATTGTAGTGACGTAATAGCCTGACGGTTCGAACCGTGCATTTACATATCAATAAAACACGACGGTTCAGGCAATTGTAGTGACTGAATAGCCTGACGGTTAGAACCGCCATTTCCATATCAATAAAACACGACGGTTCGGGCAATTGTAGTGACGTAATAGCCTGACGGTTCGAACCGTCGCATTTACATATCAATAAAACACGACGGTTCAGGCAATTGTAGTGACTGAATAGCCTGACGGTTACTAGAACCGTCGCATTTTCATATCAATAAAACACGACGGTTCAGGCAATTGTAGTGACGTAATAGCCTGACGGTTCGAACCGTGCATTTACATATCAACGAAACAAGACGGTTTGGGCAATATAGCCGAAATGTGACGTGTGCCATGGCAATTGGCTCTAAACATCATGACCGTCGGAAAAAAAGTACCATTGCAAAAGGACAGGGACACGGTTCAGTGATTTTAGTGTATTGCCTAGGCAACCAAGAAAAGATGACGTATTCATTTCCGCAGTCTATTGATTTGATGGATTTATTTTGGGCTCAACTATCGTGCCAGAATCACCTGATCATATTTGGTGTTTTTCGTCTCTGCGCCCTAAAACGGCTAAAACGGATTGGTACGTTTCGATAGGGAGGATGATGAGCTTTCACTTGTATATTGCTTTGCAGCTCGCCAAACTTGTAATGTTTATTGGATTTTTTTGCCCATGAAATTTCATATTTCGCCCACCGTGTTTTACCTTCTATCAAACGGGCCCGTTTTCGCTACCATAACCAGGACCATGTTTTGACGTCTTTACAAAATAACCCAATGGTTGGCTTTGGGCGTCGGCAACCGAAGCCGTGCATTGGTTTAATCAGTCAGAAAAAAATGCTGTCGGTTTGTGTGTTCGTACATGTGTGCGTGTGTAAAATTGTAAAATAATGTTTGTGGTAATAATTATTGAGACGTTGACTATTTCCCCTTAATTTAAGTTCAAGACGACCTATTAGGTATATTAGGTATCAGTAATATTGTGCGGCCACAGTGCGGGAAATAATCCACATTATAGGTCGACTTGGTGAGATAAATGATCTCGGTAATTAAACAAGTGGGATACCACTCACAGTGCGCTGCATTTGTTTCTTTTAAATAAGTGAATTGCGATATTTACGTACGTCAGAATGTTCTCTAAGCTGGTTGAATGAAAATGAAATAAAAAGAATCTGGAATCTTGTTCAATTTTGTTAAACAAGTGAACCAGCCCCCATGTTGCACCTAAATTTCAAGACAATGGTGCTCAGTGATTGTTGACACTAGGAAAGTAACCAAGGTACCATTGGAAAGCACATACTCTCTGCTCTAAGACGGTATATGGTACTTTTTACGAAAATAATTTTGTTAAATGACTGTTAAGTTGTCCTATAGATTTTGTGCTGAAGAACTTATGTGACGTTTGACTTATAAATTATTTCCATTTGTATTGTCAAGTATAGTCTAATCAAAACAACCTTTCGAATTGGGATTATCGTTGTTAAAACACTTAGTAGTAAGTGAGCACTATGGCGATAATAGTTTACCGCACAACATTGCAATGCATTCCGCATTGAAAAAGACCGCTGTGGGTCCAGAGATCTCATTTGAATTTTTTGAATGCAAACGCTTCATGAATAATAATAATTGTAGCAGCAGGTGGTCGATGGCGACTCGTACGACTGATTGGCATGGTGTAGGCGGGACCTACAACGTGTGCATTCTTCTGATTGGATGGTTCACGCCGTACGGTTGTTTACGTACAATCAACCGTCGAAACGAAAGAACGCTACTGCGTCGTTTCACCTCAATTTATACGCGCGAAAAGGCTCAGTGTGAATGAGTATATGTTCGCTTTTCTTCCCAACGCAAAAAAAATGGGTCATTGAAAAGAATTTGGCGCGCGCGCATTGCTGACGAGTCTCTGCTCTTAATCAACAATTTGACCGGGGAAAAAAGTTACTGAAATGAAAGAAAAAAACATCTGGTATATAGTGCCTGATCACCATACCAGATGTTGTATTAGTTACATTGCCCAGTTGCGCCACCATGCAGCACTTATAGCTTAGCTGGTAGAGCATCGGCCTACTGAGTCGGAAGTCTTACGATTTTTTCTCCCATACCAAGTTTGGTTGCATGAAATGGAAGATAAAGTGGTTCCAACTGTTCATTGCAATGATTCCACCCGAGATGATATATTTTTATAAGAAAAGAATAATAAAGATGAATTTATATATATAAATGTGTGTGCACACATCATGTGAAAGAAATTACTTTTTGTTCATAATATTTTTGGGCGTAATTTTCTGGAAAACTTACGTTTTGTAGCAATTTAACTGAACTTTCCGTCAGATTGTTATTTTACTTTCGAAATATTGTTAATGCTTCGGGGGAAACATTCGGAGAATCAACCCTTCTGAACAAATACATACTTGCTTGTTAATATATGATATGGGGTACCGTGGCCGATTGGTTTGGGTCATTGACTTGCAATCATAGGTGAAAACTTGGGGCTGCGGTACCTGTGCCCTTGAGCAAGGTAGGCCTACTCAACCACACTTGCTCCATCCTTCGGAAAGGATGTAAAGCCGCTGGTCCAGTGTGTTAGGTAACGGTAACGCACTTTAAATATCCCAGAGCATTTTTTCGTGAAGAGCAAGGGGATTCCCGTGGTCTCTGGCAATTTCTAATTCTTCATGGGTTTCCTCACGCTTGCGAGTGACAGTGCAATGGGCACTTTAGAGGAATCCTTGGTATGAATTCCACAAGGAAATAATAATAATAGGATATATCTGTTTCGTTTTACAATTTTTAAACGCGAAAAGGGTCACGGAATTGTTTTATTAACTTAAAGATTTTGTTTTCAAAGGAAAATTTATATTTTGCCGAATTAGTCAAACAATGATTGCTCGGTCATGCAACAATTAGTGGACTTTTTAATTGATGACAAAATGACGCTTAATTGTGGCCCTGTGGTAGTTTATAATACAATTTATATTGTGATTACTCGCACTCAACTGACAGTTTTATGTTGGCAGCATCACTGTACTGTGTTTTTGTGGGACACCCTGTATATTACTAACTTTTGTTAATATTTGTTCACAGGGGACAGTGACCATTTTGGATCCATCACCGATATACCGACCTGATCTAACCGAGAAAGCCTTCGAAGGAATCGACTTTCAACTCTCGGACAAGGAAATAGAAAAGTTCCGTCGATTTACCGAGGTACGTACTGTATGATCCGTTCTTCTTGAGTCCAAAGACCACCGTAACAACTTTCATATGATTTTATATGTAGTGTTTTATGCCGTGTCCAACCAATTTGAATTGAGCACGAGTAAAGCGCGTCAAACACTGTCGAGCTGCACCTGCCTAGCCAAAATACTTCTGTCGAGCCAAAAACATGGCGAACTAAATTGGTTTCAAAGATCGCGCTTGTTCCGTGTCGAATGGGAAAAAGAATGTTCAACATTAACAACGGCAGAAGCACGTCGTACCTTTACATGTAATTTATATAGGTTGTTTTTTATTCGATACAGCGAGCAATTAGCATGTCGCTTAAAATCATAGTTCGGAAACTGTTTGGCTTCGCAGAAGCCTTCTCGCTCGACAGAATTAAGCTCGACAGCTTCTCCTATATTTAGTACGGCAGAAGCACGGCGCACGCTATTATGTCGTGTTAAATTCATTTTACTTCGACACACGACATAAGATCAACAGCTAAAACTAACCAAATTGACATGCACTGCGGAAACCATCTGCATATCGTGTCGAGCTTCTGTCGAGCCAATGGGATTCTGTCTAGTAAACGGCTTCTATCGAGCTAAAAAGTTATCACAATTTGACCAGAAAAATAAAACCTTACTGAAATGGAAGATATAAGTGGTTTCCGAAATGCAGTGCATTTGCAATTCTCGCAAATTTTTAAAAAAAATTTAAATTCAATTTCGTAGCCGGTTAACCTCAATTTCGTTCCAATACTAGTTAATACACGCAACTGCTACAATCGATTTGGTCATTGCAATGTCTTTCTATAAAGGACGACTGGTCAACCAATTTCAACTTATTTTGTCCATTTTAATGTCGGAAGATTTCAATTGAATTCGTCTCGACCGATTATCATGCACATCACGTAAGGATTGAGTTCGTCTTTGTTCAACCCATTTCAATAATTTATCGAATAAATTCGGAGGAGGGTCAGACTGTATAGCGCTTTGTGGACAAGCTTAATTATAATGACAAATGTTCAGGTTAGTTTATTTGCACTCTCATGATTCCGAATCTTCAACAGACATTACATGTCAACGCTATAGACAGCCAAAGTGTGACGTCATCAAATTTTCTTTTTTGCATTTCAGCATTTTCATGACCATATTTCGGTAGAACATGATGAAAAACCCTCACACACCAAATTTGGTGGGAATCGGTTCAGTGGGGCCCGAGATATGGCCGCATGAATACCTAATTATCCCCATTGAAATCAGTGTAAATTGGCCTGGGTCGTGACTTTTGGAACCAGGCCAATTTACACTGATTTCAATGGGGCTAATTATGTATTCATGCGGCCATATCTCGGGCCCCACTGAACCGATTCCCACCAAATTTGGGCTGTTATAGCAACCGCATAGTCTATGCATGTAAAAACGTTAATGACTGGTTTAAAATAGGAAAATATGAGAATATAGAATATCCAAAGTTATCATACAATGATGTGACGAAATCGAATGAAATACATGTGAAATTGATTTCCAAATGTTTGGCAACTGCTGACGACGAAATCAAATAGTCTTTTTCGAAAAAGTGTGCAAACGTACGAAATGGTTTGGACAAATACGAACATGAGCGACCAAACACGACGGAAATTGCACTTGCAATGGGAAGTGCAAAGTTGGGAATTATCGAGACGAAATTGAAGTTAACCGGTTATGAATTTGAATGAAAAATTTTTTAAAATGTGCTAGAAAACCTATAGAAGGGAAAATATAAATATCATGTATAGTATAATGACCAATTCGAATGAAATATATGCATGTGAAATTGATTTCCAAATGACTAAATTGCTTCATTCGTCGTACGTTTGGCAACTGCTGAAGCAATCAAAAAGTCTTTTTCGTAAATATGTGTAAACGTACGGAATGATTTGGACAAATACAAAATTGAGTGACCATGCAAATACGAAATTGAACATGGAAAATGCAAAGTCGGGAATTTTCAAGACGAATTTGAAGTTAGGCCTAACCGTTTAGAATTTAAATAAAAACATTTTAAAATGTGCGGAAAAACCTACATTAATGTGTTGTAAACTTAGGCCCCTGACTACCGTGACTTTATGATTTCGTTGTCCGTGCAGTATAACCACGGAACCAGCCTAAATAGGACACAGGCTTCGCACAATTTCTTGAAAGCATGGACACAGTTTTGCATTGTTTTCTTATATAAAAAAATGCGTGCACACGCATTTATGAAAATTTATTTTTATCGTTTCTTTCTGAAAAACAATGTCGAGCAAAATCATGGTATTGGACAATTGAAACCACTTCAGTAAGTTTCTTTGTTCGGTCAATCGGTTGAATACGGTCCCAGGAGGGCCACTGCCCATTGACAATAATTGTTTGGGATGCCATCCGTGACCAGATTGGGCAATGTACTTGCGTATCGTGATTAGGGTATCAACAACTCAGAAAAACTGAAAAAAGGGTACTTTAAAAAAATATTTCCCCAGATATACGTAATTAGGTTCCTAATTGAGAGGACTTGGATGATAAAATGTTTCATTTTGGCTCAATTAGTTTCGCCTGCATGGCTTCAAAATGGGCAGAAAATACAATCAATGTGCAGACATAGGTCTTACTCTGTTCAAATGTGTGGAATACACCAGTGTGCATTTTGCGGAACGTCTTTTTGGACTGTGGAAATTACGTGTTTAGCCTAGTGGCATCCATTGTCAATGTGCAGTGGTCCCCCTGCTGGGTATACGGCGCCATTGCAAATTTTAATAAGGTTTGCAATGTCGTAGGAATTAAGGTGGACATGTTGACAATTAAATCGGCAACAATCGCCGGAATTATATTAGGAACACAATGATAAAGGTCGCAGTTTGATCATGGCTGGTTGTGTATCTAGTTCAAAGAGCAGGGCAAGGCTATCAATTCAGGCAGACGATTCAACCTCCATTTAGGATCCATGGACGAGCTCGGTAGTCGAGTTCTATTGGTATGAAAAGCCTTAGTTGCAAAAAAATAAAATAAAATCAACAATTTGTTTTTGCAAAACATATTTCTATTAAAAAAATGCAACTTGCAACTCGATAATTTACAGACTGTTGCGATCTGAAAATCTCCAAAGCCGGATCCGTGAATGTATTTTCCCCAAGAGATTCCCCTGTTTTTTCCTCCCACTTTTAAAACTGCATCTCCTTCTTTGCCATCCTGAGTGTTAATCTAATACTGTGTAGTAGATGGCATATTAAAGGACCTATAGTTGCCCAATAACAACACTATGCTGTAGGTATGTGTCAAAAAATTTCAAAGTTACTTTACTTCAGTGAAATAAATGTCATTGAACAGAACACGACCTAAATAATCTAACAATACCAAGGTGAGCATGTTTCGTCCAGTACGAAAGAAAATATCCGCAAAAGAAAGGTGAAAATTTGGGCCAAAAACCTCCTGCACAGTTTAATGGGTTTTGCAACTTTACTTGTGACCGGGCCGAGCACCGCCGCATTGCAATTAAGTTTCGCAACAGACACCACTGTGCCAACAAGCTAGGCCTGCCAGAAAACCGGGACTGCTTTTGACTAGACGTCAGCTCAATCAGTCAGATATTGCGCGCGGCGCTTGGCGCATTTCCTGTCCACCTACGGTACGATCGCGGCATGCGGGATTTTTTTCGGGGGTGTGAAGCGCATAAGAAGTTTATCTGCTTATGATTGGTCGAACTAGAACTAGGGTAGATGCGGGTATATTCGACCGGTAGGGGAATTCGACCAGTATGAATTAAAAATGTAATAAATATAATAAAAACCACTTTTTGTCATAATTATTCTGTTTACTATTTTGTTTAAGTTAAACCCTCGATGGCGATATGGTCAATGATTCAATATACTCCAAGCAATCAAAATAAAATGAGTCTAAAACATAAAAAAAAGTAGCTTCGTCATTTAACGTTGTTGCCTTATGGGGTCCAATAAGAAATACGAGCTACTTTGTGACGTCGGTTTGAACGTCTGTCGGGTGGAGTGGTAATTTGTAATGAACCTCGTGTCTTATTGTATGCTACAGAGTTGACCAGTGCAGAATTGCTGGCCAAAATACTGTCCTGGGTTGAAACAATGGTTAGTCGAATACCACATCATTTTATCAAACTGCTGTTTGAGTATTCGACCAAGGGCATGGCGTGCGGCGCACGTGTATTTTTCTTTTAGATCATTAACGAGCATAGCCTTATCTTTTGTTATTTTACACTTCTCAAACGTCCACTATAGTTGACGCTGGTAACACAATTTTGAAATTGTTAGATAAAATAATCGACCGCCAAGCCAATAATTTATCGATATTGCCGACAGTTCTTGTCACTGTACTCATTGCCATAAAGTTCTATATAAGCGTAGGCAAGCGGCGTCGCCAGACTTACGGTGAGGGACAACTTAATTTGGTGGGTGCACATTAATTCTATATCAAAACAAATTTGCAAACTTTAAGAATGAGTTTACTAACGCTCATTCACACTGAATCGTTTTTAAGCGATTGTTGTGCGTGCATTTTTGTGCGTCACTTTACGGGAACGCGGCACGAATATATGTTTTTGTCCAGAGTGAAACAATACTGAAAATTTGCAAAATCAATTTGGTTGGTGAATTTAGGTGTTTGCGATTGTTCAATTTTTTGTGTGTCGGTTTACACCAAATAAAGGCGCCTTACCTTTACAGGTCGATACGTTTATTTTATCCATCCTGCGTTTTTTTTTAACCATTTGCATCTCAATCGCTCTATGGCCCGATACAGACAACAGGTGGAGCAAAACGCGCACGCAAGACGGATGTAAAAAAGGATAAGGCGCCTTTCCTTTGGTTCGTTTTTCATTCGTCATGCGTTTTCCATTATTTTGCATAGGGTTTGCCTTAAAGTTGCATTGCCCGTGTTTCGGTGAAAGGATTAAAAAAATTAATTTACACAAGCGAACGAATTTAGAAAGCTTACGTGTCTCTGTAACGAAAAATATCAAAAACCTAAATTTCCGACGTCGGGAATTGGAGATACAAGCCTTTTTCTTGAAACGTGCTTCACATGTTGTACATGTGCGCGTACGCTCATATGTACATAGTATGTGTACAATGTACACATGTACGCGCACATGTACATTTACGTCATAACCCTGTCGATTAATTGACCTGCCAGCCTTTTAATCATTTAGTTTTTTTAATCGACTGGCATTAATCCTTGACGGATTTTTACGTTCTTGGTACCAAATGAAAGCTGATAAATTTTTCTATTCTAGAAAAATACCTATTTAACTTTAAAAAACAAATTTGACGCCCAAATCGGCCCAAACACGGGCAGTGCAACTTTAAAATGAGACTCATTTTAGTTAAAATAATTGTGACCAGTCATTGCTGGATATTTTTGTCAAAATATAATTGTTAAAATACGTATCTGCACTTGTGACTGGGCCGAACACCGCCGCATTGCAATTAAGTTTCGCAACAGACACCATTGTGCCAACAAGCTAGGCCTGCCAGAAAACCGGGACCGCTTTTGACTCGACGTCAGCTGAAGCAGTCATATATTGCGCGGCGTATTTTGTGGCGCTACGGCACGAATATGCCGCGCGCGCATTGCTGACGAGACTGTGCCTTTAATCAGACTCTGGAGGCAGAACGGAACTTCTGCCGAGCACTGACCCAGTTTGCTTGTAATTGTAGAGCTAGCACGCGCCAATCCTTTTGGCGCGTGCCAGAAGAGTCTGGCCACGTGCCGCCTGGGGTTATGTATTACATTGTATAACATTGTACATGTATTACTAATTCTTTGTATTAGTCTTGCTTCCTGTGCGGTGTGATTATGATGCACACGGGACTTCGTTGTTGTGTTGCGGTATGTTAGCTGTGCAGTATTAAAAGTGGGAGAGTATATTGAATTATAACTCGGCTTTGTCTTTCTTGTGGAGTCGGAAATCCTGTGACTGTGTCCCTTTTCTGCCGTTTAAGTGCGGGAATTGAGGAAATAACCCTTGTTAGGCCTACTACAAACAAACACACACACGCACACACGTCTCGGAAAAGAATTCAAAATATGCAAGCAGTGAAATGAAATAATGATGTGTTATACGACTACCCATTGTTTAAACACAAGATGGCCTTTTCGACCAGCGAATTAATCTGGTCAAAAGATTTATTAAAAGCCACCATTCCATCCAAAAGACATCCAAACTGACGCCACAAAGTAGCATAATTCTTACTGGATCCCAAGGTGATCACGTTAAATCACGACTATTCTTTATTTCATGTTTTAAACTCATTTGGTATTATTGTGTGAGCTATTGGGTCAGTAATCAGTACTTTGAGGGTATGAATAAAACAATACATTTTTTGTAGGTTAAAGGCACAGGCTCGTTAGCAATGCGCGCACGCCAAAAAGGTGACACGAAATACGCAGCCCCTAAAACTATGCTATGGAGTTGCGTATTTCGTGGCACGAATTTGGCGGGCGCGCATTGCTGACGAGCCTCTGCCTTTAAATAAATATGCCACAAGTTTAGATAGAAACCAGACTCAGCGCGCCGATCTTTTTTATCGGTTGCTATGCACGCAATTCGCATGCCTAGTGAAAAACAATGGATCTTGTCACCGGGACCGGGTGACGTCACTTCGCCCTCGCCCATATAAGGTACACATGTATTTAATTCTGATTAAAAGTTAACAACCTTTTAGCCCAATAACATTAGCCTTTTTGCCACATGGAGAGGTCACGTGTTTAATGCTGACTAGAGATCATACGTTTCCCCTGGACCCATCCTTACACTTGGGGCTCTCCGGTATCATAATCATAGTACCAGTAAAACCACACAGCGGATTCCAAAGCCACCCGGTCCCCTGAAATTTCTCTAAGCTGTGGTGTATAAGAACGCCTGGAGAAGAAACTACTCTGTGTCAAACAGCAAGTACAGCCAGCTACGCGGATGCCTTTTGTGAGCGTTTGACCAATGAGAAACTGTCATTTTGTGCAGGTGGCTTGCAAGTGGCGGATGAATACCGATCACAAGACTTGGAAATTTGGTCATTTCTTCCTTAACTTCTAAATGTTTTTTAATCTTTCCAAACGTCGGGGGGTTAGGGTAACGACGATGTTTAACATTTAATTTGGATGAAACTCGGCAGGATGATAGACAATTAAGTAAAGCAAAATACTAGCATATTCTGAAAAAATATTGCCCTGACCTTATGCAAAAATATCAACGATTTGTATGAGAGAAAAAAAGACAGACGTGTAGGAAGAAAATGTGCAGCTAGAGAAGATAACTTTTGAGAAATTCAATCAAAACTCTAATAATAGGTATGTGTTCTATGTCTCCAAAGTAAAATAACCCGGTGACAAACAGTGTAAGTACTAACAAAACCTGATATTTCGAAGAGCATTTTAACACAACGCTCCCGCGCCGTTCAAAACGAAAACGAGGCTTCGACGAAGTTGCTGTGCGTGAATTGCAATATTCACACATACATAATCATTATGCTGTATAGTGCCTGCTGATCCGTCTCTATATATTTTGTCTTCAACAGCGTTCAGCCGAAGATGACGAGCAAATGAAAACTGTTAAGCACACCTACAAATTGATGCATACCCACCAAACAGTGGATTATGTTCGTGAGAAAGTGAGTATTAACTTTGTGAATAGGCCTATACTTTTTCTGAAAAGTCTGTCCTCTGGGTGCACCACACAAAAGTTTTGATTAAAGGGACACACCGGCTTTGTTGGGCTATTTTGGGCTCGAAATAGACCCAACATTATTCTGAAGCGCTTTCCAGAGTAAATTACATATATCCTGAAAAGACCCCGTCAAATTTGGCCGTTTGTGAGCATTTATTTTAAAAATTCAAGGTCACGTGACTTTTCGGAACCAGATTCTGGTTCTGAAAAGTCACGTGGTCTTGTGAGTTAGTTGTATTTCCAGCCGTAGAAACCAGTGCGAAGTGCGAGTCGCTTTTGTCATCCGCGGTTGGTTTCTCTTCTTGTTGGAAATAATTTAAATGTCCTACGAACACTATGTAGGCCTACATACCGTATTTTCCAATTTGTACACAAATCTGCCAGCATATTTCATAAGCAGGGTTTCTGAGTGTTGATATGGACGAGAGAATCTCTCAGATTTTCGTGTCTTCGCTTCGCGTTCGCGGCGATAAATAATATCCGAAGAAAAAAACAGCATAGGCCTATTGATGGCGCTAAAGACACTAAAACGTTGCGTTCGATGTGCTTCCGCGAGTCAGCGCTGACCTGAGGGATCATGCAAGGTGTGATAAGTCGGGGAAAACATAGCCTTGACCAAGGCGTTGGGCTTGTCTTGTAGACGGCCCGCTGAAGATAAAACTGAACAAAGCGCTTACGAGCTACGGAATCTGTTGCACGTATTGGCTCACAACGCGCCGCGCTTCGACTATGCACACATGCACGTACATGTATCGGTACGGTCCTAAACCCAACAGCCTTGATGGTTCTGCCTTCAGCCAGCGAAACTCATTACAGTAATAGGGAAACCACCCCAGCGTGAGCTGAGATTTCATTGGTCGACGCACGCCAGGCTATGTTTGAAAAACGCTATGATCTGCGATCCCCAGTTTGTTCATCCACGGAGCTATTCGAGGCAGTATTAAAGGCACAGGCTCGTCAGCAATGCGCGCCCGCCAAATTCGTGCTCGAAACACGCAGCTCCATGCCTTTGCTATGGAGCTGCGTATTGCGTGGCACACATTTGGCGGGCGCGCATTGCTGACGAGCCTGTACCTTTAAGAGCTCCCACAAATCATTCAGGAAAGCTGTCATATTACGACCGTTGTCCCCCAGAGGTGTAATCAAATACGTAAACAGACAAGCACAATAAATGCTACGAACCCGAGAATATTTGTTGTTTTCGTCCATCGATCATGCCACGGTTCTCGTAACATGAGGACGCCATTACATGCATAATGCATACTTCGCGGCATTACGTGCTACTCATGAACCTCTTGATTGGCTGAAGACAAATGTTAAATATTCATACCTTGCATACCCGCATATCCAAAGCCCGCCCATTTTCGGCCAAAATATAAAGAAACACATTAAACCCGGAAGTGACAGACTCGACAAGGCTGTCTATCGAGCTAGGCCAGGCCGTACGCAGCTAGTACGCAGTATGTATTGCCGTACGGGTTTACTACGGAAGTCGTTATCTCAAAGTGGCTCGTTTTGATGCCGTGTGCAGTTTACATGGGCTAGACTAAATATTCCCTCGAACAGCAAAAAAAACCTGCAGACGGCCTTGGACAAGGCTAGGGAAAACAAGGAATCGAGGTTAAACACGTGTCGACCCATATCGAACGCCACCTTTATTTACAAACACATGATACATAATACATCGCGACGGCATGGTAAAGCGTATAGCCCAACATTTGTCTCTTTTGTTAATTTCAAACATTTCTAGTCAATTACGTGACATTTTGATAGTTGTTTTCACAACGACCATCGACATATTATTGTCAAGGATGCTAGATTGCTACATTATGTAAACAGTAAGCCGATGTGTCCCTTTAAAAACGCTCGATGTCAAATTTGGAACCCTATCACTTTCAACATATTTTTCCCCGCTTGTTTATTGTTTACAGCGTGCACATTGGGGTAAACTGGACCATGCTCGGCTAACCATTATGGAGGCCTTGGAATTCATGAGGAACGTCATTGATGAGTCTGACCCAGATGTAAGTTGCATAAACCAAAACGCGAAACTATAACAATTATGGAAAACTGTTAAAAACGGCGTTATCGCAACTTGTGATTGAGGATGTCAATGATAAAATCCATTTAAACCTGAATGTAAGTCGGCTCAGTATTTACGGTATGTCCCGAAAAAACAATGCAAAACTGTGTCCATGCTTTCAAAAAAACTGTGCGAATCCGCCGTCCTATTTAGGATGGTTCTGTGGTTATACCACGGTAGTCTGGGGCCTAGTTTCGTTTACATGAGGGTAAAAAATGTGTGTGCACACAAATTTATATTCATCTCCAATGCATAGTTCCGACCTGTCAATCAAGCCGAACCCGCAGACAATCACAACAGAGCTAGTAGACATCGCACACATAGGTCAAAGTGCATTTCACAATAACATACAGTTTGTACAGTGTTGTATGCGGTGATCCTGGTAAATTTTGGTTTCAAGGCTGTAGTCTGGCAGCAGGTGGTGTCCCGTGGGAACTTAATGATTAGAAGGTCTCACCTACCTAGATGTATTACAAGGGTGCTCAGAAGCACAAAAAAACATTGTTGGCAATTTCAAAAATGTTGCAGAGGGCGGCCATCTTGGATTTCAAAATGGCCGGCAATTTAAGCCTTATTGCATATAACTATGTAAGGTGTAGGCAACTAATCAGCCGATTTGAAAGATCATGGTGTTGATATTATTGTTTTCCGTGGTGCTAAATGCAATTCTGAGATTTTCAAACTGATGACAGGTCAGGGTCACGTGATTAGGATGAGGATCTGGGTCATTTCCAATATGCCCGCCATTAAAATTAACAGGTGTCGGGTGTAGGCAGTGTCAGGTGTAGGTACCTCAGCCGATTTTAAACATGGTTTATACTATGGTTTTCCGTTGTGCCGAATGCAATTCCGAGGTTTTCAAAATGATGAGAGGTCGGGGCCACGTGATTAGACCGAGGATCTGGGTCATTTCCAATATGGCCGCCATTAAAATTAACAGGTGCCAGTTGTATGCAGTGTCAGGTGTAGCTAGGTACATCATCAGCCGATTTTAAAGATCGTTCTGTTGATACTATATGGTTTTCCGAGGTGCTAAATGGAATTCTGAGGTTTTAAACTATGAGAGGTCAGGGTCACGTGATAAGGATGAGGTCAATTTCAAATCTGGGTCAATTCCAAGATGGCTGCCGTTGGCCTTAAATCGCTGAAATGGCTGTAACTTCTTTAATATTTTGTGTAGAACAATGATTTAAATGTCTACTCTAGGGTTTTCATGGTCAGGCAATTCACTGACATCAATTAAATTTCAACCCAACCTTCAACAAACGATAAAAGCCACAATCTCAAGATGGCGGTCATAAATCCCCAGTGGTATAGGGGTAGAGAGAATTCGAGGGCCCGTGCTTAGTTATACTTCTCTTTAACTGCTGGTGTTGGATACGTAATATTTATAATTATTGGTCAGTAACATGGATGATTACGTCTTGTAGCAAGGCTGGCTGCATCAGCGTTCGTAAGAGCCGCTAAGGCAGGGTACGCCACTCTGCATGAATGCACTTCTAGAGCTGCTTTTGAGATGTACGATTCAGGAGGTCAGCTCATCCCACGCAGGTTTAATCAGGATAAAAATAATTCATTGCTGTATGAATTGAAGGTACAGCTGGACTAGCGGAAGTGTTTTGAAACGTTTTCAGAGTGCCTTGTTGTACTGTATTGAGGTGGGTTGGGCCGGGTTGGGGCTGGGCTGGCAAGCTTAGCTGGGCTGGCTTTGGGCTGGGCTGGGGGCTGGGTTGGGCTGAGTTGGCTGCTGGCGCTGGGCTTTGGCTGAGCTTGGGCTGGGCTGGGGCTGGGGCTGGGGCTAGGGCTGGGGCTGGGCCGGATTGGGCTGGGCTGGGCCGAGCCGAGCTGGGGCTAGTGGGGGCTGAACTGTGCTGCGGCTGTGGGGGCTGGGATGGGCTGGCCTGGGACTGGGGATGGGGCTGGTTTGGTTGGTTGGCTTCAGGCTGGGCCGGAGTGGCTTCAGGCTGGGCCGGGGTGGATTCGTGCTGGCTGTGGGTTGGGCCGGGTGGCTTCCGGCTGGGCTGAGCCTCCAGCTGGGGTCGGGTGGCTTGGAGCTGGGCCGGGGTGGCTTGGGGTTGGGCCGGGGTGGCTTTAGGCTGGGCCGGGGTTGATTCGGGCTGGCTTTGGGTTGGGCCGGGGTGGCTTCTGGCTGAGCTAAACTTCAAGCTGGGCTGAACTTCCAGCTGGGGTCGGGTGGCTTGGAGATGGGATGGGGTGGCTTTGGACTGGCTTCGCGGGGTGACTTCGTGCTGGGCCGGGATGGCCTCAGGCTAGGCCGAGGTGGATTTGGGCTGAGCCGGGGTGGTTTTGGGTTGGGCCGGGCCGAGGTAGCTTTGCGCTGGGCCGGGGTTAATTCGGGCTGGCTTTGGGTTGGGCCGGGTGGCTTCTGGCCGGGCTGAGCTTCCAGCTGGGGTCGGGTGGCTTGGCGCCGCGCTGGGGTGGCTTCGGGCTCGGCTGGGGTGGCTTCGGTCTGGGGTGGCTTTGGGCTGGCTTCGAGGTGACTTCAGGCTGGGCCGGGATGGTTTCGGGTTGGGCCGGAGTGGTTTTGGGTTGGGCCGGGGTGGCTTTGCGCTGGGCCGGGGTGGCTTTGCGCTGGGCCGGGATTGATTCGGGCTGGCTTTGGGTTGGGCCGGGGTGGCTTCTGGCTGGGCTGAACTTCCAGCTGGGGGCGGGTGGCTTGGGGCTGGGCTGGGGTGGCTTTAGGCTCGGTTGGGGTGGCTTTGGGCTGGCTTTGGCTGGGCCGGATGGCATCGGACAGGCCTGGATTGCATCGGGCTGGGCTGGATGGCATCGGGATGGGCTAGGGTGGCTTCAGGCAGGACATATATGGCTTCGAGCTGCATGGGCTGGGGTAGCATCGGGCTGGGCTGGGACAGTCTCGGGCTAGACTTCGGATCCTCTGGATAGGCTGGGATGGCTTAGGGTTGGGCTGGGCTGGGCAGGGATGGTAATTTGTTGATAAAACCTGTGTGGGATGAACTGACCTCCCGAACCACGTGTCTCTAAAACAGTCCTAGAAATACAGATTGTCAGAGAGGCAATTGTGGCAGAGTGGCGCACCCTGTCCTCGCGGCTCATACGGTGGCTGATGCAGCCAGTCTTGCCACTAGATGGGGGTGGGGGGGACGGGGGTGGGGGGGGGGGGTTATTATTTGTTAAGCACATTACTGACCAATAAAAGAAGCTACATCTGACATAAGCAGTTAGAGAAGCCATTGTTTCTACCCCCTTCCATGCCTATATATTATTACCGCCATTTTGAATTTGTGGCTTTTATTGTTTGTCGAAGGTTGGATTGAAATATCATGGATACCAGTGAATTTCCGGACACTGAAAACCCTAGGGTAGACATTTAAGTCACCGTTTTACTCCAAATATTACAGAAGTTACAGCCATTTTAAATTAACGATTTTCAAGGTCATTGGCGGCCATTTTGGAATTGGCCCAGATTTCACCCATTTCTGGTGACTTGATTTTGGTAGACTTTTTTCCTGTCATTCACCACATGAACAATCTTTTGTTAAATTTTGTTGGAGGTTGGGGAATTTTTTTTCTAGCAGAAAATGGTTATAAAATGTCAGCCATTTTGAAATCCAAGATGGCCGCCGTCTGCAACCACTCAGATTTTGCCAACATGGTTTTTCTTGTTTTCTTGGGGTGTAATTAAGACATCTAGCTATGTGGCATTTTCTAATCATCCGGTGCCCACGGGCCTTAATTTCTTACCACATGCTGCCTGACTACTGGACGAATCGCTGTTCAAAGGTAAGAAAGGATGTATTTCATGATGATATGGCATCCCTGTATTACTGGCCCTTTACTCAGTGTGTTCTAAGATAACTGTCGACCCTGAAACATGAATACCTTTAAGTTTTCTCCAATGAATGTGTGAAGGGGGCGGAGTTAACTGGGCAAACTCGAAACTATGCATTATCGTTTTTCTATAAACTTGCGGGTGGAATCACTTCATTGGACTGTTTGTTATTTCATCTCAAAACGGTCGAAACTGTGTGCATTTTGAACTATCAGTTTTGATCCTGCTCACGGATCTATATAGGCCTATTACACGGATTTCTGCGTTTTTAACCTTTTTTTTTGTTTCCCTATTATTTTTACCTTTTTTTTAGAGTTGTAATTTTAATAATTTTCACTTGATGAAATGTTTTAGGGCAAATATTCTCTTAAATAATCTCTGTGGTCCAAGCCGATTTAACGTGGAAAAAAACCAAAAAAAACCCCAAAATGTCTTGCTTTGTAGAAGTTGTTAGCTTCCCAAAAAGAAACCACTTGTTGAAAAAGTTTAAATTATCACTGGCAGCCTCGTGTCTTTTCGTTGGCAAATTCTATCACAAAAGAAAGCACTGAGACCCTCGTTTTCGACGACAATTTGAAAATCCTCTATTAGAAGTTTTGAGGCGGAGGTACAAACTACATTATGAAACTTTAGTGATATCATATCAGTACCATTATAGCCTCTTTGAAGTATTGCGGACACAATAGGAAGGAACACTTTGATTTCGGTACAAATTATAATTCAATGCAATTTTTTTTGCACTTATTATTTTATTTGTAATTCTGTCTCTGTATTATATAATAATTACAACATGTAAATCAAGCTTTTGGAAAGAAATACAATTGTTACAAAATTCATACCCAAATAAAATAGCGCCTTTTCCTTTTGTTCCGCCATACTCCTAAATGTTAATGCCATGTTGTATTAAAAATAATATTGAATAGAGTAAACAAATCTGGGTGTTAACGAAACAATGCGAAATTGTTATTTCTGCAAACAGCTCTATCTTTAAGTTGAGATTTTTTTAAAAACATTATAATGTTGTTTTGACAGATTAATGTGCCCAATATTTACCATGCCTTCCAGACAGCTCAGAAAATCCGTGCACGCCATCCTGATAAAGGTAAAAACAATATTCTTCATTTGATATTTTGTATTAATTTTTTTCTCATCCCAAATCAGGTTTGCTCTTAGCGCATATTTTGCACTGTTTATACACTGCAAAAACTCCGGTGTTAAATTTGATTCTTTACACCCATGGTGTAAATTAACACCAGCACTTGGAGTTAAAATATTTTAACACCAACTCTGGTGTACTTGTTATACTAGGGACCGGTGTTATTCTGTAATACAATTGGTGTCACCTGATTGTCCTCTGCAGTGGTGTCAATACTGAAGACACTTTCCCTTAAAAATATGACGTTTCACTGTAAATACGTTCGCTTGATGAGCTCAGTGATTTACTGCTTTTAATTTTAAATTTACAGTAATCTTTATTCAATTTATCCGCACTAATATGTTCGTGGTGGAACGGCAAATATAAAACGGTGTGTTCGGCAAAATGCCATTATCCTCATCAGGTTTTGAAAAGACATGCAAATGCCTTTAATATTTTTTTCTTTTCAACCCTTTAAAGGGGTAAGTATATGATAAGGAAACAAGTGCAGATAGTATAGTCATACGTACAACAGGTGCTTATAGTTTGTATGTGCAAACGTGGCAAACATTTTCAGAAACGGCTCTAGCCAATCAAATAGCTGGATTTCCGCGCATGTTCATTTAGCATTACTTTTTAACACCAGAAATATTTACACCAAGATATTCAATAAGATTTAAATAATGTGGTGTTACTTTAACACCAAAAGAATCTTGTCACGTTTTACACCAGGTTGGTGTCAGAAATTTAACACGGGAGTTTTTACAGTGTAGCAGAAAATACTGTTGGGCAAATGTTCGTACTTAACCATGCACTCCTCCCTTAAAAAAAAAGCAGCACATGCAAGTATTCTCTTTTCTGCTTTAGGCCCAGGTGCACTCAGCCAGTGTCATTACAAATGCAAATATTTGATCTGTATTTTTATTGGTAAGATGTACGTGTATTGTTTCATAACAGATTGGTTCATATTGACTGGACTGATCCATGATCTGGGTAAAGTGATGGCAGCTTGGGGTGAACCACAGGTAGGGGTCTACATCTCTAATTCAGATGCGGCCGGGTAATTCCCAAAATTAGGGGTCCAAAAGTGTGACACGCTTTTAAAGATTTTTAAGTGTGTTTAGTGATTGAAAGTGGTTTTCCAGTAAACAATATTTATTTTTATTTTCATAAATGGGTCTTTCCACAGTAATGGACATACAAGATCTTAGGTCCCAGTTCAGTTCAAATGTCTTAATTTTATCTTAAAAATTTTCCAGCTAAACTGAGGAAATAACTTTTGAAAGACATACATTTACGACATACATGTACATACATTTCTGAAAACCCCGTGCACAAATTTTCCTATATGTAACAAAGACAGAAAAAATGTCAACAAATGGTCTGTCCACGTTACATACGTTATAAAACAATTTGTACACAAGCTTTTTAAAAATGTATGTTGGGCAGCAATTTCTTACCTTTGGGCAAAAGTTATCTCCTTAGAACAGTACAAGGAAATTTCTTTAATTTTGGGATAAACTTAAGACAGTGAAAGGAATTATTGACTTATTTTTCAAATGTACTCATTACTGTGGAAATACCCAAATACCACTTAAATATAATGTTTGTGTGTGTGGATAAGGCACCAAGGTTAATGCAAACTCATTCTACAGCTAATTTACATTGGCGTAGGTAACCCGGGACAACACATTCCTATTCAATATAATGGAACAAATTATGAGCCTTTATGGGCTTTTGTTTCAAATATTTGTCATTAATCACACAACAAAATATTCAAGAAATTGGTGCTGTCCCCTGTAATCACAGATCACAGTCTATTGCTGATAATTTGTGATCACGAGTGGCGATTTTTGGTGCACAGAGTGTCGTACATAACTGGGACACCAAAGTTTTGGACCCCTTAGGGGCCGTCCATAAAGTACGTACGCATGAAATGCCGACTTTTTAGACCTCCCCCCTCCCCCCTGCCCCGCCCCCCTGTACGCATGACGTACGCAGTGGCTCCAACCTCCCCTCTCCCCCATGTTATGCGCCGCCGGACGGTGCAAAGTCTATATTTTGTCCAATCAACTATTATCATCCAGAAACTCTGTCAATTAAGTCACTTAAGCGTGACGTGTGCACAGACGCCTTGAAGCCAAGAGTGGAAAAATATCAATACAAAGTAAACCACACCAAATTTGTCAACACAAGTATGTCGAATTTAACAAAAGGTGGAGCCTTTGTGTTTGGCTCGACCATATTGGGATTTTTTCGCTATTGAAAGCTATCAACACTTTGATTTTTTGAGGAGTTTAGTTTCCTTTCTGCGCAAAAGTCCTTGCAAGGTAGGCCTAATTTGCAATTTTCTCCACAGTGGTCAGTTGTGGGAGACACCTTTGCTGTTGGCTGCGCTCCAGTGGAAACCATTGTGTATGGAAGGGCCAGCTTCGTTGACAACCCAGATTTGAACAACCCTGCCTACAAGTACGCCAATAGTATAGGCCTACGTAGAACATTTGCACACATTTTTGTGGTGGATGGTGGAGTGTGAGGTGGGGATTGTTTTGTCTGATGGGAGGTGAAGACGGGACGGGCGCGTGACGATCGGTGACATGAGCGGTAGACTTGATATCACTTCGGTATACGGTCGTGTTTCTGTCCGTCTGTTGCTTTTTTACCCCGCAGGATCGATCGTTTTTATGTACAGTAAATATTTTGGTTTCGACACGTATACCGACTTGAGAAACATGTTTATGCGCCAATATTTATGAATTCGAGACGCGTAACTGATAAGCACGCTGTTGCCATAGAAAGAGCCAATCATCCGCCGCGCCGCGGTTGCATCATTTTCTACCAGATGTAATGTTTAAATGATTCAGTCCGGGCATTTTATTATAATTTCAAACAAAAGACATATGTATCTTTATTTAATGTTTAGTTTTTAGTAAAATCATGCTGAGCCTTAGTTTCTTGGAGAGAAACGACGTACTGAACACCAAAGAATTTCAAAAACGCATTCCGCTCAAGTTCCGCTCAATTTTGTGGTTCTTAGTGCGTCGTTTTACTCAAAATTCCCTCCACGCCGTTTTTTTTTTCAAAGCGACGCGCGTCAAATGTACGCGCGTCAAATGTACGCGCGTCAAATGTACGCGCGTCAAATGTACGCGCGTCAAATTTACGCGCGAAAAATTAGGCTCAAGGGGCGTTCACACTATCGCGGAAAATTCACACTTTCGCGCTGCGCTCACCGCATTGCATGAGTTCCTAATCGCCGATTATTCCAAAATAGAAAATTCCACTCTGGTAACTTGGGGCTTCTCTGATACCTCACTGGCTGCGCGTTGGTAAGGTCAGCGCACCGCGGTCAAAGTTCAACAAATTTGAACTTTGACCCAGCTGAAAACGTTTTGCGCATCGCGATAGGCCGCGCACAAGCGGAAAACCAGTTTGTGTACAAACCAATGGAACAGAGTGATTTTTCCGCGATAGTGTGAACGCGCCTTAAGTGTGAATCCACCCTAAAGGGGCGTTCACACTATCGCGGAAAAATCACACTTTCGCGCTGCGCTCACCGCATTGCATGAGCCCCCAATCGCCGATTATTCCAAAATAGAAAATTCCACTCTGGTAACGTTGGGCTTCTCTGATACCTCATTGGCTGCGCTTTGGTAAGGTCAGCGCACCACGGTCAAAGTTCAACAGAGTGGAATTTTCTATTTTGGAATAATCGGCGATTGGGAGCTCATGCAATGCGGTGAGCGCAGCGCGAAAGTGTGATTTTTCCGCGATAGTGTGAACGCCCCTTTAGGCTGGATCCGAATTAGTGGCTTTGGCTGTGGCTACGGCTGTTGCTATGCTGTTGCTATGGGTGGACAATTAAAGTCCTTAGAAATAGCATAGCAACAGCCGCAGCCACATCCAAAGCCACTAATTCGTATCCAGCCTCAGTGTGAATCCACCCTAAGAAAGACTGGTGGCTAGAATGGGAAATTTGCACATCCTTAATAGACCGTGTAAGTCTCGTTTCGGGTCACACTTCCGGAGACCAGTCAGGGAATGGCAATGGGTTTAAACGTTGTGACGATCTTCTTTAAATTATCACTTTACCGTACCGCGTTTGTAAGCGCCAAACACCAATAAAATGTAAAAGGCATCTTAAAATCTATTGATTCAATAAATAAAATGAAAACATTTCCGAGTTTGTCACAATCGATTAAAAATGTTTGACCTTTTCTTTCCGGTTTGCAAGTACCTTTACGAATGGAAGGCTCAGGCTGGGTACATCTCAGTAATATTAACGTGGCTAAACAAATATCTGGTTTGAACATCAACTTGAACGTTCACTTCTGTTGAGAGTAGATAAAAACCACCAACAAAAACCTGAACAAATTAGGTATACACACGGCTAGGACAGAAAATCGCAAAGTCTGTCCGAAGCCGAATTAAGTGGTTTTTGAAACGGCTACAAACATGCAACGTATTCGCGTTAAATGCACGCGCAAAAATATTCGTGCCATTTGCGGACTACTAGCGATGCACGCACTGCGTGTTTTTTCTACGTCAAGGCCAGAGGCCAATTTCACTAACACAATATTTTGCGATCATCGTTAGAATGATCGCTAAATTCAAATCCATCGTTATTGCGATGGCGATGGATTTTGCATTTCACTAAAGCCGTCGCAATAGCGATGAGTATTAATTATAAATAAATTTATTGGACGAGGACGATCGCTTAGTAAAGCCCGGTTCATACTTCATGCGAACGCGAACGCGAATGCGAATTTGACGTCACAACGATTGTTTCGCGCAGCGAATTCGCAAAAAGTTAAACTAGTTTCAACTTGCGCGAATGTTCGCCGCGAAATGTTTGACGTCACATTGACGTGAGATTCGCGTTCGCGTTTGCTTTCGCGTTTGCTTTCGCGTGAAGTATGAACCGGGCTTACAACCAGAAATTCGGTGACTTGATGCACGATTCAGCTGCAGCGCAGACACTATAGCGACTAGATATGCCATGATGCTCGGATGTTGTGGAATAGAAGCATCCTGAGAGCTTAATACTTGAACGGTTGCATCTATTGCGTGGCTCCTAAGAGTTGAAAGGCTCTAAAATGTCAATAATTCTCATGACACCATTCCGCGTAAACCGATAATATTTGTGCATCCTTTTGTCATTGTATGAATCCAGAGGATTTTTCCTGTCCCTGAAAACCCTTTCTCTCGGTAATGCTCTTGCGTTGTTTATGTACAACAACTGAAACGTCATTTCGAGACACACTGAAAATCACCAAACCTTCAAAATACTAAACAAATGGCGCGAAATTGTACTTTAGCGATGAATGTTTCCATTTACGATGACAAATTAGTCGTCGCTAAATATTTATCGCTAAATAACAACAAGCGATGGCCAACGCCATCGCTAAGTTTTTGTGAAATCGCTCTTCGAAGTTGATCGCAAAGTTGCGATGGATTTCGAGGTTAGCGATTGATTTGGGGATTAGCGATCATCGCAAAGCGTTAGTGAAATCGGCCCCTGGGGTTACCAGTTTATTTCAGAGACGGAAATAAAAGGTCAGATTTATAATTTTATGAAATTTTTGTTCAATTAACTTTTCGCACAGGTAATAAATTGGATTTCAAGAATTTTTATAAAACTGCTAATTTTGACGTGGAGTCAAAATATAGTACCAACAAACGGTTGCCACACGTGCTATAAAGCTCTCTAACGGATGGTCTCCGGAAGTGGATGAATCTCGCAGCGTACCGCAAGTTCTCGAGGTCAACTTACACAGTCTATTGAGAAAAGGGGGTCTTTATCGCCATAATATGTCAAAATTAGCCGAATTCCTTTGTTTTTTTCAGTTCTAAGTGCGGCATCTATAAGGAAAACTGTGGTTTGACCAACGTGATGATGTCATGGAGTCATGATGGTACGGTAGTCCTGTTTTAATTCACTTTCTTACTTTCTTATAAATGTGTACCGCCTTAGGGAAATCACTTTCTTTCGAGACAAGACAATCTCTCAAGAACTGCCACGGAATGTTTGCAATCATTGCAGCTTTTTTGTTCTATCCGCAGAGTACATGTACAGAGTGCTGGTTGAAAACAACTCCAAACTACCAGATGAGGTATGAAGCACATCATCCCAGTATTATTGTTTCAATGATGCTGGGGCATAGCGAAATACATCACTTCATGTTTGTAAAGGCTTCTGCGATCGGTTCCGTTTCCGAACGCAGCCAATTACTTTAATAACATAATGTTGCTCTTGTCCTACATACATGTATAGCAACAACGAATGTATGCAACATTAAATCAAACCATAGAAATCAAATTTAAAGTAACAGGTGAATGTCACAAGAAACATCCACGAATTTTGATACATTACGAAAACGGCCTATTCATTTTGTAGTTCCATCTTGTAAGAATAATACACATTTTCCTGACTTCAAATCCGATAAATGTTTTCATTCTTCATTTGCAGGCTCTGTACGTGATTCGCTTCCATTCCTGCTTCCCCTGGCACCACGGCGGAGACTACGACCATCTGTGTAATGACAAAGACAAGAAGATGCTTAAATGGGTCCGAGAATTCAAGTAAGCTTTTTTTTAAAGTAAAATAATGGTCCTCATATTTAAGGAGCCCGTAAAGGGATGCCCTCATATCAAAACCTTTTGTCTTGTGTGCTCGAGTTAATTAAAGATATTATACATGATTGGTAAACTGTTACAAATAGTTTTATCCCCCTGTGTGATTGAAGATATGCATGATTAAACCAACCTGAGCAAAAACCAGCTCCGTACTTCGTCTAACTTTTGAGAAAACAGTAAAAAAGCTTTACGATCACTTCGCCCCAAAACCATTTCGCCCCGAAGCACTTCGCCCTGAACCACGGCCTGTGCACGAAGTGGTTTTGGGGCGAAGTGGCATTTGGGCGATGCATGTTTGGACGAAGTAATTTGGGGCGAAATGGCACTCGGGCGAAGTGGTTTGGGCGAAATTAATTTTCGTCTCATGAGACGAAAACTAACTGTTTTACTCATTTCTCAAAGACTATAACACTTCAGACAAAACCATTTCAGGGGAAGTTTTCTACGGTCATCATGTTTATATTGTGTAAGTTAGGCGTAAATCTGTGAACATTTCTGATTTTCGAGATTACCAATGTTGATACTGCCTTTATTACATGATTGGAAAACTTAAATTATTTAAAAACGGGAACAACAGCATTACATAACTTTCGAATAATGTTAATAAATTTATTAAACTGTCGTGCACAAATTTCAGCCACATTTGCAAATGAATTTTAAAGCACCTTTAGTTGGCATTTTCTTCCACAACAGTACCTTTACACGGGAAAAAAAATCATGTGGTGTTTTAATTGTTACCTTTGCCTAAAACACGTTTAGTCGGATTTATCTTGTCAACTCGTGAAGTACATTTTTGGGAAACTGTAAATGTTGTATGGCACAGGCTCGTCAGCAATATGCGCGCGCGCCAAATTCGTGCCACAAAATACGCAGCTCCAGAGCAAAGGCATGGAGCTGCTAGCTGTGTATTTCGTGGCACGAATTTGGCGCGCGCGCGCATTGTTGACGAGCCTCTGCTTTAATCTAGGAAAATCGAGAGACACTTATCACGTTAACGGAAAAACGAAAAAAATAAATAAATATAATTCCTTTATCTTTGCAGGACATTTGACCTGTACTCCAAGGATGACGAAGAGTTGCCGGATATCGAAGCCATACGACCCTACTACCAAGCCCTGATTGACAAGTACATCCCTGGTACCCTCCGGTGGTAGACAGAAACAGCTGCAGTAGGTGATGCAGGTAACCAGTTTGAATGTAGTCACATGATACAACTAAACGAGACAGATTATTGAAGGACATTTTTGTGTGAATCAGTCTGTTTTACGGGGTGTTAAGAAAGATAATCCTACTTTAAAGGGTTGTGCACCTATCAAAATGTTTTCCCTACCCCTTCCCTGGGCTATGTCACTTTTGAAGTGACTAGGCCCCACCTCTGTGGCAAAATTTATGTGACGAAATCCCCACCCACAGGTGCAAAACATGCACGTTTGCTCCTATATGCGCTGACAATCCGATTTCTGTGTGAAAGTCCCTCGCCCTGGGGCATCAAAAATGTGACCAAGTCTCCACCTGAGAGGTGGGGCAGCGCGAGGGGTGGGAGAAACAATTGATAGATGGCGAGACTCTTGTTAATTAGCCTTTTAGAAGTATGGCGGAACAAAATTAAGGAATGGGCGCAATTTTATTTGGGTATGAATTTTTTTTAACAATTGTATTTCTTTCCAAAAACATGATTTTCATGTTGCAGTTATGATACAGAGACATGCAGAATTATAACTAAAATAAATAAGTAAAAAATACAGTTATATTACATTTTTCTCGATTTTATACCCACTTCAAAGTGCACCCTCCTATTGTGTCCGCCATACTTCAAAAAGGCTAATGGGATTTTTTACATGTAGGCCTACATGAAATACATGAACGTTGAAGCAAAGAGCTTCCATATGACAACTTGATGGCATTGTTGCGGTTATTCTTCAATCAACACCACTCAACTGCAGATTATGTCATGCCAAAGTTTGTTTAAAATGAAAGCAAACTTTAAATACCCCAACTTTACATACCATTTTCAAGACAATGGAGCTCAATCATGCATGACCCTGGATAGTAAAACATGGGTATCATTGAAAAGCGTGTATCTTTTGCTTTAAGAAGATACAATGCATTTTGCTGTGAATGCAAAGTATGGACATAATAACTATTTAAAGTAGGATTATTTTTTTCTCTAAAACACTGACTCACTTCTGGACATCTCCTTCATCATTTGTAGTCGCCTGATTACGGGCAGAACTAAATATGTGTAGGTAATAAGGTGGAGAAAACAATTTTAAGCAGTTTTTTAATGTTAATTGTTACTTATTATAAGAGGTTGACATATTTTCTGCAGTTTATGCATGGTTGCAAATTTATATACCCAGCACGATATGTGGCAAAGGGACTGCCCCCTAACGCCCCTGTACCTCAGCACACTCTTACCTTTTGTTAACGTACCAACACCCCCTAAAAACTTAAATGAATTCCTTGGAAATTCCTTGTATGTTAACAATGGTAAGGGGGATACCCTCTGCCACATATCGTGCTGCATATGCAAATTTAGTAAGTAAGGGATTGAAACAGCTCCTTTGGGGTATTTCGTTTTTATTATCGTATATACAATAAGAAATATTTTTTTAAAATATACATATTTTATATAATATTCAATTGTGCATGTTTATTACCATGCATCAGTTTTAAACAAAACAAAGCATAACGGGGAAAAAATTAACGTAAATTCCCACATGGAAAAAGATTAAAACTGAACGGATCTGCCAAAAATCATTTCATATTACAAAAAAAAAGATTACAAAAATAGCTTAGAATGTTTAGGAGAGATTATTACTTGTGCATATTGATGTCACATTTATTTCACATGCTGATGTAGTAACCATGGTAACCAACGGGTAGGCCTATTTCACCAACCGATAAAGTAACAAAAAATGCCCCATAATATAGTAGAATGTTACTACACTATAAGCCAAAGTTTGTTACATTATCGGCTAATATCGGTAAGTGATACAGTATGGGTTAATTGTCACATTACCGGTTGGTAATATTTTCATAATCAGTTGTAACACATGCTTTAAAAACGAATTTACTTTATTAATAAGAATGTTTATTAAACATTTTACCAAAAATTACTAAAATATTACGTAATACATGTGTGTGTAATGTTATTTCAATTAAAGATTTGTATATTTTGGACTTGTAGATTTCAAAATTTGCTGTAGATTTCAAAATTATGTGAAATTATATCACGCTACGTATTTTGATTTTCGGATGATCCCATGGGTATATTTTGGGGAGGTATTTTATACGATTAAGTTAGAATGAAATATATTTTCTGGAAAAATCTGGACATGCTCCTCTACTCAAAATCTGTATACCTCAACACACTCTTCCCTTTTGTTAACGCACCAACTCCCCCTAAAAACTGAAAGGAATTCCTTGGAAATTCCTTGGATGTTTGAGACACAATGGGGGAACAATGGTAGGGGGATGCCCTCTGCCACATATCGTGCTGCATATGTCCAAGGGATATTAAAATAATTCTTTTCAGATTTTCGGGAGTGTTGATGTGTTAACAAAAGGGAAGAGTGTGGTGAAGTATAAAGGAAGTAGGGGATGTCATTTTGTCATTATAGCGTGCTGGCAAACATTAAATAATTATTTCTCAGCAATGACCTATATTGTATTCAATATATAATTCTTGCGATGCGTCATTTAAACAGCTAGTATCCCCCCACCCCCCGTCCACATTTTTAAAGTTCTGAAACGCTCGAGGTCACTCTGTTTGGTGATAAACAGGGTTTTGACGTCACCCTGAGAAGAACACAAAACAGCCAGTGCAGTATTGAATGGGAAATACACGAAGTGAATGTTCATCATGCCTGTTTTGTCCTTGTAATTAAAAATACAAACGTGGAAAACACTTGATATAATATGACAATAATGTACTATTACTTTTTTGTAAAAAAACGGTGAAATTGTGGTTTACTATGAAGCTCATTTGAAGTAATTACTGGTGCATTGCGACCGGTGGTTTTGTCACAGAACGAACGGCATTCACAGCGGTCTGTGCACAGCATGCAGTAGGAACGGTCCCTGCGGTCCGCGTGAGGGCCGTATGCACATCGGCCAGTACAAGTAAGAACGAGCGACTCATTTTTATTTCTCTTGGTAATAAAAAAGAAAATCTTTCTGCTCTTTTTTTGATGGTGTCTGGTAAAGCATACAACCATTCAACTACTGGGCATCTCTCTTGGTTTTTGCACGAGAAAAATTCTTCAAAAAACACCATTGAACAGAGACGGTTTTCGGAGTTTTTTTGCGTGTAAACGTATCATGGAACTGCCGACCTATTTACTCGTGTTTCTCAGGATTGCGTCACGGGGTCATGCGCATATCATTAATACCTTATTATGAGCGTTTTAGAAACCGCCCTTTTGCTTGCGATTTATCTAGTTAAAACGGACAATTTGAAATAAACAGCGGTATAAGTCGGCTGGAGGGATATGTGGACTATCGGAAAAGGTGCAAATGCTGGCATTTTTCGTCAAGGGGGATTCTAGCTCTTTAACTTTGCGAACTGATAACGTAGAATAAGACTATAGGCCCTATTGACAATTCAGTACGTGACAATATTATAAATACATATATCCTTCCCGTACAAATATTTACCGGTATATTCATATTTAAGTAATACATGTAGTTTTGCTATGTGGTGTGGGTGCACGAGTCATACCTAATGACACCTTTTGTAGTTTTGTCTTTGATTCCTGCTCGTAGTGAATGAGGGATGTTGTACGTTACGGTGGCAAAATAAACGTCATATTGCAAACTAAAAGTCACATTGCATCTATAACAAACAAATTAGATACAAATCACAGCAAATCATGCATGGTTCTGAAAATGTATCTTATAAACACACCATGGTCGATATATTATAAAGAACATCTTGAATGTGACACATGGGCTCCCTTCCAGTTAAAAATTATATAATTTACAACGCTGTAGGACTCGAGTTCGGACTCAAGTCCGGACTCGAGTCCCAATTTTCGAGGACTGGGACTCGGCCAGTCAGCTCTCGGACTCGGGCAGTTACGTAAGGACTCGGAGATTTGGGCCGAGTCCATCCGATTAAGATTTTCTTCAAAATTGCAGGAATTGTTGTTTAGGAAGAGCCCATAGATGATATACCCAGGGAATGAAATATGAAATTCAGATTTCTGTAAAATTACCTCCAGAAAATGACGAAATTGATTTTTTGTTGTTAATAAAACAAATTTGATAATAAAATATTTACAATTTTGCGCCCCACGCACCCCTCCCCCTGGATCCGCCCATGGGGGAGAGGAATTATAAATATAAATGTGTAACAATACACCCACAAAGCACCTACTCATGCATGACACACAGTAACGTGATTTTTCTTCTTCTTGTTTACAAATATAGGCCTAGTTCGTCAGTTTTGCAATGGTATAAGTGAAAAGACATGTCCTTAAACAGATTTTGACTGTCTCCATAGGCCATGTGTGTATAGGCCGCTGCAGGCTCAGGTTTGACTTTGCACGTCACGCTTTGAAAGTTTAATCATTTTGGGAAAGTTGGAGCAGAAAGTCACTGCACCGTTCACTTATACCTTGAGGGACTTATTGGCTGTTCCAACACGGTTGGGAACAGCCTTTGTTTTCGTTAAGATTTTTTTGGCTGTTCCGATACGGTCGGAACAGCCTTTGTTTTCGTTAAGATTTTTTTTTTTTTTTTTATTCTTTTCCTTCTTCCACTTTTTTCAGACGCTATTTCGGACACTTGCACATTGATGATTGACTTCAAACTTCACATGGACATTGGTCACTATGTGAAGTTGTGCACAGTACTAATGACGTCATGATGACGTCATCACGTGTCAGATTAAAGGGGTATGAAGTTTAATAAATTAAATATTCAAAAATCAATAAAAATTCAACCGTTTGACCTACGATCTTGATTCCTTCGCCATATACGATGACTAACAAAAGTCTTTAAGATGCGCACACGCCTTGACCTTTGACCTCGTTTCCTATTGGTCAAACAGATTTTGCCTTGCCATTTGAAAGTGGTGCAAGATATTTGGACAAAGTCACTTGTGTTACACTTCGACTAGGGTGGGGTATCTAAAAAATATTTTTGTGACCTTTGACCTTGCTCACTTCCGGTCGAAACCGGAAGTGGCCCTTAGTTTGAAAGTGAAAGGAGGTATTGAGATAGGGTCAATGGTGTTATTACCAGAGGCCCTTAAGCTTTCCAAAAATATAAGTGATGACGTCATCGTAGGAAATAGCGCCCTCTAGCGACAAGATGATTACGTAATTAAATATTCAAAAATCAATAAAAAATCTACCGTTTGACCTACAAATTTGATTCCTTCTGCATATACGATCACTAACAAATGTCTTTAAGATGCGCACATGGCTTGACCTTTGACCTCGTTTCCTATTGGTCAAACAGATTTTGCCTTGCCATTTGAAAGGGGTACAATATATCACGATGGGGTCAACTGTGTTACACTTCGACTAGGGTGGGGTATCCAAACATATAGCAACACCTTTGACCTTCCCTACATGTCAGATTAAAGTGGCATGTAATAATATTCAATATTTAAAAATCGATAAAAACTCAACCGTTTGACATACGATCGTGATTTCTTCATATACAATCACTAACAAAGGTCATCCCGAACACCACATATGTTTATAAAAAGGAGGGGAACAGCCATGTGTTCGTTTTCAACGAACACATTTCTAGTTTTTTTTTGTTATTTTTATTTTTTTTCTTTTCCTTCTTCCACTTTTTTCAGACGCTATTTCGGGCACTTGCACATTGATGATGGACTTCAAACTGCACATGGACATTGGTCACTATGTGAAGTTGTGCACAGTACTAATGACGTCATGATGACGTCATCACGTGTCAGATTAAAGGGGTATGAAGTTTAATAAATTAAATATTCAAAAATCAATAAAAAATCAACCGTTTGACCTACGATCTTGATTCCTTCGGCATATACGATGACTAACAAAGGTCTTTGAGATGCGCACACCCCTTGACCTTTGACCTCGTTTCCTATTGGTCAAACAGATTTTGCCTTGCCATTTGAAAGTGGTGCAAGATATTTGGACAAAGTCACTTGTGTTACACTTCGACTAGGGTGGGGTATCTAAAAAATATTTTTGTGACCTTTGACCTTGCTCACTTCCGGTCGAAACCGGAAGTGGCCCTTAGTTTGAAAGTGAAAGGAGGTATTGAGATGGGGTCAATGGTGTTATTACCAGAGGCCCTTAAGCTTTCCAAAAATATAAGTGATGACGTCATCGTACGAAATAGCGCCCTCTAGCGACAAGATGATTACGTAATGAAATATTGGAAAATCAATAAAAAATCAACCGTTTGACCTACGATCTTGATTCCTTCGGCATATACGATGAATAACAAAGGTCTTTGAGATGCGCACACCCCTTGACCTTTGACCTCGTTTCCTATTGGTCAAACAGATTTTGCCTTGCCATTTGAAAGGGGTACAATATATCACGATGGGGTCAACTGTGTTACACTTCGACTAGGGTGGGGTATCCAAACATATAGCAACACCTTTGACCTTCCCTACATGTCAGATTAAAGTGGCATGTAATAATATTCAATATTTAAAAATCGATAAAAACTCAACCGTTTGACATACGATCGTGATTTCTTCATATACAATCACTAACAAAGGTCATCCCGAACACCACATATGTTTATAAAAAGGAGGGGAACAGCCATGTGTTCGTTTTCAACGAACACATTTCTAGTTCAAGTTGGAATGGTTTGGAATGGTTGGAATGGTTTATTTATCTCTGCGACCCCAGAGCTAGAGGGGTATGAGAGCCAGTATAAATTACATGATAATAAGTATGTTAATTAATAGGAAAAACATATTTACAAGTAAACGAAATAAGTTAAATGAGGAGTAACCAGAGAAGACTGTAAATACAATACAAGTTATTATGGGAACTTGGATAAAATAATCTTTATAAATTGTGCAAGGTTATAGACCTACTAGTGATGGGAGCTGGTTATGTTAAAAAGCAAACCCAATTTCTCTTTGTTTGGCCTAGTCCAGTAAAAATTCTTAGTCAAACTCGATCTTTCATGGCTAAGTGCAGTGCAAACAAGAACATAATGAAATTCATCACTGTTAGATGAGTTGGATGAAATATAACGGAATTCAGTTGCAGGTAAATGATGATGTCACAACGAAAACGAGCTGGGGTTGTTCTACAGGAGTTATTAGGTTTAACAATATAATTTTCAAAATTTAAGTTTGTTTTAACAGATTTATAGAAAGAACAAAGTATATTATTTACAATATCACTCTTCCAGTTACTAGTATAGTCTACTCTTAAAACAGGCGTTAATGTTATTTTCTTCCCACAACATTGAAAAACCAGTGTCATCTAATAAATATTTCATGCAAGTAATCCACTTAGATTAGATTCTGGTCAGTAATGATCTCATAGAGTGTGGGTTCGATTCCGGGCCGTGACGGGTTGTGGCACTTGTGCTCTTGAGAAAGGCACTTAATCACACTTTCTCCATCCTTCGGAAGGGATGTAAAGCCGTTGGTCTAGTGTGTTAGGTAAGGTAACGCACTTTAAAGATCCCAGAGCATTTCTTCGTGAAGAGAAGGGGAGGGATTCCCCGGTGTCTCTGGCTAGGCCTATATCTAATTCATCATGGGTTTCCTCACGCTTGCCGCGCGAGCGACAGTGCAATGGGCACTATCGAGGAATCCTTGGTTTCAGTACCAGAAATAAATAATAATACTAATAATAACTAGAAATGTGTTCGTTGAAAACGAACACATGGCTGTTCCCCTCCTTTTTATAAACATATGTGGTGTTCGGGATGACCTTTGTTAGTGATTGTATATGAATAAATCACGATCGTATGTCAAACGGTTGAGTTTTTATCGATTTTTAAATATTGAATATTATTACATGCCACTTTAATCTGACATGTAGGGAAGGTCAAAGGTGTTGCTATATGTTTGGATACCCCACCCTAGTCGAAGTGTAACACAGTTGACCCCATCGTGATATATTGTACCCCTTTCAAATGGCAAGGCAAAATCTGTTGACCAATAGGAAACGAGGTCAAAGGTCAAGCCATGTGCGCATCTTAAAGACATTTGTTAGTGATCGTATATGCAGAAGGAATCAAATTTGTAGGTCAAACGGTAGATTTTTTATTGATTTTTGAATATTTAATTACGTAATCATCTTGTCGCTAGAGGGCGCTATTTCCTACGATGACGTCATCACTTATATTTTTGGAAAGCTTAAGGGCCTCTGGTAATAACACCATTGACCCTATCTCAATACCTCCTTTCACTTTCAAACTAAGGGCCACTTCCGGTTTCGACCGGAAGTGAGCAAGGTCAAAGGTCACGGCCATATTTTTTGGATACACCACCCTAGGTCCAAGTGTTATACAGTTGACCACATCCAGATATCTTGTACCACTTTCAAATGGCAAGGCAAAATCTGTTAGACCAATAGGAAACGAGGTCAAAGGTCAAGCCCTGTGCGCATCATAAAGACATTTGTTAGTGATCGTATATGCCACAGGAATCAAGATCGTAGGTCAAACAGTTGATTTTTTATTGATTTTTGAATATTTAATTACGTAATCATCTTGTCGGTAGAGGGCGCTATTTCGTACGATGACGTCATCACTTATATTTTTGGAAAGCTTAAGGGCCTCTGGTAATAACACCATTGACCCCATCTCAATACCTCCTTTCACTTTCAAACTAAGGGCCACTTCCGGTTTCGACCGGAAGTGAGCAAGGTCAAAGGTCACGGCCATATTTTTTGGATACACCACCCTAGGTCCAAGTGTTATACAGTTGACCACATCCAGATATCTTGTACCACTTTCAAATGGCAAGGCAAAATCTGTTAGACCAATAGGAAACGAGGTCAAAGGTCAAGCCCTGTGCGCATCATAAAGACATTTGTTAGTGATCGTATATGCCACAGGAATCAAGATCGTAGGTCAAACAGTTGATTTTTTATTGATTTTTGAATATTTAATTACGTAATCATCTTGTCGGTAGAGGGCGCTATTTCGTACGATGACGTCATCACTTATATTTTTGGAAAGCTTAAGGGCCTCTGGTAATAACACCATTGACCCCATCTCAATACCTCCTTTCACTTTCAAACTAAGGGCCACTTCCGGTTTCGACCGGAAGTGAGCAAGGTCAAAGGTCACAAAAATATTTTTTAGATACCCCACCCTAGTCGAAGTGTAACACAAGTGACTTTGTCCAAATATCTTGCACCACTTTCAAATGGCAAGGCAAAATCTGTTAGACCAATAGGAAACGAGGTCAAAGGTCAAGGGGTGTGCGCATCTCAAAGACCTTTGTTAGTCATCGTATATGCCGAAGGAATCAAGATCGTAGGTCAAACGGTTGATTTTTTATTGATTTTTGAATATTTAATTTATTAAACTTCATGTCCCTTTAATCTGACACGTGATGACGTCATCATGACGTCATTAGTACTGTGCACTAATTCACATAGTGACCAATGTCCATGTGAAGTTTGAAGTCAATCATGAATGTGCAAGTGCCCGAAAAAGCGTCTGAAAAAAGTGGAAGAAGGAAAAGAATAAAAACTAGAAATGTGTTCGTTGAAAACGAACACATGGCTGTTCCCCTCCTTTTTATAAACATATGTGGTGTTCGGGATGACCTTTGTTAGTGATTGTATATGAATAAATCACGATCGTATGTCAAACGGTTGAGTTTTTATCGATTTTTAAATATTGAATATTATTACATGCCACTTTAATCTGACATGTAGGGAAGGTCAAAGGTGTTGCTATATGTTTGGATACCCCACCCTAGTCGAAGTGTAACACAAGTGACTTTGTCCAAATATCTTGCACCACTTTCAAATGGCAAGGCAAAATCTGTTAGACCAATAGGAAACGAGGTCAAAGGTCAAGGGGTGTGCGCATCTCAAAGACCTTTGTTAGTCATCGTATATGCCGAAGGAATCAAGATCGTAGGTCAAACGGTTGATTTTTTATTGATTTTTGAATATTTAATTTATTAAACTTCATGCCCCTTTAATCTGACACGTGATGACGTCATCATGACGTCATTAGTACTGTGCACAACTTCACATAGTGACCAATGTCCATGTGAAGTTTGAAGTCAATCATCAATGTGCAAGTGTCCGAAATAGCGTCTGAAAAAAATGGAAGAAGGAAAAGAATAACTAGAAATGTGTTCGTTGAAAACGAACACATGGCTGTTCCCCTCCTTTTTATGAGCAAGGTCAAAGGTCACGACCATATTTTTTGGATACACCACCCTAGGTCTAAGTGTAATACAGTTGACCACATCCAGATATCTTGTACCACTTTCAAATGGCAAGGCAAAATCTGTTTGACCAATAGGAAACGAGGTCAAAGGTCAAGGGGTGTGCGCATCTCAAAGACCCTTGTTAATCATCGTATATGGAAAGGTCACGACCATATTTTTTGGATACACCACCCTAGGTCTAAGTGTAATACAGTTGACCACATCCAGATATCTTGTACCACTTTCAAATGGCAAGGCAAAATCTGTTTGACCAATAGGAAACGAGGTCAAAGGTCAAGGGGTGTGCGCATCTCAAAGACCCTTGTTAATCATCGTATATGGCAAATGAATCAAGATCGTAGGTCAAACGGCTGATTTGTTATTGATTTTCCAATATTTAATTACGTAATCATCTTGTCGCTAGAGGGCGCTATTTCGTACGATGACGTCTTCACTTATATTTTTGGAAAGCTTAAGGGCCTCTGATAATAACACCATTGACCCCATCTCAATACCTCCTACCACTTTCAAACTAAGGGCCACTTCCGGTTTCGACCGGAAGTGAGCAAGGTCAAAGGTCACAAAAATATTTTTTAGATACCCCACCCTAGTCGAAGTGTAACACAAGTGACTTTGTCCAAATATCTTGCACCACTTTCAAATGGCAAGGCAAAATCTGTTCGACCAATAGGAAACGAGGTCAAAGGTCAAGGGGTGTGCGCATCTCAAAGACATTTGTTAGTCATCGTATATGCCGAAGGAATCAAGATCGTAGGTCAAACGGTTGATTTTTTATTGATTTTTGAATATTTAATTTATTAAACTTCATGCCCCTTTAATCTGACACGTGATGACGTCATCATGACGTCATTAGTACTGTGCACAACTTCACATAGTGACCAATGTCCATGTGAAGTTTGAAGTCAATCATGAATGTGCAACTGCCCGAAATAGCGTCCGAAAAAAGTGGAAGAAGGAAAAGAAAAATAAAAAAAACTAGAAATGTGTTCGTTGAAAACGAACACATGGCTGTTCCCCTCCTTTTTATGAGCAAGGTCAAAGGTCACGACCATATTTTTTGGATACACCACCCTAGGTCTAAGTGTAATACAGTTGACCACATCCAGATATCTTGTACCACTTTCAAATGGCAAGGCAAAATCTGTTTGACCAATAGGAAACGAGGTCAAAGGTCAAGGGGTGTGCGCATCTCAAAGACCCTTGTTAATCATCGTATATGGCAAATGAATCAAGATCGTAGGTCAAACGGTTGATTTGTTATTGATTTTCCAATATTTAATTACGTAATCATCTTGTCGCTAGAGGGCGCTATTTCGTACGATGACGTCATCACTTATATTTTTGGAAAGCTTAAGGGCCTCTGATAATAACACCATTGACCCCATCTCAATACCTCCTACCACTTTCAAACTAAGGGCCACTTCCGGTTGGTTTCGACCGGAAGTGAGCAAGGTCAAAGGTCACAAAAATATTTTTTAGATACCCCACCCTAGTCGAAGTGTAACACAAGTGACTTTGTCCAAATATCTTGCACCACTTTCAAATGGCAAGGCAAAATCTGTTTGACCAATAGGAAACGAGGTCAAAGGTCAAGGGGTGTGCGCATCTCAAAGACCTTTGTTAGTCATCGTATATGCCGAAGGAATCAAGATCGTAGGTCAAACGGTTGATTTTTTATTGATTTTTGAATATTTAATTTATTAAACTTCATGCCCCTTTAATCTGACACGTGATGACGTCATCATGACGTCATTAGTACTGTGCACAACTTCACATAGTGACCAATGTCCATGTGAAGTTTGAAGTCAATCATGAATGTGCAACTGCCCGAAATAGCGTCCGAAAAAAGTGGAAGAAGGAAAAGAAAAATAAACTAGAAATGTGTTCGTTGAAAACGAACACATGGCTGTTCCCCTCCTTTTTATAAACATATATGGTGTTCGGGATGACCTTTGTTAGTGATCGTATATGAATAAATCACGATCGTAGGTCAAACGGTTGAGTTTTTATCTATTTTTAAATATTGAATATTATTACATGCCCCTTTAATCTGACATGTAGGGAAAGTCAAAGGTGTTGCTATATGTTTGGATACCCCACCCTAGTCGAAGTGTAACACAGTTGACCCCATCGTGGTATATTGTACCCCTTTCAAATGGCAAGGCAAAATCTGTTTGACCAATAGGAAACGAGGTCAAAGGTCAAGCCATGTGCGCATCTTAAAGACATTTGTTAATGATCGTATATGCAGAAGGAATCAAATTCGTAGGTCAAACGGTAGATTTTATATTGATTTTTGAATATTTAATTACGTAATCATCTTGTCGCTAGAGGGCGCTATTTCGTACGATGACGTCATCACTTATATTTTTGGAAAGCTTAAGGGCCTCTGATAATAACACCATTGACCCCATCTCAATACCTCCTACCACTTTCAAACTAAGGGCCACTTCCGGTTTCGACCGGAAGTGAGCAAGGTCAAAGGTCACAAAAATATTTTTTAGATACCCCACCCTAGTCGAAGTGTAACACAAGTGACTTTGTCCAAATATCTTGCACCACTTTCAAATGGAAAGGCAAAATCTGTTTGACCAATAGGAAACGAGGTCAAAGGTCAAGGGGTGTGCGCATCTCAAAGACCTTTGTTAGTCATCGTATATGCCGAAGGAATCAAGATCGTAGGTCAAACGGTTGATTTTTTATTGATTTTTGAATATTTAATTTATTAAACTTCATACCCCTTTAATCTGACACGTGATGACGTCATCATGACGTCATTAGTACTGTGCACAACTTCACATAGTGACCAATGTCCATGTGAAGTTTGAAGTCAATCATCAATGTGCAAGTGCCCGAAATAGCGTCTGAAAAAAATGGAAGAAGGAAAAGAAAAAAAAACTAGACCTGTGTTCGTTCTTGACAACGAACACATGGCTGTTCCCCTCCTTTTTATAAACATATATGGTGTTCGGGATGACCTTTGTTAGTGATCGTATATGAATAAATCACGATCGTAGGTCAAACGGTTGAGTTTTTATCTATTTTTAAATATTGAATATTATTACATGCCCCTTTAATCTGACATGTAGGGAAAGTCAAAGGTGTTGCTATATGTTTGGATACCCCACCCTAGTCGAAGTGTAACACAGTTGACCCCATCGTGGTATATTGTACCCCTTTCAAATGGCAAGGCAAAATCTGTTTGACCAATAGGAAACGAGGTCAAAGGTCAAGCCATGTGCGCATCTTAAAGACATTTGTTAATGATCGTATATGCAGAAGGAATCAAATTCGTAGGTCAAACGGTAGATTTTATATTGATTTTTGAATATTTAATTACGTAATCATCTTGTCGCTAGAGGGCGCTATTTCGTACGATGACGTCATCACTTATATTTTTGGAAAGCTTAAGGGCCTCTGATAATAACACCATTGACCCCATCTCAATACCTCCTACCACTTTCAAACTAAGGGCCACTTCCGGTTTCGACCGGAAGTGAGCAAGGTCAAAGGTCACAAAAATATTTTTTAGATACCCCACCCTAGTCGAAGTGTAACACAAGTGACTTTGTCCAAATATCTTGCACCACTTTCAAATGGCAAGGCAAAATCTGTTTGACCAATAGGAAACGAGGTCAAAGGTCAAGGGGTGTGCGCATCTCAAAGACCTTTGTTAGTCATCGTATATGCCGAAGGAATCAAGATCGTAGGTCAAACGGTTGATTTTTTATTGATTTTTGAATATTTAATTTATTAAACTTCATACCCCTTTAATCTGACACGTGATGACGTCATCATGACGTCATTAGTACTGTGCACAACTTCACATAGTGACCAATGTCCATGTGAAGTTTGAAGTCAATCATCAATGTGCAAGTGTCCAAAATAGCGTCTGAAAAAAGTGGAAGAAGTAAAAGAATAAACTAGAAATGTGTTCGTTGAAAACGAACACATGGCTGTTCCCCTCCTTTTTATAAACATATGTGGTGTTCGGGATGACCTTTGTTAGTGATTGTATATGAAGAAATCACGATCGTATGTCAAACGGTTGAGTTTTTATCGATTTTTAAATATTGAATATTATTACATGCCACTTTAATCTGACATGTAGGGAAGGTCAAAGGTGTTGCTATATGTTTGGATACCCCACCCTAGTCGAAGTGTAACACAGTTGACCCCATCGTGATATATTGTACCCCTTTCAAATGGCAAGGCAAAATCTGTTTGACCAATAGGAAACGAGGTCAAAGGTCAAGCCATGTGCGCATCTTAAAGACATTTGTTAGTGATCGTATATGCAGAAGGAATCAAATTTGTAGGTCAAACGGTAGATTTTTTATTGATTTTTGAATATTTAATTACGTAATCATCTTGTCGCTAGAGGGCGCTATTTCCTACGATGACGTCATCACTTATATTTTTGGAAAGCTTAAGGGCCTCTGGTAATAACACCATTGACCCTATCTCAATACCTCCTTTCACTTTCAAACTAAGGGCCACTTCCGGTTTCGACCGGAAGTGAGCAAGGTCAAAGGTCACGGCCATATTTTTTGGATACACCACCCTAGGTCCAAGTGTAATACAGTTGACCACATCCAGATATCTTGTACCACTTTCAAATGGCAAGGCAAAATCTGTTAGACCAATAGGAAACGAGGTCAAAGGTCAAGCCCTGTGCGCATCTTAAAGACATTTGTTAGTGATCGTATATGCCACAGGAATCAAGATCGTAGGTCAAACAGTTGATTTTTTATTGATTTTTGAATATTTAATCACGTAATCATCTTGTCGGTAGAGGGCGCTATTTCGTACGATGACGTCATCACTTATATTTTTGGAAAGCTTAAGGGCCTCTGGTAATAACACCATTGACCCCATCTCAATACCTCCTTTCACTTTCAAACTAAGGGCCACTTCCGGTTTCGACCGGAAGTGAGCAAGGTCAAAGGTCACAAAAATATTTTTTAGATACCCCACCCTAGTCGAAGTGTAACACAAGTGACTTTGTCCAAATATCTTGCACCACTTTCAAATGGCAAGGCAAAATCTGTTAGACCAATAGGAAACGAGGTCAAAGGTCAAGGGGTGTGCGCATCTCAAAGACCTTTGTTAGTCATGGTATATGCCGAAGGAATCAAGATCGTAGGTCAAACGGTTGATTTTTTATTGATTTTCCAATATTTAATTTATTAAACTTCATACCCCTTTAATCTGACACGTGATGACGTCATTATGACGTCATTAGTACTGTGCACAACTTCACATAGTGACCAATGTCCATGTGCAGTTTGAAGTCAATCATCAATGTGCAAGTGTCCGAAATAGCGTCTGAAAAAAGTGGAAGAAGTAAAAGAATAAAACAAAAAAAAAACTAGACCTGTGTTCGTTCTTGACAACGAACACATGGCTGTTCCCCTCTTTTTTATAAACATATATGGTGTTCGGGATGACCTTTGTTAGTGATCGTATATGAAGAAATCACGATCGTAGGTCAAACGGTTGAGTTTTTATCGATTTTTAAATATTGAATATTATTACATGCCCCTTTAATCTGACATGTAGGGAAGGTCAAAGGTGTTGCTATATGTTTGGATACCCCACCCTAGTCGAAGTGTAACACAGTTGACCCCATCGTGATATGTTGTACCCCTTTCAAATGGAAAGGCAAAATCTGTTTGACCAATAGGAAACGAGGTCAAAGGTCAAGCCATGTGCGAAACTTTAAGACATTTGTTAGTGATCGTATATGCAGAAGGAATCAAATTCGTATGTCAAACGGTAGATTTGTTATTGATTTTCGAATATTTAATTACGTAATCATCTTGTCGCTAGAGGGCGCTATTTCGTACGATGACGTCATCACTTATATTTTTGGAAAGCTAAAGGGCCTCTGGTAATAACACCATTGACCCCATCTCAATACCTCCTACCACTTTCAAACTAAGGGCCACTTCCGGTTTCGACCGGAAATGAGCAAGGTCAAAGGTCACGACCATATTTTTTGGATACACCACCCTAGGTCGAAGTATAATACAGTTGACCACATCCAGATATCTTGTACCACTTTCAAATGGCAAGGCAAAATCTGTTTGACCAATAGGAAACGAGGTCCAAGGTCAAGGGGTGTGCGCATCTCAAAGACCCTTGTTAGTCATCGTATATGGCGAAGGAATCAAGATCGTAGGTCAAACGGTTGATTTTTTAATGATTTTTGAATATTTAATTTATTAAACTTCATGCCCCTTTAATCTGACACGTGATGACGTCATCATGACGTCATTAGTACTGTGCACAACTTTACATAGTGACCAATGTCCATGTGAAGTTTGAAGTCAATCATGAATGTGCAAGTGCCCGAAAAAGCGTCTGAAAAAAGTGGAAGAAGAAAAAGTAAAAAAAAAAAAAAAAAAAAAAAAATCGTAACGAAAACAAAGGCTGTTCCGACCCGAATCGGAACAGCCAAAAAAAAAAAAAAAAAATTCGTAACGAAAACAAAGGCTGTTCCCAACCGTGTTGGAACAGCCAAAAAAATAAAAAAAATAAAAATCTTAACGAAAACAAAGGCTGTTCCCAACCGTGTTGGAACAGCCAAAAAAATCTTAACGAAAACAAAGGCTGTTCCGACCGTATCGGAACAGCCAAAAAAAAAAAAAAAAAAAATCTTAACGAAAACAAAGGCTGTTCCCAACCGTGTTGGAACAGCCAATAATAATAAGGCGATACATTGTGTAAAGCGGGCCTCCCACTGTGCGATTTTTGCCACGAATTAACTACGATTGGGTACGATTGTGTGTAGAGTCTATATAGACAGTCTCCGGTAATCGTACCAAATCGTACCAATTCGTAGGAAATTCGTGGCAAAAATCGCATAGTGGGAGGCCCGCTAAAGTTGCACTGCCCGTGTTTGGGCCGATTTGGGCGTCAAGTTTGTTTTTTAAAGTTACATAGGTATTTTTCTAGAATAGAAAAAGTTATCAGCTTTCATTTGGTACAAAGAACGTAAAAATCCGTCAAGGATTAATGCCAGTCGATTAAAAACAAGAAATGATTAAATGGCTGGCAGGTCAATTAATCGACAGGGTTATGACGTAAATGTACATGTGCGCGTACATATACATGTGTACATTGTACATATGAGCGTACGCGCACGTGTACAACATGTGAAGCACGTTTCAAGAAAAAGGCTTGTATCTCCAATTCCCGACGTCGGAAATTTAAGTTTTTGATATTTTTCGTTACAGAGACACGTAAGCTTTCTAAATTCGTTCGCTTGTGTAAATAATTTTTTTTAATCCTTTCACCGAAACACGGGCAATGCAACTTTAAGAGAGACTGTTAGGTTTAGTTACAATACGAATCCAAAAATTTAACATACGTAAATGAACAGTGTGAGTTAGCTCTACCCATGATCTACCCAGCTCTCCGTAAACAATACAATTAGCAGTAGGCTACGGTAGTTAACTCGAAGTAAACTCTCAACCTGAGCAATATTTGAGTAGCCCCAGACTGCACATCCATATAAAAGAACTGGGTCAACAATTTGGTCAAATAGTTGACAATGAATATCAACTGGTAAATCCACTGGTCGCTTTGGCTTTGAGACTAAACATATGGAAAAGCACCTCTGGCTTGGTCCACCTGTTTTAATAAAATGACCATTCAACAGCGCCCTCAACGTCATGAGCCCGCCAAGTTTTAAAGAAAGGTGTGATAAATTTTTACGAAAAAAAAACAAACAAAAGAAAAAGTGAAATAATGTGCATTTTCCCGGACTTTCTACTGCTTGACGACTGCATGCTCAAAAGCAAAACAAGGTGAGAGTAAATAACAATTTTCATTGCAAACCGTTCGTGTCAATTTTGGGTTTTATTGCTGCCTGACTGGTGGCCGACGGACAGCATGTCCGGAGGCGCGCGTAGTCATGGGAGTGTTGGAAGTCGAGTTGTCTCGACCATGCATATGTCGCCGGACCGAGCTGTCCTGCTGCGCTTGTGGACAGAATTATTCTGTCCCTGCGGGTTACCGTAGGAACAGAAAACACCCCTTTCATGTAGTGGTTGGTTGTCATTTTGCCTCGAAATTAAAATCATACCCACAAGTTACCAGCTGGTTGTGTTAGTAGGCCTACTTGGCCTGGTTTGAGATGTCCATGACCATGATTGGATTTTTCATTGAAAACAACTAGGCCTGCGCCTACGTAGCCGTGGCCGTATGCCTACAACTTAAGTTACAACACCGTTTTTGAAGCCAAAATTGGTATTTTTTCCTTATACATTAAACAAAGATTTGAATGGAATTACCTCCTGCCGTCCTGGAATCAACAGATCATCCAATTTACTTCCCACTTGCACTTTTGTCGCAAATGTTGCATTTCTAAGATAAATAAATGATAACATTACTGCATAAAAAAATGATAAAGCAGGCCTAATGCACAAAATTACGGTGCAAGCGGTTTAAGAGTAAGCACGACAACAAGGGGCGCTGCGCGCGCGGGGGAATGGTTATCTTGTCTACTTAGTATTAGTACTAACCGAGTGCAATTTTTGAAGGAGAAAATTTGATTTTTCTACAGAAAAGCAACATTTGCGACAAAAGTGCAAGTGGGAAGTATATCTTAAAATTTGATTATCTGTTGATTCCAGGAGGTAATTTATTTTCCTTTAAATATTTGTTGAATGTATACATGGTACATGAAAAAATTAGAGGAAAATGTCCTCCATTGGACTTAAAATGGGAAAAGTATCCATCGTCTTGGTAAGTTTTCCCAAACAAAGTCCAATGTGGACAGGCCTTTTTAAAAAGGGGTCATTACCATGCAAGGACACTCAAGATTTACCTTGTTATGACATATAAACCATGTAAAAATGTTAGTTTGATGATAAAAAAATGCAAAATTAGGAGGGAAAAGTGTCTTGAATTTACTGAGGAAAAAATTAGGATGTTTGAGAGTTGTCCCATAAGTTTAGTGTATGTGGTTCCCAGTGGGTGTCTGTGCATGGTAATCTTTCCAAAAAGACAACCAGGAGGCAAGATGTAGATATATAGAAAAACAAGATTTTTTTTGCGGAAAACAAATTTGGCCCTTAAAATAATAACAGCCTATGACCCCGTTCTCACTAGAGAAATCGCTTCATTCAACCAAGATTAGTTAATCATCGTTAGTGAACGAAGCGTGCATTCACATATCTCTTAACGAAGATCGAATGAAGAGCGGTACCTTTCACTTTTAGCGTTTGCTAACTATTAAGATCAAATGAAGCTGTGAGAGGCCGCTATGCCTGGTCGAGCTTCAAGCGCCGATCGAGCTTCAAGCGCTGAGCTTGTGCAACCAGGCCTACCAAATCGCTTCTTTGAACGAAGGGAGCGTTCACATTCGAAATTTGCTTTGTCGAATGAAGTGATCTTCGTTACTTTATCGTAAAATGAAGCGATTTTGCTTCGTCGAACGAAGAGATTCTAATATTCATCGAATGAAGAGGTGTGTGTTCACATCAGGAAATCTCTTCGTCGAATCATCGTCGCATGAAGCGATTTTTCTAGTGAGAACGGGATCTACATATGTCAATTTTTTGCTAAAATTAGTTCAGTTTTAGGGCACCTTTGGCCCACTCAGGGGATCAAGGAACACGAGGCCCATGCAGCAACATTTACAATAAGTAACGTGTAACATAGATCTATAAAATTACTATTTCTACTCCAGTTTCGTATTTTTCAGGGTATTTTTTCATATACATTAAACACGGATTTGGGTAAATTTATATGTTGGAATCGATAGCTTATTCAATTCTAAGATATACTTCCCACTGACACATCCGTCGCAAATGTTGCATTTCTGAGATAAATAAATGATAACATTACTGCATAAAGTAATGCACAAAATGACGTAGCGAGCGGTCTGTGCGTAAGCGCGACAGCAGAGGGCGCTGCGCGCGCGCGTGAATGGTTATCTTGTGCACTTAAACTGAAGGCAATTTTTGAGGAAGAAAATGTGATTTTTCTACAGAAAAGCAACATTTGCGACAAAAGTGCCAGTGGGAAGTATATCTTTAAATTACATGTGTCGATTCCAGGAGGTAATTTCCTTAAAATCTTTGTTCAATGTATACGAAAAAAATACCTTTTTCAGCTACAATAAAACTTTGAAACTTATTTTTCTCTAAATGACATTTTTGGACATGTAGGCTATTCTGATTTTAGTGGGCCCCTGTTGCATACTGTAACTAAGCCATGTAAAAACATTCGGTAAAAGCCGAAGTTGCCGGAATCCCGGAGTTGCCGGAACTCCCGGAGTTGCCGGAACAGCTGGGACCAATAAAAAATCCAAGCAGTTCCGGCAACTCCGGGAGTTCCGGCAACTCCGGCTTTTACCGAATGCCTGGATCACGCATTTAATGGACAAATGGTACCGAAATTCCGTAGACACACGCAAGGTGAGTACGTGTCTCAAGAACTATCAGACGGAGTTTGGTGGCGATTGGGCAGCGGATTATTGCGCTAGCCGAAAACGTTTCTGTCCGATCTTAAAGTTCAGGCGCCGCCATATTGGAAAAAAAAACATTACCTATGGGGATACATTATCCCCCATAGTTCTAGGGGTAAACCCAATCCACATACACGCCCAGGATTCGAAACGGGTACGCCAGAGGAAAGGCGAGGAAAGAACCACTACGCCAACCGGACCGCCCTTAAGCAAATTAAATTAAAAATGATCAACGGGGGTTTTACTGCAGGTTGTTTCTTTCTTATTTGTTTGTTTGAAAGAAGAAATACAAATAAAGCAAACTAACAAAACAGACAAAGTGAGAATTTTATCAATATAAATTTCTTTATTTAAATTTATAACAATTTAAAACAATGTAACGGTACAATCTGGACGATTCCAAGATTTTGGGTATCAGGCTATAAATAGTTTCATTATGTAATAATGTACGACTAACTAATTTTTTGACAAAATTAAAACCTCCCAGATATAGATGTTTAAAAATCATACACCTCAGGCGACAGACAAAAAAAAGAACATAGTTAGTCACACGAATGTGGTCACGTGACGTCTGACTGTCACGTGACGTCTGACTGTCGCGTTCCTACATAATCATGATAATGCTGTATTCCACTCGTGCTCGCGGGATAACTAATATTATCTTCAAGCAAAATTGACGCACTAATAACACGCGCACTCTGCAAGTACTACATGTACTCCGCGCATATGCGTAGGGACACAGTTATCTTGGAATACCATGGTGCATTTACCGGTACGCAGAGTGCAATATGAGAATCGGAAGAGTATTATGAAACATTATCACACTGTTGGTTGCCATGGATCCACCAATCAAAACGACGGATTCAAGTTTGCTTGTTTTTGCTTATCTTTTGCTTATCAACATTTGAAGTTATACAGGGTGTATCAGAAAAAGTAGACACTCATAAAATTGTAGATAAAATGAAAATTGTAGTATTTTTAGAAAATTGGCTCACAAATATTGAAATATCGGTAGACATAGGTTTCGAGTTTTCATTAACGTCGTCATGTTGGGAATTTCACACCTGGCTGAACAGGGGCTAGTTTTGTAAATAAAGCTAAAATTAACTTGCGCATAAAAATGGAAGATGCAAAACAGGATCAAAGAGCACGAGAGGTCAATTTGACATGTCCTTTTTTTGCTATCAGCTTATCAGAAAGTATAGCTTTACAGAAAGTGTGTATACCTTGAAGGGGCATCAGGGCCAACTCAGCAGGGCATGAGGCCATTGGCCTTGTTAGCCTTGGTTAATGTCAAGGCCTGGGATAGGGTATGCTGGCCAAGTTGGCCTCAGAAAGTGTATATCTTGAAGGGGAATCGAGGCCAACTCAGCAGGGCAAGAGGCCAACTCAGCAGGGCATAAGGCCATTGGCTTTGGTAGACTTGGTTAATGTCAAAGCCTGGGATTGAACCCTTTCGAACACGTGCGAATATGCCATTTTGGGAGTCAAATAATGCTGAGTCATTGTGGAAGCAATGTGCGTGCGCATTGTGTGTGTCTCTTGTGGGCGTAACGCGGTTTAGTTCACCAACACACAACGCGCACGCACATTGCTTCCACAACGACGCAGCATTGTTTTACTCCCAAAATGACGTCATTGGCACGAGCTTAATAGGGCATGATGGCCAAGTTGGCTTCAGAAAGTGTATCTTGAAGGGGCATCGGGGCCAACTCGGCCTGGATTGGTTGCATTTCTGTCACAGTTGCTAATTTTTGTTCATTATGTTCACAGATTGGAGATAGAGCCCACAGACTGTGGAGCTTCATATTACACACTACAAAAATGGACGTGTTGCCATGGATACTGAAAACACAGGAGAGGTGAGTTTTTGGCCATCATTCCAATTTTATTACAGTGGAAATTCGCTATAATGAACACCAAAAAGAACATTCAGCTACAGTGAACATCGCTCATGGCTCCCAATCATTTGTTCGCGTCAAACGCCACCAAAACAAACACTTGTATGGTTCAGATACGATGCCCATTTATGGTGACTTTCCACTGTATTAAAACTTGTCTAGCTTCCGCTTATAGGCATGCATGGGTAGGGCTTCCTCAAAGATGATATAGCAGCAAAAGTGCAAGATAGCCCACCCATGCGAAATCAATTCAATAAAGTGAAGTATGTAAAGGCACCATTTTAGTAATAAACAAACTAGACGCGCCTTGTGTCTGTTTGACATGCCTCTTGTAGTGTAATCTGTGTCGCGGCGAATAGTTACAGCGGCATCCACACTTGGGATGAGAGAAAAGTCGTAGGGGCTTTATCGGGATTCCAACCTGACACCTGTGACTCACTGGGCAGAAGCTCTACCATCTGAGCTATAAGGCACAGTGGTATACTCCCTCAGATTTTCCCCAAGACCTCTGCCACACCAGGCAGATGCTCTACCAGCTGAGCCATAAGGCACAGTGGTATACTCCCTCAGATTTTCCCCAAGACCTCTGACTCACCAGACAGACACTCCACCAGCTGCTGAGCTATAAGGCACAGTAGTATACTCCCTCAGGTTTCCCCCAAGACCTATGACACACCAGGCAGATGCTCTACCAGCTGAGCTATAAGGCACAGTGGTATACTCCCTCAGGTTTTCCCTAAGACCTCTGACACACCAGGCAGATGCTCTACCAGCTGAGCTATTTAAGGCAAAGTGGTATACTCCCTTAGATTTTCCCCAAGACCTCTAACTCACCAGACAGACGCTCTAGCAGCTGAGCTATAAGGCACAGTGGTATACTCCCTCATATTTTCCTTAAGACCTTTTACACACCAGGCAGATGCTCTACCAGCTGAGCTATAAGGCACAGTAGTACATGTACATGTATACACCCTCAGATTTTCCCCAAGACCTCTGACACACCAGGCAGATGCTCTACCAGCTGAGCTATAAGGCACGTACAGTGGTATACTCCCTCAGGTTTTCCCTAAGACCTCTGACACACCGGGCAGACGCTCCACCAGCTGAGCTATAAGGCACAGTGGTATACTCCATCAGGTTTTCCCCAAGACCTCTGACACACCGGGCAGATGCTCTACCAGCTGAGCTATAAGGCACAGTGGTATACTCCCTCAGGTTTTCCCCCAAGACCTCTGACACACCAGGCAGATGCTCCACCAGCTGAGCTACCGTATAAGGCACAGTGGTATACTCTGTCAGGTTTTCCCCCAAGACCTCTGACACACCGGGCAGACGCTCCACCAGCTGAGCTATAAGGCACAGTAGTATACATGTACACCCTCAGATTTTTCCCAAGACCTATGACACACCAGGCAGATGCTCTACCAGCTGAACTATAAGGCAAAGTGGTATACTCCCTCAGGTTTTCCCCAAGACCTCTGACTCACCAGACAGATGAGCTACAGGGCAGACGCTCTACCATCTGAGCTATAAGGCACAGTGGTATACTCCCTCAGGTTTTCCCCAAGAACCCAATTGTTCTCTTGTTGCGGTCCCATGCAATAGGTCAGCCCCTGGTAGAGTAGTCTATCTTGCAGCAGGCATTTAACTTTAATAGTTTGTGTAGTATTCAATTGTTCGTATTCAAATTTATGCAAATAAATGCTTAATTTACATATTACTGCACCATTAATTAATACTGACATATTGATGTACTGTTCTTGATTGATGTTACTGTATTTCTAGCATTGTGTGCTATGATATCATTGGAAAGCCTGTTCATTTCTCTAACAGTTTGTCCCGTTCGTTATGAACATAATTTGTGGGATGAGCACCATCAAACAAATTTGTCAGTATGTTTTCCTCATTTCTGTTACTTAGAAAGTTGGTTTTTCTGTTGAACACTGTTAAGCCTAGCGTCCATCGACATTGCAACTGGAAGCAACTCGACCATCAGTTGCTGTCGATGTGTGCAGCAACTGGGAACATCCAGTTTTCAAAGCGCACACATCGACACGGCAAATTGGTAAAGCCTACAGTACGTTGACCTTTCAACTGGAACCAACTGTTGCTGTCGATGTGCGCGCACGTATTCAGACACACGCGTGCAACTGACAGCAACTAGTTGCAACTACGCGTGCATGTACATTGACGCAACTGACCGCAACTGGGTACAACTACAGTTGCCAGAAGGTAGAACATGAGCAACTCGCGGCAACTCCAGTTGCCAGTAGTTGCAAGTACGAGCACATCAACCTTTTTGAGCAACTGATCAGTTGCTCCCAGTTGCCGCGAGTTGCTTCCAGTTGCCGGAAACACCAGTTGCCACTAGTTGCTTCCAGTTGCAATGTGGATGTACGCTAGGCTTTAAAGACCCACCCACATTCACAACAGAGTAATTAAGTAAACTTTACATACTCATGCATTTCATTTGATTTCCTTTGAACAGGAACAATTTATGAAGCTCCCTTGTGTTGCTGCCCATGCTTGGCCTTACCTGGACTATTGGACTCCACATACATGTCTCTCTCTTGTTGGAATTCATTTGTCATCATGAGCAGCTTTTAGGTATTGTAATCATCAGCTTGTTACTACTTCTCTACATGTACATTAGGAATAGCTTGCTCTTTCCCAATATAATCTTACAGCACTTTTGCTCAGTGCTTTCACAAGAACTATCATTATGTTAACAATTTGTGCTTGGGTGGGATTCGAACCCACAACCTTCTGCATTCTGAAGCAGTTGCCTTAACTACTCAACCTCTCGGTGTGCTGGTGTCAAAGGGCCTGTTTGATTCTTGCAACATTTAGTATCAAAACTAATCCCTTGCCCTTTTCCGACAATTTATAAGAACAATTAATAATATCAAAATGTGCTCGGGTGGGACTCGAACCCATATCCTCATTCTCCTACATTCTACTACAACAGTTGACTTGACCACTCGGTGTGCTGGTTCAAATCATGGAGCAGTTGGGACTGGAACCTAGAACAGTTGCCTCACTCATTCGACCACTGAGTGTACTGGTCTCAAAGAGCCAGTTGGTTTCACAACTAATCCACTGCCCTTTTCTGATGCAATTTATCAGCACTTTATGCTCGGAGCTTTCCCAAGAACTCTGTTAAAACCTGTGCTTGGGTGGACTTGAACCCACAACCTTCTGAATTCTAGAGCAGTTGTTTTTAACCTTTCAACCAATCATTACGCAGGTGTCAAAGGGCCAATTTGAATCATGGAAGTTGGTACCGGTATCACAACTAATCTAGAGTAGTTGCCTCAACCACTTGACCACTCAGTGCGCTGGTATCAAAGGGCCAGTCTGAATCATGGAGCAGTTGGTATCACAACTGCCCTTTCTTGGTCAAATTTATAAGAACTGCTAAAAACATCAAAATGTGGTTGGGTGGGACTTGAACCTAGAGCAGTTGTCTCAAATTATTCAACTACTCAGTGCATTGGTGCAAAAGGGTCTATTTGAATCGTGGAGCAGTTGGCATCACAACTAATCCCTTGCCCCTTTTTGACGATATTTATTTTTGCTATGTGCTCAGCGCTTTCCCAAGAACTATGTTAGAACCTTGTGCTTGGGTGGGACTCGAACCCACAGCCTTCTGCATTGTAGAGCAGTTGTCTTAACCACTCGCCCACTCAGTGAGCTGGTGTCAGACTGTCAGTTTGAATCATTAAAAACCAGTGCTTGGACCCACAGCCGAGCAGATCTTCTAAGCACTTTTGTAAGGCACATTTTTGTATTTTCTTTTTTAATTACTAAAACATCTTTGAGCAAATTCCGCTCAAGCTCCATAACATTTTCGGGCCTGTTGTCTGTTTTGGCACCGATTTGGCACCGTCATATTTAGTTAGATGATAGCATTTCTGCGGTTGTAGCAGTGTGGATGAACTAGCTAAAATAAACCATCTTTTGTTTGGATCAATTCTGCTTTCATAAAATGCATTAAGTTCATTCATACCTCCACACATTTTCCACTTTAGTGTTAGATATTTGGTTTGAAGTCTTACATGTAGCTCTGATTTGTAAGTACCGTAACTTAGTTAACTTATATATTTTCTTTCCCTTTTAGTCTGTGGCTACTGTTCATATGCACCACCCGTCATGTTGAGATTTGCTAGGAGAAGAAATCTGGCCAGTGTTGACCTACAGTATTATATCAGTAAGTCACAGTCCATTGTTCTGTTCATCTTTACTGCAAATCCATTTTGGGTCAATTTTATGACAATTTTTTCTTTTTTTTTAAATCACAAGGGGTTAGTCCAGCAGTTATTTGCACAAATCGGCATAAAAATATATGACTTTTAAAAAAATGTCTCAGAAATTATCAGGAAAACAATTTTTGCCCGTTTCCAACCTGTTTTGGTACGTTTCAAAGTTAAATTCTGAATCTTTTTTGTCTTTGCTGAAAATCCATACTGATGTACCCCGGTAGGGTCGTCTCTACCATCCCAATCAACTCTGATTGTGAATGTAGCCTGCAGTTTATACAGTGAACACTCATTGGGGAAGATTCCACTACACATTCAAATATTGGCGGAAATGCCTCTCATCTTGCATTTTAATTGCTCTACACTTCACGTTAATTTCTCCAAAGCAGTTTATTTGTAAACTCCACCATGCGTGAGGCAATCCATGATTTTAAACGAATCAGATGTGAATCTTTGTAAGCAACCTAACGTGTCTTCATTTTTCCAGCCAAATTGAAAAATTCATCAACTTTTAATTTTCTCTAAACTTGCAGCATTTTATAACGTAGTTTTCTTAATTTGTGACAGGTGACAAAGACGTGTGTGCCAAGCGATGTCGACCAGGAGCTGAATATTTTCAAGATCTGTTTTGGCAGACCTCACTGCATCGTCTTCAGAGTGGCCAAGATTAACCCACGGTGAGCACCAATATACTGGCATTTTCCACGGTAAGGGGGGAATTTTGGCAACACATACCATATTTTCCAGAAAATACCTTTGTCTGGTCTCAAAATAAAAGAAATAAGTTTCAGTTGTTCTGAAGAGATAACTTGGGCCCAAAAAGGGTTACAAATAGTGTGACAACATGCCTTTCTAAAAACCCTGTATACCAATTTCCAATATACACTCGTAACTGGGACGGCCTAAAATGTAACACAAGTGTCCGTCCCGGTTACGAGCGTATATTGGAAATTTGATCACAGGGTTTTTAGAAAGGCATGTTGTCACACTATTTGTAACCCTTCTTGGGCCTAAGTTATCTCTTCAGAACAACTGAAACTTATTTCTTTTATTTTGAGACCAGACAAAGGTATTTTCTCGAAAATATGGTCTGTATTGCCAAAATGCCCTCTTTACTGTATAAAGTATCTCCAGTTTTGAAAAATGACCATTGGGCCTTCAGGAGTTGCAGTTTACAGGCATGCAACTTTTCCTCATCTGCACCATCGAAAATTTAAAAAAAACTGTACAAAGTCGGAGATTTGTTTGCATTTCCCTTGTAACACAGTTGTATGCCTGAGTTTACAGCATAGAAAAACATTATCTGATTCAACAAATATGGAAATGTTGCATTTGTGCCATCTGTAGATTTACTATACTGTTTAAAAACTTTTTACTTTTCCCCCGCAGACACAAGTTGAAGAAATCAGGATGATTGAACCTTCTGCCACAGAGTTCCCAAAAAAACCCAAAGCAACTTGCCAACAACAAGAAGCTCTGCTGTCCAAGCCTCTCTCCAAAAACAGTTTGTAAACATTGAATCAACTCAACTGAACCTTCCATCTATCAGTCAGTCCCTAAGCACACAACTCTTCAGTGTCTCAAAAATGACTATCAGTTTGTAAACATTGAATCAGCAGAAGAAAAACCCTTCTATCCATCCTACAGTCAGTTCCTAAGCACAACTCTTCAATGTCTCAAAACAATTACTAACAGCTTGTAAACAAACAAGCTTTCCTGAATTTGTTCAAGCCTCTCCAAAAATTGATTAACAGTTTGTAAACATTGAATCTGCTATCCATCCCTAAGCACACAACTTTTCAGTGTCTGAAAAATGACTATCAGTTTGTAAACAAACCAAAACTTGCTCAAATTATTTTCTCAAAAAATGACTATCAGTTTGTAAACAAACCAAAACTTGCTTAAATTATTCTCTCTCAAAAAATGACTAACAGTTTGTAAACATTGACTTGTGCTTTGTCTTCATTGTATTTATTTCTTTTGTAGCATTGTTAAATGTACTTTAACAAATAAAGTAATGTTTGTAAACAATCTTATTTAAATAGTGTTATATAGTTAAAGTAACTTCCAAAGTCAAAATAAAAGTCACTGACAACAAATGTTTCATTTGTAAACAAGTCTCATTTTATTCTGTACTCCAATAAGTAAATCAAGTAAAATGTTCATTAACTTAATTTATGCAAGGTCCTAATTGCTATTGTCTTTACAGATAGTCCAGGGCGCGGTGGACCAAAATTATAATTTGAAAATCGAACAGGGGTTGCCCCCTGTCCGATTTTCTAACGTATTGAAGTGGAGGTTTCCCTCCTCTACCTGTTAAAGAAAACATTAATAAAAATGGTGTACAAAGAAATACAATTAAAATGCTTTATTAAACATTCACTGTAAAACAAGAAAATATAATTACAAACGATAACTGCAATTTCAAGAAACAAATCAGTAAAACACAACATTTGTAACTTGGTAAATCACAATTAAGTTACATATTGTTAGTAACAACATGACGATAAACTGAAAATTGACTTTCTCAAGTTTTCTGTCTACATACCCAATTGACTAAAAATACCATCGGCAATTTGTTCCAGATTACGACGTACCACGGCACAAAGACATCACTCGCGAAAAGATTTAAAAACTAACGCATATTCTGTCTGGAACCGAGGTTGTAGTCCGTCAAACGTCCAGAAGCAAAGGATGAGCATGCACAAACGAATGCCTTTGTTGGAGTTCATTTGAGTAGCCTGTGACTTGAATTAAGACCCAGGGACTTGTGGTGGACTTGACTACAACCCTGCTTGCAGCCTCGTGAGCTCCCATTTCTGAAAAAGAAAATTACAAAAATTAATTTCAGATCAACACAATTTACAATGCATTTCATACCAAAACAAAATGATTTGAGTTAAATTTCTCATAACTTATTCCATTTGCCTAAAACAATTTACCAGTCGTACAAGAAAAGTACCTTTTAGCTGGAAATCATGTGTAGAGCCATTTGCTTGTTACATGTGTAGTTTTTTAAACTATTATGTTCAATAAATTTCCTGTTGGTGAATACTTTTGCATTAATATAGCATGGAAGTCATCTACAGGGGTCACCTTATATAATAATACAGCATTTGTCTCAAATTTACTTGAAAATTTCTTTTTACAGGTAAACAATGTCTGTTACGTGTGTGACATTTCTGACGTCACACACGTAACATACATTTTCCTCCTGTAAAAAGGAACTTTCAGATAAATTTGAAACAAATGCTGTACATGTACATTATAAGGTGCCCCCTGTAGATGACTACCATGCTAAACTCCTCAAAAAAAGTTCGGAAAGTCAAGTTTGACTGACGATTTTTCTCTTTTTACTAAATCATTTCCCTTGAAATTTGTATCATTGGAAAGCCCTGTTATTCCTCTTTACAGTGATGTGTCATTTGTTATGATTAATCGATTGGGGGATGTGTAGTATAGCGGAATACAGGGGTGGGTGGAAAGTCACAAAATTCACTGCTATTGTCGTGCATTCCCCTTTTGTTTTGAGGATGGGAATGTGTTGACAATTTGACAATAGCAATGCATTTTGTGACATTACACCCGCCCCATATTCAGCTGTACTGCACATCCCCCAATTGCTTAATCATAACAAATGACGCATCGTAAAGAGGAATAACAGGGCTTTCCAATGATATAAAATTCAAGGAAAATTATTTTGCAACAAGAGAGAAATCGACAGTCAAACTTGACTTTCCGGAAATGCTTCAAAATGTCACACACATAGGTTTATTTAAACATGTCCAGTTTACGTGATCACTAAATTTCCACATGTTTAGTTTTATTAGAATGTAAAATGTTACAGCAAAAAATTTGCAGATTTGATCAGGAAAAACCCAAAATTTACCGAGAAAAATTACTTATTCTAAAATGAGTTGGATGTTGCACAGCCCGAGTCAAGTTTTTGCAAGTATAACTGGAAATCAGTGGCGGTTCTAGGCTGATGGACATTTCAAGCACTAACCAGATAGTGCCTGGATCCACTGCCAATTTCTAGTCATGATCACAAAAACCTGGCCCAGGCTCATGGACATTTCAAGCACTACCCAGATAGTGCCTGGATCCACTGCCGATTTCTAGCCATGATCACAAAAACTCAGCCCAAGCTGTCAGACACATTTTTCAAAAACAAAATTACATTTTTTGGCTAATCCTCCGGTTTTCTGATGATTGAGTACTGAATTCTTTCCTCATAAAACCAGGTTAATTTAGTTAAACTTTGAAAATGCACAAACTTGTTTATGGTTTTTTAATGATTATCAATTTATAGGTAAGAATTAAGGGTTTTTTCCCTATAAAAAAAAACACAACTAAATTTAAGAATTTGCTTAGAAACAATTTTTAGCCATTGTCATGAAATGTTACACATTTCATTTTCTACAAAAAAGAAAAGGTCAATTCATGTGGTGTGGATTGCATTTGAGACAATAGAGAGGTTTCGCAAGGTGACAAATACGAATACGGATAACGGTAACCGTTCACGTTGATGCGCTCACTGAACTGGGTTTCGCACTGTGTGACTACGTGCATACATTCATCTGCTAAATATGCTCTGCGCTTGGCTTTGTTTGCAGCAGATTTTCCTCACTTTCACGTGGGAATGATTCATTAAATTTCATCAGTATTCATGGAAGATACATCACAAAGAAACAAAATGCATAAAACTTATTAATCTATCACGGAAAAAGCGAACAATTTGCATAACCGGTATCCGTTTTTATGCTACGCGTATGGAGACCGATAACCGTTGTTCACGCATATGAAAACATGTGTACTATATACGGTTACGCGTCACGAGACGCGCATAAAGTCATGACGTATCGGTATCCATGACGGTGCGAAAACTTCCCTAATGATTAGTTCTAAACGTGGGTTCTCTCCACCCAGGAGTAAATGGGTACCTATAAGGACCGTGAATGTTGATATGTTTGCTGGAATACATGTATTATAATGGCAGACAGTTCATGTTGTAACATGCAGTTTGTACTCCAATTTTAAACCACTTCAGCAAGTAAATTCATTCCCTTCGCACATATGCAATAAGTAAAGTTTGTTTAATCTACATGCCAAACATATTTGATTTTGTGCTGTACATTTACCAGCATGTCTGAATGAAAATTGTGGCCATGCACAACATGGAACCTTCCGACTTTTGACACAGATATGTTTTGCCAAACATATTTAATCTACATGCCAAACATTTGATTTTGTGCTGTACATTTACCAGCATGTCTGAATGAAAATTGTGGCCATGCACAACATGGAACCTTCCGACTTTTGACACAGATGAGTAGGTCTGTACGATGTATGTATTCATGTAGCCTTTTCGCAAATTCAACTTGATGTGCGGATACAAATATGTTGCTATATTTTCTTCTTTAATAGCATAGTGCAGGTAATTTGCAGAATGAGTTATAAGTATCGTGGCAGTTTGGGTCATTAACTTACAAACTTCAGGTGGAAACACCCGAAGGTTGTGGTTTTCGGACTACTTGAGGTACTTGTGCCCTTGAGCAAGGCACTTTACCCCAATTGCTCCATCCTGTGGATGGGATGTAAAGCCCTAGGTCCAGTATTGTGTAATGCATCTTAAAGATCCTAGAACATTCTTTCGGAAGAGAAGGGGAATTTTCCCAATGTCTCTGGCTTAGCCGCCACTTGCCGATATATTGAGGTGGTTCGCATTGAGATGTCAAGAGACATGAAATGCGCTATTAAAGGACACCAGAAATTTATCAGTAAATTTATTTGTGTACACTGATTTTGCCACTGATTTCTCAAGCAATGAAATTGCGAAAAGGCCAATAATTTAGTTATTTTCCTAACTTAATTAGTTTTAAAATTATCAAAAACTAATGGTTTCCAGAAAATGCAGGTATTGATTTTCATCATCTCTCAAGCCAAGTTTCTTTCATGTCACTGCAGGGCCACATATTCCAATTTTGTTTTAGTTTTACTTTTTGCCACAAGATTTAAATTTGGAGGTTAGTTCTTTCCTTCAAAATATACGTGGGGTTCATTACCATGCACGGACACCCAGGATTTGCCTTTTTATGATCAATAAACCAAGTAAAAACACAAAAAAAATGTCTGGGCCAATTTTAATATGAAATTTAGATATCCAAACAGTCAAGTGTCATGTACTCAATACCTTGGTTAATTCAAAAGGTTGTAGATGTGCCTTTGGGCAAGGCATTTTACCATAAATTGCCTCTCCACACAACAATATGTAGGTACCTACTTTGGTGGTTAATGTATAAAACTCCAGTACTATTTATATCATTAACATCAACCTAAGAATTGCATGCCCAGATATTCATGGTAAAATTGGCTCCAAGCTCAAACAATGCATCTTTAAAGTTACAATAGAGACTATATGATACTTACATTTAAACTGGACCCTTGGCTGGTGATCAAAAACCTGAGGAGAAAAGACAAAGTATTGCTGTTAATAAAATAAATAAAAGGTTCCCAAAACCCTAACCATGATCATTCAAAATGGCCTAATTTTGTTGAATTATTGTTTTGTGGTAATTTTAATTGTTCCTATGTGGATTAAATAAGAGAATTCTAGTTAAGAGTTGAGAAGTTAATCAGAATTGTTCTCCTTTAAAATAACTTATGTCGCGCTTACTCAATATATTTTCAATGTATAAGGGAAAAAATACCGGGAATTATTCCCAGTTGTCCGATGGGTTTAGTGCAGGAAAGCTTATGTGATGTCCGACTTGTAAATTCTTTCCAAAATTACACTATCCACTATAAAATTAATGTTTCGGTAAAAGTTGAGAAGATGATCAGAATCTGTTTTGGTATGAATTCCGTTCACTGGTTGCCACTGAGACGCCGTGTGTTAAATCTATGGAACAGGGCAGTATTTTCAAGAAAATTGTTGAATGTTTGTTACTGCACAATTCACTTCCCTTTCAAATATTTTGATGGTTATTAAGTCATAAGGAGAATAAGTGGCAGCCAGTAAACAGAATTCTTTCCTATTTTACTTAAATACCTGCATTATTTCATTCATACAGCTTATCTTCCGCTAAAAAAGGTGAAATTTTGTTGTGAAAATATTATTTTAGCCTGAATAAAAAAAAGGTATTTTTTTCGTTTAGGTTGAACAAAGATTTTAAGGAAATAAATTCTTGGAATCAACAGATAATCCAATTCTAAGATATACTTTCCAGTTTCCACATGCAATTTTGTCGCAAATGTTGCTTTTCTAAAGAAAAATGACATTTTCTTCTTCAAAAATTGCATTGAGTTGGTGCACAAGATGAACCATGTACGCTTGCATGCAGCGGCCTCTATTGTCGCGCTTACTCGCTGTGATTTTGTCTTACCGGTACTCTCTGCAGTAACGGTAGTTTTATTATTTATTTATCTCAGAAATGCAACATTTCCGACAAAAGTGCAAGTGGGAAGTATATCTTTGTTCAACCTAAACGAATAAAATAACAAAAAACCTTAATTTTGTTAATGAAGTCCATAAGACTTGAAAGAGTTGAAAGTGCAGGTATTAAAGTAAAATCTTTCAGGAATTTCTTCCAATTAAGAGTTTTAACAGATCCGCAATTTACCTTTTCCAAGAAGCCGCCGTCATACGGTAGTACACGACGCGACTCCATCCTGAAAGCGAAAACAACAATCAGATTAGAAGGATGGTTACTTGATTAAGCCCCATTATAAGCAAGGAATCATAACAAGTTCATTTCACTCAACCCTAGACAAGGTTACCTCGGCTCGAAATTTTTCATGTGGTAATCTTTTAGACAAGGTTACCTCGGCTCGAAATTTTTCATGTGGTACGTAGCCTAATCTTTTAGAGATTAGCACATGAAAAAATTCGAGCCAAGGTAACCTAAGCTTGTCTAACCATAGAGCAAGGAACTGTTTCTTGCTGACTATGGTCTACTCAACCCACGTATTTTAAATCCCGAACCCCACATAACTACTTTTCCCTTCTTCAATTAAAAGACCCAGAAAAACTTTAATCTTTACCATTCCCACATAGCATGAAAACATAGGAATAGGATAACCGTTACAATCGTAGTTTACGTACCTAAAAATCCCACTAGCGTAGATTGTCGAGGACGTCCCGTATCATCACCAGCATCTTGACCGGCCGTCGGCAGTTCGTCTGTTGCAAAATGTACCTGCTGCTTCCACGGTTCATTGCGTCCGGAATGTGGTGCATGGTATACGCATGGAGGAAGCTTTCCTTCCTCCATGGTATACGTACGTAACCGAAGAATGGAAACGCGGGCTTGGGCGACTCTGGACAGCATTTTTGGAATCGATTCCGATTCCAATCGATCGCAATTCTAGCTACCCGGAATCGATTCCATAAGTGGCACTGAGCGGTACTGAACATTCATGATATTATATCAGAACCAAGCCGAGTACTCTTGCAAAACCCCATCTTAATTCCTTTCGCAAGAATCTTTGCTGCACACCGGAAACTCGGTAACTCGGTGTGCAGCGTGCAGCAAAGACCCTTGCGAAAGGAAGACGGCAAAACCCGTGTATTTTGGTTCCGGAATTTCTAAGAATCGGCATTCGGCAACCTATCACTGGGGATCGAATCTAGATAAAAGGAATCGATTCCTGAAAATTTGGAATAGTGACTCAGATTCTTAAAGTGGAATCGATTCTACTCGACTCCAGCGTGGAATCGATTCTACTCGACTCCAGCGTGGAATCGCCCAAGCAGACGCCCACATAGCATCTGAGAGTACACCTGTTCCTATTGTTATTTAAACATCTTAGGAATGTATATGCAGCACGATGTGGCAGAGGGTATGCCCTTCCCCCAACCCCCGTCCCCCTACCATTGTTCAAACATCCAAGGAATTCCTTTCACGTGCGGTTATCATCGCGCACGTGTCTCTCATCACGTGATACACATCACGTGATTAATAGCTGGGTGCTAACAAGGGCTGCATGCTTTCGAGCGCGGCACCAGGGGATCCCTAGTGTTCCCTGGTGCGCGTTCGAAAGGCGCCAACTGCATGTGTGTGACGTAACGTTACCAGCGCCTAGGAGCATCAGGCCTGGAGCACCAGGGACGAGCGCTCGAAAGCAGCCTATAGGAAACGACAGTGTTATTGAATGGCACATCATCGTCGCTGACTGCGATATTTTTTTCCGTACCACATATTCGCTATGGGGCTTCATCGAGGCGTTTGATTGGTGCATTGTAAATAAATATTCATATTTTCTATATAGCGCCTTCAAGAGTTATTAAATTAAGTCGTTTGGTAGTCTAGTGGTTAAGACGTAGTGTTATCAATCGAGAGATGGCAGGATCAAATCTCCTTAGAGTCGTATTAATTTTTTTTACTATTAATTGAGGAAAGAGTGTGGTATGGTGTGGGGTTATGTTGAGGTAGTTAATCAACGAAACACATCAGTATGCATGGGGGTTAAACCAATCAGAAGCAATGTTCGCTAAACAGCGGTACGGAAAAAATATAAAGTGGATCTTTTCGCACTAATGGCCATTTTGAAAAATAAGTCAATAATTCCTTTCATGTCTTCAGTTTTTCTCAAACTTAAAGAAATTCCCTTGTACTCTTCTCAGGAGATAACTTTTGCCAAAAAAGGTAAGAAAATGCTACCACAACACGACTTAGAAAAAAAAAATTACATGCACAGAGCAACTTTTACATGCACGAAAAAATTGTGCACACATCTCATCAAAAAAAAAGAGTATTATTTATGTATTCGCTGTTTAATAATGGTGTTGTTTTGTTTTGTTCAATAAAATGCATTTGTTGTACTTGTACAGTCACTATTGTTTATTTCATCAAGGATATATAATAAAACTTCAAAAGTTTGATACCCTTACATTTACCTGGTTTTAGAAGTCACTATCGCATACCTGCTAACATTGCCGAGTAAAAAAAAATCGGACTGTGACATATCGAAACTTGCAACGGTCGAGTTGGTACCAAAGCTCAAGTTGACCTAGTACTGCACCACAGATATCCATGTACTGCACCCTTTTTCATGTACACAATACATGCGGCGCGGGGGAGTCAGGTCAAGTCGACCGTTTCGATTGTTCTGATTTTCAACACTTTTAACACTTAACAATAGGAACAAATACGATAAAATCGGACTAGTTGGCAGGTATGCTATCGGATGATTCACAATATCGCACGAAAATGTATGTATGATCTGAATACAGTGCATTGGAAATGATCATCTGCGATCGCTACACACACTAGTCATGCACGTGGCCAAGAGGAGTATACCCAATTGCTCAATTGCGATACCCCCCTAGTGTTTTTCCAGTCGTTATTATGCTACGTGCTCGGCACGCGCTGTATTGCTTGGATGGTGAATTGCATGTACCCGGAACATATAGACGAACATATAGACGAAGGAAGTGTTTAGAAAACGGCCATCACACTCACGTCTACACACACAGCGGTACAGTCTTGGCAATATGTACCGTGATAGCGCTGGTTGGTCGATCGATCGTCTGATCGTGCGTTGCGTGTACGATACGGGTACATGCGTGCGTTGTGACAAGTTGGTCTATGGCTGGTTCAACGTGGGGAAATATAATTGGGCCTAAAAAAGTACGTGCACGGTGTGCACGTAAATACAAATCCTTACATGCACAGGTAAAAAAGTACATGCACCAGTGCATGCGTGCACCCGTCTAAATCGAACCCTGAAGCTCATGTGTACAAATTTACCCTTATACCATCCTGAGATCTCAGGGAATTTCCACTCTGCAAAGCGACGTAACAATACCCTGAGGAAATACACGCACATTTGTGGTGTGAGCCGGCTGTTGTCTTGAGCCAACTCACGCCCCAGTCATTTTGATGTAATTAAATAAAATTAGTCATGTTTTGGTCAAAATTCCAAATATCTATATTTTCTAGAAATTTGTTTGAGTTTTTGTTCTTTGTCACGTTAATCATATCGATAATTCCTGCAACATTTGTGCCTACTACGCAATTTTTTAACAAAATTAATCAGAGGGATGCGGAACGAGTAACGTAATGTCCTGTTCAATAGAAATAGCGACCAATCGGCGAGCGCGTTAGATCGGACATGGACTGTGTTTACAAACTGCGCGCACGTGTGGCACTGGTAACAAGGTCGATCGTGGAAACACCGAACGCCACATATAACAAGCCTCATGATTGGTCTAGAGAGGCGACAAGATTTCTGTCGCTAGTCCCACCGCCAAATGGGGCCTTTTTCAACAGGGCCACTGTACGCTAGGAGTGAGGGAGTGCGTTAAAGGGGCACTGTTGCAAGAGGATGCCCTTATACGTATTTAACGTGGACAGACAAAATTGTGACATTTTTGTCTGCTTGTCCACGTTACACGTACATGTATATGAAGGAAAAATTTCGCACGGGGTTTTCAGAGATGTCAGGCCTATGTTGTGGTAGAATTTTCTTACCTTTTTGGGCAAAAGTTATCTCCTGAGAACAGTACAAGGAAGATAAACTGAAGACATCTGAAAGGAATTATTGACTTATTTTTCAAATAGGCCCATAGTGTGGAAAGACCTAAATATATACAAGTTTATTAAATATTTATTGTAAATTCAAGCCCAAAACAAACATACGATCAAAAGAAATTGTCATTCCTCTTTGAGGAAGCAACCAAAATATATCTGAATTCGTCTGCCATTCGAGGGAATTCAGGAAAACAATTAATTTGAAGCCCAAACCAACCAGCCAAAATAATGTTATCATTCAGTGTCATTTGAGGTAACGATTTGTGTCAAGCCCCAAACTAATCAGCCAAAATAAAGAAATCTCTTATTAAAGAGAGCAAAGTAACCAACCAATATAATTATAATCACTGACTGTGTTATAAAGGAATCAATTCATTTCAGTCCCAAATTGCGACCAGTCAAATAAATTAATCCATCTGTGTCATTAGTAGGAAACAATTTATGTCAAGCCCAACCAACCCGCCAAAATATACTCATCCGTATTAGAGGGAGAGAATATTTATGACAAGCCTAAACCAACCACCCAAGATCTATACTCCCTCTGTTTTACTAACAGGACGATTTATGTCAAGCCCAAACTAACCAGGCAGCCAAAATAACTTGATCCCTCATGCAGTTTCAATTGAGGGAAATAATTCATTTCAAGCCCAAACAAACCAGCCAATACTAATCCCTTTGTGAGAGGGAACAATTTATGCCAAGCCCAAACCAACCAGCCAAAATAACTTATTCCCTCAGTTTCAATCAAGGGAAATAATACATTCCAAGCCCAAACCAACCAGCCATCCCTCTGTGAGAGGGAACAATAATGTCCAGCCCATCCAACCAGCCAAAATAACTTGACCCCTCAGTTTCAATCAAGGGAAATAAAATTTATTTCAAGCCCAAACCAACCAGCCAATACTAATCCCTTTGTGAGAGGGAAACATTTTTGCCAAGCCCAAACCAACCAGCCAAAATAACTGCCGGAAAAGGTTCCAAAACGGCTAAATTTTTGTTAGGAGTCATTTCGGAGACTTTTTTTAAAAAGTCAAATTGCTGGACTAACCCCTTATGAAAATTGTCATTTTTAGCCAAACAATAATCTTATGTTTCAGATTTTCTTAAAAATAGCACGAAAATGTTGCTAAGAACTCATATGCCTAAAAGATATTCCTTAAACAGCTAGAATCCCCCCTTCCACATTTTTTTAGTTTGTCTGTTTATCATGGAGGTGTATCTACAACACCATCACAACTTGTTTTTCACAAACAATCGACAGACTTTTGCTTAAAACGTAAAGCAGTTCCGACCCTCTTCACCCAAATTCTGAAACGCTCGAGGTCACTCGGCTTGTTTATCAACAGGGTGTTGACGTCATCCTGAGAAACATACAAAACGGTCTGTGCAGTATTGAATGGAAAATACACGAAGTGAATGTTTATCATGCCTATTTTGTCCTTGTAATTCAAAATACAAACTTGAAAAACACTTCATGTAATATGACAGCAATCTACTATTACCTGTTTTGTGAAAAACGATGAAATTGTGGCTCACAGTGACTCTCTTTTGAAGTAAATACTGGTGCATTGCGACGGGTGGTTTTGTCGCGGAACGACCGGCATTCACAGCGGTCTGTGTACGGTCCACTGCGGTCTGTGTACGGTCCACTGCGGCGTAGTTTCCACGTGTTTGGATATCGGCCGTACAAGTTATAGAATGAGCGACTCATTTTTTTGAAAAGAAAATCTTTCTGCTTTTTTTTTTTCATAGTGTCTGGTAAAACATGCAACCACGCAGCTACTGGGCATATCTCTGGCTTTTTGGAACAACAAAATTCTTCAAAAAACACCATCTAAAAGAGACGGTTTTCTAAGTTTTTTGCGTGTAAACGTATGGAGCTAACTATCGTGTTGACTTCTCTTTCTCAGGATTGCGTCACGGGGTCACGCGCATATCATGAATACCTAATGACGTTTCAGAAATCGCGAAAATCTCATTTTCGAAAAGCGACTTTTGCTTGCAATTTAACAACTTAAAACCGACAATTAAAAAATAATAAAAATCCACGTCGGCAAGAGGGATGTTTGGACTATCGAAAAAAGTCTAAATGCTGGATTTTCGTCAAGGGGGATTCTTCCTCTTTAAATTTGACCTTGACTGCTCATCGAGAAATGACATATGGACATTTCAGATTGAGGAAAAATGTCGAATTTTTGGCAGAAATTTGTATTTTTTTCCTTAAAAATTTGCTTTTAAAACTGCAGAAATAGGTTCTAAACCGACTAAATATTTGTTAGGGGTCATTTCTGAGACATTTTCAAAAAAGTAAATTTCGGCCAATTTCCCCCACAAAATGTTATGACCAAGATTGCAGGAAATGTCAAAATGATTATATTTTTATTGCATTAAGAAGTGTTGGGTTGTAACGTTTTGCCAGTTTTTACAAACATACATGTATAATACGTGTCAAAAATTCCTACTTTTAATCTTAAAGGACGTATGAAATAGGATTTTTATTACATAAAACTATAGTACAGAATGTGTTTTACACATTTCAATCAATTTCAGAGAATTTGATAGTTCCGTTTTGGTGTAATTGCAAGTTTTCTATTTTTATGCTAATAAGAATTTCCATATTCATGAGCAAGCGGTGATGTCATCTCAGGACAACAGAGGAATTCTCCATAGACTTGTGTACAAATGTTGGTGTCATTTTCAGTGGCTTCTTGATATCATGAACTGTATCAGTTTACTGAGTTTGTTTAGTATGTCATTTGCAACAATCCTGACAAGTTTGTTTGATCCACAAATGGATCAGTGAGGTACTGTTACTGTTTGAAATGTAATGTTTTTTCTTAGTTTTTCAACTGTAGGTTCCCTCCGTGACTAGCTTTAAACAGCGCCCTCACCTGTCATGAAAAATTTGAAGTAAAGAAAAGGTCACTTCTTTCTGAAATAAAAACAAATTTGAGTTTGCCCCTTTGTCTGCAGCAGTTTGATCCTTTGATTTGTGTATAAAACCAGCTTGTTGTTAATTTTCACTTCACAAATCCTTTAAAGGAACACATCGGCTTTGTTGGCCTATTTTGGGCTCGAAATAGACCCATACATTATTCTGAAGCGCCTGAAAGACGCCGTCAAATTTGGCCGTTTTTGAGCACTTTTGAAAAATTCAAGGTCACGTGACTTTTCGGAACCAAATTCTGGTTCCGAAAAGTCACGTGGTCATGTGAGTTAGTTGTATTTCCAGCCGTATAAACGTTTGTTACTGCAGAACTGCACCAAATTCAACTCTGATTTTCCCCCAATATTTATAATTGACAAAAGAGAGACTATTTATACAGGTATGAAACAAAGTTAATTATAAGTATGAAAATTCGAACATAATTGTTTGTTTCGAGAGTCCGGAGAACGGGAGCGAGCGCGTGCTACGGCAGGCTAGCGCTACCGTGGAGTGTAGGATAATTGCCCCGCGCACTGAGCACGGCAAATAGCCCGAGTACGAGTGCATACACAGGAAGGCGTGTTGCTTCGGTGTACGTTCGTGAAGAAAAAACATGACGCCAACTCCTCAAAAGAAAACGTAAATTCATATTCGGTCGTCCGGGCTGTCCAGTGAAATCGTGAGCAGAAAATTGGGATTATCCTGAGCAGGAAAAGAGCGAATCGTTTGTGACAAAGTCGTGAGGCTCGCGCGTAGTTGCAACGGCTGGTAAAGCGTATAACCCGTTTTTTGACCGTTTTTGTTAATTTTGCACTTCTTTAGTAAATTACGGGATATTTTGATGATCTTTTTTCACAACGGCCATCAAAAAAGTATTGTCAATGCTGCTACATCACTAAATCATGTAAACAGTAGGCCGGTGTGTACCTTTAAATAATTCCTAGATTTAAACCAACATTTCACATCATGTAAATGAGGCCCGACAAATTTTATTGAGCGACTTTCATCAGTTTTGTCTAAAAGGTTCAGATTTAAACGCCATACGAAAAAAAGTAAGATTCGTGAAAGTGTATAGATTCGTGAATCTATTCGTAAAAGAATGGGCTCGGCGCATCGCCCATTCTTTTCACGAATCTACACTTTCTCGTCCATTGTCCTTAACGGAATTTTTGCCCCGATCAGAAATTCTCAATCACTTTTACAGAAATAAATCTCGCACTGTAACAATAATGGATAAGTATACTACTCACATTTTTGCACACATAAAATGAACATCTTAACTATAATGCAATTCTCTTATACAACAGACTACAAGTACAAAATATAGACTTCTTCCAATACAGTCCCAAAGTACAGTGGTATTTACATACTTATCTTGAATATGAATTGTATTTTAACAGCAAGTACGTGTCAAAAAAGTCCTACTTTTGATCCTAAATAACTTTTTTTGCTAATGGATTTAAACCAAATTTTCAGATCATGTAAACAAGGCACGAGGAATTGTATTGAGTGAGTTGCATCAGCGTTGTCAGAGAGGATGAGATTTAAAGTTATACGGGAATAAAATATCAGAATCTGCCACTTTTGACTTGGTGTAGGCCTACTCCAATTTAAAGAAATTTGTCTATGTCAGAGGTCCCTTTGCACCTCTTGAGTTGCACGAAACGATCAAAGTGGTGTGCAATGACATTTTATCCTGCATTGATCCTTCAGAAGCTTGAGGCTGCAGCACGCGCTTTCCGCCACCGTATCGAGAAGGACGCCAAGTCGAAAGTGGCAGATTCTGAAATGGATTTTTCTTGTACGGCTTTTAAACTTCGCCTTCTCGGACAAAGCTGATGCACCTTGCTCAGAAAAATTTGTACGTGCCTTGTCTATATGTTCTGAAATTTTGGTTTAAATCCATCGGTAAATAATAGGTTTATTTATAGATCAACAGGACTTTGTTGACACGGAGTATAACAATAATGCACCTACCATTTGTCCATCACCCCCACATATACTTAATTCCCACACAAACGCTACCCCACGTAGGCTTGGGTCATTTTCCATGCCCTAGGGTGTGGATTATGGGAGAAATTATTTTTGTTCAGCGCACCTGGGAGAAAAACGTCCGGGGAGAGGGTGGGGGAGAGGGTGGGGGAGGGGGCGGGGGAGAGGGCGGGGGAGAGGGAACCATTGATAGGTGCATAACAGCGGCTCAAAGCGAAGAATCAAAGTGTCGTGATTGGTTTATTGCTAATACGCTATGGCGATAATTGATATAATACACTGTACATAGAAGTATACTCGCATCAACAACATTCATGTAAAAATTCAAATGTAATGCGCGCAGATTGTAAACACCGTGCATGTATGTGATACACGTACTTATGCTGGCTGTTGTCCGCGTTGGCGATTGGCTGCTATTTAAAGCATACAGGGGAATCTGTTCCATTCACGTTGGTGAGCATGCATCCCCGTTATTAATTTTAAAAACTGTATAGTAAATAAGATCGAAGCCGGAAATTTTGGTAGGAACGGGACAGTCATAATAAGGAACCCAATACAATTTCTGGGACGTATAGAAATTGTTTCTTTTCGTCATAACATGACTAAATTACATCAAAATGACTCGGGCGTTTTAGCTGAACGCAACAGCCGGCTTACTCCACATATTTGCGTGGATTTCCTCAGGGTATTGTAACGTCGCTTAGCAGAGTGGAAATTCCCTGAGATCTCAGCCCATTTGTGTCAGGTTTACAACTTTAAACCTGCGTGGGATGAGCTGACCCCTGGAGCTAGCTGCCCGTCTCAAAAAGAGCCCTCGGTTCTCAGGGAGCATTTCAGGCAGAGTGGCGCACCCTGCCTAAATGGCTCTTATAGAGGCTGGTGGAATCGGCCTTGCCACAAGTGGTGTTTATACACATTACTGACCGATATAATAAGCTACATCTATCAGCTTTCTCGATCTTTCAGTCAGAGTATGATTTGTTTTTTTTAAATTTTAACCGTAAACTTTGAGGCCAACTTGGTCATCATGCCTTATTCTCTTAAATTCACTAATAACCAGTACACATTTGCAACACAGTTGGCCGTGGTGCCCCTCTAGTTGGCTTCGGCGCCCTTAGAATATCGGACTGAATCAAGGCTGAAGTGACCTTCCCCTTACATGGCGTGCAGACCGTAGCGGGCCCATGCAATTGCATGCTTGACCAGACTGACAAGATGGTTTTCTCTTAAACAGGCAACACACAAATAGTGTTCCAAACAATTATTAGGCTGCGTTTTCTACAAGAATGAACAATACATTGTATTTTAAAGCTGCAAAAACTTGTCACATTAGATGAATGCGACAATTAATACGCCAAGTAGAAGTATAACATTTGTCACATGCACCACTAAGAAGCATCATTGAGTACAAATGTCTTCTTTCTATTATTCTTCTATTACTTTAACCATATTAATGCGCTTATAGGAGAACAAAACCCCCAAAACCCTAAAACAGCATGCTAATTGCTAACTTTTTTGCAGAAAGAAGTACATATTTTTTTTTTTAAATTGTGAAGTGCTCCAACTTTTGATTACAAAAATTGTTGTCAAATACTAGTACATGTATATCAAAACCTGTATACAGTGGCCACCCTCGGGACCGTAAAAAGTGGCCACTATAAACAGGTGGTGTTAATAGCAGGTTTCACTGTAGGAGATGTCAGTTGAAAAACTGCCATCTGTTGGTTTTCTGCCTTGTACAAAGAATGCTGTAAATGCAATCTGCATGTGTAACGTAAATGAGGAAACTTATTGTGTGTGAAAGTTCAGCTCTCATGGCTGGCTAAAAATACTTTATGTGAATTGGATAGTGTACAATGCTCTTGTCAAGTACGTCACGCACCTAAAATGCATTATGTGCGACTTAGCAACATGCATTTAACTGAGATAAATTACCGAAGATGACAATTTCATGACAGCCAAAGCAAACACAAATACCACAAATTTTCGTGTGACAATTTGAAAATCGCAACCACAAATGTGAATATATATATGTACACATAATCGATCGATGAAGCACATTATACATGTATGTACCCCACTGAGCAACTAAATTACTTTAACTTGGTTTTAAATGTTTGCTTGGAAAGCCCCCATGTGAACATAGTAACTTAACTACATGTACACTCAAAATCACTAAAGCCAACCGAACACAATATTACAAAAGTGGGTATTTAGGAGGCATTCTGGCGAACTGGTTTTAGGCGTATCAATCAAGGTTGTAGTCGATAGTCCATCACAAGCCTTGACAAGTCCACCACAAGTCCCTGGGTCTTAATTCAAGTCACACGATGAACTCCAACAAAGGCATTCTTTTGTGCGTGTTCATTTTTTGCTCCTTGTGACGGACTTGTGACGGACTTGTGTGGGACTTGTGTGGGACTTGTGTGGGACTTGTGTGGGACTTGTGTGGGACTTGTGTGGGACTTGTGTGGGACTTGTGTGGGACTTGTGATAGACTTGTGATGGACTCTATTACAACCCTGGACTATTTGGTGTGGGTGGCCGGTCTCAAACTGCACGTTGTATTTGGATACTAACCACTGCCACATAGAAATTTTAGCATAAACACAAATTTGCAACATTTAAAGATTTTAAAGCTGCCGAGAGCTGAACAAAGTCTGCAAAAACCTATTTGTCATAAATACTCGGTCAAACTTTGCACTTTTTTGCAACATACTAGAATTCTGTCTCATCAAAACCTGCACTCAAACTACCATAAAGACACGTATAGCCCACAAGTGAGATGACGTGACAAACTTCTCTGCACGAAACATGTTGGGATTGAAGTACACACCTAACGACTGCTCATTGCATTTGTGTTACATATGCCAAATTCACTGTACTTTACATCACGCTCTTTAACTGATTGGGATGCAGTTAGACCCCGTACTGGAGCCACCGCCGAAGCGTCTCTTGAATATTTTTGGTAACAAATTTTTAAAGAAGCGAAGTGCCTAACACGTTTAATTCACGGACCAACACTATACTGCATATAGGTCTTTCTATAAATTAGAGGTCCAAAAGTGTGACATTTGGTGTCCCCCGTTACACCTGATATGTGTTTTTTTGTTCGTACAAAAATCATTAAAATGGCTTTAAACCATTTTGTATGAATTGTACTTCATGTACTCACTCTGTGAGATGGAAAGTATTTAGAGAATGTGTCCTGAATTTACAAAAACAAGATGTAAAATGTAACAGGGGACACCAACATTGGACCCCTAATTTATAGAAAGACCCATATGCATTAGAGTACTCCAAACAATCCCATGAACCCCTGCGCGACGTGTTTTTGTTTACATTGTTGACGTCATCTCTCATTCGGTGTATTCTATGTAATTATGCCAGAATGCCTCAAAATTCTAAATAAGGCGCCATTCAAAATAATCTATGTTAAAGAATTTCGATTTTGTTTTTTGAAATTGTTTTTACCCAAGATTTTAAATCTTGAGCAACATTTCTTAGAACATATACCTTATCAGCACAGCCCACCAACTTATACGTATATCCGTTGCACAACTCACTGGCTCTCCTGAACAGCGAACATTGTACATGTACGTTCAATGGTACGTGAAAATTTCAGCGATGCACTAGCCTCAATTGAAGCCTGATTTCACCGCTTCATGAGCACAACTGATGCACATAATAATAAATAGCCATGTTGAGCAAGTTCGATTGATGACTAGAGTTACGGTAACAACTGGTTAAATGTCATGCTGGCATCACACATGCGCAATAACATCGAAGTGCGAACGCTTTCGGTTAGGCAACTGATTCCCCGCAAAACGCTGCATCAACTTAATACCTGATTGGTAGCAGTGACCAGTGCGATTGTGCCTATATACATGATGTTGTACGTCTGTGGATTGTGCCCGTAAACCACCGTACCAGTGCGTTCGGTTAAAAATTAGTCGTGAATCGAACTTGCTCTTTTACTCTAACCCCCAACCTCGTCTCCATGTTCGATGGTTTGCTCATGCGATCTTAGGGCGCACGGCGTGGAGGAGCTGAGGCACGGTATCGAAACAAGGTTCACTGAGGTCAATGGAAGCAAAGCACAACTTTCGACTTTCAGTTTTTGTGTTTTTTTTCCCTCAAATTGTTTTAACATTGACTATTTTGAATGGCCCCTAACTAGAACTACAGCAATACACAACCCCAATCCCAACTCACACTGTCGTATTGATTGAAGGCAGTGTCATTTGATGGTCAGGTGTTGAAGCGACTGCACTTTCTCCACCTGGAGGGCTCTGCTCCATCTGTGGTGATAATACTGTGCTGTTTTCAGTACTGCTTGTGTATGCAGGGGGGCTGGCAAGAATTGGTGGAACGCCTGCAATGTGCATAAATAGGTACAAATGTTCAGATAAAATGTCAGTCTTCCGAAGGTTAGGGGAAGTGAATCTTATTTGAACTGGACATGGGTTAATTTCATGGCACTGTTAAGTGGGTAATTCCCAAAATTAGGGGTCCAAAAGTGTGACATGCTTTTTAAGATTTCCAAGTGTTTTTAATGATTGAAAGTGGTTTCCCAGTAGAAAATCATTATTTTTATTTGAACAAATGCCACTCAAATTTAATATTTGTGTGTAGATATGGCACCACGGTTAATGCAAACTCATTCTACAGTCAATTTGTATTGGCGTAGGTAACCCGGGACACCAAACTCCTATTCAATACCATGGAACAAATTATAAGCCTTTATGGTCTTTTGTTTTGAATATTTTTCAGGAATCAGAAAACAAAATATTGAAGAAAATGATGCTGCCCCCTATGATTACAGGCCACAGTCCATTACTGAGAATTTGTGGTCATAAGTGGTGATTTTTGAAGCAGAGAGTGTCGTACGTAACTGGGACACCAAACATTTTGGACCCCTAATTTTGGGAATTACCCAAGAACAAAAATTGGCTCAGCACAGAATTTATTTGCTTCGTAAAATGGGTTACCAGCCAAATTTGTATGTCAAATTGTTTTTTTTGTTTAAACAGTAGCAAAACATCTGTATATCACATACAATTTCGGCTGGCAACCCACATTTGCAATATAAAGCAGATCAATTCCATGGTAAGCAATTTTTGTGTGCTAAACAGGCCCGTGAAATTGGCACTATGTGCATGAGCAGACAGAAACTAGCTCCGGCTTTCCAGGGGCAATTTCAAACAAAATGTTCCAGAAATGTCCAATTCTCATCAGTGTTCTCCAACTTGAAAATTTAAAGCATGTCGGCAGGGTACCGAAGGCATGAAGCTATAGTACACATGTTCGCACATGTATAAAGTATGTATGCACATGTATGTGGAAGGAAAAGTACCATAAAAAACAGGGTAAATAAGGCGGGGAGGGGGGGTGGGGGTGCGGTGGGGGGAGGTGTCTTTTTTCCACCTCGGCAAACTGCCGGCCGTCAAATCACCACGCAATTTCTTTTAAGGTGTCAACTAAAATACAGGATGTCAGAACCAATTTAGTTCGAAATAAGTACTCGTGTGTACCTTTTATGAACGTGGATAATTAAAAGAATATTAAAACAAATCATCGGAAACTTTGTTGACAAAGACGAGCCAACAAACAAGTTTTCCACGGCATCACTACTAGCAATTAATGTTGTATTGGGGCTTTAACAATGTCTTGTTCCCAGACTTACCTGTTACAAGTGTAGGTGTGTTTGGCTCTGAACTGATGGAGCCATCCAATAGGGCCACCGCATCGCTGTCCTGCTGAAAGACACAACGTCTACCCCGGTTTCTGTTAACGTCCATCATTAGAGTCACTGTGGAGATGTATGGTGGTGGCTGCTCCAATGGAATGTGGCGCTCTTCTTTTAAAAATCTGAAAATGAGAAAACAATGAGGCATTTTCACAAAAACAGACTTTTTTAACAAATTGACCCATGCATAACAGACAGGTTTTACATCGTCACGGACACCAATGTTATACGGATACAAATTTGTCATGATTTATGTGCTTCTCGTGGTGCGTAACCATCTTACACGTTTTCCAACATGTTGACAACTGTTAATAGCCTCCATACGTGTAGTATAAAAAAAAAACATTTTGAAGATTTTTCACTTCATCTGTGATGGATTAATAAACTGTGTGCATTTATTATTATTTTTTGTATGTACATGTACACTCTGGACACTGATCGAGGGTATCCGCGGGTTTCAGCAAGTCCAATTTAAGACTTTTTAAGACCTTTCTTAATGCCTTCTTTAATGGAATTGAAGACCAATTAAACCCCCAAAACAGGAAAGAATTCCATACCCGGCCACCACAGACCCAAAATCTAGCTAACAATTTAATACTTTTTAATGCTTTCCAATGCTTTTTTAAAATACTTTTTTATGCTTTTTAAGGCCTTAAATTTAAAAAAATGAATTTAAGACTTTTTAAAGACCCGCAGACATCCTGAGATCAAAATTAAGGAGTCGTGCCCACATGAAAGCATGAAAAATCAGCTAAAATATAATACTTCAATAAATAATACTTTAAAATAATGTGTAACTTTATCATTCCTTTTAATCACACTTTGAATCGTTTTTTTAATATTCATCAAGTGCTTTTAATGTTTGGTTTAATATAAAGCAAATAATTTGCATAATCATTGTTAATTAGTGTTTGTTTTGTCCCTAACTGACAAACCCTAAAGGTGAAACAAAGCATAATTAACATTCATTCTTCCCGACACAAGCTAAATCACCCACCCTCAATTTTCTTATTGCAAAACAATTCAAACAAAGAGAAAGATGGGAGATTCCCAAGAGGCCGTCAAAGGATGTCAACATTTTTACGGTTCTACAAAGCGTGGGAAGGGGGAGGGGGAGTTGAGGGCCGCGTACGACTTTACATGCACTGTAAAATGTCGACACTTCAATGGTACTGACAAAAAATGTTGATAAGTAGTATTTCGGGGGGAGGGAAGAGGGCGGTAGAGCGCCTTGAAAAATACTATGCTCTGTAGAACTGTGAAAATGTTGAAAACTTTGGACGGCCCGTAAATGTTTTAAAGAGAAACTGTCGATTATTTTGTGAAGGTGTGACTCACGAATATGGAGGTGGTGGTTCCCTGAAGACTGCACCATCGATATCATCCAGGTTAGGTACAGGAGGAGGCCCAGTACCAGGCTCAAAGTCAGCTATGCTGTCTCCATGCATCTGCTGTGCTCCTAAACAATAACACGTGGCAATAGAAACTGGTTTCTTTTGGACAGTTGTGAGACCGCTGTTTGAGAGTCGTGCTTTGTTTCTACACTGAGCATCAAAACAAACTTCTCACTTGTTTTAGAATATGTTTCAGATTTTTTTAGTTTTGTTACTGTATTCAGTATGGGTTTGTGTGTTACCAACCTGCGACTTCTGTTACGCCACTCTTTGTCATGTTCACACATTTTGCTTTGTTGTGATTGAGACCACTTGGACCGTGTTTACACTGGTCCCAAGCTCGAGATCAAGATTGATTCCCTGATAAGAATGCGTCAGTGTTAACCGCTATGATCCCGAGTGCCGCGTTTACATTCTGTAGTTGATCTCGAGCGCGGTGCCAGAAGTTGCAGTCAAATGTCATGCTCTATTTGTGCATGTACTGATCAATGTTTGCATGGGTTGGGCATGTACAGCGTACAAGCCCACTTGAATTTCGCGGGCTTTTCTCCCGCAACGGCTGTGGAGCTGATGCGGCAGGATGCGGTAAAGATTAATTGCTTATGTAACTGGAAACTGATCCCGAGCTCGAGATCGAACCCTCCGCCAACACGAGACCAAAATCTCAGGGTCTGATCCGGGGCCAATTTGGTCCTGAGAGTGTTTACACACAGTTTGTGATCCAGGGCTGATCCCGAGCTCGGTGTTCGACCCTGAGCTCGGGATCAAGTGTAAATAGGGTGTTGTTTGTTGACAGGCACTTACACTAAAGACATTGAACCTCTGTGTTCAAATTGTTCTAATTTTTCATGAGATGGTCAGTGTACTAAGTGCAGTGGACAGCCACTACAACTGACAGAATGACCGTTATAGTGGTGTTCGTCAAACAATGTCAAAGCAATTTTCCACTGTACATGTATTTGGAGTTTGTTGTGCCGTACTCTGCATTGTATGTCCTGGAAAAAGCTGTTCATATGTTACATATGCTAAAAAAAGAATAATTTATTTAGACCTCCCACCATACCTAAGCCGTATGCATCCTTCCGTATGGATGCTCCTTCCACATTCCCCTGTACGCAGTACAATAAAATGCCATTTCGGTTAATGAAACCACACTTTCTTGGCTCATATTGTATCACTGATAGTGCTTCTATGCGAGTTGGTTGTCCCAGGCTATTCTGTACTTGTACAAGGCAGCTATACGTCCCCTGATGGAGTACTGTTCCCACATCTGGGCTGTAGCTTCTGCCTGCCATTTATCACTGTTAGATCGGGTGCAGAAGCGAATTGTTAATTTGGTTGATGAGCAATTGGGTTCATCAATACAACCCCCTTTCCCACCGTAGTTAGTTGCCACACTCTGTCTGTTCTACAGATATGTCCATGGAAATTGTGCCACCAGCTTGTCCAACTTGGTTCCTCCCGTCAGGATGTTTAAGCGTGCAACCAGACTATCTGCGTCCTCTCACCCATACACTCTTGTTGAGCCAAGAGGTAGAACAAAGTGCGATTCCCACATTCTGCATCTCTTTGGAACTCCTTGCCTGGTAGCTGTTTCCCCCCATCCTATGATCTGGCCTCCTTTAAGAGGAACATCAATTCCTACTTTCAACTTTCCTGATTACTTTTGTTTGTTTGCCTGTTGGTCGGGCTGTTTGGTGGGTTGTTTGTGTGTTTGTTCTTTTCTTGCTCTGTAGCCCTTTGCCTAGAGTGGCGTTTTGCTTTGCTGGGGCGATATTTCATTAAAACAAAACAAATATATTTTGGAAAGTGGAGAGTTTGGGATTGTCTCTGCAGACTACCAATGTGTCCGTTTTAATAGAAAGATATCCCTAGTGGATACTTAATCTTTACCAAACTAGAAAAGAACAGAACAAAAAGTGGAATACACAACAATTACTGCACTGAAGTCAAAGTACTTACGATAACGTAGGTAGGCTATTCTCTTCTGTCTCATGCGATACACCATTAACAGCATCATACCAAGCAGAATAAAGGCTGCGCCATGAGCATTTTTTAAAATGGAAACCGGCGCATTATAAATTTATTAATATAACTAACTAAATGAAATATCACTGAGAAAGACTCTGCTAGAGTCGAAACGCGAGGCCACTAATTTTACAGCGTGATTTTACTACAGATCCTGCTGGTTGGTTAGCGGTTTGCAACAGTTCTGTGTATTAATTATCTTGAATTTTCTCTGTTGCAGTATCCCTACAAGGTGATCCTCCTTACCTTTCTTGTATTTTGTTTTCTATGTAAGGTATATTTTTGTATGTGCTGTTTTCTGTATGTCCTAGTCATTTCGCCTTTGAGAAAGACTCTGCTAGAGTCGAAATGCGATTAGGCCACTAATTTTACAGCGTAAAATATCGCTGCACTAAACTCAAAGTACTTAGGATAACGTACATGTAGGTAGGCTATTCTCTTCTGTCACATGCGATACACCATGAACAGCATCATACCAAGCAGAATAAAGGATGTCATTAACTAAATGAAATATCACTGCACTGAACTCAAAGTACTTACGATAACGTAGGTAGGCTATTCTCTTCTGTCTCATGCGGTACACCATGAACAGCATCATACCAAGTAGAATAAAGGACGTCAGCATGGTCAACACCCAACGCAGGTTGTCGGATACATCCACTGCTTAAGAGAACATAATCAACAAATACATGTAATGAATGCAATAGTGCAGTACCAATAATTTCATGAGGCGACAGATTTAATGTCCTATTTAATGAGGCAAAGCCGGGTTGAATAGAACATCTGTTGCCATACAATGTATGAAATTATTTTGTTGCAATAGTTTAAACATTCATTATTTGTTTTATAAAACACCAGAAAAAATTCCCGTAATCTGAAATAATAAGGGTTGAATCGCCCCCCATTGTCTGGTGAGCAGCTGCCTAGCTTCGCTCATTCCCAGCGCGCCTTACTGGGCGCTTGGGACAGGCTAATCTGTTTGCACCCTCATTGGCCAAAATTTTATATGACACGTGATCACGAGGTCACGTCTTTTTCTTGTAAACAGACGTAAAAACACTTTTCCAGCAGACAACGTGGGTCTCGCACAAAGTACACTCATTTTATTCATAAATTATATTTTTGCAATGGATATATAAGCGTTAGCATACTATTTATTAATTATTCGTCTGGAAGCAAGCAACCCACAATGCTCCGCGGGCCTGTATATGACCTTTGCGTCACGTGTTTCCGTCACAGAAATATGTGCAAACAGATTAGCCTGTCCCAGCGCCCTGTACGGCGCGCTGGGAATGAGCGAACTGCCTAGCTCGCATGAACGTGCCCGCTTGTTTAATACGCAACGTGTAGTTCAGTAGGATAATGCATGGTAGCCAACCAAGTACAGCAGTGCCTACTTTTTGTTGCGTAACATATTTTAAATGGATAACCCACGGCGCGTTGATGGATAACCCACGGCGAGTCATGGATAACATGGATAAGTGCAGCGCAGAGCGTGGGTTATACAAATCAGATGACGGGGATTTATTCGAGTGTGTTAGGGAGACACCAAGGCATTTTTCAACTCTTACTATTATTGGCCAAGTATCTTGTTGAAATGTTTAGTCTAAAATGAACTGATAATATGGACATGTACTGCACACTTATCAGGGAAAACCCTATCAAGGCACCTACACTTATTAACCCTGATCATAGGGCTCCATTAAATCACTCAATATACAGCCCCTGCTGCCCGTTAGGCGCTCAATGGCTAATCAAACACATCAACATTCGCTACCCTCTCAGGTACCCATTTTACTTCTGGGTGGAGAGAAGCAATGCATTAGATTGTACCTTGCTCCAGGGTACTACACACACCATGGATGGGCACACATTTGTTTTCTTAAAGGTAGAACACACGATTGGCATCTCGAGGAATCAGAAATGTTCACAGATTTACACATAACTTGCACAGTATAAACATGATGATGGTAGAAAACTTCCCCTGAAATGGTTTTGTCTGAAGTGCTATAGTCTTTGAGAAATGAGCAAAACAATTATTTTTTGTCTCGCGAGAAGTAAATTAATTTCGCCCCAAAACCACCTCGCCCTGGACCACTTCGCCCTGAAGCACTTCACCCAAAGGCCATTTCGCACCAAAACAACTTCGTGCACAGGCCGTGGTTCAGGGAAAAGTGGTTTTGGGGCGAAGTGGTATTGGGGCTGTAAACCATTTTTTGTTTTCTCAAAAGTTAGACGAAGTACGGAGCTGGTTTTTGCTCAGGTTGGTTTTAATCATGCATACCTTCAATCACACAGGGGGATGAAACTATTTGTAACGGTTTACCAATCATGTATACTACTTTTAACTATTTACTTAACACAAGAACCATGCATGGCATTTAATGGTTTTTTGAAGTATTTTTGCATCCATATGGCCATGTATGATGTAGCTGAAATTACTGTACATGTAAGCTAGTTTACCAACATTCTTCTTTAGATATGTTATGCCCTTATATCAGAATTCCATTAAAAAAAGTCATCTTGCAAATGATGGACCTTGAAGCTTACTCCAAAAGGAATGTATTAAGACTAGATTAATCTTACAGCTCTGATCGTCCCCGCCATCCCCATCAGTACATATATACTGGCAGCATTCCTCTGGGTCCGGCCGATACAGTTCACATGGTGGCTTGGCACACATGGTTGTCAGACACATGCCTGGTTTGCCTTCAAAGCAATGACAGCGTGTGCAGGCATCGTGGCCAGGGGGGATATACTGGGAACCTTCGTGGATATCAACGCCCTTGCGGTCAATGCAGACCAACGTGGCATCTGGGATATAAGCAAATGCACACAAGAATCAGATTTAATTATTGTTTAGTTATTGAACAATTATCGTTTAGTTATAGAACAATGCATAGTTCCGACCTGTCAATCAAGCCGAACCCGCGACCAATCACAACAGAGCTAGCAGACATCGCCCACAAAGGTCAAAGTGATGCAATCATCACAAACAATCCGCGATGTTCTGCCCATACAGTTTGTATGTTGTATGCGCCATTGACCGGGTGAATTTTGGTTTCAATGTCGGGCGATTCGCTGTTCAAAGGTAGGAAAGCGCATTTTTATGAAAGATATGTCATCCCTGCATTACTAGCCCTTCGCTCAGTGTGTGCTACGGTAACTGTCGACCTCAAAACATAAATACCTTTGGGTTTTCTCCAATGAATCTGTGCTTTCCATGCCGAGTCCCGTTGCTTTGTACGTAGTCTCGCCATTTTTTTGCGATGGCTTGTGAGCACATAGCAACAATATCCAAGGGGGCGGGGTTAACTGGGCAATCTCGGAATAATGCATTACCATCGAATATTTCAAATTATTGGCGGTCAGCCAATAATTTAAGGCGTAGACTTGCCAAAGTCTGACCTCCCGTGCTCGCGCAGCACCCAGTGCGCCCTCTGGAGCGGTGGCCTGTCAAAACTGTTTTCTTCTGTTTCCTCTGTCTCGGAAAGTCTTCCGAGACAGAAGAAAAGAGATTTGACAGGCTACCAGTCCAGAAGGCACGCTGAACACACCGCACCACAGACCAAACAGACCTGGGCAAGTCTAGGCACAGCTCAAAAACAGCCGTATAAAAACGGCGTTTTTCACAGGGTTGTCAATGTCTAAAATACAAAATACACCGTTGTTTTTTCGTTAAAATAAAGTAAACGCTTAAAATAAAAACGGAATTCCGGCAACTGGTGGAACTGGCATCAGGTCAGGTCAGGTGTGGGAGCATGTGCTGCAGCGGCACTGCTGCATTCACCCTCTTCCCCCACCCCTCCGGTCTCCTTATAGCGATCGATTGGGCCTGCGCCGGACCCATCCCCCACCCCTCCAGGTGGTCCCCCAGCTGCGCCGACCATGACGCACAGGGTCAACCAACAGGTCGCCTCCACCCACGCCCCTTCGGGTCTTTGGCACTGAAAATCCTCTTGGTTTGACACATGGTCTATCCAGTGGTACCCAAGGAAGTAGTCGGGAAGGCAACCAGTCGTTGCCTCAACCCGCTGGTCAAGGTCCACGCTTTACTTGCGTAAAGCAAGATTTGGACTTTCGTCCATCTGCTCAAATGCCGAGAGCGCCAAACAGTCTTGTTCAGCGAGTTCATCACTCCCTGCTCTAGTCCTAGACGCCAAGTGACATCCGCCTCGCTAGTTGCGGAGGGGTGAACCACGCTACCGAGGTAAGTGAAGCTCTCCACGATCTCAACACTCTCGCCCGATGCAAGACGAGAATCGACAGCTGCATCCAAAAGGTCACCGAAAACCTGGATCTTGGTCTTGATCCAGGAGACTCGCAATCCGAGCCTCACCGCCTCCCCACTCAGTGTCTCGAGTGCCCCCATCAGAATCTCTATCGTCTCGGCAAAGATCACGGCGAAGTCCAGATCGGTGATCTGAACATCTCAGAACGACACTCTAGTTGGTTCTTCCCACCTTCTGTCCCATAATCCAGTCCATGCAAGTGTTGAAAAGTGACGGGGCCAGTACGCATCCCTGCCTAACTCCAGTATTAACTGGAAAAAAGTTAGAGACGCCACTGCCGCACTTTACAGCACTCTCTCTTCCAGAGTACAGGGAGGCGCTGAGATGCACCAACCGAGGGGGGATCCCGCGGGGCCCAAGGATCTTCCAAAGGGCATCCCAACTGACCGAGTCGAACGTCTTTTTGTCGATGTAGGCTGCCATCAGCCTGGCATTCCTGTAAAAAGTCTACAACACTTTTGGTAAACTCACCTTGTGTGCAGAGGAATCCTGATTTGTCTGTACAGGACCGGAGCTCTATTTGCCACGGCGACACACCTGCCACCGTCTTGCCGTATAGCCTAACAGCAACACAGAGTTTGGTCTCATCCACCCAATCACCTTCGCCTGGTGGCTCCAGGCCCAGCCAGTTGAGGTCTTCACCATCACTGGACAGGTCCACTAGCTCCCAGATGCTGGAGTTGGTACCTAGAGATTGCACAAGAGGTTGGGGTTTTTTTAAAAGGCTAAAGTCACACATTCCTGGTTTTTTGTGCCGGTGGCGCTACGTTTGGACTTCGTAGTTAATTGTAGTCAATCCTAGTTAGACAGTACTCAAACCTAGTGACCCGTCTTCAATCGTCCCGGTGAAGTTTTGCATGCAGTACTTTGACAGGATGAACTGGGAAAAATTGAGATCATAGTAAAATGTACCAAGACCCTACTAGAGCCCTATTGGATCTTGGGGCTGCCGGTATAGCCGCAGTGGCCCATAGGGGGCCCCTAGTGCTGCCTTGAGGAATCCTGTTAAAGCAGGACACTGCTGTTGCTTCTTAGGGGCATTCAACTTGCCCTTAGACTTCCTGGCACTCCTTGGTAGAATCGTGAGATCAGAAATTCATCCCGGTTTGGAGCCAAAATCCTAGTCGACCGTAGCAGAGGGAGACCAGGACTCAACACCGGACCCTTATCGTGGACAAATATGAAGGAGCGATCGAGTTGACCATACCCATTGACCCCATTTACATGAGAGAAATCGGTTCGTTCGATGAAGATTCCCAAAAACATGACATGCATGCGTATTGATAAAATAGATGATGGAACTACAGTAAATTGCTAAAAATATAACATTACTAATTATGGAATTGCCCAGAGAATACTTGGGCCTTGAAGACCTTAATCATTTTTTGTCATCCTACATACATACATACATACATACATACATATAATTGTCTCATAAGACACGAAACTACAAACCTAAAAGACAAAAAGAGAAAGAGTAAAAATATAAAGCCACACCTGTGCGTCGCATTTCGTACCCCATCCACCACCTCTGGGGCACGGTCTCCCCCACCAAAGCCAGCCCCGTCATGTACTGCAGCTCTTGCTGTGACACGGCTGCCAGACTACTGCCCACGGTGGTGCAGAAGTCTAATGCGCTCTGTTGGACAAACGCCGAGGGGAAACTGCGGAAACAGGTCTGTGTGGGTTTGTACAATGTCCAACCAAACTCACAAACCATACCTGGTCAAATAGGGTGAAGAGAGTTAATATGCATCAGTTAATTGGGCAGTAATATAAGATTATAACAAAAATTTTAGAGCTATGTATGCAAGTCAAACCTTGTTTACGAATAGGACATTTATTTTAAAAAGAAATCAGATATTCATACGAAAGAGATAATGACCCAGGGACCGCCGGGGTGAATTAAATCGATAGAAATGTTGGATGCAATAAAAAATAACTTGTCTTCACCACGATTCAAACCATGGATTTTCTGCAGGGGTCGAAATTCACCTGAATTTCATGCTAGTCAGAAGGACCAGTAGATTAGCGAACTCTACTGGTGGTCCACTGGTGCTTTTTAAAATGGCACCGAGATACTGCAACACTTTCTGGTTTAAGGTCATTGAGTGCAGGATGGATGAGATTGCTTTTTGATCCAACACTGGGGCATGTCTGGAGAGATCGGAGAAAGAAATATAGTTATCTGAAAATGTCTAAAGCGATCATGAATTGTTTGTGGTAACCAGGAATTCTTCGCATTGAGTAAGAATTATGTTTAATGTGGATTAGGTATCGGAGAATGTTTCCATGAGTCAGTATATGTTTTCACTTGTCCATTGGACCAGCGTCTTTGACAGATCTAATGGTCCTTCTGATTTTTTACTGGTCTCGGACCACAGGACCAGTGTTAATTTCGAGCCCTGAAAGGAAGTACGTCAGTACACCAGATGCTGTTCATGTGAAACACGTACCCAGCTAATTCATACTTTTGTATATGTAGTTTGTACACGTGTGAGAATAGCTAGTGAGATGTGGCACAACTTAAGAGTACCTGAATGAGGCACATCCCAGCTGTTAAGATCAAGGTTTGGTGCCATGGTCGAGTTGGTCGTGCCACCTGGAACAGCATCCGTTTCAAAGAGCAAGATTACTGCCCAAAGGAAAAACACAAATAAGACACAGAATGAGATAACAGTGGAACAGTGTACAAATATTGACTGCTCATCAAGAGGGTAAGGAAAGATTACCATGCACGGACACCATCTAAGACCCCATGCGCAAAACCTATGAGACGACTCTCAAAACGTCGTTTTTTCCCTTGACATTGGTAAATTCCTGACACTTTTCCCTCCTATTTTTGCATTTTTAAAACCAAACTAACATTTTTACGTGGTTTATATGTCACAACAAGAAAAATCCTGGTCGGACAACGGGTGAGCTGACTTCTCCAGCTGAACCCACAACGGTCGAGTTGGTATGACGGTCAAGTTGACTTGACACAAACATGTCATCAGTTGGGAACTTTCGCTAGATCGAACGTAATCGCTCGATTGGGCTGCGCAGTTCAATCAAGCTACCGTTTGGGCGCCGCTTTGAGCTGCAATCAAGCTGCGGAATGGAGTACGAGCTTCGTACAAATGAGTTTGCGCATTAAACTACGCATTTGCGCATGCGATAAATTCGATAATTCGTAAACAGCGGAAGCCGAGAAAAAGGTACGGTTTACGTACAATTTTGCCGATTATCCATTAGTAGGTCTATATTCGTAGGGCTGCGTTCCACTTACGCAAACCATTGCCAACTTCGCCACTGGTTAGTGTTTTTGTGCACTCGTCTATGGACAGCCGGAGACCACTTGCTGGCGAAAGATAGGGGTGTTTCCCTTAACGTGGCGCACTTTGATTTTTGTTTTCTTGGCGCAATAAACAATTTGTTGCACTTGGCATGAAAAGGAAATAAAGTTATCAAGTTGGCCTACCTTCATAAATTTCAAAACTAAAATATGGAAAAGAATCATTAATTTACGAGAAATTTATCGGAATGTGAAGGCATCGCCGTTTGCTTTAGGTTGACGTGACATCATGCACGAGAGCCTGTAATACATGTAGGCATTTCACGTGAATAAAATCATACCTATCTGCGTTGTATCCTGTATCACGGTGCGTGCGTACAAATGGTCATCACAGGCCACCGTGGCATGGTTCTCAACATTTCAGCCAATCAGTGTTAAGTGCGCCACGTAAGAGACACTCAGAGGATTTTTGTGGCATCGGTTGAAGTTTTCAATTATTTGTGTCATTTGTACTTGGATAAAATAAGTTAATGGCTGTTTTTCTGGAAGACATATTTCTACATTAAGCTGTAAAATCCTGAACCTCATATGCTGATGGATTTTGCTGTGAATGAATATTTTATAACCTTATAGCTCCATCTTATAACTATCGCCGTGCTCAATCGTCCAAATGAGCTGCTCCCACCAACGCCCAAATGGGCTATCGCCTCCGTTCCGCAGCCCGATCGAGCGATTGAACCTGGCAGCTTGAACAACCGCGCCGTTCCATTGAGCATAATCGCTCAATGGAGCGATTATGCTCAATCTAGCGAAAGTTCCCAACTGGGGCCAATTTCATGGCACTGCTACATGTGTAAGCACAAAAATTTGCTTAGCACAGGATTTATTTGCTTTATAAAATGGATTACAAGCTCAAATTATACGCCAACTCGTGTTCTTCGCACAGTATTTTTTTCATATACATTGAACACGGATTTGGGTAAATTTATATATTGGAATCGATAGCTTATTCAATTCTAAGATATACTTCCCACTGACACTTCCGTTGCAAATGTTGCATTTCTGAGATAAATAAATGATAAAATTACTGCATAAAGTAATGCACAAAATGACGCGGCGAGCAGTCTGTGCGTAAGCGCGACAACAGAGGGCGCTGTGCGCGCGCGTGAATTGTTATCTTGTGCACTTACTGAAGGCAATTTTTTAAGAAGAAAAGCAACATTTGCGACAAAAGTGCAAGTGGGAAGTATATCTTAACCCTCCATTGTGCCACTGTACTATTTTTCATGTATTCCTAGTTCAAAGCAAGCCAAACAACATGGTAGGTGCCGCTTGAACCCTGGTTGAACCAGTGACCCAGCTTTTTGGAAAGCAAAGTGCTGCCCCAAGAGTCTCCCATTACTTTGTGTACAAAATGGGCCTTTAAGGTCTGGGTTTTACCACCAGACTGAGACGTACCCAAAAAATAAATGATACTATGTTGCCTTGCCCCATTCAACAACACCAGCTGGGATGCTTGAACCCTGGTTGAACCGGTGACCCAGATTTTTACAAAGGAAAGTGCTGCCCCAAGAGTCTCCCATTACTTTGTGTACATAAAGGGGCCTTTGAGGTTTGGGTTTTACCACCAGACCTAACCAAGCAATCAATAATACCAGCTGGGATCGGAATACATTCAGACACTATGGGAAAGCACTGTGTTGACATATGAAGCCATAAAACCGAACAGCATTGGGGTTATTACACGAAATGCTACTATGAAAAATAGTACGGACGCGCGTTCGTGTAAAAACAAAATGGACGCGCGTCGCAAGATTAAAATTATGTGTTGATTCCAGGAGGTAATTTCCTTAAAATATTTGTTCAATGTATACGAACAAAATACCATAAATTTACCCAAATCCGTGTTCAATGTATATGAAAACAAAATCCGAAAACACCTTTCAATACACATCACTTACGATTTTGGCTTGCAATCAAGCAAACAAATCCTGTGCTAAGCTTAGGCAAGCAAATTAAGTAACGTGGAAACAGTCTAGTTCATAGCCCCGCGAGCAGTGCTTCGGGAAAACCCTCAGCCCTGTCGTCTAATGTACTCAAAATCTGTGGCAAACTCACGCAAATGAAATTTGTCCCATGGCTCTGATATTTGCTCAATAGGTGCACTCACCCCAGTTTGCAAATATTCCGAAGAGTACGCATCGATCCTATGTCTAGTTTCGGTGAAATCGTGGGGAAAGTTTGAGACCCTGTGCGATGAAATACCGACTTTCACCAAAAATCAAATGCGAGAGAGCGGAGAGGTCAACACTAGACTGGTTCCACATCCTCAATTTACTTCCCTTCGTGGTAAGAGGAAGGGAAGTAAATATGAGGACAGCGAACCAGTCTAGATTGTGTTGACCTCTCCGCTCTCTCGCATGGTGAAAGTCGTTATTTCATCGCACGGGATCGGGAGGGTCTCAAACTTTCCCCACGACATGCACGATTTAACCGAAACTAGACATCGGATCGGTGCGTACTCTTCGGAATATTTGCAAACTGGGGTGAGTACACCTATTGAGCAAATATCAGAGCCATGGGACAAATTTCATTTGCGTGAGTTTGCCACAGATTTTGAGTACATTAGACGACAGGGCTGAGGGTTTTCCCGAAGCATAGACCCGTGAACGTGGCGTTGTATACAACGCCACGTTCTTGTGTCATTTTGAACCTAGCGAAAATCGATCCGCCATCCATAATTCCGTATGGGTGTTGAGTACTCACCTAGAAATCTAAATTTTCCCGTCCGATTGTTCAGGCTGTGTAATTTCGACGAAATTTGCCCATCGTAAAGACCCATACGAACGTGTAGAATTAGATTTTAACCTGACAAGGGAGCCTGACATCTGACCCGGGACGAGTAACCGGGTAATTTGCGTGCAACAGATCGACGGCTGTTTCATGTCGCAACCCCGAAAAAAAAAACCCGCAGACGATTGGCTGCTCGGGTCACGTGTGCGCGTGCACTATAGGTGCGTTCTTGTTGTCCATAAGAAGACCTGTAGATTGTTTTTGTGGTGAACTCAATTGATAACCGAGTTCACCAACAAGATCAGAAAGGATCTTTTCCATCCTGGCCGTTTTACTAATTTTTCAAGGACCAGGTATTTCTGATTTAAGAAGCAGGCGTACACTAGAGCATGAATAGCAACTCGCTATCAATGTCATAGCACAAGAGGTGAAAAGTGTATTGACTGCATCTTTTAACTCAGTTATTAATACAATTTGGATATTAAAGTGAAAAACAATTAGAATATTCTTTTATGATGAATTATATTTACAGGAAGCCAGATCCACCTATTTCTTGTGTTATATATATATTTTTTATTGAAAACCAAATTAAGCACAAGAACTAATGTTGCAACGTAAGGTGTAAATTTGCTTTGCATGTTTTGCTTGGGAATTCCTTGTTTTTGTAAAGTAGGTCCTTGTTATTTGTTCAGGAAATTAACAATAAGATTTTCTCTCGATTTCAGTCTCGCCAAATAATTTTCGCGTCGCGGCGAGTAGTGCGCCCGTGCGCGGTGCGGTGAGAGAAGAAAGGACTTGAAACTTGTCTAAAACGATGTCTCTTTTAGCTGCGACAGTAAACAGCCGTCGGATCATACGAAACGGGCAGCACAATATAACGCAATGCGCATGCGTCAGTTTGGAGAAAATGGCAGCTCGCAGTAGCAACAGGACTTCATGAACTGGTGCCAGAATTTTCCTCAAATTTCGTCAAATGCAAGTTTTGACGTACAAACAGATTTCAAGACAGCTTCATATGTGAGTACTTATTACATGGGCAAAATAACATCCAGTGTGTGTAACGGAGGGAGTCAGATGCAGAGGGACAACTTCGCCAGGTTCAAAATGACACAAGAACGTGGCGTAGTTTACAAGCCACGTTCACGGGTCTACCCGAAGCATAGCCCCGCGAGCAGTGCTTCGGTTTCCGGAACCTTAGCCCTGTGTTCTGCTATACACCAAATCTGTGGCAAACTCACGCAAATGAAATTTGGCCCACGGCTCTGATATTTGCTCAATAGGTGCACTCACCCCAGTTTATAAATATTCCGAAGAGTACGCATCGATCCGATGTCTAGTTTCGGTGAAATCGTGGGGACAGTTTGAGACCTTACTTACGATGAAATTCACATTCTTTGACCAAAAATCAAATATGCGCATGCGCGAGGGCGGAGAGGTCAACATAATAGCGCCATCTCGCGACGGCGTCGTCACGTACCAGCTGCACAGCGGCTGTTTCATGAGAGAGCACATCGACTCTATCGCGCGGTACGTTCTATAGATCTACACGTACAGCGCGCGCTGCAGGCGATGCCATGCCGCCAAGCCAGACGTTTGATCATTTTTGACGAGTAAAAGAGGTACTGTAGTCCGTAGGTAGGTAAATGTACGCCACCATAGAGTCGATGTGCTCTCTCATGAAACAGCCGCTGTGCAGCTGGTACGTGACGACGCCGTCGCGAGATGGCGCTATTATGTTGACCTCTCCGCCCTCGCGCATGCGCATATTTGATTTTTGGTCAAAGAATGTGAATTTCATCGTAAGTAAGGTCTCAAACTGTCCCCACGATTTCACCGAAACTATACATCGGATCGATGCGTACTCTTCGGAATATTTATAAACTGGGGTGAGTGCACCTATTGAGCAAATATCAGAGCCGTGGGCCAAATTTCATTTGCGTGAGTTTGCCACAGATTTGGTGTATAGCAGAACACAGGGCTAAGGTTCCGGAAACCGAAGCACTGCTCGCGGGGCTACCCGAAGCACTGCTCGCGGGGCTATCTTAGTTCAGTAAACTTGCTTTTACCTTCGAAAATCAAACAGATGTAGAACGATGTTACTGACGAAATCATAATGAATGCATTCCCTCTTTAAACACAAAGGGAAATCTCGCATTCGGGTGACAATACCCTGCAAATTACTGGCGTTAGAACTTGCTTCCTCAAATTCCTGACTCCATCATGATCATGTTCGTGATATTTCATCCATCATGGCCGCCATAGTGGTACTGTTCGATTAGCTGTCATCGATTGATACGTTGTTAACCTGGTTCACATGATATTTCTGTAGTATCCCAGGTCAAGGTTGACTCAAAGAAGCTAATCGAACGCACATTAGGACAGACATGACGGGTACACACATTTATTGAATAGGTATTTTTAATGACGATTGAACTATTTATAATTTTACATTTCTTTAGATTAATTTTTTTGCTCCCGTAAGTTACACTGCAAAGGTAAAAGAAAGTAGCTTTTACTTTTTGTATTGTAGATTTGTGCAATTTATCAGGAAACACTTCAATTTTCGGGATTCTTTTGTAAACGGACCCCCATCTTTAAAATGAAACGGTCACCGAGCAGACACATTAAAACTTGCTGTTCGCTTGCTTGCACCGGCAGTATGTATAAGTCGGACCTTCCGGATCCTTCCGGATCTTCCGGATCTTTTTCAAAAATTGCTATTTAACGAACAGAAAGTGCCTTGTTTGACTTCTAATTACGCTTACATACCTTTTACCACCATGTACGGCCCCGTTTTTTAATCGTACAGAACATCGCCATTCCACAAAGTGAAATTTCCGAAGAGATACTGATGACCCGTCTTTCCTTCCAATGCATTGTGAAGTGCAGGCCACTAATAAAAAAGAAATTGTTTCTCCTGATTGTTTCCCATGCACGCCGGATCTTTCTTTTGAAATGACCCTTAATCTGTGTAAATTGCCGCTTTTGTTAGTGGGCATGTGTAAACGTTGCCCTTGTCGTCTTTATTGTTCTTGGTTTTACATTTTTCGTGATTTAACTCTGTAGATCATGGTATAGTCCAAGAAACCCAACCATGGAGCCGACTATAACATGCTCACACATACATGTGTACGTTAATGATCATGTAGCCAGCCGGATCCTACCTGTAAAATTTTTAATTTTGAAGAAAACTAGTCGGATAAACTGTGGTAGGTGAATGAAGAGTCATAGTTAACCGCTGTTACATTACATTTAACATAGCGTTTACCACTGTCCGACAATGTGTTTCCAAAGTTACACGTAGTTTATAAGCTCTGCCCATGCACCCGCAGCGGAAGTACAGGAGTACACGCACGCACGATCATTATAGCGAGCCGGATCCTACCTCTAAAAATTTTAATTTTGAAGGAAACTAGTCGGATAAACTGTGGTAGGTGAATGGAGAGTCATAGTTAACCGCTGTTACATTACATTTAACATAGCGTTTACCACTGTCCGACAATGTGTTTCCAAAGTTACACGTAGTTTATAAGCTCTGCCCACACGCAACGGAAGTAGAGGAGTACACGCACGCACCTTAGTGATCATATGTCGAGCCGGATCCTACCTCTAAAATTTTTGATTTTGAAGGAAATGAGTCGGCTAAACTGTGGTAGGTGAGTGAAGAGTCATAGTTAACCGCTGTTACATTACATTTAACATAGCGTTATCCACTGCCCGAAAATATGCTTCCAAAGTTACACGTAGTTTATAAGCTCTGCCCACCCGCAGCGGAAGTAATATATAGTACACGCACGTTAGTGATCATATGGCGAGCCGGATCCTACCTCTAAAATTTTTAATTTTGAAGGAAATTAGTCGGCTAAACTGTGGTAGGTGACTGAAGAGTCATAGTTAACCACTGTTACATTGCATTTAACATAGCGTTTTCCACTGCCCGAAAAGCTGCTTCCAAAGTTACACGTAGTTTATAAGCTCTGCCCACACGCAGCGGAAGTAGAGGAGTACACGCATGCACGTTAGTGATCATATGTCGAGCCGTATCCTACCTCTAAAATTTTTAATTTTGAAGGAAATGAGTCGGCTAAACTGTGGTAGGTGAGTGAAGAGTCATAGTTAATCACTGTTACATTATATTTAACATAGCGTTTTCCACTGTCCGAAAATTTGTTTCCAAAGTTACACGTAGTTTATAAGCTCTGCCCACCCGCAGCGGAAGTATATAGGAGTACACGCACGCACGTTAGTGATCATATGTCGAGCCGGATCCTAGCTCTAAAATTTTTAATTTTGAAGGAAACTAGTCGGATAAACTGTGGTAGGTGAATGAAGAGTCATAGTTAATCACTGTTACATTACATTTAACATAGCGCTTTCTACTGTCCGAAAATTTACTTCCAAAGTTGCACGTTTATGAAAGGCTCGTGCCCTTCGTCGCGTAATGGAAGTTCAGCAGCCCGGCGCACGTATATTGAAAACCGGATCCTACCTCTAAAATGTTTAATTTTGAAGGAAACTAGTCGGCTAAACTGTGGTAGGTGAGTGAAGAGTCATAGTTAATCACTGTTACATTACATTTAACATAGCGTTATCCACTGTCCGAAAATTTGTTTCCAAAGTTACACGTAGTTTATAATCGCTGCCCACACGCAGCGGAAGTAAAGGAGTACACGCACGCACGTTAGTGATCATATGTCGAGCCGGATCCTAGCTTTAAAATTATTAATTTTGAAGGAAACTAGTCGGATAAACTGTGGTAGGTGAGTGAAGAGTCATAGTTAATCACTGTTACATTATATTTAACATAGCGTTTTCCACTGTCCGAAGATTTGTTTCCAAAGTTACACGTAGTTTATAAGCTCTGCCCACCCGCAGCGGAAGTATATAGGAGTACACGCACGCACGTTAGTGATCATATGTCGAGCCGGATCCTACCTCTAAAATTTTTAATTTTGAAGGAAATGAGTCGGCTAAACTGTGGTAGGTGAGTGAAGAGTCATAGTTAATCACTGTTACATTACATTTAACATAGCGTTTTCCACTGTCCGAAAATTTGCTTCCAAAGTTACACGTAGTTTATAAGCTCTGCCCACCCAAAGCGGAAGTATAGGAGTACACGCATACACGCACGTTAGTAATCATATAGCGAGCCGGATCCTACCTCTAAAATTTTTACTTTTGAAGGAAATTAGTCGGCTAAACTGTGGCAGGTGAGTGAAGAGTCATAGTTAACCACTGTTACATTACATTTAACATAGCGCTTTTCACTGTCCGAAAATTTGCTTCCGAAGTTGCACGTTTATGAAAGGCTCGTGCCGTCCGTCGCGTAATGGAAGTATAGCAGCCCGGCGCACGTATATTGAAAGCCGGATCCTACCTCTAAAATGTTCAATTTGGAAGGAAATTAGTCAGCTAAACTGTGGTAGGTGACTGAAGGGTCATAGGTAACCCTTGTTACATTACATTTAACATAGCGTTATCCTCTGTCCAAAAATTTGCTTCCAAAGTTACACGTATAGTTTATAAACTCTGCCCACACGCAGCGGAATAGGAGTAGGCCTATACACCCAAGTTAGTGATCATATGGCGAGCCGGATCCTACCTTTAAAATTCTAAACTTTCACAGAAATTAGCCGGCTGAACTGTGGAAGGTGTATCAAGAGTTATAGTTAACTCCTGTTAAATTACACTAACATCGTTTTTCATTGTCCGAAAATTTGCTTCCAAAGTTACACGTAGGCCTAGTTTATAAGCTCTATGCCAACACGCAACGGAAGAAATATTGGACCAAGTTAGTGGTCATATGGCGATCCGGATCCCACCTCTAAAATTTTAAATTTTGAAGGAAATTACTCGGCTAAACTGTGTAGGTGAGTGAAGAGTCACCCTAAAATCGTGCGATAATTGTACGCATGTCGTAGGACAGTCGTACGACATGGCCACGAGCGAAAAAAATACCCAAGACAACATTTTGACTTTGATCCAGACCAAAACCTCACGACAGTCCTCTACGACGCTATTTTTCGTCGCAGGACACCAAAATATCGTAGCAGCCCCACCCTCATTATTCATTTTTGTCGGCAAAATCATGCTACTGTCGGGAAATTCATGGCGTTGTCGACAAAATAATTTAATAAATGGAAGAATTAAAGTGACAGCACTGCTCATCAAAACGCTATACGGATATCGGCACAATGCTATTACGGCGCTGTTAATGCGTACATTATTATTATTATGTGTTTTCCCGCGAGAAAATTTAAAAATCAATGCATGGTTTTTGTGAATGGTAAAAAAAATCATCTTCTACAAAAATCTTCTCCGACAAAAGTACCATATGATTGTAAACGGGAGAATCGTGTGGTGCATTGCTACCAACACTTTTAGTCGAGCTTTTCTTGTCAACTCGTGAAGTAAAATTTGGGGAAACTGCAAATTATTTAAACCATAGTAATCTGACAGCTTTGGGACAATGAAAAATGGGACATATTATGCCATTCCACCTGGTAGTTGTTTGAACTAGATATCCGTTTGAGTATGACGTTACAAAGATTTCAGTCTTCCTGATTAGAAAATCTACTCAAACTACTGCACCTAGCTGACCCTTTATTGTCTAGACTAGTTATTTTTGACTAAGTTTCTTTTAGAGTGTAAAGCGGGCCTCCCACTGTGCGATTTTGGCCACGAATTTCCTACGATTAAGTACGATTGTGTGTAGAGTCTATAGATAGTCTCTGGTAATCGTACCAATTCGTAGGAAATTCGTGAAAAAAATCGCACAGTGGGAGGCCCGCTTAAAGGGGGCCTCCCACTGTGCGATATTTGCCACGAATTTCCTACGAATTGGTACGATTTGTTACGATTACCAGAGACTGTCTATATAGACTCTACACACAATCGTACCAAATCGTACCCAATCTAATTTCCTACGAATTGGTACGATTATCGGAGACTGCCTATAGACTCTACACACAATCGTACCCATTCGTAGCTAATTCGTGGCAAAAATCGCACAGTGGGAGGCCTACCACTGTGCGATTTTTGCCACGAATTTCCTACGAATTGGTACGATTATCGGAGACTGCCTATACACTCTACACACAATCGTACCAAATCGTAGCTAATCGTACCTAATTCGTGGCCGAAATCGCACAGTGGGAGGCCCGCTTAAAGCGGGCCTCCCACTGTGCGATTTTGGCCACGAATTTCCTACGATTGGGTACGACTTGGTACGATTGTGTGTAGAGTCTATAGACAGTCTCTGGTAATCGTATACCAATTCGTAGGAAATTCGTGGCAAAAATCGCACAGAAAAGTAGGCCTATAAGGAATTATTGCGTCAGTCCAAATGATGTTAAGTATACATTTTCCACATTCACGACGTGGTATGCACCATATAAGTGCGTTTCCCGAAGACACACTAAATCTCTTAGCGTGCTCGGGGAACCGACGACCTGGCCTCCTGCATGCCAGGCAGCACTCGACCATCGAGCATGCCGATGGCAAATGGCGGGTTCGATGGTCCTACAGCGGGTGACTGCATGTAATTTACGTGAGGTTTTGCTGTTCGTAATTTTGGTCACAAAGTAACTATAATACACGGTTTTAACGGCTCCCCGGACGTGCTATAGGGCCTACGGATGTTAATCATGTTGCCGAAAGTCTGGTCATATACCGTTAAAATGACAACGTCGATATTCAATTTGGACACGTTCTATGTAAAAGAGCATAAACGACAGCTCGTTTTCAAGTGATAATTTCACTCTTTTTAGTGGATATTTTACTCATTTAGAGTGTGTTTTAACTCTCTTATAGAGTGAAAAAGCACTCTAAAAGAGCGAAATATTCACTCCAAAACGAGCTGTCTCTTATATGGCTCTTAAAAGAATGGTTTTCACCCTTTGACATTTAGAGAGCTACCTGCTTTTTGCTGAAGCGAAACGTTAGACAAGGTTGGCATATTTTATGAACGTTGCTGAACGTGTTACGTTAATGGAACAAATACCGGCTGTGAACAGAGAAAGGAACATTTCCAGACCACAGCCAGGAAAGTGACGTCAAACGTGCCTCGTCGTCCCTGTTCGATAACAAGAACAATGTTATATACGTGTAGAAAGGAAATTATTTAAAATTGTTGAATTCTGCCTTAAGTACCACCCTGAAAAGGTGAATGAAGGACCCAAACATTGCAAGAGAGTTCCAAGCTGAACTTGGTGGAAGGTTCGCATCCCTGTTGTTGCTGGATGGTAGCAGACAGAAGGATTCAAGAAGTGCATGAATGAATCGGCAATGAAAGTTTTGGGGAAGAAGAAGACCGGCAAGAAATCATGGATCACAGAAGAAGTTTGGAAAAAGTGTAATAAGCGCAAAGAATTCTGACAAGCGATAGGAAGCGCGGAAACTCTGCTGTAATTGAAGATAATAATGGAAAGATTCTCAGGATGAAAGAAAAGAAGTAGATACAGTTGTTGTCAGAAGTTTACATATACAACTGTGTTACAACTGGTGTTCTTAAACTTGCGTTGTCACCATTTTTGTAACATTCTTTACTAAAGTAGTGATTTTTTGGAATTTCTCACGCGCTTGCAGTACTTAAAACATAGCTTGCACACCTTGCAATGGTTCGGGTAGCCCTGTTTACTATGAGTGATGATAGTAGTGGTGTACATGTATGTAGACTTCAACTGTATATGGTATGTACATTCTGAGTGTGGCACCTTGAAAAAAAAAATTTTTGATAATTTTCTGGAAACATAAAAATTATTTTTAAAATTAGACATCAACGAAAAAAATTGACCAACGTTTAGTTATCGAAAAATTGCTGTCAATATTTATAATTATTTGCCAATAATTCAAGGCGTAGACCTGCTCAAGTCTGACCTCCCGTGCTTGGTCTGCAACGCGCAGCGCACAATGCGACCTCCATACCGATGGCCATGCCAAATATTCTGAGACAGAAGAAAAGAGATCTGACAGACCACCAGTCCAGAGGGCGCGCCGCATACCAAAAAAACCCGGCGTTTTTCGCAGGGTTGCCGAAGCCTAAAATACAAAGTATGATGTTTTGTCGTTAAAATAAATAAAATGCTTTAAAAATTCGTTCGGAGGAAAACGTCAACCAAATTTGCTGAGAAGCACGGACAATATACTAAATAGATGGCGAAAGTACTGCGATGAACTCTACAACTATGCATCCGATAAAAATATATTTATTAAACTATAATTATTGTTTGTTACGTCGACAAAAACCACGATGTTTGGTTTTGATATATTTGTTTTAGTGTGAGCCATGTCAGAGATGTCAACTTATATGTCTGTTTTGGCCGAATCCGTTATATTATGAGATAAACACATGCAGGGCTTTTCCGCATTATTACAATTAAAATAAAATTTTAGGGTCATTGGTCATTATCCTTTTTTGTGTTAATCCAAGCCAATTGCACGTCCAAGATAAAACGCATTAATCCCGTCATAGTATATCTCACCACTTTCAAAACGCAGGCGAACATCCGATTGACCAATAGGAAACGAAGTCAAATATCATCAACTTTATTGTTATGCCTGACCACATAATGCCAATGACCTCATCGTGGTATCTCTTGCCACTTTTAAATTATAGGCCAACATCTGTTTGACCAATAGGAAACGAGGTCGGAGGACATATAGTCTTCAATCTTTGTACAGCCTGACCATACCCAACCATACATGTAATGCCACTGTCCCATTCTGGTATGTTTTACCATGTATTGTGGGCCAACATCTGTTTGAAAAATAAGGAGCGAGGTCAAAGATCATCGTCTTAATTTGTGTGCAGCTTTACCATATCCAACCATAATTTCATACTGGTGTCTCTTAAGCCCCCGTCACACTTATTGGAATTAGCAGGAATCAAGCAGAACCAGCCGAAATGAAAACTTTTCAAATTTCGTGCCACATTCGGGCGGGAATTTCAAACTGACCAACATTCTTACAGCTTTGTAAGAATGCCGTTCGAATACTTAGAATGCGCTTCGAACCCGCCTCAATGATTCTTGCACATTCCGGGTGTATTAGCTTTCGAACGCAGTTCAAATGTAGTTGGAAAACAGTAGGAATACCTAGAATGCTGTTAGAATTAAGAATATTAAGAATGCACTTCGAATGCCGTACGAGTGCGGTTCGATTGCTGCCCGAATACCACCCGAAGTCTGGTTAGAAGGTGCCTCGAATGCTGTACGAATTCACCTCAAATGCAGTCAGAACGCTCCCGGAATAGCCGCCGAATATGTTTCGAACGTCTAAGAATTCAAAGAGAATGCAGCTCGAATACTTAGAATGTACTTTGAATGTGCTTAGAATGTAACACGAATGTCCCGAGTGTACAAGAATGCCACCGGAATGGTCCCCGATAGGGTATCAAACGCTGCCGAATCTAGCATTTTCATCAGTCTCAGCCATGGACCCCCTGGACCATGTTGCTTTGCGGCAGATAGCCGCGTTTTTATCCGATTCGGTGGTGTTCTGAATTACGTCCGGACTCATTCAAGGGCCAATCGTTCCGACTGCATTCGAGATGTATTCGAGCGGCAATCGAAATATTCAGAGGCATTCGAAGTGCATTCCAGCTGAACTATTTTAATATCGAAATAGATTCCGGCAGCAATCGAGATGCACTCGAGGTGCATTCCGGCTCATTCGAGGCACATTCGGGACATTCTGGCAGGATTGCCATGGCTTGCCGGCCATTTCGATTTTTCCCTCTAACGCGATCAGAATGTTTCGAATTCTGTTGGAATGCCGTAAGAATATTTATAATGCAGTTAGAATACACTTCGAATGCCGTTCGATATTTCTCCTCTTCGAATGCACCTCGAATGTTTTGAGCATGAGCAAAACATTCGGGCCGGCCACAAGAATGGGCCCAAATGTTTGGAATGCACTCAGAATGCAGTCATAATTTTCAAAATGCACTTCGAATATCCCGGAATATACGAATAATTGTTATTCCGACGGCATTCCGGCTCATTCCCCCTCTAGTGTGACTGTTGGGTATTGCCACTTTCAAATTATAGGCTAACACTTGTTTGACCAAAAGGAAACGAGGTCAAAAAATGATCGTTTTAATTGTTGGACAGTTTGACCATAGGTCTATATACGCGTGTGGGCAGAGCTTATAAAGTACGTGTAACTTTGGAAGCAAATCTTAGTGGATAACGCTATGTTAAATGTAATGTTACAAGGGTTAACTATAACTCTTGACACACCTTCCACGATTTAGCCAACTAAATTCCTTCAAAATTAAAAATTTTAGAGGTAGGATCCGGCTCGCTAAGATCACTAACGTGCGTGTACTCATATATTACTTCCGATGCGTGTGGGCATATAAGCTATACGTGTAACTTTGGAAGCACATTTTCGGACAGTGGATAACGATATGTTAAATGTATTGTAACAAGGGTTAACTATGACTCTTCAGTCACCTACCACAGTTTAGCCGACTAATTTCCTTCAAAATTGAAAATGTTAGAGGTAGGATCCGGCTCGCCATATGATCACTAACGTGCGTGTACTATATATTACTTCCGCTGCGGGTGGGCAGAGCTTATAAACTACGTGTAACTTTGGAAGCATATTTTCGGGCAGTGGAAAACGCTATGTTAAATGTAATGTAACAGCGGTTAACTATGACTCTTCACTCACCTACCACAGTTTAGCCGACTCATTTCCTTCAAAATTGAAAATTTTACAGGTAGGATCCGGCTCGCCATAAATCACCAACGTGCGTGCGTGTATACTCCTATACTTCCGCTGCGGGTGGGCAGAGCTTATAAATTACGTGTAAATTTGCAAGCAGATTTCCGGGCAGTGGAAAGCGCTATGTTAAATGCAATGTAACAGTGGTTAACTATGACTCTTCAGTCACCTACCACAGTTTAGCCGACTAATTTCCTTCAAAATTTAAAATGTTAGAGGTAGGATCCGGCTTTCAATATACGTGCGCCGGGCTGCTAGCTGAACTTCCATTACGCGACAGAGGGCACGAGCCTTTCATAAACGAGCAACTTTGGAAACAAATTTTTGGACAGTGGAAAACGCTATGTTATATGTAATGTAACAGCGGTTAACTATGACTCTTCATTCACCTACCACAGTTTATCCGACTAGTTTCCTTCAAAATTAAACATTTTGGAGGTAGGATCCGGCTCGCCATAATGATCACTAACGTGCGTGCGTGTACTCCTATACTTCCGCTGCGGGTGCATGGGCAGAGCTTATAAACTACGTGTAACTTTGGAAGCAAATTTTCGGACATCGGAAAACGCTATGTTAAATGTAATGTAACAGCGGTTAACTATGACTCTTCACTCACCTACCACAGTTTAGCCGACTCATTTCCTTCAAAATTAAAAATTTTAGAGGTAGGATCCGGCTCGACATATGATCACTAACGTGCGTGCGTGTACTCCTATATACTTCCGCTGCGGGTGGGCAGAGCTTATAAACTACGTGTAACTTTGGAAGCAGCTTTTCGGACAGTGGAAAACGCTATGTTAAATGTAATGTAACAGTGATTAACTATGACTCTTCACTCACCTACCACAGTTTAGCCGACTAGTTTCCTTCAAAATTAAACATTTTAGAGGTAGGATCCGGTTTTCAATATACGTGCGCCGGGCTGCTGAACTTCCATTACGCGACGAAGGGCACGAGCCTTTCATAAACGTGCAACTTTGGAAGCAAATTTTCGGACAGTAGAAAGCGCTATGTTAAATGTAATGTAACAGTGATTAACTATGACTCTTCATTCACCTACCACAGTTTATCCGACTAGTTTCCTTCAAAATTAAAAATTTTAGAGCTAGGATCCGGCTCGACATATGATCACTAACGTGCGTGCGTGTACTCCTATATACTTCCGCTGCGGGTGGGCAGAGCTTATAAACTACGTGTAACTTTGGAAGCAGCTTTTCGGACAGTGGAAAACGCTATGTTAAATGTAATGTAACAGTGATTAACTATGACTCTTCACTCACCTACCACAGTTTAGCCGACTCATTTCCTTCAAAATTAAAAATTTTAGAGGTAGGATCCGGCTCGCCATATGATCAATAACGTGCGTGTAGGCCTACTATATATTACTTCCGCTGCGGGTGGGCAGAGCTTATAAACTACGTGTAACTTTGGAAGCATATTTTCGGACAGTGGAAAACGCTATGTTAAATATAATGTAACAGTGATTAACTATGACTCTTCACTCAGCTACCACAGTTTAGCCGACTAATTTCCTTCAAAATTAACAATGTTAGATGTAGGATCCGGCTCGCTATATGATCACCAACGTGCGTGCGTGTACTCCTACTTCCGCTGCGGGTGGGCAGAGCTTATAAACTAGGTGCAACTTTGGAAGCAAATTTTCGGACAGTGGATAACGCTATGTTAAATGTAATGTAACAAGGGTTACCTATGACCCTTCAGTCACCTACCACAGTTTAGCTGACTAATTTCCTTCCAAATTGAACATTTTAGAGGTAGGATCCGGCTTTCAATATACGTGCGCCGGGCTGCTATACTTCCATTACGCGACGGACGGCACGAGCCTTTCATAAACGTGCAACTTCGGAAGCAAATTTTCAGACAGTGAAAAGCGCTATGTTAAATGTAATGTAACAGTGGTTAACTATGACTCTTCACTCACCTGCCACAGTTTAGCCGACTAATTTCCTTCAAAATTAAAAATTTTAGAGCTAGGATCCGGCTCGACATATGATCACTAACGTGCGTGCGTGTACTCCTTTACTTCCGCTGCGTGTGGGCAGCGATTATAAACTACGTGTAACTTTGGAAACAAATTTTCGGACAGTGGATAACGCTATGTTAAATGTAATGTAACAGTGATTAACTATGACTCTTCACTCACCTACCACAGTTTAGCCGACTCATTTCCTTCAAAATTAAAAATTTTAGAGGTAGGATCCGGCTCGACATATGATCACTAACGTGCGTGCGTGTACTCCTATATACTTCCGCTGCGTGTGGGCAGCGATTATAAACTACGTGTAACTTTGGAAACAAATTTTTCGGACAGTGGAAAACGCTATGTTAAATGTAATGTAACAGTGATTAACTATGACTCTTCACTCACCTACCACAGTTTAGCCGACTCATTTCCTTCAAAATTAAAAATTTTAGAGGTAGGATCCGGCTCGACATATGATCACTAACGTGCGTGCGTGTACTCCTATATACTTCCGCTGCGTGTGGGCAGCGATTATAAACTACGTGTAACTTTGGAAACAAATTTTCGGACAGTGGAAAACGCTATGTTAAATGTAATGTAACAGTGATTAACTATGACTCTTCACTCACCTACCACAGTTTAGCCGACTAGTTTCCTTCAAAATTAAACATTTTAGAGGTAGGATCCGGTTTTCAATATACGTGCGCCGGGCTGCTGAACTTCCATTACGCGACGAAGGGCACGAGCCTTTCATAAACGTGCAACTTTGGAAGCAAATTTTCGGACAGTAGAAAGCGCTATGTTAAATGTAATGTAACAGTGATTAACTATGACTCTTCATTCACCTACCACAGTTTATCCGACTAGTTTCCTTCAAAATTAAAAATTTTAGAGCTAGGATCCGGCTCGACATATGATCACTAACGTGCGTGCGTGTACTCCTATATACTTCCGCTGCGGGTGGGCAGAGCTTATAAACTACGTGTAACTTTGGAAGCAGCTTTTCGGACAGTGGAAAACGCTATGTTAAATGTAATGTAACAGTGATTAACTATGACTCTTCACTCACCTACCACAGTTTAGCCGACTCATTTCCTTCAAAATTAAAAATTTTAGAGGTAGGATCCGGCTCGCCATATGATCACTAACGTGCGTGTAGGCCTACTATATATTACTTCCGCTGCGGGTGGGCAGAGCTTATAAACTACGTGTAACTTTGGAAGCATATTTTCGGACAGTGGAAAACGCTATGTTAAATATAATGTAACAGTGATTAACTATGACTCTTCACTCAGCTACCATAGTTTAGCCGACTAATTTCCTTCAAAATTAACAATGTTAGATGTAGGATCCGGCTCGCTATATGATCACCAACGTGCGTGCGTGTACTCCTACTTCCGCTGCGGGTGGGCAGAGCTTATAAACTAGGTGCAACTTTGGAAGCAAATTTTCGGACAGTGGATAACGCTATGTTAAATGTAATGTAACAAGGGTTACCTATGACCCTTCAGTCACCTACCACAGTTTAGCTGACTAATTTCCTTCCAAATTGAACATTTTAGAGGTAGGATCCGGCTTTCAATATACGTGCGCCGGGCTGCTATACTTCCATTACGCGACGGACGGCACGAGCCTTTCATAAACGTGCAACTTCGGAAGCAAATTTTCGGACAGTGAAAAGCGCTATGTTAAATGTAATGTAACAGTGGTTAACTATGACTCTTCACTCACCTGCCACAGTTTAGCCGACTAATTTCCTTCAAAAGTAAAAATTTTAGAGGTAGGATCCGGCTCGCTATATGATTACTAACGTGCGTGTATGCGTGTACTCCTATACTTCCGCTTTGGGTGGGCAGAGCTTATAAACTACGTGTAACTTTGGAAGCAAATTTTCGGACAGTGGAAAACGCTATGTTAAATGTAATGTAACAGTGATTAACTATGACTCTTCACTCACCTACCACAGTTTAGCCGACTCATTTCCTTCAAAATTAAAAATTTTAGAGGTAGGATCCGGCTCGACATATGATCACTAACGTGCGTGCGTGTACTCCTATATACTTCCGCTGCGGGTGGGCAGAGCTTATAAACTACGTGTAACTTTGGAAACAAATTTTCGGACAGTGGAAAACGCTATGTTAAATATAATGTAACAGTGATTAACTATGACTCTTCACTCACCTACCACAGTTTATCCGACTAGTTTCCTTCAAAATTAAAAATTTTAGAGCTAGGATCCGGCTCGACATATGATCACTAACGTGCGTGCGTGTACTCCTTTACTTCCGCTGCGTGTGGGCAGCGATTATAAACTACGTGTAACTTTGGAAACAAATTTTCGGACAGTGGATAACGCTATGTTAAATGTAATGTAACAGTGATTAACTATGACTCTTCACTCACCTACCACAGTTTAGCCGACTCATTTCCTTCAAAATTAAAAATTTTTGAGGTAGGATCCGGCTCGACATATGATCACTAACGTGCGTGCGTGTACTCCTATATACTTCCGCTGCGTGTGGGCAGCGATTATAAACTACGTGTAACTTTGGAAACAAATTTTCGGACAGTGGAAAACGCTATGTTAAATGTAATGTAACAGTGATTAACTATGACTCTTCACTCACCTACCACAGTTTAGCCGACTCATTTCCTTCAAAATTAAAAATTTTAGAGGTAGGATCCGGCTCGACATATGATCACTAACGTGCGTGCGTGTACTCCTATATACTTCCGCTGCGTGTGGGCAGCGATTATAAACTACGTGTAACTTTGGAAACAAATTTTCGGACAGTGGAAAACGCTATGTTAAATGTAATGTAACAGTGATTAACTATGACTCTTCACTCACCTACCACAGTTTAGCCGACTAGTTTCCTTCAAAATTAAACATTTTAGAGGTAGGATCCGGTTTTCAATATACGTGCGCCGGGCTGCTGAACTTCCATTACGCGACGAAGGGCACGAGCCTTTCATAAACGTGCAACTTTGGAAGCAAATTTTCGGACAGTAGAAAGCGCTATGTTAAATGTAATGTAACAGTGATTAACTATGACTCTTCATTCACCTACCACAGTTTATCCGACTAGTTTCCTTCAAAAAAATTAAAAATTTTAGAGCTAGGATCCGGCTCGACATATGATCACTAACGTGCGTGCGTGTACTCCTATATACTTCCGCTGCGGGTGGGCAGAGCTTATAAACTACGTGTAACTTTGGAAGCAGCTTTTCGGACAGTGGAAAACGCTATGTTAAATGTAATGTAACAGTGATTAACTATGACTCTTCACTCACCTACCACAGTTTAGCCGACTCATTTCCTTCAAAATTAAAAATGTTAGAGGTAGGATCCGGCTCGCCATATGATCACTAACGTGCGTGTAGGCCTACTATATATTACTTCCGCTGCGGGTGGGCAGAGCTTATAAACTACGTGTAACTTTGGAAGCATATTTTCGGGCAGTGGATAACGCTATGTTAAATGTAATGTAACAGCAGTTAACTATGACTCTTCACTCACCTACCACAGTTTAGCCGACTCATTTCCTTCAAAATCAAAAATTTTAGAGGTAGGATCCGGCTCGACATATGATCACTAAGGTGCGTGCGTGTACTCCTCTACTTCCGTTGCGTGTGGACAGAGCTTATAAACTACGTGTAACTTTGGAAACACATTGTCGGACAGTGGTAAACGCTATGTTAAATGTAATGTAACAGCGGTTAACTATGACTCTTCATTCACCTACCACAGTTTATCCGACTAGTTTTCTTCAAAATTAAAAATTTTACAGGTAGGATCCGGCTGGCTACATGATCATTAACGTATACATGTATGTGTGAGCATGTTATAGTCGGCTCCATGGTTGGGTTTCTTGGACTATACCATGATCTACAGAGTTAAATCACGAAAAATGTAAAACCAAGAACAATAAAGACGACAAGGGCAACGTTTACACATGCCCACTAACAAAAGCGGCAATTTACACAGATTAAGGGTCATTTCAAAAGAAAGATCCGGCGTGCATGGGAAACAATCAGGAGAAACAATTTCTTTTTTATTAGTGGCCTGCACTTCACAATGCATTGGGAGCATTGACGGGTCAGTATCTCTTCGGAAATTTCACTTTGTGGAATGGCGATGTGCTGTATGATTAAAAAACGGGGCCGTACATGGTGGTAAAAGGTATCTAAGCGTAATTAGAAGTAAAACTAAGCACTTTATGTTCGTTAAATAGCCATTTTTGAATAAGATCCGGAAGATCCGGAAGGATCCGGAGGGTCCGTTTTCCACCCAGACCCCTTGCACCTGTACCTGCTATTTGCTGCTTTGCGTTGTTTACATAGCTACTAAGCGCCTACACAATGTACTTTTTGATTTGTTTTGTTTAGTTTCGTCATCCTCCATGGTTTCGTCAGTATTTCACTGGAGCGCCCATGTCCACACATACCCCAGAATGTCAGTTCATATTTCCAAAGAAGATGCATTCCACAAACGACTTTTGGCAGAATATTTGCGGTTATTAAAAACCTATCCGATTTTAACAAAATCAGTTACAAGGTGAGTGCGGAGTGCGATTGTTCAGTGGCCACGCCCCTCTCAACGATATTGTTTTGAATTTAAAGTTCAGTTTTAACGACATTGATGACGAACCCATTTTACCCAGAGGTGTGGAGATTTTGATACCATATCATGTGTCATATTTTTCTTATTACCATGTCCATTCTGAAATTTCGCACTGAGACGGAGAGGTCTATTGTCAAAAATCTACCAAAGTTTAGTATAAAAGTAAAACTATTCCGGTACTACTGAGGAATACAGGTCAACTTGTACGCGAGCCAACTCGTACGCGTGCCAACTCGTACGCAAGTTGGTCAAGTCGTACACGTGCCAACTCGTACACACGCCAACTCGTACACACACCAACTCGTACGCGTGCCAACTCGTACGCGTGCCAACTCGTACGCGTGCCAACTCGTACTCATCGTTATTTTAACGGAATCATTTTAACGGGATATATGAATTTGTTTTTCCCTGCAGACTGCAATCATGAACCAATTGAAGAACATACTTCTTCCCTGGCCTTCTCTGACCAGCTCCACCCTTTTACAAGTTTTAGAGGCAGGAGACTTAGTTTATGGAATTCGCACGGAGGAAGGAAACCCATTCCCGGTGGGCACGCGATGCCATATGGCTTCCGCGGTCGTCGAGAAATAACTGTATCATCACATCCTCTTCTGATCGCCCCAAACTTTTTCCGATTGTTGGAAACATCTTCCGATTGTTGGAAACATCTTCCGATTGTTGGAAACATCTTCCGATTGTTGGAAACATCTTCCGATTGTTGGAAACATCTTCCGATTGTTGGAAACTTTAATAATAGTGGCATTTTGAAATTAGAATTTTGAACTTTGACACCAGATAGAAATTTAAACTAAATTTCATAACTTGTTTTTCCATTGTATATAACAAAAAAAATAAGAAAGATAAGGAATCATATTATGAAAGCAATTGTATAACTTCTCTAGAATTACATGTAGATCTAATTGCATTAAACAATATTTACATGTAGGCCTACATGTAGGCTCAGTTGTACTGTGCTGTATAACTTTTCCTGCTGTTTGATATTAATTATACCTGTCCAAAATAATGTACTGTTTACTGTAAGAAATTGCAGAATCATCGTAATATTTTTAAGAGTATAAATTTGTTATGAATTGATTTGTTATGACTTCCTCGCCCCCTCAACAATAAAATAAAAATATAATAATAATAATGAAAACGAACATTGTAATTATATTGCCGGACCGGTGTACGAGTTGGCCGGCGTACGAGTTGGCACGCGTACGAGTTGGTCGGCGTACGAGTTGGTCGGCGTACGAGTTGGCACGCGTACGAGTTGGTTGCGTACGAGTTGGCACGCGTACGAGTTGACCAGCTTCGCTACTGAGTACTACTGCCTACAATACATTACACATAAAAACTGTGTACTGCATAGCCCGAATGCCTCTGGCCGCACACTTAAAGGTACATGTATGTGTGACGGCTAGCGGTAGACCTTCCCCAGCAGCCGGACTTTTTTGGGCGCGTAGAAATTCGCATTGGGCGGGCTACGTACGCGCCTGAAGCAATAACAATATGCCTAAAAGGCCGCCGCCATTTTTGAAACGGAAATGGAGGAACGATATTTCTGGAACTTGCAGAATGACCGTATCCACGGGCTGTTAATAATCGTCCTTTCAGTGAATGCTACACTTGAGTCCTGTCGTCTTTAGAACATGGTGTCAGAAATTAGCTGAATCCAGTGCCATTACCGCAAAGAACTGGCAAAATCTTCGGCAATCTAGGTGAACAGATCACAAGGCATCCGTCGGCAGCACAGACTGATCCTGTCATACACGGTAGGCTGTGCAAGCGATCGATAAACTGTACAATTTTCACGCGGAGTTTCCGCCATTAAACATGTACGTATACATTGCACGTTGAGTTCACGCCATTGTCGTCAACGTGCGTTTCGCTGTAAACTACGGAGGCCTGTAACGGACACATCGCAGTGTACATTACGCACTGCACTGCATGGCGCACTCGGTCATTCCCCCACCGGCGAAAATGGACATGAAAGGAGACCAGGTTTCCGACTGGCATTTTTTCAAGGCAAGTTGGCAGAACTATCTAGTGGCCACAGAACCGGATAAGAAAGATACTTCCATCCATGTGGCTACATTACTCACAGTTATGGGGATTGAGTGCTATGAAGTGTACGAAAACCTGCCACTAACAGTGGAACAGAGAAAGTCACCACAGCAAATCCTAACCAGCCTTGGAGCTCATTTTGACCCTAAACGCAATGTGGTGTACGAACGATTCATGTACAACTCCTGTAACTGTAAGCAGGAGCCCAAGGAAAACATTGACACTTTCTTGAACAGGCTGAGAAAGTTGGAAACCACATGCAATTATGGAGCGCTTCTCGATGAAATGCTCCGAGACAGGCTGGTCATAGGAGTAGTAGGCAACAGCATCCGTGCTCGTCTGCTGCGTGAGTCAACACTGACATTGCAGAAAGCCATAGACATATGCCGCAGCAGTGAACAGGCAGCAATCCACCTTCAGCAGATGGATCCGGTAGAGGCAGAAACAGCTCACTTTGTGAAAAACAAGCAGCGGACACTGAAATCTGGAAAAGACAGCAAGCCTCCGAACAACAATTGCAAGTACTGTGGCAAATCACACAGCAAAGGCAAGTGCCCAGCCTACGGGACAACTTGCTCTAAGTGCCAAAAACGCAACCACTATGCGCAGGTTTGCCAGTCATCGGGCACAAACCGCACCAAACGTCAGCCACAGAAATTCACACAGAAGCTCCACCAATTGGATTGAGACGAAAGCGGCAGTGACGAAACCTCCGGTGCCATCAAAGACTAAACTGAAACTGTACAATGGCACAATCATTCATCCCGTTGGAGCTGCCAGCTTGAGATGCCAGATCAAAGGGGTCACCAGGAAAATCCACTTCGAGATCGTGGAGGATGCCCCCTCATCTCTGCTGTCAGGTAAAGCAGCAGAAGCTCTGGGACTTATGCAGTTCGCACAGGAGTGCTTATAGTGCATGCAGTGACAGAATCACCGACTCAAACCAAGGAACAGGTCCTCAGTGAGTACAAAGACGTATTCACTGGTCTTGGTCGGCTACCAGGTTACTACCACAAGGACATTGATCACAGTGTCACTCCAACGCAGAACACCAGGCGCAGAGTACCCATCCTGGTGCGGGCAGAGCTGAAACGAAAGCCCAAGGCACCATTGCCCGGGTGACTGAGCCTACCAAGTGGATCCACAACATGGTAGTCGTCAGAAAGCCAAACAAAATCAGGGTATGCTTGGATCCACACGGCCTGAACAAGGCCATCAAGCGCAACCATTACCCCATTCCCACCGTAGACGAAGTAGCCCTGAGACTGAAGAACGCCAAGCTCTTCTCGGTGGTAGATCATGATGCCAAGGACGGTTTTCTTCAAGTCATCCTTGATGAGCCCTCCAGTTATCTGACAACATTTTGGACGCCTTACAGGCATTACCGCTGGTTGAGGATGCCCTTTGGTATCAGCACCGGAAGAATTCCAGCGCAGGCTCCATGAAGGCCTGGAAAATATCGCAGTGATTGCAGATGACATCCTAGTCTACGGCTCAGGAGAAACGCAGGCTGAAGCAGAAGCCTCACACGATGCCGCATTCACCGCTCTTCTCTCGAGATGCAGAGAGCGGAATCTGAAGCTGAACGCAGCCAAGCTACGGTACAAGCTACCCAGCGTCACATACATGGGACACGTCTTCAGCTCAGACGGACTATCTCCAGACCCGGAGAAAATCAAGGTCATACTCGACATGCCTCGCCCTACAGTCGTCCAGGGAGTGCTGAGACTCATCGGAGTGGTGACCTATCTGGCTAAATTCTTGCCAGAACTGAGCACAGTATGCGAGCCACTCAGATGTCTCACCGACAAAGACGTCATATTTGACTGGTTGACACATCATGACGAGGCCCTTGACAAGATCAAGAAGCTCATCACTAAAGCACCAGTACTGAGCTACTATGATGTCAACCAAGACGTCGCGATCGAGTGTGATAGCTCCGAGTTTGGGCTAGGAGCCGTCATCACACAAAATGGCCGCCCAGTCGCGTACGCCTCACGAGCACTAACGGCCACAGAACGCAACTATGCTCAAATAGAAAAAGAGTGTTTGGCAATCGTATTTGCCACACAGCGCTTTGAGCAATACATCCTAGGCCGCGACAAAGTGCTCGTGCTCACCGACCACAAACCTCTGATGAACGTCTTCAGAAAGCCAATCTTGGTGAGCCCCAAGCGTCTACAACGTATGCGACTCTGCCTACAGAAGTACTCACTACACGTAGAGTACAAGCAGGGTTTGCGAATGTACTTGAGCGATACACTGTCGCGAGCATCGTTGCCAACACGACAAGTCACAGATCAGACACCAGACTATCTGATCTTCTCCGTCACTCAGGAGCAGAAGCTCAATATGGAGTTGGAGAACATCGAACCAACCATCTTCGCCACAGACGAGCGTCTGCAGAGTCAAAAAGGCAACGCTCGCTGACCAAACCCTACAAACAGCTCTCCGTGCAGACATGACAGCAAGGGCACATGCATCTCACATGGGCGTGCAGTACACCACCCACACTGCACGAGACATAATGTACTGGCCACGTATGCACACAGAACTGGTGGAGGCAGTCCAACGCTGCGCAATCTGCCAGGAGTCACAACCAGCTCTCCCCAAGGAACCCCTCATGACACACCAAGTACCCAAGACACCGTGGCAGTTAGTCGCGAGTGACTGTTTTGAGGTCAATGGACAAAACTACTGCGTACTAGAAGACCTCTACTCGGACTACATCGACGTGCGCACTCTGGAAGATATGACTTTCAAATCGCTAATCAAGGAACTGAAGCCAGTGTTTGCCACCCACGGCATTCCTCATACATGTACCTTGATCACAGACAACGGACCAAACTACGTGTCGCGCGAGTTCACACAGTTCGCGAATGAGTGACTTTGAACACACTACCTCAAGCCCCTACAACTCCAAATCCAACGGAAAAGCAGAGTCCGCAGTCAAAATCGCCAAGGGACTTGTGACCAAAGCCGCCAAAGACAACAGTGACGTGTGGAAGGCTATCCGTGAATGGAGGAACACCACTACTCCTGGAATGTCCAGCTCTCCGGCACAGCGCTTAATGTCTCGACGAACGCGCTCATTCCTCCCTTGCAAGAGCCCCAGGTTGTAGAGGCCGTCACCGAGCAAGTCGTGACCAAAAGACAGACAGCTAAACTGTATCACGACAGCACTGCCAAAAGCCTCCCTGATCTGGTTGTTGGACAGCCAGTTCGCGCCAAAACTCGACCCAAGGTTGAAGGCTCCCTATGGACCCCGGGAGTGATAAAAGCCAAAGTTGCGCCACGCAGCTACATCGTAGAAGTCGGTAGCAAATGCTACAGACGCAACCGCATACACCTCAGAGACAGTCGGGAAAATGCGAAACCACTTACAACACCAGTCACATGTGTGAGTGAACCTCAGCTCATGCAACAACCAGCTAAAACTGAGCCACCCAACTCAAGCGCCCCCAGTCCAGTCGCTAAGGCACAAGATGTGCCTTCCGCTCCCACAGACAAACCTCCAGGACTGAACACCAACGCTACCATCACCAGATCCGGTCGTATTTTCAGACCACCAAAGAGACTTAATTATCGAGTCATAAATCTGACTTTGGGACACTCGCCCACAAAGCCTTAGGGCCATAGGCCAACACTTAGTTTAGACAGACTACGCTTGCATGCAGTTTATTGGTTAAAGTTGCTTTTACTAAAGTTGTTCTTAAATTTACCTTATTACTAAGTAGTGTTAAAGGTTAAAAGCTGTTCCAAAAGCGTTCATAGTGTTTGCGGGGTTATTCACAAAAGTTTAGCGTTCTTGATCATTACTGTAACAGACCACAGTTTACACTCAGTCTCAAGTGAAAGTTCAGCAACAACAAAAGACTGTTCCTTATCTTAAGGAAAGGGGATGTTATGGAGTGGCATCACGCGGCCACCGTATCCATATTGTATGATGTTATTACGGGCTGTTAGGAAAAACGTCCTTTCAGTGAATGCTACACTTGAGTCCCGTCATCTTTAGAACAGTCGCCTCTTGGCGAGATGGATGAAGATTTTTGGATTAGGGAACGTGTTTTGGAAAACGTATAATTCCTCTATCTGTAGGTACCCTAACTTTAGTTTAGGATTTATCTCTGTCCTGGGTGAGAAGAAAATCTCGCTCAAAGTATGTAGCAAATTCGCTACAAAAAAGTCCCGCCGCTGGGGAAGGTCTACCACTCTGGCTGTCACACATGATAAGACATGTGTACGTCGCCAGAGGCATTCGGGCTATGCACTGCAGTGATTACACCAACCTTTTTGCTTCCTTTAAAGGGGCTATTGTCCAGATTTTTTCAGAAAATGGATTTTGTTCTAATCTAACAAATAGGCTACCTCACCAATTACTATCCATGGGAAGTGAACGAAAAATTTCCAATTTCCAATTTGGATGTGTGATCACTGCACTGCTTTAATATCATGTTTATGGAATGGATAAATCAGTTTATAAAACATCAGAGTTTTTTTATGATATCCTTGAAGGCTTGAAAATGTACGGATTAAGAGTGCTCACAAAATTTCAGAATTGTAATGAGAAAAAAATTATGAGAAATTATATTGGTACGAAAATCTTAACACCAATGGGAAAAACGGGGGCTCAAAAACGTGATCTGGACACGCTCCTTTAAATGACCCCCGATTTGAAGTACAGATTTGATTGGAAAAACCCAAATACATGTATAGAAAACACCTTTTTGTACTTGAGCCAAGGTGACGGTCTGAAGCAATGGTCAACTCCTCATTGAACAACATGGGTTTGTTTGTGTTTCAGTGGAACTATATCCTCATTGAGCAACGTTATAGCACAGAAGCTATCTGGAGGATGGCAGGCACCAGTGGTGTGGAGAAACGTTGGGGCATTTGCTGCTACAGGGTAGGGCATGAGTGAATTATTATAACAAATGTTCATATACATGTACCATAGACATTTACGCATACCAATTGGCTAAAAGCACGTCACTAGCTTGGGACGATAAAGTGCCCAACTGGTTTTTAACATTTTCTAGTTGGGTCCAGCCTGTGGCGTCCTAGTCAGTTTTTAGCGTGTTTGGAACCCGCACATGCAAACAAGAACCACACTTGCCCAAAAGCAAATTTGACGCACTGTGACAAACAATTACCTGGCTGTGTGCATGCATGTAGTAGCAGGCATCCATCAGTCTCGAGAGGCTATGGAGTTGCGCTCTGGCCGATAGTTCTTGGGCAGTGTCAGGTGTGGCTGTATACACGTAGTCCAATCCGGGAATGGCAGTCCCTCTCGCGGTTGGTGCAGATGAAGGCTGACGCTGGTCTGTCTGTGTGGGTCTTGGCCTTTCTCCTTTGTCTCTTCACCTCGGACATGCTGGGCAAGTGACTCTTCAAAGTTGCTGAGGCCCTCCTGCACCCTCACTCTCCAGGCTGGTCGTTCAGAGGCTGTGGCTTCCTAGGTGTGTGTGTCGATGCCAAGGGCCTTCATGTCTCTTTTACAGACGTCCTTGTAGTGCTGGTGAGGTCTGCCAGTGGGGCGTTTTCCCTGCGCCAGTTCTCTGTAAAGAAGGTCCTTGGGGATCCGGCCACTGTCGATTCGCACGACGTGTCTAAGCAAGTGCACATGTCTTTGTTTTAGCAGGGGGTACCCTGTACATGCCATGCATGCTGGGGATTCCAGGACGGAGTTGTTGGAGACTTGGTCCTGCCAGGTGATACCTACATGTAGGATGCGACGGAGACAGCGCATGTGGAAAGCTTTTAAGCTTGCGTTCCTGTCGCATGCGCAGGATCCAGGACTCACTGCCATACAGAAGGGTGCTCATTATGCAAGCCCTGTACACCTGCATCTTAGTGTGCTCCGTCATCAGCATGCTGTTGTACCACACTATTTGTCAGTCTGGACATGGTGGTATGTAGCTGCCTCGACATGCCTCGCTGAATTGGCTCACGAGTCGCTGTAAGCCTTCAGCTGAGTGGGTGGTGACTGCTGCGTCGTCAGCAAAGTCCTGCAGGCACTTCAGCTGGACTTTGCTCTTATTAGTCTGGAGAGGTTGAAGAGCTTCCCATCAGATCTGGTTCGGAGGTAGATGCCCTCTGTGGCAGATCGGGGAATCGGGTTGGCGTAGCAGTTCTTTCCTCGCCTTCCACCAATCCGAATCCCGTCCGGGTCAGTATGTGGATTGGGTTGTCTCAGTCCCTGCTTGATTCCGTGGGTTTTCCCTACACGTTGGTGTGTGGGGTTTTCCCTCCCACCTCTAAAACTGAGAATTTCTTCCTGTTCTCTCGCACTTCGTGGCTGAGCTGAAGAACCTCCTAGGTAGCTACAGGGCAACGTCTTAAAGTCGACAAATCCTTCAGCAACTAGATCCCTTTAGGGGATCATACGAAAGAAGAAGAAGAAGGACGGCAAAGAATATCCCGAAAAGAGTCGGTGCATGCACGTATACAACACGCGTACGTAATGCACGCGTTCAAACAAAAATAATTTGACGCACAGAACTTTAAACGAACATGAGGTAATACCATACAGTCCTTCAAATTTGTGTTTATTTTGTTCTTGTACATGCAGCTTTTTGTACACAGGCCCAGTCACACATTACTTTTATCGCTGGCTGGAACGTCTCGTCCCAGGCAAGAAGAATACTTCTAAAATCCTCAAGGTGATTGTGGATAGATTCGTTGTCACACCGCCATTCCTTCTGGGATATTTCTACTGCATCAAAAGGTTTGAGGTAAACGCAGTTAAAACTAAAGTTGAATTATATCAGTAACACCAGTACATGTATATGATTATTTTTAAATTAAAAAACAAAACCCACAAAAATTTTACTTTAAAAAAAAGATGTGATCTGGACACGCTCCTTTAAATCCAAAGACGGCAAGTTAACAGATTTCGTTGTCCGTCAGGGCAAGAGCCACAAGGCTTCTGTGGAGTTCATCAAGCTAGCTTACTGGACAGTGCTTAAGATGAATTGGAAAGTGTGGACTATCATACAGTATATCAACATCAACTACGTTCCTCTTCAGGTTGGTAACAGTGTACATGAACAAATAGTAGACAGCTTGTACAGTTCAGTCTCACATGCAGGGCTGTAGTCAAGCCCATCGCAAGTCTGGCAATGATAAAGTTACAAATTCTTCACAAGTCCTTCACAAATTAACACAGGAAGACGTTGAACAGACAAAAGAATGCCTTTATTGTAGTTCATTCGAACTACATGGACCATCCACTTCACCATTATTATGTTTGGAACAGATCAGGATTTATATCTTGACCGATATAGGAAGTCTTTCCTCCCAAACTCCATACATAAGTTCAATGCGGCAGCAAAGCTGTAGTTGTGTGGTCTGGCTCTTTTTATTGTGCAATCTCATATATAGTGTGTTTTTTTTATTGTATATGTATTTTGTGTTTTAATAGTTTTCTGTGCATTGCGTGTTTTTGTATTTGAAAAGGTATTATCTGCTTTTTAACGCAGACGTAATAAAATTGAATTGAATTGAATTACTTGTGAGGATCTCTGATGGACTCAAGCACAGAAAAGCAGCTAAAGTAATTGCATGAAAAAGTGCGTAGCTTACGCAACCTTTGAAAATGTCATAGTCTGCATAAAAACATTGTTGTGCAGCAGACGCAATAAAATGTTGTGCAAAAGCTGTGGTGCATGGACTAAGCATCTTATTAGACTTGAACAGAAGATGTTGGCGAGCATCAAGCCAGGAGAAAGAAGGAGAGCCTGTTACAACCGGTTTTTTTGGACCACATTTTTAATTTACATGACATGACTCGTGACCTGTTCACCAAAAAATTGTTGTGACAGGGCAGTCTGCACATTGAAGATAGTCTGCCCTTAATCAGGGGCCAATTTAATCAAGCTGTTTAGCAGGGGAAAAATCTTTTAAAAAATTGGTTAGCAGTCAAAATTATATACTGTACAACTTGTGTACATGTCTCTTTTTGTTTCATACTGTGCAGTATCGAGTGCTCTTTGCAAGTACCATTGCTTTTTTCTGGAACTTGTACATTGCGGTCATCAGCAAGTAGTATCCTGGAACAAGTAGAAGGCCGTCAACTGACTTGAAGAGCGTTGTAATCAAAGCTTTTACAGGGCTGGCTGTAAGAGGGTGGAAAAGAATGTCATTTTGTGTGGTTTTACCTACCACCATGATTTCTTCGAAAAACAAGTTGTCATTCCTTTGAATAGTTTGCGGGTAATTTGTAGCTCTGTGACAAAACATATGCTACGATGACCCATTGCCTCATCGTAGCTTATGGTGTGTTGCTATGGCAGATGCGCATCGTTGAACTTGAAATTGTAATATACATATCGTAAGCTACGAAGGTTTACCCATCGCAACTCGTGTTATGAAGGATTGTAGCGTTTCGTGAAATCGGCCCCTGGTTACACACGTTTGAGCTGCCAGGCCACCATGACACGTACTGCACAGCTTATTTCAACCTTTGTTAAGGCCTTTTCCCACTACATGTAGTCCAGATCTTGGGGGTGGCCCCGGGGCGACGCGGCGGTAAAAATTTGCCTCGTTTCCCACTTGAAATTCTCACCCCCGGGCCACCCCCGAGATTGCTCTTTCCCCGGGGCGAGTTCAATCCTGCTCGGGACAAGGGTTACAAATTTTGGCCCCGGGGCAAGAACGGTAGTAGTGTGAAACGGCACAGGGCGAGTTCGAAAGCAATGGCGAAGGTCAGTTGAAAGCGCGCTCAGTTCGATTTGCGTGAAGACCATAACAGAAGCGCAACATGAACGCGCATTTAAAACAATTATATCCATGCTATAGAGTACATACGCTGGCATAACGTTTTCAACACGTGCGATTCTGATATTTCATGTCTTTGGAGTTCTATTGTCCAGTATAAATATCTGAAAGGCAGATCTGGGGAATGAGGAAATTCGGAAATTAATTGCCATTTGGGAGCTAGGACGACAAAATACAGAAGCAACTAAAACTGGACAGAATGACGAGAAATTCTACTTGATAGATGCTCGCCCCGGGGACTGACTTGCTCAAGTGGGAAACGAGGGTGCTGATCCCTATGACTATGACATTTTCAAAGTACATTGTATTAAAATAAAACAAAGTGACTTCCTTAAAATTGTAGTTTTGTATGGAAACATTGCGGGTACTATTATAGTATTAACAATTATTATATAAAATGAAGCTTTTGAGCATACAGCACATTTTAATCCAAACCATGCGCACTTAATTAATGCGCGGCAAGTTAAAAAAAGAAAACGCATGTCTAGGGCTAGGAAAAGAATGAAGGTTTTCGACACTATAAATGAAGAAAAATCCTGCATTAATCTTAACAAAAAAAACAAGGAAAAATAAGCTTCATTTGATATAATAATGATATTGAATGTCATTTAGGGTGATATACAAATAATGAATGTTTAAGAGTGCAATGGGAGGAATATTTTCTTTTTCTGCAGCTGCACCATGCATCTGGAACTCTCTACCACTTCATCTTAGATCTTGTCTCTGTACAACAAAATTCAAATCACATCTCAAAACGTATCTCATGTCTCAAATTTAAGGACTAACTTGGTTGTATATTTTGTTTGTTTTTTGTTTGCTGCGCCTTGATTGAATACCCAACAAGGTGGATATATGTGCGCATTACAAGACTTATTATTATTATTATGGGGTGAAAGATGAAATGTTCCATTCAACAATGCGAAGCTGAGTTTAATGGAACATATTCCATCTTTTACCGAATGAAAATATTCCTTCCATGAATTAAAGTATTCATTATTTGTTTTATATAACCTTGTCATCCTACAATTTGTGTTACAAATTATTCAGGCTGCTCTTACCCTTCCAGTTTATTTTGATGTTGGCGGCATCAGAATTGTCCATTAGCCCATTTGCCCAACTATTTCATCGTCCGTCATATTGTACAAAACCCGCCATGTTGATTGCTATAGTTGTAAACAGTTTTTGTGTGAGGGGTCGTCACATTTAATACCCACATGTACAGTGGGTGCAATGGAAAAAATGTATGGAACATACAAAATTGCACGGTTCGTGACGTAGCATTAAATGGATTAAATATTGAACGACACGTGACCTGCTATCGTCCAATCATATTAAATATGTTGTAATGACCAAATCTGTGTGGTTGCTTCAAATGATTTTGTTGACAAAACCGAGAACAATACAAATTTATATTTTAGTGAAAATTTATTCAAATCATGGAGAAATTTACAATAAATTACATTTGATGAAAATCACCACAAAACTAATAAATGTGTTTAACTGTGCTTACAGTAACATCTGTAATCTAGAATATGCATGCAAACTGGGTAAAAATTATCTCGGTATGAACAGGCTGCTTAAAAGCAAAATTACGCAGGAAATGAAGGAAGGGCAATGTATAACACGAAGCACGGTTACCAATATGTGAAGGACAGTGCATCTGTAAAGAATCTGAAAGTACTGGAACTATCGTGCAGAATTATGAGCAGCAAATGCGAAATTCCCAAAATTGTTTGTACCTTAAATTTATTTCTTGAATCCGTAAGATGGTCGTCCTTAAATTGGTAAGTACATGTCAACTCACTAGTACCGAAGATAGAGACCCGTCAACCAAGATCATATCTGTGTACAATAGCTTTTTCTTAATTCTCTCAAAATAAGCAAACATGTAGGTAACTTCACCCCCAAGAACGGCCACAAATAGTGCAACGACATACCCTTTTAAAAAAACCTTGTGTACATTTTACCAAAGACTCATTTTGAGCGTGTTCCTACAGACCGTTATCACGGTGCGGCCATCTTCCCTTTTCTCCTATTAAAATGAACGTAACCAAAGCGAGGCTTGCAGAAAAAAATAGTTTGGTCCCGCTTTGAAATTGTTCATTGTGTGCATCACAATGGTACAGGCATTGCACAATCAAGAGATGAGCGTGCAGGGCGGACTGTGATCTCCACGGGTGATTACACGTGCTATCGCGCGCTAATGCAGACATACTATTCGTGCCCCACACGTACTATGGGGAACAAGACGAAGATGGACGAACCGTGATAAAGGTCTATTGGGAGCATAGGCATTAGGCAGTTTTTGATGTGGTCGATGGACTTCAACGCAGAATGTATATTACCTTTAACATTTATTGAAGTCCTTAAAGGTAATATAGTATACTTGTTTGGTAAACTATTAAATACAGCATGATTTCCACTGGTAATTGAAAACTACCTTGTCGAGAAAAGTACCTTGTAGAAATTTCAGCCACATACACTATGCAGTAATACTTCAGAAAACCTGAAAAATCCAGGTACGGTTTTTGTGCATGAATAAATGGCTCCAAAGATCGCCTACAGGCGATCTTTGGAGATTCAAATAATTGTAATTTTTCTCATGAATAGGGGCAATTTAGACGAAATAATTTCACAGGTTGATTACTACCATTATCATCTTGATAACAAGTAAGCTTAAAGATAATAAATCAGAAATTGTTTTGGAGGGTAATTACCAAACAAGTAGACTACATGTACCTTTAAACTATCGTCCAACTCATGCACTATATGGGGCACCATGGCCGAGTGGCGTAGCATATTAAATCCACAGGTTGTGGGTTCAAATCCCATCGCGAGTCATCCATGGTGCATGCGTTCTTGGGCAAGGCACTTTGCCATTAATTGCCTCTCTCCACCCAGGAGGAAATGGGTACATGTGAAAGTAGTGAAAGTTGATGTTTGATTAGCCCCTGTGCGTATACATGTAAGCTGCACTGGACCGCATACTCCCCAGGGAGTTGAGAAGGATCAAATAATGATATTACTCAGCCCAATGACCAGGGGTAACATGTGAAGTGCATTGAGACTGTGTGAAATGTGCTATATAAGAATTGGACAACATTATTAATATTATGCAAAACATATATAACAGTATTTGTATTTTTGCATATGATCATTGCCTTGTGATACACATGGAGCACATTATAAAATTTGACGCATGTCCATTCAAGAAAAGCTAAGAAAATATCGCTGGTAAACTAAAGACTATGAAACTACATACGTGTGCTTTATTTACAGATTCGTATTGCTTTAATACACTGTAGCAACCATATCCCATGGTAGTGGCGAACAAGTGCTCGACTGACAACTCTTAAATTTACCAAAATCAACTTCGTTTTGTGTGATAAAAATAGCACACTAAAACTGCCCCAAAACACTGTACAATATAGTTCACTATTTTTCCTCAAAAATTTAAAGTCGTATAAAGCAAGCTTGATTACATTAATTACAGTATACATTTGCGAAAGAAAGGAAAACAAATTATCGCAATTGTACGTTGTATTATTTGAGATAAATATTCGACTGTACCCTTGAAAGAATGCACCTTCAAGGTTTTCCCAACATATTTCACAGACATTTTAAGAACAAATAAAACCAATGAATCGACAATTGTCAAATATAGAAACGTGCTTGCATTTTGTTGACTGTTTTCCATAGTGTTGTCATAAGATAGCCAAATATGGGATGAGAGAAAACCCACCTGGTCCTCATCGGGATTCAAACCCCAGACTTCTGACCCACCGGACAGATACTCTACCAGCTGAACTATGAGACACAGTGGTATCCCTCATGTTTTCCTGAGAACCCCGTATGCTTTTCTCTGATGAAGTTGCGGTACCCGCTACTAAATGATTCGAACCGGCTACTCAACACTGGCCAGCTCGGTGGTTGAGTGGTTAAGACGTCTGCCTAGTATGCAGGAGGTTGTGGGTTCGAGTCCCACCCAAGCACGCTACGTTTATCTCATAGTGTCTCGAGGAAGCACCAAGTATACAGTGCGAAGTACAGGGTATTTAAACAAAAAATTAACCCAAATTAAAAGGGATTTTTCACCCACTTCCTGTAATTCCAGAGAATTTGTTTTTACCCAGTTTTGATGAGTAGGTTGTTTGGCACTATTCCTGAAAATATTATTGATTTAGCTTAAATAAGTGAATTTCAAGATATGGCTCATGATTAAGGGCGCCTATACATGACATGACATGTACAAAACTGGCTTGTCCACGTGAGCTTCTTACTACTTTGGAGGTCTTCATTGTGTTCAATCGTGCTTATGACAAATAAGGCTCCCGTGGACAAGCCAGTTTTGTACATGTCGCGTATAATGAGCCATATCTTGAATTCCATTATTTTCCAAGCTAAATCAATAGTGCTCAACAACCTATACTCATCAAAACTGGGTAAAAACAAATTCAGTCTGAAATTACAGGAAGTGGGTGAAAAATCACTTTTAATTTGGGTTAACTTTGTTTTTTAACCACCATGTATAAAGTTAAATCAGATTGGGCAAAACAAACCCTAATTGATATTCAATCTCTCTGACCAAGCCAAATTTCTTGATCACTAGTAACATTTTTTTTCAAAAAAGCTTTATTCGTTGTATGAACTCTTTTTAATATTTACAGTTCCTTTACATAAAATTCTCACCTTTTGGTAATCACAACACAAGGAATGTATTGTAAAATTTTTGTCAAACCCTATACGCACACAGAAAAATAAATGGCAGTTACAATGTTTTATCATTGCTATATCCTGACGTAATATACTTCAGGGTAAATTTTTGCACAGATCCCGGTCTTTTGAGGAATGTTTCTAAATTCAACATGGCAACTTCCAGTGCATGAACCTTGAGCGTGTTTCTAATACGAGCACCGACATTAGGCCTACATGTTTTTTTGCCGGAGACAAATGCTGATTATTTGGCAAGTACGCAGCAGTTGGAATGACGTGCCTTATTAGACATGTGTTAGAGTACATTAACACTGAGCCATTTCGCGAGTAAACCTCGCTTTCAGAAAAAGCAATTAACGTGGACGGAATTCGGAGTAAAACGACGCACTGATAACTGCAGAATCATAAAAACGCTTTCTGCCCGTGTTGATTTTGTGGTTTTTTCTAGTGGACCATTTTACCCCAAATTCTTTCCACATTGCTTTTTCTGAAAGCGACGCGTGTCGAAATTACGCGCAAAATAACTCTGTGAATCTACCCTAATCAACTGTTTCTATACTGGGAAAATACTGTTGCGCGCACCCGCAAAAACCTTATCCGAGCAGTTTTTATCATGCAAGGCTGTTTCTTTTAGAAGGATACCGTTTCCCAAGTGGAAACACGCTCCTTTACTCCTGAAAACATTTGAACTTGCTATTTTGAATTTAGAAAGATTCCTTGCCACTTTAACTTGTTTTTCAAAGAATACTTCCACTTGGCAGTAAATACAGTAATTAATTTAGGTTCAATAGCTGTGCACTGTACTGCATGTGTACAATGTATGGTACACTATAAACAACATGACAGTATTCTTGTAAAAACAATGTGAAAAAGACTACCACACAAGAAGCAGCTTGGTCAATCACACATATAGACCCTTTTCACTGGCGGCCATGAAAGGGGGCAGGTTTTTTAAAATGTAAATTAAGTGACAATAGTGCCTACTTCTTGTGCATGACGCACGTTGACAATGTGACTGCCCCCATCATCCGATCGCGAGATGCCAACTTTCCCGGATTTTAAAGAAGACACGGAAAATAAGCTGATCTCCTTACTTTAGATACATCTATAAATCTCTGGGGTTGTTAAAGGTAGAATACATTATTGGTATCTCGAGGAATCAGAAATGTACACATAATTTACACAATATAAACACGATGACGGTAGAAAACTTGCCCTGAAATGGTTTTGTCTGAAGTGCTCTTTGACTAGTATTTGAGAAATGAGCAAAATAATTATTTTTCGTCTTGCGAGACGTAAATTCATTTTGCCCCAAAACCACCTCGCCCTGGACCACCTCGCCCTAAAGCACTTCGCACAAAGGCCATTTCGCCCCAAAACCACTTTGTCCAAATGCCATCTCGCCCCAAATGCCACTTCGTGCACAGTAGTTCAGGGCGCAGTGTTTTTGGGGCGAAGTGACTGTAAACCATTTTTTGACTGTTTGCTCAAAAGTTAGATGAAGTACGGAGCTGATTTTTGCTCAGGTTGGTTTTAATCTTCAATCACACAGGGGGATGAAACTATTTGTAACGGTTTACCAATCATGTACATGTGTAGACTACCTTTAAGAGACAATACAGGATGGTTCTCTAGTGTCAGGATTCACGAGATCAGTCATTTTCCAGGAAAGCTCTAGCAAAATCTGGGAGGGTTGGCAGCTCTGCATCATGCAAATTTGATTGCAGCGCAAACAACTCTGCTGCGACATTAAATTGACGTTTAAACCAACCTTTAAGCTTCTTCTCGTGTGGTAATCTACAAATACACTTAAGTTGTGGCTGCATGTCACCGCTCGTAACTACTCCTGCTGTAGTAGCTACGAGACCTAGACCGTGACCGGGACCGTGATGAGCGCGACCCCAGGGGACTGCGCGACGACGGCGATCGGCTGTAGGAGTAGCTGTCGTAAGAGAAGTAGGAGCTTTCGCTGGTGGTGGGGCTGGCAGCTGGCGAGCGATGGTAGGGAATGGGGAGTTTACGTGCACTGTGGATAGACAGAGCAACAATGGCGGAATTAGCATCATATATCAATAAATGCAGCATCGTTTAAAATGCAGTAAAATCACTCCACTGCAAAACATGCTTTATTTTCTCTTGCCATACCTCATACATATAAGTTCATAAACAATAGTCCCATTCTATGTGCATGCTAGTACATGTATATACTCGCTATCAAATGCACAGGCATAGTGAAATAATTCCTGGCGTCCCGGCAATTAGTTTACTATGCATGCGCTTTACAAAGTAATCATGGAACTAATTCCCGGGTGTAACGCATATTGCGTGCAGTACTGGTATGTGACAGCACTGCGTGAAACTGCGAGTAACACTGTGCACCCGAGCTACATGTACATGAAACGATGGCTGCACATACACTACTCATAATAAGTTAGGGATATTGGTGTGGTTCAATTTTTTTTCAAATGACTGTTTTCACCAATTTTTGTGACAGGGTGCGACTTTTACTCAGATACAATTATTGTCCAATCATATACAAAATCATTCAAGCGGAATGCACACCTGAATAAAATATCTGCGCACATCCCACAATATCCCTAACTTACATGTATTGTGAGCAATGTATGTACAATTTTACTCATCGTTTTCCTGCGGTCAGTGTTTCTAAACCAGGTTAGAATATGTTTAAGGTATGGCAAAACAAAAATAACATGGTTTATTTTGGGTGATGGTAATATCAGCTCCCCTCGGTATAAGACGTTGATAAAATAGTTCCTTCAGCTTCTCCTCAGCAACTTATTTGCCAACTACTTCCAATACCCTGGGGAGCTAATATCAGCTATCCACCCTCAAACAATGTTACATTTGTATACTATTGCCTCCCCAGCAACAAAAACACACCAAAAAATGATGCTGCTTTTTTTTAGGAGAAAGGTTAGGCTGAAATCTTGGTGTGAGTGAAATCTTGGTCTGTCAAACCACTAGAAAATGGGCTAAAATATGAAGTTAAAGGTAGAATACATGATTGGTATCTTGAGGAATCAGAAATGTTCACAGATTTACACATAACTTACAAAATATAAACACGATGACGGTAGAAAACGTCCCCTGAGATGGTTTTGCCTAAAGTGATAGTCTTTGAGAAATGAGCAAAACAATTATTTTTTGTCTCGCGAGACGTAAATTCATTTCGCCCTAAAACCACCTCGCCCTGGACCACTTCGCCCTGAATCACTTCACTCAAAGGCCATTTCTCCCCAAAACCACTTCGCCCAAATGCCACTTCGTGCACAGGCCGTGGTTTAGGGCAAAGTGGTTTTAGGGCGAAGTGACTGTAAACCATTTTTTGACTGTTTTCTGAAAAGTTAGACTACGTGCAAGTACGGAGCTGATTTTTGATCAGGTTGGTTTTAATCATGCATACCTTCAATCACACAGGGGGATGCAACTATTTGTTTACCAATCATGTATACTACCTTTAAGCTACAAGTTAAGTTAAGCATATGGTGGTGTATTGGTCAATGATTTGCTGCATAATTATGATGGGAATGGGTTAGTGTTTGGCTTCCGAGTTAACATTATTTTTTTTGAGTGGATGATTTCTCTACTTTCACTGTCACAACAAACCTAACTCCTAAGTCGTGTTAAAGCCACGATACATGTACATACATGTAATTTGCAGTGACCCAAAAATTTTACTTTGTGAGTTGACAAACTTGACTAACAAGTGTTGACAGCGAAGATAAGAAACACCACACGATTTTCTTCCGGTGGTACCTTTGTGGGAGAAATAGACTGCCGAAGTGAATACGTCATCTTTTGTTAGTTGCCTAGGCAATGGCTCTACACTAAAAATCACTTTACCGTGTCCCTGTGCTTTTGCAATGGTACTTTTTTCCTGACGGCCATGATGTTTAGAGCCAATTCGGCAGTCTATTGTCAACTGAAGGTTCTTTTTAAACTTCACAGGGTATCTCTTACTATTGCTGTAAACAGTTTGCATACAATGTTATCTGTTACAACTCGTTAAGTAAGTAAATGGGCTGTTAAACTGAATAAAAAAATGTTGCTGGAGAGACAATAAAAAGGATAATCTGTGCAAACAAAAAAACAAACAAATTATTTAAATAATGCAGCATGCCATTACGAATTGTGTTAGGCTGGATCCTAGGTAGCATGATGAAGCCAATTGCAATGAAGTCGTGTTGTTGATGGTTGTCATGATTTCAGAGATAATTGCTGTTGCACCGCCAAAATGCACACTGGAATCTGACCTTTAGTTGAACTTTTTATGAAATCAAAGGGCCTACTTGGGCTGCATCTGAAATCATTAACTGTGGCATGAAATTTCACACTTGTCTAAAGGCCCGTCTACACGAGCCAACATTTGTTGACCATGCAACAAGGACCGACATGAAGTTGGAACTTGTTGGGCAGTACATGGATGTGCCCGACCGTGCGAACCAACATGTTCCAGCATATCTCAACTGCAGTTGGTTGCTGCCTTCATGTGACAGGCGTTCTAATCTGCTATTGGCCCATTTCTCCAACAAGCTCCAACAAAGTTGGGCGATAGGAACATGTTCATACGCATGTTCCAACTAGTTGGATGTTGTTGGACGCTGACTGGAGTGACGTCCACACCATCCAACTTTTGGTCGGCCGACATCGTCAGACACGTGTTGGACCTTGTTGGCCAACAAATGTTGGTTTGTGTAGACAGGCCTTCATTTGTAATTGCAGGACGCAATCAATGAAATCAAACATTCAAACACTTCTCTCTAGCCTTTTTTTCAAGGCTATACACTCCAATGCACAAAGTGTAACTGCTCTTTCAATAAGGGTGCTTAGAAAAGGCTAAGGTCAGAAAAGGTTAATGTAAGGTGGTTGAAGTGATGTTATTGTGCCCATACATGTATTTTATTTCAAATTCTTCAAGTTCAAAATTTCAGGTATTTTGAAGAAAATGCATATGTCGAAATTTGTAGTTAACGGGCAAATTGAGTTTTGTACATCATCATTTGCAGCAAATATAGAAAACTTGCTGTATAATTAGTGGCCTCAAGTTCCGACCTTAAAAGAGTCCGTTAGGGTCGGAACGTGATGAGGCCACTAATTGCTAAGCAGTACTATGCAACAGTTGTTGTATTATTATCAAAGTTATAAAAACAATGGTTGGCAATGCCCTTTTTTGCCTGTAAATATTTCGAAAACTATATGCCATACTGACGGAATTTTGTAAAGAGGGTGCCAGTGCTTTTTAGACAGCGCCTTTAAAATTCCATCATAAATAAAACAAAAATTAGTAATAAACATTTCAGAATTAGCAGATGAAATTTAGAAAAAAATATTAGCCCTATATTAAAGTACTGTGGCTAATGTGAAGTGTTAAACACGTGTGCAAGTTAGTGCATCATGAATGAAAAGCTGACGGCGATTTGTTAAATTAGAAAAAGGTTAATGATGCCAACGGATGTGATTGGCTGGATGATATTATTAGCTGTAATTCAAACGTTAGTACAGCACACACTGTTATATTAATAAATTTGCGACTTGTGAACACTTTTAACCTGTAGATGGAGCCAAATAAAGCCGTGAATCTGAAAACATGTCAGTTAATTATACAACGTAGTATGTGTCAATCAATCTTTGGCGTTGTGGCGTAGGCCTATGGGAAGCAGATAGATACATGCCGTATTCTACTCTCTCAAAGCATAAAAACATGTATATTCCTAATAGGCAGACTCTAGGGGAAACTTTGTATAGTAACAGTTAAAGGAGAAATGCAACTCGTACATTATTTGTATAACAAAAACCAAAGAAATATAACCGACAACAAAGTGACTTGAACGTCATGAAGAATGACAACTGCAGCAATTATGGGCGCTGCCATTTTGGGCAAAGAATGACGTCTTTGCATTCAACTTTTTTGAGTATTGCCTTAAGAGTTGTACGCAGAAACATAATTTCTTTTTGGACAACAGGGCAGCGTCCATACAAAAAGGTATCGCTGCAATGGTCACTCTTTATTAAGTTCGTATCCACTTTACACTGAATCTTATTTCTTGCTCTTTGTATATATAAGAATAATGCGAGAGATGCACTTGTTCAGAACAATGGGCGAGGTCACAGTTCTGTGTGTGTTACGTGTTAGTGTTAGTTTAACAGATCATGTTAACAAATCTGTTAACACGGCATTAATCTCGACCTCTAATTGAATGTCTAGGTTAACACCATGTTAATTTTCTTCACTGTACACAGGGCAAAGTCACAATTCTATGTTACAATGTACGTGTTAGTGTTAGTGTAACAGATCTGTTAACTTAATCAGAATTGTGACCTCGGAACAAACAACTTTTGTTTCATGGGTATAATTTGTCTTTCGTGCCACGAAATACATTTTTCGTGGCACAAACTTGGCGCCCGCACATTGCTGACGAGCCTGTGCCTTTAATATGTTTTTTTTTTCAGATGTAAGGAGCCGTCCAAAGTTGTCAACGTTTTCACGGAGCTACAAAGAAGGGGGAGGGGGAGGAGGCGGGGGCGGAGGGGTCCAGGGGTCCTTCACATACACTGTAAAATGTTGACATTTCATGGTAGTGACAACAAAAACTGTCAATAAGTAGTATTTTGGGGGAGGGAGTTGAGTTTTGAAAAATACTACACTCTGTAGAACTGTGAAAATTTTGACAACTTTGGACAGCCCCTAAAGAACACTGCAAACTAAGATTGGCAGCAATATTTTGAAAAATGTTACTGGTTAAAAGTGGTTAATAATAATTACTAAGTAGTAGTAATGGAGATGACGTGAGCATGATGAGCTGACCTGTTAGAAACAAAGGCAGTTTGTTATTAATTAGTAGAAATAATTACATGTACTGTAACACAAATACAAACAGAATGCAATAAGCTAGTGGCTTTTTACGGTTGCTGTTGTTGAATGTCGTCACTTTGAACAAGTTGTGTATTTTTGTAAGATGGTTTACACTCAGTGCACGGCTTGGTTTAGTGAAACAAATTTATTCAGCCTCCATGTTTTTCCCCTTTGGGTACACAAGTTTTAAAGTTAGTTTTCATCAAGGCCTAGTAAAAAAAGAAATCACCGGTTTGGATACAGTTCAACAAATTGCAAGGCTTGTTAAAAGACCGAAGTTTGATTTTTATGGCCAGTTTGAGTCAGTGTTTAATTTGAAATTAAAGTAATGCAGAAATTGTGCTATTTAGACGGTGGAACACATTGACAAATACTAACGCAACAGTGACCACATCAGGGTTGTAGTCGAGTCCATAAAATCACAAGTCCCGCAAAAGTCCGTCACAAGTCCAGTAACAAGAAGCAAAGGATGAACACGCACAAAAGAATGCCTTTATGGAGTTCACTTTTATAGCTTGTGACTTGAATCAAGACTCGGGGACTTGTGGTGGACTTGTTAAGGTTTGTAAGGACTTGTTTATACATGTATGGACTCGACTACAACTCTGGACCACATGTATGGTTTTAAACAGTCGCTTGGCAGAACTTATTGGCTGCCATTGTTTTCTGATCTAACAAATAGAAAATGTTAGAGAAAAGCATGCAAGCGGACATAAAGGAGACAGATAGCGTGCAGCCACCACAGTCATTTTCTTTTCATTTTACACAGAGCTACAGATAAAATGTTAACCGTCCTATAGACCGTATCGAATAGCCGCCATCTTGTGGGGCAGTTTCTTTGTTCCTTGAGGATAATGCATGCATGGTTGCACATATTGTCGTTACATTGTTGAACCGGTTCAAGTAACAAAAGGTGCCCAACAAGATGGCAGCTATTCGCTACGGTAGATAAACAAAAATGCAAGTGTTTTGTTTTAGAGGATTAAATGGCACCAATGTTGAAGCCCTCAACCAGCATTTGGGTAGAGTCCAGGGCTGTGTAGTACCAGCTGCGCCAACTACATGTATGCCAATGCTTGCAATGTTCTCTAACAGCTGGTGCCCTGGATTTTATAGACGAGTGCACAAAAACAATGTGTCCAGTGGCAAACATTGGCATATGTGTAGAGGGAAATGCAGCCCTGAACTGCATTCCATTTACGAGAACATTTGCAAATGTTGGCAACGTTCGCCAATAATTTCGAGCGAAACAAGTTTTGCGCAACTAACATTGGCCAACAAACTTTTTTGGTTGTGTGATACATGTGTTCGCAAGTCACTGTTTGAAAATGGTGCACAGCTACAAGATGGAAAAAAACCTAAGCAGATGATGCTTTCCCAGTTTTGGAAACTGTTCGTTTATCATTGAGAATACGCGCTCAGTGGTAACGTCGCACATTTTCTCTAAAAATTGGCTTGCAGTGAGCAACATTTACAACTTTGCTATGCTACAGCACTTGGCGCTGCCATTTGGACATCAATTTGATTGCAACAATCCGTTCCAAATTTGGCAAAACGTTGGCGCCAATATTTGTTAACATTTGCATGCCAAGGTTGTAGTTGAGTCCATCACGTACAAGTCCTCACAAGCCTTCACAAATCCACCACAAGTCCCTGGGTCTTAATACAAGTCAAAAGCTATTCAAATGAACTCCAACAGAGACATTCTTTTGTGCGTGTTCATCCTTTGCTTCTTGTTACTGGACTTGTGATGGACTTGTGCGGGACTTGTCACGGACTTGTGATTTTATTGGCTCTGGACTTGACTAAAACCCTATCGCATACATGTAAGTGGAATGCAGCCCTGATGAATTAAGTGGAACGCAGCCCTGGTAAATTACAAAAAAGAAAAGAAATGAGTGTGCTGAATCACAAGAGGACCAGATATTAGCTTTCATGAGATGCACACCGCGGCCATTCCATTGAGCATCATTAATTAGGTTTCAGAATATCATTAGAATTCATGCACGATTTTGTGTTAAGTGAAAGCCAAAGAAATGAATTTCCTCTGGAAATAAAAGCAAGACCTTTTATTCCATGCTCCATACGACATAAAATTAAACATGTGACCTGCTAATAATAAACATTTAAACTAACTTCATTTGGCTGTTAATAATAATAATAATGGTGGATACTTATATAGCGCACATGCCGCCCCGTGCGGGGGGTGCTCCTGGCGCTGTTGCCATTATTACCGCTGCCATCAGGAAATCACCAGAACCATTTCGCTTCAACTAGGTGGCTACCTGGCTAAGGCGCACAACCCTATCAGCAGTTAGATTGTGGCATTCCCCCCTAACAGTTCCCCATATATCGCTCGGGTTGACGAGGCAATTGAGATTAAGTGTCTTGCTCACGGACAAAAACACGTTGGCACGAGTGGGGCTCGAACCTATAACCATTTGATCACGAGCACGGCTGTATACCCACTAGACCACACGTGCTGTTCACAGTACGCATGCAGTTGTAACTTCATTTCACAAAATACTGCACAACTTATTATTACGCAAGCCGTGCAACAATCTTTCAATAATTCTACTCACGCCATGTCAATTTCAAAGTTGCGCAAGCTACGCAACTTTTCATGAAATTGGCTAATGGATGTAGTTTAATTGTCCAGAGCGAAAATTGCGCCACGTTAGAACATTTCGTTTGATAAAATACTTTAAAATTACTGGACGAATTGTTGTGCGGGAATGGCTATAAACTGGATCAGTCTACTGCTATTGAAATAAAAATAATGATAAAAAATTTCCAATAATCTTAAAAAGTACAATGCTCTAAAACTCAACATAATTTTAGTGGCACAAAAAACAAATGGCTACTTACAAAACCCAATGCGAAATAACTCCAACAGTGAAGCATGCAATATATTATGAGAAAACATAGATGAAGCATGCACTAAATGAATACTGTAATACAGGCAAGGTATAAATGCATATGCAACAGCAAAAGACAACATGCATTCATGAGCGTATGCAGTAATGTGAATAATGCTTGCTCATGTGTATGCATGAAAAAGCACTCAAATGAACGCCTAACAACATGCAAATTGCACAGTCGAAAAGCAAAGCACATACATGTACATGTATGAATAATGCACAAGCACATATACAGCAGAAACATTCAAAACGGTAAATGAGTCAAATGTCACATATTTCTACAGGGAGCACCAGCATTAAACTGTCATTGCTGATGCGGTGCGCAACACCTTAACCGTTGTCTGGTGTTTCTATTGGAGACATTACCGATTACTTGATGCGCGTGCACAGAAGTTGGAACAACGCGCTCTATTAAAAAGCGTTATCAACTATTTGTGTGACATCCGACTCAATTCACCAAAGCGGGTCACAAATAACTAACTAGTTAAGAAGAATGCAGAAATTAACAAGCCAGAAAACAGAACAATTTCATCCTTTTAACCTCAAAGTTTCAAAGCTCTTGGTTAAAATTTGGAGAACTATGTTTCAATGTATGACAATGTTGTTACATGTAGCTTTGGCCTGTGATTTATGAATCAATTTTCTATTCACACGCCTAGCATTATGTGTATCTAACTATATGTTATTGTTATTTTAATAATGCATTATTTATGGAGAACTGAAGTGATGCCTGCTGCCACACAGACGGTTCGAAACATTAACCAGTCAGTTAAAGCAATCACTGCAAAAACATGGCAAAAAGGTTGTCTGATTTTTTTGTTTAGAACAACCTGAAAACTGACAAAGGATGACACACGGACTTCAGTTCTCTATTTGCAGGCAAAATTTGATGATAATGTTTGTTCGGTCTTTTTTGTTTTTCAAAATCACAAGAGTCGGGAAAATTTGTATAACCCGAACTTCCAACACAAAACTTTTTTTTTCAGAACTGAAAACTGAAGAACTGTATATTTTCCTGGAGCAAGTGTACACAAACATTTTCATCAAAAAAAATATTATTTGCAAATGAGTTGGTTAGTGGCATTGAAAATGTTTAGCTGAAAACTGTCAGCGCTGTCAGTGGATGGCGTCAGAGCTAAGCACGAGTCTGCAAGATTCTCGCAAGATGCTTGGGTGGAGAAAACAAATGAACGAACAAATCCAAGATGGAGGTTCTCCATCATTATACACACACATGTAAAAAGCTGACAAGTCCAGGTGAGCAATTTTGAGTTTATCTCCGGTAACGATCCCGCCCCCTGGATCGAGAACGGCTGCGACTGTAGCTCCTATCTCTTCTGTCGTAGTAATGGCGGTCGTCTCTGCTCCTGTCTGGAGACCTTTGTCGATACAAGATAGGGTTAGAAGAAAACAATGCAACAAAAACACTACAGTACTAAATTTGAAATATAGAAGATTTTGTACTGGTTTGGATGGGGAGAGAGTCCGATGACTGGCTCCTTTTATTCCCCCCGCAAGACTGACATCTCAGTTAGGCCAGGGTCAGGAATTACGACCTCCCAATTTAATGTAGTATTACTATTGCATACAAATACCAGATTTTGTAATCATATTCGGTGAACAACAAGAATTCTCATAATTGAGTCAATTATAATTGAATTATGAATGATCACAAACGTTTTGTGCATTTCAAAGCTATGGATTGAAAGAAAAATAGTATCAGAGCCATATTGTGTTGGTTGTTTTCCCCCGCAGCGAGAAATAGACTCATTGTAGCTAACCCGCTATAGTTTTTGATTTGTGAAACCACAGTAATGCCACTAACAGTTACGGATATAGCTCATCAACATATGCGTGCGTCGGCTTGCGGAACCTCTCTAGACGATGTGCCCTCCGACGTCACAACAAACCAAAACATGCCCGGCATTTTTGCGCACGCATCATGTTTTACATAAATTTCATCACCGTAACCGGTTTGGGTCGGTTTGGAATGCGTGCGCGTGTAATGCGTTTTGTGTGTAAACATAACACGCGCGATCGTCACAATGCTAAGCATGATGCGTGCGCACAACGCCAGGCAAGATTTGCTTTAGATGTAAACAAAGGGCACATCGTCTCTATTGATTGCTTTCGATGACGTAGAACATCCGGGAATGTTTGGTGGTCAACAGTCACGCGCGTACACGCGCGCACCAATAGACGCACATGAACACGCGTAAAAAAATACTCACCAGCGTTATTTTTAATTCGAAGATGCGGCACGCACGCGTTGTAATACGTTCAAATTATTGAGCATGCACTCGGCTTGTAAAAACTAAAGTGCTTTTACTTGATTGCGGCCTGAAGTAATGCGTTTTTATCTTTCTCGATACAACAGCCATGGCGCAACAACATAAAGCAAGTTCAAGCAACAGAGGTAAGTGCAACCAATGCGCTTTTCTTGCTCTTTTTGCCGGTTATTACTTGAGCCACGTGGGTCATGAAAAATGCCCACCAAAATGGTGGATGGAAGGGGTGACGTCACCGGAAAGCAATCAATTATGGAAGGATGTTTTACATTTAATTGCGCTGGTGTCCATCTAGGATACACCAGTATAGCACACACACCGTACACAACTTGTAGTTTCACAGTTCATTACAGAAAGATCACAAATTAAAAAAATATTTCCAATGAAACTCCCCTTTACAACACACATCAGCATATCCAATTTAGATATCAAACACATAGCAAATCACCAAATCTTTTCATTTTCATATCGCCTGATTTATCACAACAAGCCTACCTGGTTATTCTCCGGCGATCCAGAAAGCTTGGGGAATTTCGTCGTTTGCGGATCGGGGAGAAATCTTTTCTCTTCTCTGGTTCGGCCTGATTCTTGACTGCCCGATTCGGTGACTCTAGAATTCGTGGGTAGCTGGGAGAGCGAGAACGCCTGCGCGATATGGGGGTCCGTGATCGCGTTCTGCAAAGGTTTGGAAGAATTATTTTACCTTAAAATGTAAAAATATGCATTGTTTGTAGATATCAAAATGAAGGAATTTTTCTTTTTAAAGATAATATACATGATTGGTAAACTGTTACAAATAGTTTTATCCCCCTGTGTGATTGAAGATGTGCATGATTAAAGCCAACCTGAGCAAAAACCAGCTCCGTACTTCGTCTAACCTTTGAGAAAACAGTCAAAAAAGGGTTTGCAGTAATTTCGCCCCAAAACCACTTCGCCCTGAAACATTTCGCCCTCAACCATGGCGTGTGCACGAAGTGGTTTTGGGACGAAGTAGCACTTGGGCGAAATGGTTTTGGGGCGAATTGAATTTTCGTCTCATGAGACGAAAACTAATTGTTTTACTCATTTCTCAAAGACTATAGCACTTTAGACAAAACCATTTCAGGGGAAGTTTTCTACGGTCATCATGTTTATATTGTGTAAGTTAGGCGTAAATCTGTGAACATTTCTGATTTTCGAGATACAACCAACGCCGATGATGTGGCATATTATCGGTAATGTGCATTATAAACCATACAATTTACAACTTCCCTAGAGAGCGCCCATATCAAGCGGTGAAAATGTGAGATGCTGCCCTGCTAAATTTTAGACTCAGTCATGGAGAACACTGTGGATCCTTTCAAACGTTGTACGGTATGTTGTAGGATATAGTAAACTATTACTTGCTGGACTTTCACTTTACTGCTTTATTCATAAATACCTTAGACAGTTTACGCATCCCTATTGGCTGAGACCACGTCACGTGGCCAGTCTTAAATGGACGATAAAGACCGGCCGGCCAGTTTTAAACACTTTCTTGCCTGGCTAGCGTTTGTGCCCGTGCACTATCAGCGCATATGGAACATTTTACGCATCCCTATTGGCCGAGACCACGTCACGTGGTCAGTCTTAAATGGACGATAAAGACCGGCCGGCCAGCTTTAAACACTTTCTTGCCTGGCTAGCATTCGTGCCCGTGCCCTATCAGCGCGTATGGAACATGCACACGCACACAGAAACTGCACGTGCCCAAAGGAAACTGGGCGAAGTACCCCGTCGTGTGCGTGCGCGTACAACATGTCTGCATTACGCGTAATGCACGCGATCGAAAAAAAAAACTCGACACATAGCTAGCAGTTTGAACGAAATACACGATGTGTACAAAAATACAATGCAAAATATGGCAAAACAGCCATATTTCGAACTGTAGCCATGTAATCCAAACATAGCCTAACACTACCAATGAAAGAATGGCCCACTGACCTGCTGCGACTTCTTGTTCGTCTACGTGGGCTTGGGCTGCGAGAGCGCCCTCTTCTAGAGGGTGGGGACCTAGCAAAAAAACAAAACAAAACAAAACAAAACAAAAAACAGTGAAATATAGAAGATTTGCAATGCCAAAAATATCAACCAAACATATCGGCCATAAGCGGCCTGAAGCCTAGCGCCCATTAATGTTTCCCAATCCTAGTCCTTAAGAAATCACACAGAGGCAGCAATTTCCTTTTGCGGTCATAACGCACCTCGTGTCTCTCCTCCTCTGCGATTTATCTGACTCTCGTTCCCGCGGCGATTTGCGGTCCGATCTCGGAGTTGGCGATCGTGACTTGCGCCTGCTGCTGCCATTGCGGGCGGGGCTTACAGAGCCATGCCTACCCCTCTTGCGGGAGCTGGAGCGTGATTTCCTAGATCTTCTGGGCGAGGGGCTACGAGAGCTTGTTGAAAAATAAATAAATAAATTTGGTCAACAACAACAATTTTATTGATGTGCTAATAACAAATATTGTTAATGATTGATTCTTTTATAGCACACCAGGGTTTTTCACTAGCTGGTTTCTCTGGGCAGTGTGCCCGGACAGAATCATCAGATAGAGGTGCCATTAACGGCCAGACAAAGATTATCAGCCGGGACAAAACGCGGCCACCGGGACAAAAATAATCCATTTTCCCCTCGAATACCACAGAGTCATTCCAAAATTAGGTGTAAAGTTGCCAAACATGATTTGCTTGCCGCTGGTGTCATCATCGTTCACTTATCACTCATATTTATCATGTTTGTCGCATTGCTGACCCAATCACGGCCATGACAGCTGCACACATCTGTTTTGAACAGCGCCCTCACATGGCAAACGGGGATTCATTGAGTTGGTCACCAAACCAAAAGATTCCGACTATTCTGAGATAATCTTTAGGTCCGGCAGCCGTCAGTCCATTGCACTTTCTGTAAGAATGTAAGTAAGTCACTGTACATGTACCTCAGCTTAAACCTTGATATCTACTTGTACCCCAGATGGTGTGTCAAGCCTATTTGTGACCATTTTTAGGGTGAAAACTGTTTGTTGGGCGAGTGTGGGCCGAGTCTTAACTGAAGTGTGGTGCCTTCTTAACCGCTATTAGATCCTACATATCGCGCGTCATGTCTTCATGTTAAAAACAGCGATATTTAGGGTCCAAGTTATTCGGACTAAAAATAAGCAGCCCCCCACTAGCAGTCCGTGTTGTGACTCACCTCCTGCTGTCAGAACCCGAGTAGTCACCACTATCCGAGCTGTAGTCTGATGGTGAATCGCTGTCATGCTGGTGTCGATGGCTTTTCTTTTCCTCAGATCTGGTGATGATATTCAGAAAATAATTGGACACCAGATCCAGAAAAATCAAACAAGTTTGATTTGCTCGGGTATATGGTACGTGTACGGTCAGACCGGCCCGAATTATTTCAGCACACTCCTTTCCGGTATCTGGTCTGATGATCCGATTATCTGGTAAATCGCAAAGGTGTGCGGCGGGCTTATAAGGGTGGATTTCCGAGATACATTATATGTATACATATATGGACAAATTCTGCCAAAATCATGTAGACATGCAAGGCAAGGTTTTCAAGAACTATCGGACGAAGTTTTGGTGAGAATTGGGCAGTAGCCATGTTTTAATGTGTGCCTGTCAAAGTTGCTGGGTAGCCATATTGGTAAATCATACTTCTGTCTATGGGGGATATCCCCATAGTTCTAAGGGTACATGTAGGGGCATTCATATTTTTGGAATGCATAGGTTTTAAGTTAACATTCACCATGTTTACATCACATGTACTTACTTTCTGCTGTGGTGCTTCTTATGTTTGCGTTTGGATCGGCTACCAGACCTGAGGATAATAAACATGGAGGAAGGATTGTAAATAGAACTTACACTTTACAAGCCTGTAATGTTGCAAATATGTATCAAATTGAATACCGTATAACATGGGAATTTAATACCGCTTAAAGGCACAAGCTCGTCGTTGCGCGCGTGAGGCCAAATTCGTGCCACAAATTACGCAGCTCCATGCCTTTGCTATGGAGCTGCGCATTTCGTGGCACGAATTTGGCCTCATGCGCGCAATGACGAGCCTGTGCCTTTAATATGAGATTGACATGATTATGTACCATCAGCTGGACCTGTGCAATTTTAGAGAGGTTTCGCACCGTCGCGGATACCGGTACGGACACGGATACTTTATGACTTTACATGTGCTTCTCGTGACACGCAACCACTGTACACTTGTTTTCATACATGTTAATAACGGTTATCGGCCTCCATGTGCGTATACAAACGGATATTGTACATGTTATGCAGATTTTTTGCTTTACCTGCAATGGATTTATAAAGTGTACACATTTTGTGTCTGTTTTATGTAATCGAGCACAGATCGAATTTAATGAGTCATGCACACGTGAGAGTTTAGAAAATCACCTAAAAATGAAGCCGAGCACAGAGCCAAAAATACTATCCATGGGAAGAAAACAGGAAATTTGCAATCTCCAATTTGAATGTAGAAGCAAAACTGTTGTTGTAATAACTGCACCGCTTTATGGAACCAGATAAATTAGTTTACAAAACATTGGTATGTTTTTTAACGATATCCTTGAAAATATACGGATTGAAAATTCAAAATTTCGGAATGGTAATGAGAAAAATATGACAAATGATATGGTATAAAAACCTCACACTCATGGGAAAAACGGAGGGTTACAAAATTTGATCTGGGCACGCTCCTTTTAATAAAAAAAAATTTGTAATATATGTCTACATGGTAAATGCAGCAAGACAAAGACGCAATTTGTGAAAATGTGGTATACATGTAGGTTAGAATGCAGGGGAGGTGCAAAAATTGTTGAAGGAAGTTTTCCCACATGCGATAAATTTACATACCCAACACCAACGTTATACAGCATGTCTCACAGTGCTAAACTACTTTTGTCTTACATGAAGTAAGTTACATGTATCATTACCTGCAAGTAGTTTTAACCCATTCATGGCGCGGTATGCACTATATACTGAGTGCGTTTCCCGAGGTCCCTCTGAGTTTTAGCATGTCCTCGGGAAACGCACTATAGTGTATACCGCGTCGTGAATGGGCAAAAATTACTTGCATTTACTTTGGTCTTCTTGTAGAGCACAATGCAACTAACTACACTATAAAGCACGACACCACCATACATGTATGTACAAACAAGAAATCTACAATGTATATAGGAATATGAGGGCAGTATTAGTAGTCAAGTCTATCACAAGTACGGTGATGATAAAATCACAAAGCCCACCAAAAGTCCTTCATAACTAGCCCATGATGAGTCAAGTTTCAAGAAATGAGCAGGCACAAAATAATGTCTTTGTTGTAGTATATTTAAATAGACTGTCGTAAAAGTATTGATTACTCTTGGTACAGCCTGCAAGCGAAATGACGTAACAATACCTTTCTGCGCAAAGCATGATGGGCTTAAATGGAGTACTCGCTGAAACAGTGCTTATTATGTTTGTGTTAAGTACGTCAAATTCACTGTAGTTTTATCGCGCTCTTTGACTGAGTGGGATGCAGTTAGCCACCAGCACTAAAGTCACCTCTGAATTTGTCTCTCAAGTATTTTTGGTAACAAAAAATTACTTTAGCGAAGCGTCTGCGACAATGAATTCACAGACTAACGCTATACCCCATAGGCCATTTCATTGTACTCCAAACAATTTGATCAAACCCGTGCGCATCGTGGTTTTGTTTACATTGTGGACGTCATCTCTCATTCGATCTATTGTGATTTTATACTCTAACCGGTAATCAGTAAACACTAGCAAGCAGTGAAGTGATATACCAAACTAGCCATGACTTGATAAGATTTTCGTTGCAGAGAAATCAGGCAGCTATGTACTACATTAAAGGCTCGTCTACACGAGCCAACATTTGTTGGCCAACAAGGTCCAACACATGTCTGACGATGTCGGCTGACCAAAAGTTAGATGGTGTAGACGTCACTCAGACAACGCCCAACATCATCCAACAAGTTATTATTTTTATTATTATTATTTCTTTCTGGTATTCATACCAAGGATTCCTCAATAGTGATCATTGCACTGTCACTCGCAAGCATGAGGAAACCCATGAAGAATTAGAATTAGAAATGGCCAGAGACACCGGGGAATCCCCTTGCTTTTCACGAATGAATGCTCTGGGATCTTTAAAGTGCGTTAACACTCTGGACCAACGGCTTTACATCCCTTCCGAAGGACGGAACAAGTGTAATTAAGTGCCTTGCTCAAGAGCACAAGTGCCACAACCCGTCACGGCCCGGAATCGAACCCACATTCTAGTACTGGCTCGTACAGGAACTCGAGTTCGACGCACTAGACCACTCGGCCATAACAGTTGGTCCATGTTGGAACATGTTTCTATCGCTCGACTTTGTTAGAGCCAACATTGTCCAACATGTGTTTAACGATGTCGGCAGACCAAAAATTGCATGGTGTACAGACGTCACTCCCGACAATGCCCAACATCATCCAACAAGTTGGTCCATGTTGGAACATGTTCCTATCGCCCGACTTTGTTGGAGCTTGTTGGAAAAATGGGCCAATAGCAGATTAGAATGCCTGTCATGTTATAGGCAGCAAACATCTGCAATCGATATATGCTTGAACATGTTAGTTCGCGCAGTTTAGTACCGCCCAACAAGTTCCAACTTCATGTTGATCCTTTTGGCCAACAAATGTTGGCTCGTGTAGATAGACCTTTAGCCGTTTTGAACTTAGACTTGATGTCAAGTCGGTAACAGGACCGGTTGGTTCGTAAACCGCAGCAGCGTAGTCGCGATTGGACTGGGAACAAGTCTAGTCGACCTCCCGTTTCCGACTTGAGAAACCCGTCTTTCACTTTGTACACAGGCTATGGGGTTTGCTACCAGAATTGGACATAGAGATATGATTGGTCGAGAAACGGGCGTTTATTAATATTCATGCCACATTTTCAAAGAAATGTGCTTGTGAAATAGATTTCCTTAAGTAGTGGACCTGTCATCAATATCCATTACTCCTGAATTTCAAAATGAGACATAATCATAGTAATAATTCTACCTTTCCTTTGGCCCAAGTTATGAATTCAAAAATCATAGCTAACAATCTCTCAATTGTTGTGGGGGAGATTTTTTTATGTACGTGTATATTTTATTGTACAATACAAGTATGTACGCAGTATAAATGCCCATGACTCAAAGAAGACCTACTACATTTCGCTAAAAGTTAAACGCAGTTCATCTGAATAAAGATGCGTATCTATTGCAAAAATGTTCTTACTGCATATTCATTTAAACACCCCCTGGTAAAAATGGATGCTACCACACCGTGGATTACCGTGATTGGTTCTTGCTATGGCAACAGCGTCAATGCACCTTGAATCATGAATATTGTCGCGCAATCAGGTTTCTCAAGTCGGTAATACAAGTAGAAACCAAAATATATTACTGCACATAAAAACAGCTATCAATCGTGTGCGGTAAAATGGCATTAGACGGACAAAACACGACCGTATTACCGAATTGATTTCAAGTCTATTTTAAACTCTAAAAACCAACAAACCTCATGCATGAAACAACACACACACATACATGTACATATGCATACATACATGTATAACTTGTCTGTTTTCAATACTGGAGAGACTTTTTCACCAGGATCATAACTCTGTGCAATGCCAGTTATCTTCTCTCAAAACAAAAAAAATATCATAAGACAGATCTAAGAAGATAACTTAAGCAACAAATAGTGCAACAACATACCTTTCTGAAAACAGTACACTGTGTATAAATTTCCTATTTAAGGTATGTAACATAGGACACATACTTTGTGACATTGTTTGGTGTCCTTGTTACGTACGGTATATTGGATATTTGCACATAGGGCTTTCAGGAAGGTATGTTGTGGCACTATTCGCTGCAGTTCTTTAGCTGAAGTTATCTCCTTAGATCTATCTTAAGACATTTCTTTTGTTTTGAGAGAAGATGAATGACATTGTACAGAGATATAATCCTGGAGGAAAAGGTCTCTCCAGTATTGAAAACAGACACATATATGGCAATGAAGCTCAGTGGAAAATGTCTCCAATGTATTGAAACAGAGTCTACACATTAAGGAATACCTGTGTTTTTTACTCTTTTTTCCTGATCTGAGAGCAGCAAATTAACGACAAAGAAATGGGAGAGAAAGTGTTAATATCAAGTTTGTGTTATCCTGTTAATAAAAACCGCTTGTTAAAGCGACTCTAGTTTAGCAGTTTTTAGACCCGCATAATGATGTGACAAAGGGTTTTACAAAAGAAATAAAGTAACTATACACCGATTCTGTTAGCAAAACTCAAGAAAACAAACACTGAGTGACTATTAATAAAGCCATGAAGTGCAAAGGCTAAACACAGCAAAACATTTGACGCACCACCACCACAGTTGACAAAAATGCGAGCAATATTTTTACACAGCAACTTTGTGTTACATTCCAAAAGCACTACCAAAACCATTTGACAACAAAAATGTGCAATGGTGAGAGAGGACTGGAAATGAACCAAAGCAACTGAGTACATGTACATGTAAATATCAGCACCAAAGAATTATGATTTTGTTTTTAAAAGAAAACCCAAACGTAAAACTACAAGAACATGCACGGAAAACACAAATACACTGTAAATAAACAAATTATGCATGCATGCTTTAATTAATAAGATAAAAATCCATTATCAATCCACATAAATGTACTATGACAATGTGCAAATACCAATCTGGTATTTTTTCCGTATACATTGAACAAAGATTTGAAGGAAATTACCTCACAGAATCAACAGATAATATAATTTTAAGATATATTTCCCACTTGCACTTTTGTCGCAAATGTTGCTTTCTGTAGAAAAAGTCGCATTTTCTCCTTAAAAAATTGCATTCAGTTAGTGCACAAGATAACAATTCGCGCGCGCACAGCGCCCTCTGTTGTCGCGCTTACGCACGGACCGCTCGCACCGTAATGATGTGCATTATTTTATGCAGTAATTTTATCATTTATTTATCTCAGAAATGCAACATTTCCGACAGAAGTGCAAGTGGGAAGTATATCTTAGAATTGGATGATCTGTTGATTCCTGGAGGACATTTCATTCAAATCTTTGTTCAATGCATACGGAAAAAATACCCTGTATCTTGTTTTGCCAGAATTACAAGTTGGCTGACAGGTATTACATGTACATCTGCAACCACTTTTCAAGAAAAATTAAGTTTTATTAATATTCTCAAAGCTTCAGGAATGAATTACAAAATATGTGGATTGATCTGGCAAATCAGAGCAACACTACCAAAAAAAAAGGGAAAAGTGACAAGCAGTGGGAAAACACGACAATAACTCTGTGGCTGAGAAATTGTAAAAAGTTTGTACATGAAGACAATGTGGATGAAGCTATGGGAAAGTATTAAACAGAGACTGCGTTCAGACAGCGTTTTAAAATCGTAGAATGAATAAAAAAATATGAATTTGATCTGGTGAAACCTTCAGGCTAAGACATTGTCAAAAATGTATGCTGTGTGGAGACTAAATTTTGGGGACCATATTTCCATCCCCAAAATTCGAAGTCTCACTTCAATTGTGATAAACAGCGTCAGCATCATACTATAGACCCGATTCTTACTAGAGAAATAGCTTCATTCGACGAAGAGATCGCTTCATTCGACGAAGAGATCGCTTCATTCGACGAAGAGATCGCTTCATTCGACGAAGAGATCGCTTCATTCGACGAAGAGATCGCTTCATTCGACGAAGAGATCGCTTCATTCGACGAAGAGATCGCTTCATTCGACGAAGAGATCGCTTCATTCGACGAAGAGATCGCTTCATTCGACGAAGAGATCGCTTCATTCGACGAAGAGATCGCTTCATTCGACGAAGAGATCGCTTCATTCGACAAAGAGATCGCTTCATTCGACAAAGAGATCGCTTCATTCGACAAAGAGATCGCTTCATTCGACAAAGAGATCGCTTCATTCGACAAAGAGATCGCTTCATTCGACAAAGAGATCGCTTCATTCGACAAAGAGATCGCTTCATTCGACAAAGAGATCGCTTAATTCATTCGACAAAGAGATCGCTTCATTCGACAAAGAGATCGCTTAATTCATTCGACAAAGAGATCGCTTAATTCATTCGACAAAGAGATCGCTTAATTCATTCGACAAAGAGATCGCTTAATTCATTCGACGAAGAGATCGCTTCATTCATTCGACGAAGAGATCGCTTCATTCGACGAAGAGATCGCTTCATTCGACGAAGAGATCGCTTCATTCGACGAAGAGATCGCTTCATTCGACGAAGAGATCGCTTCATTCGACGTAGAGATCGCTTCATTCGACGTAGAGATCGCTTCATTCGACGAAGAGATCGCTTCATTCGACGTAGAGATCGCTTCATTCGACAAAGAGATCGCTTCATTCGACAAAGAGATCGCTTCATTCGACGAAGAGATCGCTTCATTCGACAAAGAGATCGCTTCATTCGACGAAGAGATCACTTCATTCTACAAAGAGATCGCTTCATTCGACAAAGAGATCGCTTCATTCGACAAAGAGATCGCTTCATTCGACAAAGAGATCGCTTCATTCGACAAAGAGATCGCTTCATTCGACAAAGAGATCGCTTAATTCATTCGACAAAGAGATCGCTTAATTCATTCGACAAAGAGATCGCTTAATTCATTCGACAAAGAGATCGCTTAATTCATTCGACAAAGAGATCGCTTAATTCATTCGACGAAGAGATCGCTTAATTCATTCGACGAAGAGATCGCTTCATTCATTCGACGAAGAGATCGCTTAATTCATTCGACGAAGAGATCGCTTAATTCGACGAAGAGATCGCTTCATTCGACGAAGAGATCGCTTCATTCGACGTAGAGATCGCTTCATTCGACGAAGAGATCGCTTAATTCATTCGACGTAGAGATCGCTTCATTCGACGAAGAGATCGCTTCATTCGACAAAGAGATCGCTTCATTCGACAAAGAGATCGCTTCATTCGACAAAGAGATCGCTTCATTCGACAAAGAGATCGCTTCATTCGACAAAGAGATCGCTTAATTCATTCGACAAAGAGATCGCTTCATTCGACAAAGAGATCGCTTAATTCATTCGACAAAGAGATCGCTTAATTCATTCGACAAAGAGATCGCTTAATTCATTCGACAAAGAGATCGCTTCATTCGACAAAGAGATCGCTTAATTCATTCGACGAAGAGATCGCTTAATTCATTCGACAAAGAGATCGCTTAATTCATTCGACAAAGAGATCGCTTAATTCATTCGACGAAGAGATCGCTTCATTCGACGAAGAGATCGCTTCATTCGACGTAGAGATCGCTTCATTCGACGTAGAGATCGCTTCATTCGACGAAGAGATCGCTTCATTCGACGTAGAGATCGCTTCATTCGACAAAGAGATCGCTTCATTCGACAAAGAGATCGCTTCATTCGACGAAGAGATCGCTTCATTCGACAAAGAGATCGCTTCATTCGACGAAGAGATCACTTCATTCTACAAAGAGATCGCTTCATTCGACAAAGAGATCGCTTCATTCGACAAAGAGATCGCTTCATTCGACAAAGAGATCGCTTCATTCGACAAAGAGATCGCTTCATTCGACAAAGAGATCGCTTAATTCATTCGACAAAGAGATCGCTTAATTCATTCGACAAAGAGATCGCTTAATTCATTCGACAAAGAGATCGCTTAATTCATTCGACAAAGAGATCGCTTAATTCATTCGACGAAGAGATCGCTTAATTCATTCGACGAAGAGATCGCTTCATTCATTCGACGAAGAGATCGCTTAATTCATTCGACGAAGAGATCGCTTCATTCGACGAAGAGATCGCTTCATTCGACGAAGAGATCGCTTCATTCGACGTAGAGATCGCTTCATTCGACGAAGAGATCGCTTAATTCATTCGACGTAGAGATCGCTTCATTCGACGAAGAGATCGCTTCATTCGACGAAGAGATCGCTTAATTCATTCGACGTAGAGATCGCTTCATTCGACGAAGAGATCGCTTCATTCGACGAAGAGATCGCTTCATTCGACGTAGAGATCGCTTCATTCGACAAAGAGATCGCTTAATTCATTCGACGAAGAGATCGCTTAATTCATTCGACGAAGAGATCGCTTCATTCATTCGACGAAGAGATCGCTTCATTCGACGAAGAGATCGCTTCATTCGACGAAGAGATCGCTTCATTCGACGAAGAGATCGCTTCATTCGACGAAGAGATCGCTTCATTCGACGAAGAGATCGCTTCATTCGACGTAGAGATCGCTTCATTCGACGTAGAGATCGCTTCATTCGACGAAGAGATCGCTTCATTCGACGTAGAGATCGCTTCATTCGACAAAGAGATCGCTTCATTCGACAAAGAGATCGCTTCATTCGACGAAGAGATCGCTTCATTCGACAAAGAGATCGCTTCATTCGACGAAGAGATCACTTCATTCTACAAAGAGATCGCTTCATTCGACAAAGAGATCGCTTCATTCGACAAAGAGATCGCTTCATTCGACAAAGAGATCGCTTCATTCGACAAAGAGATCGCTTCATTCGACAAAGAGATCGCTTCATTCGACAAAGAGATCGCTTCATTCGACAAAGAGATCGCTTCATTCGACAAAGAGATCACTTCATTCCAAAAAGAGATCACTTCATTCGACGAAGCAAATCTGTAATGTGAACGCTCCGTTTGTTCGACGAAGCGATTTATCAGGCCTGGTAGCACAAGCACATCATGCGTGAAACGCCTGGCAAGCATGGTTTTTGAAACATCACTTGAAAACCACACAGCGCGTCAGACACTTGAAGCTCGACGCACATGTGCGTCCAGGCATAGTGGCCTCCCACAGCTTCATTCCATCTTCGTTAGCAGTCGACTAATGTTAACGGTACCGCTCTTCATTTGACCTTCGTTCGATCTTTGTTAAGTGAGATGTGAACGCACGCTTCATTACCTAATCTTCGTCAAACAAAGCGATTTCTCTAGTGAGAATGGGGTCTTTCTCACACTTGCTGCAGCTCATTCACAGTGTGCAAGACTGCTCTGAAATGTTTAAACCGAATGAGTTTTAACACGCTGTCTGAACACAGCCTACACGGACGGACAAGGACATGTAGTTTACGTGGTTATTATTACCTTGGGTCTACTAGCCTGCCAAGGCGGATTTTTAAAGTTTGTTCCGGTAAAGATGGAGGAGGATAGAGCGACAGGTCAAAACAAACATGCACACATGATGAAGGTGGGTGGATCAGTTTGGTTTGGATGCCAAATTACCAAGATCGACTGATATTTACCAGTTTCATCTGAAAATGTTGGTAGATGTAAAGTGCCAAAAAAAGAGCCTAGGCTTAAGGCCAGAAAATACTTGAGGCAACCCTCATAAATATTGGGGCTATCCCACAAAATTTACACGGGTTGTCATTGTGCACCATGCACGAGTAGGCACTTTGTGGATCTAGTGTCACATCATTTGAATATGAAAACCTGTCCCTCTCGGGGTCGGCGGTGCAAAGAGTATGTACCAAGTTTTTAGGAAGATGCATTTCTGGTGTGTAATATTTTGTTTAAAAGTGCACAACTCCACAACTAAAAACTAAAAAGTAGTCAGAATTGGAGTGGCATTTAAATTGATTAAAGGTACTTTCTGTGCATGACTGAGAAATTTGCATAAAACAAGCACGAAAAGATGATCTACTCAAAATTTGCTAAAATTAATAATAAGGAATCCTTAGACAAATAAACTTATTTATTCCCTTTGTATTAAAGAAAACAGATACAGTGAAACCTGCTATTAAGGCCACCTTTATAAAGTGGCCACATTACTGTTCGGTCCCAAATCAGTTTCTGCACTAACATATGGAGGTAGAACGCGACCAGTGACCAGGGCACTATAATTTCTGTGTGTACAATCCTATGGCAGTTTAACCTGGATAATGTGGGCACACACAGTAAATTGCCTCAATGAACCAAGCTACTGTGGGAGATTTTATGAGGACCTTAACCAGTTTTTAAAAACTAAACAATTTTCACCTTTTTAATAAGGAATCCTTCGATGCATTTCACTTTTAGCTGTTTTACAACTAAACACCTCAACAAAAGTAAGTTCCCCTCTAAATAATTGCTTATATCTTCCACAGTAAATTTCGGAATTACACAAAACTTGGTGTGAATGATTAGTGCAATGCATGGAACGTGCGTTTCAAGTGGTGGGTCCATACCTTATGTCATGCATGAATGAGCAGCATTTAAAGGTGAAATTGACACTTTTCAAAAATTGCAAAATGCAGTCAACAATTCCCTAATTCTTTTCACACATGACAAGTACAGTTTTGGTCCCCAGTATCTCGTGGTGTTCGTGCACCGTGACTGCACTATAAGCAGTTTAACTTAAGATAATGCCACGCATGTCCATTCAAGACAGGGCCATTGCCATAGGCCTGCCAGGACCCTTACACCTGTAAAACAAGTAGCCCGTAAGATGGGAGTCGGTCCAAAACAATACGAAAATTGCGTTCAAAATTCGAATTGATTGGAGTTGCCAAGAACTGGTCGACCAAACGTTACTTCCACTGCGGACGATCACTTTATGACAATGCACGTCCACACAGGGCAAGAGTGGTCAATGAGCTTTTAGAGACCGGATGATATGGCCAGCAAACTCCCCAAATCTCAATCCCATAGAACATTTGTGGGATCAACTGAAGCGGACATGATGATCAAACAAGAACTGATGATCAAACAACACCCCAGGACTTGCCCCAGATGCTGCAGGAGTGGATTACCCTTCCGCAGCGGAGGATCGATCACCCGTTGTCATGTGTGAAAAGAATTGGGGAATAATCTGTTGACTGCATTTTGCAATTTTTGAAAAGTGTCCATTTCACCTTTAAATGCTGCTTATTCATGCATAACATTAGGTATGGACCCACCACTTGAAATGCACGTTCCATGCATTGCACTAATCATTCACACCAAGTTTCGTGTAATTCCAAAATTTACTTTGGGAGATATAAGCAATTATTTAGGGGGGAACTTACTTTTGTTGAGGTGTTTATATACATGCATTGTGGTATGTTTTATGATGTTTGTATATCTATGCACGTCCCCGCTAAACCTCTATATAAGGGCCACCTGTTTATTTTGGCCACATTTTGTTAGTCCCATGGGTGGCCACTATATACAAATTTCGCTGTAACAAAACATTTACATCTTCCATAATTTCCAGTATTCAGAAGAAGAAGAAAAAAAAAAAAACTAATAATTTTGGAGATCCTACTCAGTATAATTCATTCCGGAGACCCCAAAGCTTATATGGGCTATTCTCTCTTTAAGTGCGACATTCACATGCTAGATGTCCTGTCGCACACATTAGGCTTGGGCGATTCCACGCCGGAGTCGAGTAGAATCGATTCCACTTTGGGAATTGGAATCGCGATTCAAGATTTCGGAGGAATCGATATTCAGTAGAAATCGATTCCCTTTCATTAACATTCGATTCCTAGTGACAGCTTGCCAATTCCAGAAATTACCGAGAATTTCCGAAGGCAAAAACACTAACTTCTGCAAGAATATTCCGCCTCGGTGCCAATGATTGGGCACAATAAGTACTTATCGCAATGTACACGTACGTAAACACGAGCAACTACCTATTAAACAAGCTCCTATTTAAAACCTAGAGGAAAAATCTTCATGTACATGTAAAGACGCCATTACACATTATGTTCTGTGTAATTCCAATACATTTTTATTCACAAAATATACATGTGTAACAGGTTTAATGGAAATTTTAAAGTATGTATACCACAACCTCCAAATTACTGGTACAGCTAAATGTACTTCATAATATGCAAAGTAACACTTAAATTTTGACTGACTACTGAAAAAAGCAAATAAATTCGTCTTTAAAAACGGCTTACGATTTTGGTTGTCAATGTAGAGAAATATTTAACTTTAAAAATACACCCCAACAAATAAAACAGCACTTAAATTTTGTTCATCCTACAGTAAATGTATTATTCTTTTTTGAATTTAGGTGCCTCAAGTGTAAATTTTTAGGAGCATTTTTTTTTTTTTTTTTTTTTACAAACCCACTTTCAAACTGGTTTTTCATTTGCTTACATTGCTACAATAAATATCTTCTGTATATCACTACATAATGTAATCCCTGACATCACAGACTAAAGCCGTGTCTGCATTGGACTTGTTTTTCGGCAGGTTTTACCGAGACGATGGTAAAATGAAAAATGGATAAATTTTACTGCTGTCCGCATTTGGACTTTTTCGACACGGGAAAATTTACCGAGACCGTGGGAGAGCATGCTGTGCAGTACGTGTCCCTTCGTAGTACATGTATGACCTTCAAGGACCGGACATACGCTCCAGAGCACTTTTACCAACTCGTTGTGTCCACATTGAACTTATCGTCTCGGGAAATGTTACCTGGTCAATTTTCCTGGGCAGCATGTTGGACAGGAAAAGTAACGGCTGGACTTGGGGAAAGTTACTGAGAGGAAAACTTCCTATGAGGCTGTTCACACTGGATTAAAAATGGGAAAAGTACCCATAGTCTCGGTAAGTTTTCCCAAAAAAAGTCCAATGCAGACAGGCCTTACCACCCAAGTGTATTTTGAGTACACTCTGTAAGAAATGCACTCTGGCGGCATTAATTAATTTCACAAAATGACCTCCGTGTACGCACTTTGTAAGTATAGGCCTACTGACTTGTAATGCAATGATTTTGGCTTTTATGAACTGACAAACAATTGCAAGTATGCAGTCGATTTTTTTTGTTAAAGCCTCTCATTGTCTACGTTTGTGTATAAACCTACTAGAAGTTGAAAAATAGCTACGTATATATGTTTTTTCTAATTGGCATGTTAAGCCTAGCGTATATACAACGACCTAGTAACTGGAAGCAACTAGTGGCAACTGGCATTTCCAGCAACTGGAAGCAACTCGCGGCAACTGGGAACAACTGATCAGTTGCTTAAAAAGGTTGATGTACGCGCACTTGCAACTACTGGCAACTGGAAAAAAATCCCAGTTGTCACGAGTTGCTCATGTTCTACTTTCTGGCAACTAGTTGTACCCAGTTGCGGTCAGTTGCATCAATGTACGCGTACTTGCAACTATTTGCCGTCAGTTGCACCTGTGCATCTGATCACGTGCGCGCACATCGACAGCAACTGCAAGCAACAGTTAGGCCTACTTCCAGTTGCAAGGTCAATGTACTCTAGGCTTTACCGTGTCGATGTGCGCGCTCTGGAAATGTAGTCATGGCTGGATGCTTCCAGTTGCCGCTGGTCTGCTACCGGTACATGTAGTTCTAGTTGCGCAACAAATTAGTTTCTGTTTATGTGCGCGCTATGCACACATCAGCAGCAACTGATCAGTTGAGTTGCTTCCAGTTGCAAGGTCAATGTACGCTAGGCTTGTGTGTTCGACTAACGTACATGTACATGTCTAACAATGTGTCTGTCGATCATGTGTAAATGTATATTTAAAATTCCCCTTATACCTTTCGGGAAGAGGACTACTTGAAATTGGAATATGCCACACTTGGAAGTTTAAAAACACTTCTGCATCATTTTGAGACTGGTTTCTTTACAAAACAGAGTAAGGCGGAAAGTCTTTACCTTGGGTGTTCCACATATAAAAGCCAAAGTTTATGGACTATTGGTTGCGTAAGTAAGCACAGGAATAAAAACAACAAAAAAGAAGACAAATCGAGGGTTATTTGAGGTTTGTTATTATGTACAGAAACACACAGGTGAATAGCTGACTACTATGTGAGCAAAATGTAGGCAAAGCCGTTATAAAACCAGAGTTATAGGCCACAATAAAAGTGAACTAGACTCCTTACAATAAGGAGCGCGTGTTGTGGCATGCAGAATAGGATAGATGAGCATACATAGTGTACGGTGCTAGGCATAATACGTCAATTACTGGAAGAAGAACACATGCAAAAATGACATGAAAAATCATGCAGTACATACTATGTACAAAAGAAAGTGCAGAATCTTCATGGGTTTGTGTGCAAATATTTACAGATAGGATATGTACTATTATACATGAAATTTGAAAACAATTTCTATAGTCTTGTAGAGTGTACATATCTACATGTACCCTGCGGGATATTCATGGGGCTTTATAATATAATTACCCTGGTCATTGGGCACAACTCCCTGGGGAGTACATGTAAGTACATGCATGAAGCCCCTGCAGCCTGACGCAAGTGCTCACAGGATATAACCCTTACAGGTACCCATTTATTCTTGGGTGAAGAGAGCTAGGCAACTTATGGCAAAGTGCCTTGCCCAAGGGCACACGCACTATGCACATGACTACGAATCAAACCCGCAACCAGTCAAAATTAAACAAAGTGAGTTCAATGCACAAAACCGCTTGGCTACCGTACTCCTTTAAAAGTACATGTATTCTTCAAATTCAACGTTGCATTAAACTCAATACAAGTAAAAATTCCTGTCACCGTTTCAAAATGTTAGTTATGATATTTAAATAAAGGCTTTTATTAAGCAACCATGCAAACAACATACATGTGACGCATGGGAGTTGGGGGCAATGCATGAGAAATGTAAAAAATGAAGAAAAAAAAGAAAAGAAAACATCAGTACTTATTTTTTTCAACACACCAAGAACAGATTTTTTTCGACTCGATGAAAACTCTATGTACTTACAGCTGGAGGATTATATTATGTACACAATGTCATATTTATAAGACTTTGAGGCACCATATTATGGCTCATAATAGCTGTTCCAATAGGGCCTTTTTCCAAACCTCGGCTTGGGCCCCAACTCCATGTGGCTACATATGTACATGTATGTCGAAGCCAGAGTTTAAAACCTAAGCTCAGATTTGGAAAGAAGCCTAGGTGAGGCTGGATCCGAATTAGTGGCTTTGGCTGTGGCTATGGGCGGACAATGACAGTTGTGAGAAACAGCATAGCAACAGCCACAGCCACTATTTCGGATCCAGCCTATGATTCAAAATTCAACTGCAACACTTTCAAAATATGTGATGCAAACTAGCATGTACCGTCCGTACATACATGTGGGTCTGTCCACAGTAATGGGGTACATTTGAAAAATAGGTCAATAATTCCTTTCAGATGTCTTTAGTTTATCTCAGAATTAAAGAAATGTCCTTGTTTTGTTCTCGGGAGATAACTTTTGCCAAAAAAGGTAAGAAATTGCTGCCACAAAATACATTTTTGAAAAGCAAGTGTACAAATTTTCCTATTACGTAGGTAACGTGGACAGACAATGTTGTGACATTTGTTTCCGTCTTTGTTACATGCGTAATAGGAAAATTTGTGCACGAGGTTTTCACAAATGTATGTTGTAGGACTATTTTTCTTACTCCTTGGTGAAAAAGTTATTTGCTCGGTTTAGCTTGATAATTTAAAGATAAAATTAAGACATTTGAAGTGAACTGGGACCTAAGATGTTACAGAAATGTACCCCATTACTGTGGACAGACCCATGTACATGTTCTGTATACACCGCATCGTACATACCGTGTACATGTACTTATTTACAAAATTAAACACTTTTGCACAATAGAAAGCCAGACTTCTTTTATGTCAGTTGTTGTAGTGAAAAAAAATAAACAAGTACTAAGCAAAAATGGGAGATACATTGTATCAGTCCATGACATTTACTGTATCGAGAGAAAACATTCATTAACTTTTGAAAGGTGGTTTTTACCTCAGGAAAACTGAATGCAAGTGCTTCTAAAAACTGCAAAACTCACAAACGTATGTGGGCTAGGTCAATCACATTGCAAGTAATGAAAGTGTAACCCATCTTAAACATTATTTCAATAATTTACCGATTCAAATTTATGCTGTATTATGTAAGAACGTGTTTACACTGGTCCCGAACTCCGGATCAAGAATGATCCCATGATAAGAATGCGTCAGTGTTAACCACAATAAAATAATCCTGAGTGCCACGTTTACATCTCGAGCGTGGTGCCAGAAGTTGCAGTTAAAGGTCATGCTCTATTTGTGCATACATGTACTGATCAATGTGTGCATGGGTTGTGCATGTACGGTACAGTGTACAAGGCTAGTCGGATTTCGCGGGCTTTTCCCCTGCTACGGCTGTGAAACGGATGCGGCAGGATGCGGTAAAGATCAATTGCTTATCTAACCGCAAACTGATCCCCAGCTCGGGATCGAACCTTCCACCAAAATCTCGGGGTCTGATCCGGGGCCAATTTGGTCCCGAGAGCGTTTGCACTCAGTTTGTGATCCGAGGCTGATCCTGAGCTCGGTGTTCGACCCTGAGCTCAGGATCAAGTGTAAACAGGGTGTGTTTCCCCTCATAATTAAGCATGCTGCTTGTTTATCTGCTGTACCACTGACAAAAAGTGTGGATACAGTTTCATGTACACTACCACAATTTTCTCAATATCCCATTCTCACCTCACAAGCCAAAGTGCAATACAGCAAAACAGGAACACAACAAACCAAACCAAACAGCTTGGGGGGAACAGACAGTGTTTTCCAAACACACTATTAAAATCATGTCTTTTAGGGTTAATCCATCGCAGCCCACCTGACGGTTAACCCAGGGTTGCACTGGGGTTGCAATCTTGCTGCAAGCGCATTTCACACATTTCTCCCCGAATGAGCTTCACTTGCAAGAGTGATACATGTAGTTGCGTTGAAACAAACACTGATGAACTTTAATTTGGTTTGACATTACTTTAGACACTGCAGAAAATGTATATACAACAAGCACAAATATATTGCAATAACCACACGCAAACGATTATACCCAGTACAAAGACCAACAGCAACATACGCAGAACTTTATATGTGTACATGCTCCACAGAGCAATTGCAATAAGTTATTCGGTCAATTTCAAACATGCCTGTACTGTACAATGTACATATGGCTAAAGGAGGAAGGGCCAAATGTTGGAATGGAAACCTACAAATGCATTCCTTCAAAATATTTATCATCGGACCTGTATGAATCGTGACAAGCAGCACGCACATGTGTACAAATACATACACAACGTGCTGTAAGCCTAGCGTACATGTACATCAACCTTGCAACTGGAAGCAACTCAACTGATCATTGTGTGTGTAGCGTGCACATCAACAGCAACTGATCAGTTGTGCAACTAGCGGCAACTGGGAGCATCCAGCCATGTCTACCGGTACATTTCTAGAGCGCGCACATCGACACGGCAACTAGGTAAAGCCTAGAGTACATGTACAGTTGAAGTCAGAAGTATAAATACATGTACACCACTACCATCATCACCCAAAATGGTACAGGACTACCCGAACCATTGCAAAGTGTACAAGCTATGTTTTAAGTACTGCATGCACGTGAGGAATTCCACAAAATCAAGAATTTAGTAAAGACTTACAAAAATTGTGTAAGCACACCAGTTTTAACATGTGGTTGCATACAGTTGTTTATACTTTTGACTTCAACTGTACATACATTGACTGCTGTTGATGTGCGCTCATCACATGATCAGATGCACACCTGCAACTGACAGCAACTAGTTGCAAGTACGCATACATCGACGCAACTGACTGCTACTGGGTACAGCTAATTGCCAGAAAGTAGAATATGAGCAACTTGCTGCAACTGGGATTTTTCCAGTTGCCATTAGTTGCAAGTGCGCATATATGTACATGTACATTGACCTTTTTAAGCAACTGATCAGTTGCCGCGAGTTGCTTCCAGTTGCCGGAAACACTAGTTGCTTCCAGTTGCAATAGACTGCCAGAGTGAATGCGTCATCTTTTGTTAGTTGCCTAGGCAATGGCTCTACACTAAATATCACTGAACTGTGTCCCTGTGCTTTTGCAATGGTACTTTTCCCGACGGCCATGATGTTGAGACAATTGCCATGGCAACCCACGTCACACTTCGGCCGACTATGTCGAGGGTTTAGGGCACTGTTAATAATCGTACATGTACATTGTGTATGTCCATTGCGCTCAATTGTAGAGTTCCTGACTGAAATTCCTTTTGTTTCTTTTGCAAATGAAACTTTTTTTGGAATTCTTGGAACAGCATTAGGCCAAGAAAAAAATACCCGTTTCCTATTACATGGACATCAAAAAACTATTTAGGGTGGGTAGGTGGGAAATATTTTTATATTTTGCTCAATTTATTTACCCAAAAATATTTTGGTGCGATGATGGTCAGTACGTTTATACCTTTAGAAATTATTCTATAAAAATGTGGACAAATGTCCATGAGTTTGGGAAATCTGGATGTGGTGAAAAACAACTTGGCTCCACTGGGATTCGAACCGCGGACCTTCTGCCTAACGTGCAGACGCCCTACTAATTGAGCTATGAAGCCAACTGGTGCATGGGCTGGAATCACGGTAGTGCAGTTGTTCCTCACCGATTGGGATTGGCTATCACGTGAGCTTTAATAGCAAGACCTACAGGGGGATGAACCCTTCAATGAGATAACACCCCTCCCATGGATCATTTTAAGATACACCCCAAACCCCTGCCCAGCTTGCCCCAATTATTAAGTATGAATAAGTGACCGCCGGGGTGAATATATATGATACGTCCTTTATGTAGTTCAGTTAACATGTTGATGTAAAAATCACATTCTACATGTAGCACTGTACACAATATCTAAATTTAAAAAGCAGGTTATTGCCGATACAAACACACACGAGAGTGAGCCACATTTTTAAGCTTTTGGGGTAAAAAAAATAAAACCAATGGTAGGAAGTTCAGGAACAATAAGTTTTTATTTTTACTGATTTTTTACTGATTTTCTAGGTTGGGGCGGGTAACCAGAAACACGGCTATTTTTCTTTCTTGGCCTTACATATCTCAAAAGGAATGATGGCAAATTATCCTGCATCTATAAATGTAGGTACATGTATCCATTTAAAAGCTGAATTCATATTCACTTTCATTTTCCGATCTAGTGTTTTCCTCTCTTTTTTGGAGGGGGGGTGGGGGGGGGGGAGGGGAGGGGGGGGGGGGGGGGGGGGTGGGGGGGGGAGAGGGATGAGGGGTGTCATTTCTTGACTGGAAGCCTAGCCGATACCACAAACAAAATATGTCTCACACTTTAGAAGAAGGGGACAAGACAATTTATATTACGTAAACAAAGTGGTTACTAAAGCCGTGTCGGCATTGGACTTTTTTGACACAGGAAAATGTTACCGACACCGTGGGAGAGCATGCGCAGTGTCCTTCGCAGAATGACCTTCATGGCCTAGACGTATGCTTTGAGAGCGCTTTTACTGACTCATTGTGTCTGTGTCCGCATTTAACTATCGTCTCGGGAAATGTTACTTGGTCCATTTCCTGGGCAGCAGTTGACCAGGAAAAGTAACCGCTAAAATCAGGAAAACTGTGATGAAAACTTCCTAGGCTGTCCGCACTGGATTAAAAATGGGAAAGTTCCCATCGTCTCAGTAAGTTTTTCCAAAAAAAGTCCAATGCGGACAGGCCTTAAAGGCACAGGCTTGTCAGCAATGCACGCCCGCCAAATTCGTGCCACGAAATACACAGCTCCATAGCAAAGGCACGGAGCTGCGTAATTCGTGGCACGAATTTGGCGCACGCGCATTGCTGATGAGCCTGTGCCATTAAGTGCTTCTTCCACCACCTAGTACAAATATTATTTTAAAAAGCAGGAACACTTAATACTACAAGCTTCATGCAAAGACTTTCACCATGCACAATGCTAAATAGAATAGGCATAAAAAATGTTACACTTATAATACTCTCAGTCTCTGAAAACTTGCTGTATACTAGGGGTGGCACCCCCGACAGATTGATATCACATGATGAACCAAGATTAAATCACCTGTCTCTCTTTCTCTTGTGTGATTTCTTCTTCTTCTCTTTGCGCACGGGGGATGTACTCTCGGACCTGTCATGGGACAGCAACCAAAGTTGGATATAGTGAGGAAAAAAACAAGCATTCAGTAAACAATTACATGTACATAGATTGTACATTAGAGTGGTTTAGATGCAATTTAAACGCACACGTGAACACGAAACATTTGCAGACATTGGTGATAACATCATCAATGCTTGGGCATTCAATTAGTTTCATGTTTATTAATGCACATGGACGATGCAACATTATAAGAACACCCAGTTCATGTTGCCAAATTTGAAAGTTGCTTCTTTTTAAATAATAATTTTTTTTAAAACTTGATCTTGTGTACATGTATATTTTCCATTGCATTAGAGCATTTTCACAGTCACTGTCATCATTACATGTAATGTTTGCCCACATTTCTTGTTGAGCATTTGATCAATGCCAATGTAATTTACGAGCAAAATTCTCAGATGCCTTCGAGTTCACACTCGCGTAATACGTGCATCTAAACCTCCCTCATACGTTCTTCCCACAAAAGCTTACACTGAATGGACTGTGGACTATGACATACAGTCGCAATATTGACATACACTTTCGTCACATCGGAAAATAATGAATTATGAGTGCATTTACTACTGTCTCTTTAGCTTGGTTCAGAAACTGCATGTTATCAAACTAAAATACAGCTGAAATAAATTGACAAACCCAGAGCCTTTTTCGGGAAATGATTAACGCATGTTGCTTTTTGCATTTCTCACACCTGTCGAGTTTGCCGTTTCCATCATCTATCATTATCTCCGTGTTATCTTTTAATCCGGACGTGACAATTCAAGCTAACATCTTGTGTAATCTCAACCGCTTTTAAGGGAGTTCGGAGTTTTATTTTGCTTTTTGCGTATCACTTTGCACACCCTTCGACTTGGGAATAAGTTTATTCTTGTGTACAAAATGAACCAAGAGTAGCAATCATAGGGCCAATGATTTTCCGTTTCAGAAAAGGGCAAATTCCGTTTTTGAAAAACATGAATTCTGTTTCAGACAAAATAAATTCCGTTTCATGTTCTTTAATAGATAAAAGGTTGTTGATGCCCAGGGAGTCGATTATAAACAGTCGATTATAAACATAAAAACTTTCGTTAAACTTTTTAACGGAATTATATTGAGATGCAGATCGTAAATTATTTTTTTAAAATCAACGGCCGATTCAGTTCCGGAGTTTGCATTTTCTAAAACGTAATGCACCGACTCACTGACTGATCGCTGCAACAAAAACAAGAAACATGTAACAGCCGTTGCACTGCAGTATCGTTGCATGACGTCACCGTGTTCTTCTCCTCCACACAGAAACAAATTGTCAGCCATTTTGTTTTCGCTTTGGCGACAAAATGTTGAAAGTTTATGGTTGATTTTAGACCTTTCCGAGATGAAAAATCAATGTGTGTGTTCATATAGAGCGTAGGTAAGCTAGTTTGAGTATAATTGTTGATAACAGGGAGGGAGAAAATGCAATTTGGGTTAAAAAAATGTAAAGATCGTGCCGTGAATGTGATGATTTTGCCCTCGCGTCTAACGTGTATTCATTTGCAATGTACATGTACATGTACATCTCGAGTCAACGGTGAATCTCGTAACTTTTTACGGTCTGATTTCTGATGCTTTTTTAGTTTAACAAAAAGAAGCTTAATAAAGAATGCAGTGTTAAGTTAGCTTGATCAATTTCAATAGGTTTGGCCTTAATAACATGAAAAAAACATACGTTTTTGTCACTATATTTACAATTTTTTTTACTTCAAACTCAAATCCCGTTTTCCGTTTCAAAGGGCAGATTCCGCGAATTCCGTCCGTTTTCCGCGATCGCGGAAAATCATTGGCCCTACAATCAATATTTAGTAAATGTTCATTTTAGTTGGTCTATTTCCAATTTATCCTTTCGTTTCCTGAACATTTTCAATTGATATAAAAACCTGTGTATATAAGGCGACTTTTTTTACCACGGTAGAAAATAGACTTATACACAATATTTTACGGTATTTTTTTACGTAGGTTTTAACAATGCACTTTTTTCCAACAAATGGGCCAGCATGCCCTATCCTCTTAAATTACATGAAGCTTGTATAATTAGTACACATTTGGTAAAAACTCCGAACTCGCTTAATAAGAGATCAGACTATATGGACATCAAAAGGTTCAACTTGGCATTCGTAGAGGGGGACTTTCAAGTTTGTCTAAATATGAGCACATCGCAAACATGGCGAAAAACTGTCTTTTTTATGTCAAACAGCTCTGTCCTGAATTACTCAAACAAATTTGCGTACATTGTAAATGGTGCTTATATAATGTGTTATGTGCACGTGCTTCAACGCAGCCAGCCAACTGTGCAATTTTTTGACATTTGTAACACCCAGATGGATCACGATTGCGCTAATAGATGTGACCTACATGTACCTTATGACAGTAGCCCAAATTGGCCAGTGCAAGTCACGATGCAGTGCAAAACGACTTCCAGTAATAGCACTCTGTTGATTTTTCATCATATATAGCCCTTGGCAAAACTTGATCTCTCGTCTAAAAAGTGCCCTCTCCACATGCTAAATTCCCATCTATTTTTTTATTAGAAATTAACTGCTTTGTTTACACTAGAATACATTACCTGTCAATTTCTCCATTTTTCCTTTTTTTGCTGGCAGTGTGAAAATAAGTAACAAACCAAGACAATTAATCATGGTGGCAAAATACTTGGGTGCAAATAGCCACAAGTATGTTTTAATAACTCACTATGACCTACATTTTAGATGAAACAGAGCTGCGTTCCAAACACGCGAACGTTGCCAACGTTCGCCACTGGTTACAGTGCTTTTGTGCACTAGTCTATGAAAAGTCGAGTACCAGTTGTTGGCGAACGATGCAAACGTTTGCAATGTTTGCGTGTTTGGAACGCAGCCCAGGTGTTTCACCAGAACATACATGTGGGTCTTTCCACACTAATGGGCCTATTTGAAAAGTCAATAATTCCTTTCAGATGTCTTCAGTTTATCTCAAACTTAAAGAAATTCCCTTGTACTGTTCTCAGGAGATAACTTTTGCCCCAAAAGGTAAGAAAATGCAGCCACAACATACATTTCTGAAAAGCTTGTGTACAAATTTTCCATATACTGTACGTATGCAACGGTGGACAGACAAAATTGTGACATTTTTGTCTGTCCACCGTTGCATACGTATATATGGACAATTTGTACACAAGCTTTTCAGAAATGTATGTTGTGGCAGCATTTTCTTACCTTTTGGTGCAAAAGTTATCTCCTGGGAACAGTACAAGGGAATTTCTTTAAGTTTGAGATAAACTGAAGACATCTGAAAGGAATTATTGACCGATTCTACAAATAGGCCTATTAGTGTGGAGGTGGAAAGACCCACGTACATGTAGGCCTATACAGCCAACAGCAGAACCAGGGAATGGAAATGAACTGATCAGGGATGTGAAACTGTCCGAAGGTAGTAAGTAGTCTGTGTGGGCTGCCTATCCTTGGCAGTCTCCGGAAACCTACACTCCTTTCACAGTGGTTTTGCGTGGTTTTTCCCGCACTAACCTCTACTCAACTTCACATAAGATCCTGCGAAGAGCGTGCGTGACGTCACCCAACACCAGGCCTGAATAACACTTGTCGTGATTGGCAAGATTCTGTCACCTGACACAGTAAACATGTCACCTGACTGTAACGCACGCTCTTCGCAGGATCTCATGCAAAGTTGAGCAGTGGTTTGTGCGGAAAAACCGCACAAAACCACTGCGAAAGGAGTGTACCGGAAACCAGAATTAGATTTTTTTGTTTGGCTTTGTTTCGTTTTTTAACAATTACTGTATACCATTCAGACAAAACATAGACAGATCCTTTTTGGGTGAAACCCATTCGTATGGCGTCTTACCACACCCTGTGTTATCAATTGTACCCAGTTCTGCCTTACACAAACCCAAAGCTCAATGAAAATGTTTGATAGAAGCTTATTAGCTGTCCAAGTTCTGCCGAATCCGTCACTCTTCGTATCATTATTGCCTTGACACTGAACAATTTTACCAAAGTGGTAACATTTACTGGGCAATAAGATGTGGCCAGATGTGCTCTGAACTGTTTTTCTGAGCGTGTGTATACATGGCAATTAATGTTCGGTGCAGGCAAATGAAATAATGCAAGTCTCTACGGTACACCGAGGTTTGCTTTCAGCAGAAAGGTCAAATTGGGCAGTTCACAACTAGAGAGGCACTCAAGCATGTCATGCTCAATTTCGGTTACCAATTGGTAAAATTGACAATTAGGAATAGCGGTCATCAGTCATAAAGGTTTTAACATACATGTAGATGCATACAAAAAGACAAATATCAGGTTTCTTTTGATGTTCAGTATACATTGCACATGTACTCAGTACAACGGGAGACTTCGGAGACGCTTGGTACGGCAGCAAATATAACAGTTCCACGTGATCAGTCCGCTATTGTCTGCGGCATTTTGAGCGTGCGCACTTTAGCCTAAGAGTGACGCAAACAATAGCGGACTGGTCATGTGGGAATGTTATGTTTGCCGTCACTACTAAGCGTCTTCAAGTCTCTCATGATCAATGCTCGGTTGCATGGCCAGAAACATGAGTGGGAGACCGTATGGATTCCCACTTTATAATATCTACAGTAGAAAGAAAGCCACTTCCCCAGAAGGAAAAAAAATCAATTGTATTGGGGATTCATGTAGTTAATGGCCAGCGCAGCCTACGCAGAGAAAATGAGTCTTTAATGACAAATGATACTTTCTTTGAAAATGATTAATACATGTAGGTTGAAGATAATTTTTGCGCAAGTCTGAGACTTGGCATGTACTGAACTTTTCCCATGGAAGTATAGGCCTACTGCTTTGCCATGGAAAGACTTTCTTTACATGTAGCATAAAAGCTTGAAACCAGCGTTAATAGTTTCAAATTATTTTCGCTTCGGGTTGAAAGTTTAGAGCTGGTCTGGGGTAGAGTTTAACAAGGGGTGAAGCCAATCTTGGGGTTGAAAATTGTGTTTATATGCCACGTCAACCCCAATAGTTTTCTAGTGTGATAGGTCCTGATGAAGACCTGCAGGTTTGCAGTAAAAACGCTATGGTCGCCACGCTGACCACGTTGTGACACAGCAGATGAGTATTTGTTTGTTACATATTTGTTGATCCCATTATACATGTACGTATGTATGTTCACTTGTACCAGCATGTATTTTGTTCCCTTCTGTACATATGCTGAAGTGAATAGTATCACAAAAATTGCATTAAAATCAGCAAAAAATAAATATTTTTACACTACTCACGATAAGTTAGGGATATTGGTATGTTGTCAATTTTGGATTTTTTGTTGTTCACCTACATGTATAGACCGTATCGAATAGCCGCCATTTCCTTTCTTCCTTGAGGACATGCATGGTTGCACATATCGTGCTTCTATTGTTGAACGGTTTAAGGCACAGGCTCGTCAGCAATGCGCGCGCGCCAAATTCGTGCCACGAAATACGCAGCTCCACGCGTATTTTGTAGCGCGCATTGATGACGAGCCTGTGCCTTTGAAGTAGCAAAAGGTGCCCCACGAAATGGCGGATATTCGATACGGTTTATTCATGTGACTAGGTGTGTCTGTCACGCAGATACAATTGTCTAATCATATATACAAAATCATTCAAGCAGAATGCATACCCTCATTCACCTCACAATATCCCCGACTTATTTTAAGTAGTGTACAAGACCAATTTGAATTTGTTATTAAGTAAAATTGTGACCACAAACAATGTTCTTTAAAAAGTCAATACAAATATGAACTTAAGCAAATTGTGTTTGAAGGTCATGCTATTTGTACACATGTACATGCATTTTATTTTATATGGAGTAAAATCAACTAAACATGTATAACGCATTACATGTACACCAGCCTAATTTGATTATCTTTCCTTCACCTAAAATTCCATTTATAGTTTCCATAAACAGCATTCAGGGTCAGCTCTAAAGAGCAAAATGTATTTCACCGCTTTTGAAGGTCCGAAACAAACATTACAAACGAACCGCATTAAATGGAACAATCTACCTTGCACGTCAATTGATTTCATACCTTTAATCAACTTACATGTACTGTGCAAAAGCAGCACATGTATTCAAGGATACGGCAAATTAAACAGCAAATTGTCTCTTTCAAAAGAAAACTTGTCCATGTCTGAACGACATTACAAAAGATGTGCACTTTAACTTCTTGTATACAACCGGATTTATTTCTATTGTTATGTAAAAATCAAGGTTAACTTTTCCACTGTGCACACTGATATTTGACGTAATTTCTGTCAAATATCGCAAAATGAAATTTCAAGAATGGAATTTTAGAGTTTGGGTTATAAAGCAGGGATCCAATGCAGAATGAATTACTGAATGTCCGGCCATTAGGCAAGGGAGTTTGGGCATTTGAATGACACCCCTCCCCTTCTCCAAAAGAAAAGAAAAATAATAGTGCCTGATATCTGCTATTTTCTTAGGGTGTACTTCATAATGAGATCAATGCTTTTATACCATTACCTTCTACACGTACACGTATTTCTCTTTAGGATACAATCTGCCGTAATTTGATTGTACAATGTACATGTACTTGTACATGTACACACTGTACGTACCCCTTTATACCATGTTTTGTGTCGTGCTACAAAAATATGAAGTTAAAGGAGCAATCTCCCCAAGATACCTACCGGCTGCGATGGCGTCCAGACCGCTTCTTCTTGTGCTTTGTGGGGGGTGGTGATTTACTTGACTCTCTCAAGATTCTACAAACACAATTAAAGGAGAAAAACACAACAATTGTTAGAAATAATCAGCGAGTTAAAAATAGAACAGGAAGGAAAAAAAGCCACTGAATTGTAATTTTGAAAAATTACCCTTTTGCCATTTAAAACTCCAATTCCAGCAGTTGCTTTCACCAAAAAAAGTGCACAAGATTATTGTGCAGATTACCAGTACATTATAAAATCTTGTCGCTTTCTTATCACGATCTCATCAGAATCCTGTCGCGATCTCATCAAGATCCCATCGCGATCTCAACCATGTTTCGATATCAATCACGTCTCAATCGTATCTTGAAATTGCTCTTCAGAGGCACGTAAACTCTTCAATAAATATTATTTTATGACATATGGTTGGTGTGTATTTTCAACTTCCGATAAGCTAGTAAAACCTGCGAAATACTGTATACAGAAAAAAGTGTTCTTGTGCACGTATATGTACATATAATTGGGCTGCAGGGTATGCCTGAAAAATCTTGCGTGCTCTGCCTTTCACTATTTACATGTATGCTTTTCCGTATTCAAAACCTGGGTTAGTACCAAAGGTAGTGGGTTGGAATCCTGGTCCGGCCCATCCATGGTGTGTGTATCCTTGAGCAAGGTACTTTGTCACCCATTGCTTCTCTCCACCCAGGGGTAAAATGGGTACCTGGGGAAGGAAACTGCAGACCCGAGCAGTAGTGGGCTCTATCGCCGGGTAGCCTATACAAAAAAAAATGCAGGCTCAAAAGCCAAGGAGTCGGGAGATGAGCGCCCACAGCAAAGCTCGGAAACAGCGCATGCCCCTGCCTTTCCTTTTACTTTTCCGATTTGATTGGGACTTGACTTGAAACTTGCCATCACAGACTTGGGACTTGAATCGAAACTTGCTCTTCAAGACTTGAGAATTAAATTAAGACTTGACAACCCGACTGTAGATACGCACATGAACCTTTATAAATACTGAAGTGCCAGCATGTTTTCATTTGGAAGAAGGGCTTGAAAATGGACTTTCTTTTATATTCGCAGATCTACGCATTGCCATTTGGCCGATCTGTTTAGACAAGGTCGGTGCCTTACAGCAAATATTTTGGCGGCAAAAGTAACACGTCTGAATTGGATTAATTCAATTTCGAGCCCGGTTGCCGGGGAGACTAACAGGTTTGTTCAGAGCCCCTATTTTTTGAGGGCCCTTCATTGATGTGATTGTTTCAAAAAGGCCCAGGGCCCAATTTCCACCACCCCCCTTACCCCCCCAACCCCCCTCCCTCCCGAAAAAAAGAAGAATATTCCTTCATTGCATCCGTTCATCACTACATGTAAGTTGTCTGTACTGGTTGAGCTCACACCTGAAGTGTGGGATCACAGCTACCCTTTTAAATTAAGACTAACTCATAGCTACATGTATTGGACGGGATTACTTAAAGGCCCAGTGGATCATTTGCAATGACCCCAAAAAGGTATCAATGAGTTTACAGGGGAAAAGTTCTGAAATAATAATAATGATTAGATTTGTATAGCGCACATATCCACCCTGCAGTAAAGTAAAGAGTGAATTAACAGCAACTATCCATTGAAGGGTTTTCGCTCAAAATGATATAATTTTACCAGAAAATAATCCGTAAAGATGAAATTATTTAGATCATTTGCAAACGATTTACTTATTTTTGGTTCGCATCTACGCGGTCCAAAATGCATGGGCGCTGTGTACTCCGTGTGCGTGTTCCAACGCGATGCATTTTTATGGATCGCGCGCACACGCAGTATGTACGCCACAGAGTGCATGACGCAAGCCACATATAGTACCCCATCAACTGATAACGAATATTTGAAACACCCCGCCAAGACCAGGAAAATGCATATGGATTTTCATGTTTTTTTTTTAACGTGGTACATTTGACAAAGCTGAAATTTCTTCGGATGAGTTTATTGATGTCTTTCTTTTGATTTATAATGGTTTTATTCGCAGAATCGCTCAAAAACAGATCATCTACAGGGCCTTTAACGTTGGTGGACTTCAGCAATGTTAAATACCTACATGTACCGGTAGTTGGTTTTAAACTCATTCGAGTTCTTCAATATTACTTGAGGATAGGGGTAACAGTCTAAAGGCCTTTTCCCACAAGACAAAATCTCGAGGTGGCCCCAGGGCGAAAAACGCCGGGGTGAAAATAAGCCCCGATTCCCACTTACAAGTCTCACCCCCAAGATTACTCATTCCCCAGGGCGAATTTAACCCTGCTCGGGACCATGGTTGAAAAATTTGGCCCCGGGGCGAGACACTTTCCCCGGGGCGAAAACTGTAGTGGGAAAAGAGCAGGGGAGAGTTCTCACTTGTTCAAGTGAGGGATGAGGTGCCGATCTCTATTAATTTTTCCCGCTCAAAGTTTGAACGTAATGTACAATTTTACCATATATGTGCAACTTATCAAATCCTCGCATACTTATTACATTACTAATACCGGAACATATACGTATGTATGTAGTCAAGGACCACATAGAGACTGCATGCAGTCCCAGTCAGGGCCCAAAATCCCTGAACCTCATCCGCATGGCTGGAATGATTGAGCAGTTAATCTTGCCTGACGGAACCGGCTTTGATTTGTCTTGATTAAAGAAATTCAAATTGAATGCTCAGAGGAGCAAGCATGGATCATAAATAGAGGTGGTGGGTGATGGGGCAGGGGGAGGGGGAGAAAAGGGATGGCAGGGGGAGGGGGAAGTTAGAGGTGTAGGTCTGAAGCAAGGGTTTTCTGACTGGCATCTCCATTGGGCAACTCAGTACATGTACATGTACAATGTACAGTATGACTGGATATACCTGTACATGGGAAACTCCACTGTTACTTGGACTAGTTAAACTTCCTATACAGGCCATTTGTCCCTCTTCACAAATAACATGAAATATTTTCCGTTTGTGTGTAAAAAATAATTAGGAAATAAAAGTGGGTTTGGCCAGTCTAAAACATACGTTTAATACCGGCTAGGAACTTAGAAAAATGATAATGGTCTGGGCCGCAAGCAAGGGCCATCATCTAGGCTACTACGTGTAGCTGGTTTTAAACGTATTATTTAAGACTCGTCAAACCTACTTTTATTCCCATTGATAAATGCCTTTTTGTGTAAATAAGTAACACTCACCAAAATTCTTTGATAATCTTGTCAATTTGTCATGTTTTGCATCACTTTTCTACATGCATGACATGCATCACGTTCGTTCAAACTGCTGTGCATTGAGTTGTTTTTGTTTGAAGCGCATGTTACGCGTAATGCTGGCCGGTTAATTGTCACAGTGCACATTTTGCTTTCGAGGGAGTGCAGTTTCTTTGTGCGTGTGCGTGTTCCATATGCACTGATTAGGGTGCAGGCTAACAAGTGTTTAAGACTGGCCTTTATCGTCCTTTTAAGACTTGCCATGTGACGTGCTCCCAGTCAATAAGGGATGAGTAAATTTGTCCAAGGTATTTATGAATGGGTAAATATAAATGAGAAATTATCTACCAAATTCATCCACTGTAGTGCATGATGCACACATGTCAAATTGCCTCCGTGTCACGCCAATCTGCCTTTTTCAGTCGAGGCCCCATCAATCGAATATTAAAATCACTAGGGCCTACTCGATCATTGCAGATGTTGAACAGACTTTTATTTTGGCTTCCATGGATGAACTGTGGCCAATTTTCACAGTGGCCTTGAAGCGTAGTCACATATTGTGTCCAGATTTTGTGTGTGTCTGGATTTCGGGTCAAATTGTTTTCAAAATGTGTTTGTTCGTTTGTGCACACTTGCGTATTAATTTGAGGTTTACACCGTGCATGTACATGTACATGTACACGCAAGACTAACAACCAGAGGGACGAAAGTGTATGTGGAAGCCGGCAGTTGTGAACCTACATTGTACGTAGTGAACAGTGATGCACTGCAAGTTGTCCTGAACGGAGTGAGCTGTCGCGTGCATTTCGAGCAGCCACACGCACAGCAAGCATTCACACACAGCCAGCAGTACATTGTATCAAGACACAGAATACACACATGTAAAAGCTGCATGCACAGCGAACAACTGCGCACAGCCATCCTTTTCACAAATTACGGTGTACATTATGCATGGTGCACTGTATATATTGCATTTGATATATTATTTTCCTACATTAAATCCAATTTAATAATAAATATCTATAAATGTCTTACTGGTGACAGAACTTTTTTGGTCGAGTGTATATCAAATTTGAGCTGAACATATCCCTCAAAGGAATAGAGGCAGAGAGATCATGATGGCAAGCTTCACTGAACAGGAATGCAACAAAGGAGTATGTGGGGTCTGAATGAAAAACACCAAACAACAATGCAACTTGTGATTTTAGCAATTTGTGCACAGACAATTAGGAAATTTTTAAGTGAGTTTGGATTTATCAATGTCTTGTCAAAAACATCCAAATCAAAATGGTTAAATTGTCCAATCTGAATCGTGCCATTGTAATAGGTATGGTGGAAGCAAAATACTGAACTGTAACTCCCCTTGCCTGAGTGCAATAAAGTTGACATCGTTGTTTTTTGGTGTTTTTCATTCTGACCCCACACTCCTTTGTTGCATTCCTGTTCCGTGAAGCTTGCCATCATGGACTCCGTTGAGCTCTATTCCTTTGAGTGATATGTTCAGCTAAAATTTGATATAGTATTTTCCTACATTAAATCCAATTTCATAATATATCTACAAATGTCTTACTGGTGACAGAACTTTTTGGTCGAGTGTACAAGTAAGACCGAACGATCCCATTTTAATTAATCAAACCAATCCAGAAGAGAGATTAAATCCACAAGGTCACATCCCTACCCAAGATTTTAATCAAGTCCCTTTAGAATAATCTGTCAAAAGATCAAGGATAATCAGCAACAAGAGTACGCAATTAACGTAACGCCTTTTGAGAGAAGGCTGACCAATGATTACTTTGTTTGCAAGGCTTTCAAGGCTGATCATCAATCCTACATACAGTACAATAAAGTGTGCACTTGGAGCACTTGGGAGTAGTTCTCTTTAAACTAATTGCACCCTTTGGCTTACACTGGTCAGTTAATGACATTCATAACACTATGAACATCCAACCTGTGTTGAAATCAGCACGGTTCCTTCCCGTGTAGACTTTTTAAAATTTCAACAAGGGTCAAATTGGATACGTTTTCACACTACTAAACGCAACACCAGCATTTGTCAGCCCAAATGGCCAACGTACATGTAGTGGGGTGTTATGGCCGAGCGGTCTAGCGCGTCAAACTCAAGTTCCTGTGCCAGTACTAGAATGTGGGTTCGATTCCGGGCCGTGGCACTTGTGCTCTTGAGCAAGGCACTTAATCACACTTGTTCCGTCCTTCGGAAGGAATGTAAAGCCGTTGGTCCAGTGTGTTACATGTAACGCACTTTAAAGATCCCAGAGCATTCTTTCATGAAGAGCAAGGGGAGGGATTCCCCGGTGTCTCTGGCCGTTATTAATTCAACTTAGAAGTTGATAGTTATTCGAATATCTATGTTAATTGATCCAATTCCTGTAATTGGCGGTTCTTCCGCTGTTGGATGTGGTGAATAAATAAATAAATAAATACCTCCCTTCACTCCATGTCAGCCTTTTGTCCAATTTTGGGCCCGATTTATCGGACATACCGGTAATAAAGAACAAAGTTGTAATAAGTTTAGCACGGTAAAAATATGTACACGAACTGCACTTAATAACGCGCGAAAAATGCAAACCAGCATTTACTACAGTGCAATGCAAACTTAACCCGGAGGCGTTCAGACTTTGGTTTTCAACACGTGTCGAACTTCTCTACTTGGGTCGAGGTGGGTTAGTTTCAACACGGGTCGAGCCGTGTTGAAATGTTGCATTGTAAAAAGTTAACACGTGCATGTCGGACCCGTGTACAACACGAAGATTTTCATAGTGTGAAAAGGCCTTAAAGGCACAGGCTCGTCGGCAATGCGCGCGCGCCAAATTCGTGCCACGAAATACACAGCTCCATGCCTTTGCTACGGAGCTGCATATTTCATGGCACAAATTTGGCACGCGCGCATTGCTGACGAGCCTGTACCTTTAAAGCTTTGTCTGCATTAATTGGACTAATTTTGGTAAAACTTACTGAGATTGTCGTAAATTTTACCAAATTTATTCCAATGTGGACGGCTGGAAAACACCAAAAATTGTAAAGTTTTGACTGTCAATTGCAAGTTTGACGCTCCATCACTGTAATTTTTACAGGACGAGCTGGGTCGCGGAAGAATTACATTGCCAGTGTTTACATTGCAGTATTTACACCATGTATCAATTCACTTTCAATCCGCATTTCCAAGATAAAGTTGGCTTAAAGTGGGAGGTTAAATTTGATTACAACACTGCATTTGTATGCAACGGCACTTGTCCAAACCTGACCTAAACTAAACAGAGTTAGAAATTTTAAAGCACGGTGAACTTCGTCATTTGTCAATTCTGACTTAATTAAGCAACTGCTGGAATGGGAAATTATTAAATGATGTATGTGTGCACTTCCGACATTCTGTATTTAATTGAACGTTTGTCAATGTACCGCAATGCCTTTGGCTACATGTACATATGTTCAAACACCATGTAATAGACCAATCCAGTAAGCTCCGCCCAATTTGGAGTTTACCAATCACAGCCTCAGGTTGAGGTAACCAAAAAGTGGATCTCCATTTTGGTTACCCGAGTCCTCAATTTTGTGCACAGAGCTACGGCAAAGGCAGCACGAGTGATGCAAAAACACCATAAACATCATTTTTATTAGCGCAGAGGAGGCTAGCGGGTTTAAAACGGATTGTATAAGACTATCCTTACCTACTTTTAATCCCTTCATAAATGTGTTTTTGTGTAAACGTGAAAAACTTAGCTTGTCGTTTTGCTAAGTTGTGCATTCACTTCGTTTTAGATGTGTGTCGAGATGTTTTTGTTCAATGGCGCGCGTTACGCGTATTGCAGGCGTGTTGTACGTGCACGCCTACGACCGGATACTTAAGCGCACATTTTGCTTTCGAGCGTGCAATTTCTATGTGCGTGTGCATGTTTCAATACGCGCTGACCAGGGCGCGGCCACGCAACTCTACTGCACACGTGCATTGCACGTGTGGCATGTTGCTAGGCAATTTCTAAGTGGGCGGAGCTTACTGGATCGGTCTATTATAAAGCATTAAAGGGCCCGAAATGCTCAATAACTTTATGCACAGTTTTTGCTGCATATGAAGGATTACTTGCATAGAAAGACAATACTACTGTTCATTTTGATGCCCCATGAATAAAAAGTGACATTTTTCAACTTTGAAAATTTCTTCACATAAAATCACAGAAAGAGGGCGCTGTTTGAGGCATGTCACTTTAGGAACACACGGCAGAAAAGCAAAGATTAAACATAAGACTTCAAACTGGAATTGTGGAAAAATGCTGCAGTTTCCAGCCTTAGTTTTTTCATGGTTTGCAACAGGCAACATGTAAAACAAACCTAAACCGTCATGGGTTACAAAAGTTTCAGCAAGTTGGAGAAATTGTGGAAACATTTGTGCACAGTTGAATGAGATTTTTCCAGTGCTTTCCTAATGTGACATCACCACTTTGCTCATGCATATATATGTACATTTTAATTAGCATAAACATCAAAAACTTCCAAGTAGGGTTTTTATGATTGTAAATTAATGGACTAATTCCATAGCACAGATTTCATTGATAAAAAACACCATTTCAGGGGCCCTTTAAAAGTGAAAATATAGTCTCTCACAGCTGGGGTTGGTCGTAAAATTAAAACATTACTGTGCTTTCAGGAGTCCTTTTCAGGAGTACCAAATCCATGGCAACTTGCCGAACCCTTTGTAATTTTGCCACAGGTTTGGCGAGTTGCGATGGAATTGACCCCAAACACCATTGCAAGTGCAGCAAAGTGTTATATTTGTAACTTGTCATGTACATGTACTCGAACTTCTGTTTATTAAGAGTGCACTTTCGTCCACGATTGAACCACCCAATGAGGTGGTTCAAATTACTATTTTAGCAGCAAGATAAAACCGATGTGGTACAACTTAAAAAATTGTTCATGCACCAAGTCAGTAAAAAAAAGTTGCACAGAAACGAGTGTGTGTAGGGTGTAGTGTTAATTGTACATCTTATGGTACACGTCCAAAGAGTCAGAGCAATTCGCACTTCTTGCACCAAAATTTCAATCCGCGCAAGCATTTGTTCAAAAACATTTTATTTCCAGAAGCACATTTGTATTTCCTTACATCAAATCAATAAAACAAGTTGGATGGATTTCAAGTTGGTTTTTAATTTTCAAAACTGCTCTACTTGTTCCGACTTATAAGTAGAACATTCTTCCGTGTGGAAATGAGACGACAATTCCTGTTCGAGTTTTAATGACGGCGAAAATGATGCTAAGAAAACACGGCTGGGATTTCGTGGCTGTTATGACAGTCGAGTCAATGGCCCGCGTTGCTCCGTCAGTCAGTGCTTGAAATCAGAACGTGTATGCCCACTCGGCCAATTAGGTTTGTGGGATGGCCTGGAGGCAACCACTCAACTCTATAAATTGCATATGTCTTGCCGTCATCTCAGCAATTTTTTCTTTTTTTTTCAATTTCAACATGTTAAAGGATGGAGATCAGGGATTTAAAGGCAGTATACATCATTGGTAATCTCGAAAATCAGAAATGTTCACAGATTTACGCCCAACTTACACAATATAAACATGCATGATGACCGCAGAAGACTTCCCCTGAAATGGTTTTCTCTGAAGTGCTATAGTCTTTGAGAAATGAGTAAAACAATTAGTTTTCGTCTCATGAGACGAAAATTCAATTCGCCCTAAAACCATTTCGCCCAAGTGCCATTTCGCCCCAAACCACTTCGCCCGAATGCCATTTTTCCCCAAATTACTTCGTCCAAACACTACATCGCCCAAATGCCACTTCGCCCCAAAACCACTTCGTGCACAGGCCGTGGTTTAGAGCGAAATAGTTCAGGGCGAAGTGGTTTGGGGGCGAAATGACTGCAAACACTTTTTTGACCGTTTTCTCAAAAGTTAGACGAAGTACGGAGCTGGTTTTTGCAAACAGCAGGCTTGAGATAGTGAGAGAAAATGCCTGTGGCAATGGGTCATTAAGCGCAGTGCAGTCACGCCGCAAAGGACAAATCAATCTGGTTAGGGTGTGTAAATTATAGGCCACTGGCAAATTGCAACAACTGCAAATAGTAACATTGGAAGACTCCACGATATTGTATTTATGCCAGCAGGAATTCTCAGCTTGAAAATTGACTGCGAGCACACTACGTACATTGTTATGTACCTGCAGTACATGTATATCAGTGTAGTGGTGTGCCAAACAAATATTCGATTATTCGATTATCGATTATGTACAAATCAGTCCAGACCAAACTAAACATTTCATCCAGTTCGGAAGTGTTTTAGAATGAATAATAATAATAAGAACTCTGGATGCCGCAATATGGCGACATTTTGGGAAGACTCTCCCCTGGGACCACCGAAATTTCGGCAAGAATCACTCAAAATGACACCTTATTTTTCTACCCGAAGCTTCCAAAGATGGTCACAGACCTAAGAGAGACGGTTCTAGACCCAATAAAAATGGTTCTCGATTTTAAAATTATGGTTTTTGACCTAAAAAAATGATTAAAAAAAACAAATATTAGGGCGACACCAAAATGTCGCCCTATTGAGCGTGTCGCCCTAATATAGCTTTTTTACACACAAATTGACATCCATAGTTTTTATATAGCGCACATATCCACCCTGCAGGGTGCTCAAGGCGCTGTATCCTGTAGGTGAATTACAGGATGTTTTTATTGAATAATGCAGCCCTATTCGTTTGCCAAAACATCCGCTTTGTTTGATGTCACAATTTTGGACCTACCGGTATGGTTTGTACAGGGGACTTATGGTTTTTATAGGGCGAAGCCAACATTAATTCATGCAAAAATCTAAAAAGTGTATCGCCCCCAACCCTAGACCTCACATTTTAATTTGCATTTAATGGAGCCCGCCCATTCAGTTTTTCCCGTAAAGTAAGCCTCAAACCATAATTTCAATGTTGTAACTTGTACACTATAGACTCTTACATGTAGCTACATGTACATGTAGCATGGCTAGAAGCAAATCGAGCATGCAATTAGGCAGCTGATTCGGCATCAAAGAACACTGCTGGAAGAATCAAAAACATCTTGCATAACACACGCGAGAAGTTCACTCCGAACAAGATTAGGTTCGGATAACACTGCAAAAAATTGGGTGGAAATTTTTTTAAAAGTTCACAGATCGAATATCGAATCGAAAAAAATTATATAATTTTGAATAGTCAATTATGCACAGGCCTATATCAGTGTACCTTGTTTCCCAGAAAATGTCCTTTATGTTTTACAAATTAGTTTAAGTCCGGATACAGCATTAAAAAAGTATCGTACATGTAGGCCTAGTACATTACTGCGAGTCCAAAAGTTGTTTCCACAGTAGTGTCTGATAAGCCTCAAGAGTGTTGCCAATAAAACCTTTCACTGTTATCGAGGCCATATTGCTCACTGGGCCAAAGAAGACACATTGCTACGTTTGTTCGCAAGTTCAGTGGAATATTTTTCTGTTAGGCCAAAAAAAAAAGAGAACTACATGTATGTTTAGCGTTAGCGCAGGCATCACTTTCAATCATGTGCGTCAAACCTTTTTTTTCTTCATAAACAATGAACGTAGACACGCACCGTCTTGTCAAGCTGCTGTTGACAGCAATCGATTCTCGAACTTCACTACGACATGTACGTTGTTGTCTTTTCCCTGTACTTTTAACCACAATGCTCCTAGATTTTGGCAGGCTTTCGAGTCAAAGTGTTTTATTATACTTTTGTCAGTCCAACTTGGATAGGGTTGTTTTGTTTAGTTTATTTTGGAATTGTATGTTGTATGTTTGTATTTTGTACCTTGTTGTTGAAGGCCGAATAAATAATAATAATAATAATAATGCCCAGCCTCCGTAAGTGCCTTCATATCAACTTGACTTTATTGCTTGAAATCCACTTACAAAAAAAAAACACCCAAAAAAACCCATGTCACTGCATCATTTTGGGAGACTTCAACTTGCGCTAAAAACATACTTGTACACATGTAGTTCACTGAATATTTGTTACTATCCACCCAAGCACACAGCAACTCGTGTTCGAACTGCCATGTGAATAAGATATTATTGACAACCGTGAAAGGATTTATTCTGCACCTCTTTCACAATGTTGCACGATTTCACACAAATTCAGTACGACTTTGAAGTTTTTTTTGCGGGGAGGGGGAGGTTAAGGCACACTTTTCTGTGATTTCTTGCGAATAAATTATTTCTCGTGATTTGGAGTTATTATGGTTATAGGCATTATGATTTTTACATGACCTTTAAGCGTGCCTGATGAGGTTTGTTTTACCCTTCCTCGAGACACTAAGAAAAACTTTAAATTATAGTGTGCTCAGATGGGACTCGAGCCCACAACCTCCTGCATACTAGGCAGATGTCTTAACCACTCGACCACCGAGCTTCTTACAACATCTTAATTACTGTGACTTCCCACTACGGTACCTACCCTTGCACACCAAGCGACTTTTTCATATCATAAATAGAGTCTGCAAACATCAAGAGAAATCTTTAGAAATCTTGGGGCAAGCCGGGAAGGGGTTTGGGGCGTATCTTAAACATGTTACGGTAAATGATCTCTGGGAGGGGTGGTTATCTCATTGAAGGGTTTATCCCTCTGTAGGGCTTGCTAAGCTCACGTGATAGCCAATCCCAATCAGTGAGGAACAACTGCAATACCGTGATTCGAGACCACCAGTTGGCTTCATAGCTCAATTGGTAGGCCCGCGGTTCGAATTCCAGTTGAGTCAAGTTGCTTTTCACTGCATCCAGAATTCTCAAAAACATGGACATTTGTATCAAATTTATTTACCTCGACAGTCCCTGGGTCATAATCCCTAAAAATAATCACTTTTTTATCTTTAGAAGCCTTTATATTCCTTTCCCAAGAAAATCTTTTCCCAACTAAAAATTTTACTTTCAATTCAAATTTTTTCCCTCTCCTGCTTTTTTTACTACAAGACCATGACACCATAGAGTCAACACCAGAGGATATTCTCCGGATACTCGGGCACTCATGCCGAAAGCCAAGGGGTGATGTGACTGCTATTTCATCTCCCTCGCAGCACCCACTTCCTCTGTACATGCTCCAAGAGACCACTAGTGGGCTAAAGAAACAATTTTGTCTTCAAGACATGGCCTCACAACGTCACAGACTAAATATTTTTCTGGTTTCAAATTATAACTGGTCTGTTTTGATACTGGAGAAGTGTCTACATATTCTTTTATAAACGTGTTTCTTTGGGGAAAAAAAATCAAAGAAATTTCAGGAATCAGGAAAATAGACACTCTGGGGAAGAGTGCTATGTGCAGTGTACATACCATGGGCCAAATTTGCTAAGCACTGTATTTATTTGTTTTGTAAAATGGGTTACCAGCCAGAACTGTATGTCACATCATTGGTAATTTCGAAAATCAGAAATGTTCACAGATTTATACATAACTTACACAATATAAACATGATGACAGTACCGGTAGTAAACTTCCACTTAAATGGTTTTGTCTAAGTGCGATAGTTTTTGAAAAATGAGTAAAACAATTATTTTTAGTCTCATGAGACAAAAATTCACTTCGCCCCAAAACCATTTCGCCCTACATGTACACCACTTCGTCCTTACACCAATTAGTCCGAATGCCACTTCGCCCCAAAATACTTCGTGTTCAGGGCGAAGTGGTTTGGGGCTAAATGGTTATGGGGCGAAGTGATTGTAAAGCCTTTTTTGACTGTTTTCTCAAAAGTTAGACGAAGTACGGAGCTGGTTTTTGCTCAGGTTGGTTTTAATCATGCATATCTTTAATCACACAGGGAGATAAAACCATTTGCAACGGTTTACCAATCATGTACGATGGTAAAATGGCTAAATTTTACTCCTGTCCGCATTTGGACTTTTTGACACATTTTACCGAGACCGTGGGAGAGCATGCGCATTGTCTCATCGCAGTTTGACCTTCACGTCCCAGACGTACATGTACGCTTCCAGAGCATATTTAATACCGACTCGCTGGGTCCCCACTGGACTTATCGTCTCGGGAAAAGTTCCCTGGTCAATTTTCCTGGGCAGTAGTTGGCCAGGAAAAGTAACTGCTGGACTCGGGTAAAGTTACTGAGAGGAAAACATCCTAGGCTGTCCGCATTAGACTTACATGTAAGACCACAAAAAAATAACTATGTTTAGCATTAGCATGCGCGTCACTTTCAACCCTGCGCTTGAAAGTTTTTTTTTAACACAAAGACACACACTATCTATTGAGTGTTAAAAACATGCCTTTATTGATTGGAATCCAACAACAAAAAAAAGCCGTGTGAACACATCATTTTGGGATACTTCATTTTGGGATACTTCAAAGTCCAATGCGGACAGGCCTTTATTAGGCACTATGATCAGCGTTTGCCCTTAACTTTTTCCCAACTGGCCACCAGGACCAGTTGACTTAAGTTTTGACTGGCCAGTTAGCGTGGTCCGGTTAAAGTGGTCCGGTTCAAATTTCAATTCTGGTTGTTCATTAAATTTTACACACAGTCGACCTTTAATGTGTGCAATAAGCACATTTAAGTGAATAAACTAGGACAATTTGATAGTCATAAAGCTCTCCCCAGTACAAGTTTGAAAATGTGTGGTGAATTTGTGAGCTATTATTGTGCATGAAAGTTTCATGGCGCCATCTTGGTAACTAGACTTGCACAAGTCTGAATCGCGACTCATTGCAGTCGCAGTCTGCATGTGCGCCCAGTTTACATGCATGCACAGAAGTGTCTTGGCGCAGACGGAAGGGTCATAGACTTGAACAAGTCTATTTACTGTCAATGGCGGGCACTGTTTTCTTGCTTGGTGAAAACAAGACAGCCCATGTGTGCACAGAAAATAGCGTAAAATAAAATCTGCCACACTTAACATAAAAGCGGAAACATGCAAAAACAAAAGCGCATTATGGATGTACATGTACAGCATGGGTCTGTTTTAATTCAACTGGACAGCCGGACCATTTGGGGAGGCTTTCTAGCTGGCCCGAGACGATTTGAACTGTCATTTGGCCAAAGGACCAGTGCTAATTCGAACGCTGATGATGAAGGCTTTTGTTCACTTGCAATGGCAAGGCCCAGATACAATTGACAATAAAGCCAAATGGTCAAACACACTGAATTTCCATTAAAGCTTTTGTTGAAATTCTCATCTTACCATACATGGTGTACACATTACATGTACATTACGATCATGTATCAGCAACGTGGACAAAAAAATAAAAATCAGTACTCCCCTTAGGGGACGCGACGACTAAGTGCAAAGCGACAGCAGATCACGCAAGCAGCGGTTACACTTTGATGTCAGTTATAATGTCAAATTACGCGAGGATTGCTCAGGACAGGAACTCCACATCATGTACGGTACAAGCATCTTGCCACTTATACCCCTTGACGGCCAGAGGACAGACCTAACGTTGTTGACGTTTAAAGCCTCATTGCATCATTTGCAGTGACCCAAAATTTTATTTTATGAGTTGACAAGAAAAACTGGACTAAAAGTGTTGATAGCATAAATCTTTTCTCGTGCAAAATGGTAACTTTGTGGGCGAAATTGCCAACTGAAGGTGCAATGTTTTTTTCTCAACATGTAAATCGTTTGCAAACGATTTTCTTCTTATTCATTCAATTTTTACGGTTTTCTGAAGTATTACTGCATCTGGGTCTTTCCACAGTAAAGGGGGCAGTTTGGCAACACAGACCATATTTATGAGGAAATACCTTTGTCTGGTCTCAAAATAAAAGAAATAAGTTTCAGTTGTTCTGAAGAGATAACTTAGGTCCAAAAAGGGTTACAAATAGTGTGACAACATGCCTTTCTAAAAACCCCGTGTACAAATTTCCAATAGACGCTCGTAACCGGGACGGACAATTGTGTTACATTTTAGGCCGTCCCGGTTACGAGCGTACCGGTACATGTCTATTGGGAATTTGTACGCAGGGTTTTTAGAAAGGCATGTTGTCACACTATTTGTAACCTTTTTGGGCCTAAGTTATCTCTTTAGAACAACTGAAACTTATTACTATTATTTTGAGACCAGACAAAGGTATTTTCTTGAAAATATGGTCCGTGTTGCCAAAATGCCCCCTTCACCGTGGAAAGACTCATTTACGTGTATCAGGGGTGAGATTGGAGAAAAACAAACATTCCGGAAGGGGCGTGGCTTCCTTGGGGAGGGGGCGGGGCATTGGAGAGACGTAGAGACAATAAAGATTTCAACTTTTGGGATCGTTTTAAACACCACCATCGTGCAAATTGCAATGTCAAAAACATTTTAACCAGGTATCACAAGAACCAGTTTTGTTTTAAATATTTACCTTGTACAAATGTGGATAATATTAAAAAGAATCTAAGCAACATCGATTGTTGAAGACGGTGAAGCGAAAGCCGAGGGTAAAATCGGTCCGTTGCCCACTGCTTGTTGCATCGCGTCAGCCACGCACCACACACTACACGCAACGCACGACGCCAGTTTACGATGCAGGCAGAGATGGCGCTTGCTTACATGGCTTAGGGATTAGACTTGTACGTTTGTCTGCTTCGCTACTCGTTGCAGTCTCTGTCTGCTCGCTGAGCGGCACAGTACATACATGTACATCGCTGTATGTCATGGCACTTGCGTGGCGACTAGACTTGCACAAGTTTGCTTCACGAAATTACTGAATCAATTGAGGGCGCTCGTTAAAAAAATATGGCCTGCTGGAAGAGCAAAAAAGCGGAAAATAAAATCTGGATCGCGGAGCACACAACGAAAAAGAGGAAATCTGCTAAAAATCAGGGATTTTACAATGAAAAACAGAAAACTCAAATCCGGACGCGTTGGTAAAATTCTGGAAATCCGGACAAATCTCACCCCTGGTGTGTATGGCTAACATTCCTACAAGGCAGTTTATCAACATTATTCTTTAGTATGCTGTTCCTGGAATTCTTAAAAAGTTTCATCTGCACGTGACATAATGGTCCTTTAACCGAAACCCTTGTGGGGCATGAGCGAGGTAGCATTTCATACTTACTCATATTTCTTGGCCTGCATGGCGCGGGCTTCCGCCTCCCTGGCCTTGCGCTCCGAGTCAAACGAACTCCCGTCCACGTAGCCTTCTCCGATTCCAAAAGCCTCCCGCAGCTTAGCGTTCTGTTTTTCTTTGGCTTCGGCGAGGTGGTGAGTCTCTGTCAGCCTGTATTCATGAGAAAGTTCATAGAGAGTGATAGTAACTGTAGGATTCAATGAATTGGGCAAGCATCAAGCCCTTTGTCATGTTGGTGTTGAAGATACCTTCTAGTAATACTCAATGAGTAATTAATCAAATAAGCATTTTAGTTAATACTGTTTCAAGAAATGAAAATACTAAATTTGAAATACAGGTGAGTATTTCCACGGTAAAGGGGTCATTTTGGCAACACAGACAATATTTTCCAGAAAATACCTTTGTCTGGTTTTAAAATAAAAGGAAGCCACGCCCCTTCCGGAATGTTTGTTTTTCTCAAATCTCACCCCTGATACACGTAAATGAGTCTTTCCACGGTGAAGGGGGCATTTTGGCAACACGGACCATATTTTCAAGAAAATACCTTTGTCTGGTCTCAAAATAATAGTAATAAGTTTCAGTTGTTCTGAAGAGATAATTTAGGCCCAAAAAGGGTTACAAATAGTGTGACAACATGCCTTTCTAAAAACCCTCTGTACAAATTTCCAATATACGCTCGTAACCGGGACGGCCTAAAATGTAACACAAGTGTCCGTCCTGGTTACGAGAGTATATTGGAAATTTGTACACAGGGTTTTTAGAAAGGCATGTTGTCACACTATTTGTAACCTTTTTGGGCCTAAGTTATCTCTTCAGAACAACTGAAACTTATTTCTTTTATTTTGAGACCAGACAAAGGAATTATCTCAAAAATATGGTTTGTGTTGCCAAAATGATGTCCTTGGGACTTTGCAGATTACCTTGTTTGTAAGAGAAACTTTGTACCGTATTATCAAAAATGCAAACAAGAATAGCAAAGGAATTGGGACCTAAAACATTCCTCGTTATAAGTAGAAAGTTGTACATGTACTAATATTGCTCTCATTATCAAGGTTTGACTGTGGTTTAGAAATCCAATAATGAACACTGTACTGCACACATACATGTAGGTTTTACATTTAATAAAAAATGCAATTGGTTTTTTTTTTATTTAAAAGAAAATACAAACAAATTTTGTTAAGTTTATTGAAAAAATTCAAATTGGTACAGACAGCCTTATCTCAGATGCAGCTCTCCATTGTATGACGTCAAGCATCTTTTCAGCAAATTTAAAACACAAAGGAAAGCACTAAGATCCTCGTTTGATATGACAATTTGAAATTCCTCAATCCTCAGAATTTCTTGTCAATAACCAGTGTGCTGGTTAATTGATTTTCATTTCTTGTTAGGTCGACTGCTTTTTTTTTTTGTTAGTCCGTTTGTAGTTGGGTTATTCCATGAATTTGGGGTCCAAAGTGTGCAGGGCTGTGTGACATTTTTCTGTCCCCCGTTACACCTGACATACTGCTATTTGCAGTAAAAGTATCATTAAAAAATGCCTTCAAAAAATTTTTGTGAATTGTACTTTATGTAATCACTCTTTGAGATAGAAGGCATTTAAAGAATGTGTCCTGAATTTACAAGATGTCAGATGTAACGAGGGACAGAAAAATTGGACCCCAAAATTATAGAATGACCCAGTTTGTCTTGTGCGTTTATGAATGTGTTTTAAAAATATTTGTAATTATTATTTATTACATGAAGGTACGGTAATTACATGTATCATGTCGGGCCTGTACATGTATTTGGGTCTGTCCACAGTAATGGGGTACATTTCTGTAACATTCAAGATCTTAGGTCCCAGTTCACTTCAAATGTCTTAATTTTATCTTTAAATTATCAAGCTAAACTGAGGGAATAACTTTTTCACCAAGGAGTAAGAAAAATAGTCCTACAACATACATTTGTGAAAACCTCGGTCACAAAATTTCCTATTACGCATGTAACAAAGACGGAAATAAATGTCACGAAATTGTCTGTCCACGTTACATGCGTAATACCCGAAAGTTTGTACACTTGCTTTACTAAAATGTATGTTGTGGCAGCAATTTCTTACCTTTATGGGCAAAAGTTATCTCCTGAGAACAAAACAAGGACATTTCTTTAATTCTGAGATAAACTAAAGACATCTGAAAGGAACTATTGACTTATTTTACAAATGTACCCCATTACTGTAGACAGACCCCATTTACAAGCTCTGCTTTAATTGGGAACCCCAACAGCATCATCATGCTGCAATTCAATGTACATGTACATTGAATTTTGACTAAAAACTACAATGTACAGTACATGTACATGTACATGTGTATGTATGCTTGTGGAAATTTTAATTCATTTCACCCCAAGGAGCACAGTAAGCATTCAGTGTACAGCCAATAATTTTGCAGTTCACCAAAAAAGTATAATTAAAAAATCACAGAAAACTACTTCTGTATGAATTGCTGTCTCCATACAAATACTCTTGGTAATTTGCAATGCCTAAAATTTAACTTTAAACCAAACAAAAAGATAAAAAAATTAAAAAAAGATGCAGAAATAGTAAAAAGAGACCTTTCAGTGAAATAGAAAATCATATTTGGCTCCTATTATGACAAATGCTAATGCAGATTCAATTAACCTCTCGAACCACGGTTAAAACTTTTCAAGGTCAAGTTGCGTTTCGAATTATTAACCTTGGTTAATTGTAACTCTGAGATTTCTCATGGGAATGCCACGATTAAATGTTTCAGTTATCAGAAGGAAAATTAAAGCACTTACGGAATTATCATGCTGGATACAAGTACTACATGTAGCCCAGCCAGCCAAATAGCAGACGCACAAAATTAACTTCCCAAGTGAATGACCTACTACATGTACGTAACATACACCATTGACGAACAAATAGCAAGCACTTAAATGGCTTTTAAATCCGCGTACTGGAGCCACTCATTTCCTCTGCGAAAGATATGCTTTCATTGACTCTCCTTACGAGATCTCTCGTCAGATCACCGAAGACAGGCACTCACACCGGAGCTGACTGAATACGACGTAATGAAACGAGGCTCTCGCAATTGACAGAAATGTGGATATAGTCACTGACTATTACTATTAGGCCTACTGCCCAGCCAAGAATGTGTCATCTGTGAGTGCCGGGTTCCATTGAGAAACTGTTTCAACTAGTACCGGTACATGTATCAATTTAAGCATGAAGAATGAAAACGTGATTAGTTTGGAAACACCGACGACTATGGAAACCGCATTTTGAATTGACTATATGCCAAGTATGTACAGCTGCTATGTACAAGGTCAAGAATAGGCTGGGTGAAGCGGTAACATTGGACCTATGAGTGCACCCGAGATTTAATTAGGGGCTAATTGCTGTAAATGGGACGGCCTGGGGGACAGTTTTGCTTTGTTGGTGTCTTTTAAGAAAACAGTCGATTGATCGTGAATCTGAGACACTTGAATAAGAAATACATCCCATGTAGGTTCAAAAATGTATCTCAGTCATCAAGCATTGATATTCATAGCCCATGGGATCGTCCTGCTCAGTTTTGTGCGTACATTGTAGTACCTACATGTACATGTATGACGTGATGTGACAACAAACTTTATCGGTTCGTAAAAGAAAGGACAACACTTGCAAAGGGTTGCCTAACTCTGTACGCTTCATGTCCAATGTAAGTCACCATCTTCTGCAGTTCGGTGCTTGGACTTGAGAAGGCGTGAGTCAGGACACAACTATGTTTACATACTTCACGGCGTACGGGAGTCGGGAAACAAGGCATTAATCTTCATGTGCATCCATGCAATCGTTGCATGGTTCCCATTCAAAATTTCAGATATGGCGCAGCACATACATGTACATGTAGTTGCAGAGTTTATCATCAAAATTAATTGGGTTGCCGACGTTGAAAACAAAATTCTCTGATTCTAATGAAGGTTTATGCACTGGGCAATACATCGGTAATATTTTTGATTAAATTCGTCGACAACTTCAAACAAGTGTTGTCCCTTCCTTTAAATGACTTTTGCCTCGGCTTGATTGCATGTTTGTAATTATCACCATTGTGAAAGCCTGAGGCCATTTTTATAACGCTGTTTAGCTAACAATTTTGCTTAGCACAAAATGTATTAGCAGCAGAAAACCAGTCAATCGTAATACACGTCGCATATGATTTTGGCTGGTAACCCATTTTGCAAAGCAAATTAATTTTGGGCTAAGCAATTTTTCTTTTGCTAAACAGCTTCATGAAATTGGCCCCTGGACATCAACACTAGTACTGGTCAAAACACTATTTTACAATCAGTCAATCTAAACAGAATGCCGTTTTCCCATTGAAGGTTATAGTACTACAAAGCTGAATGGACAGAAAAACAGTCCTGCATACAACTTGATCTGCATATTATCAGGTCTTTATTTTCAGTACAATGCAAGATCGCTTTGATTGTTACGGTTCCGTGGCGTTGTTAATAATTGGATTTTAGGCTGAGCACGCTGGCGAGAGGCAGGTTCACCTTAATGCTGCCTTTAAGAGCACATTAACACGTGTATCTCGTGGTCTTAGCTGGAATTTGCATTACTGGATTTGGGCATTAGGCAGGGACGGCACAAGGGAATGATGCGCGATAACCCTTGATCCAATGATCGTTCTGGCGAGACGACGAAGTGCTTGTCCGTGCCTGTTGATGGAAATGCTCAAAAAGCAGTTTCTATCCTCTTAAGAGTCGGACACTTGAACGACCTTCACGTTCTCTACAGTGTACCACTACAGAGCTGTCTCAAGTATTCTCTCCTGACAATAACCAGTCCAGAATGATGTTTGTAATGTAATGTTGATGACAGAGACATAATTTTAAAATTGTACGTATGTATCTGTGTAGTACATACGATGTGTACATGTATCAATATGGTGCATTTTGACCAATTTCAGCTCAACGGTAATTTGTTTGCAAGTACATGTACGTACATGTAGGCATATAATTGCCATGCAAAAAAACCTGGCTTTGAAATTAGCAGAGGCCACCGAGACCAACGGCCTCATGCCCCACAACAATTTTCCTTCTCGAAGAAGGAAAATGCCCGGGAATTTATCCGGTAAGCGCGAACAGAAACATGCACCGTTCTGCCCGAGTGGGCATACAGGGGAGAAAACGTAAACAATGACTGATCCAATGCTTGTGCAAGATCCCTGCATGTGACCTACATGTACATGTATCCGGCAAATTCACGAAGCGTGACAGAAGGCCAGCAAGCTCCTTTTTTTTCTGGACAGAGCAGCTCAGTAAAAACTATACCCACTATTTACCGGTAAATGGGTTTACTGGTAAAATTCCGGATTTTCAATAGATACATGTACATGTACCTGAGCTATATTTTAAGTTGGCCCGATGCCCCTTCAAGATGCACACTTCCTGAGGCCAACTTGAACCGTACATGTATATGTTTAAATTTCATTAGGCTTATTTTACTGTACTTGGAATAATTGTTGTTGTGTTGCACTTCCAGATACCATACATGTACATGTGCAGTTTATCATTGTCCTTTGACAAAACTGAGGCTGGTAAAAATGACCCGTCTCTATTTTCTGAGAAAATAATTCACAAGGGACAGCAGATTTGTGCCTGGCAGCTACAGTGTTTATAAGACTTGGTTCAAGTGGCACTTGGTTTGCCAATGGCAAGGGATTCTTGAGATCAATGTGGGCAGGTGGAAGGAAGGATTAGGAACTCTTTCTAATCTGCCTTCAAGTACATGGACATTACATGTGTATGTTTCATTTATGGATAAACAGAGATAGCTAGAGGGGGTTTAATATGAGACTACATACATGTACATGTACATGTATTGTTGGAAAAGCCGTTTACATATGTCAGGCCATGCAAAAATACGTCCAGAAGTTTGAAGATTCATGCATTTAAACAGCTAGAATCCCCCCTTCCACATTTTTTTAGTTTTTCTGTTTATCATGGAGGTGTTTGTGTCTACAACACCATCACAACTTGTTTTTCACAAAAAATCGACAGACTTTTGCTTAAAACGTAAAGCAGTTCCGACCCTCTTCACCCAAATTCTGAAACGCTCGAGGTCACTCGGCTTGTTTATCAACAGGATGTTGACGTCATCCTGAGAAACATACAAAACGGTCTGTGCAGTATTGAATGGAAAATACACGAAGTAAATGTTTATCATGCCTATTTTGTCCTTGTAATTCAAAATACAAACGTGAAAAACACTTCATGTAATATGACAGCAATCTACTACCGGTATTACCTGTTTTGTGAAAAAAACATGAAATTGTGGCTTACAGTGACTGTCTTTTGAAGTAAATACTGGTGCATTGCGACCGGTGGTTTTGTCACGGAACGAAGGGCATTCACAGCGGTCTGTGTATGCGGTCCACTGCGGCGTAGTTTCCACGTGTTTGGACATCAGCCGTACAAGTTATAGAATGAGCGACTCATTTTTATCTCTCTTGGTAATAGAAAAGAAAATCTTTCTGCTCTTTTTTTTTCATAGTGTCTGGTAAAACATGCAACCACGCAGCTACTGGGCATATCTCTGGCTTTTTGGAACAACAAAATTCTTCAAAAAACACCATCTAAAAGGGACGGTTTTCTAAGTTGTTTGCGTGTAAACGTATGGAGCTAACTATCGTGTTGACTTCTCTTTCTCAGGATTGCGTCACGGGGTCACGCGCATATCATGAATACCTAATGAGCGTTTCAGAAATCGCGAAAATCTCATTTTCGAAAAGCGCACTTTTGCTTGCAATTTATCCACTTAAAACCGACAATTAAAAAATAATAAAAATCCACGTCGGCAAGAGGGATGTTTGGACTATCGAAAAAAGCCGAAATGCTGGATTTTCGTCAAGGGGGGATTCTAGCTGTTTAACATGTTTAAAGGTAGAACATATGATTGGTATCTTGAAAATCAGAAATGTTCACAGATTTACACATAACTTACACAATATACACATGTACATTGTAAACATGATGACGGTAGAACTTCCCCTAAAATGGTTTCGTTTGAAGTGCTATATTCTTTGAGAAATGAGTAAAACAATTAATTTTCGTCTCATGAGACGAAAATTTACTTCGCCCAAATGCCACTTCGTACACAGGCTACTTCGTACACAGGCCGTGGTTCAGAGTGAAGTGGTTCAGGACGAAGTGGTTTTCGGGCGAAGTGACTGAAAAGCTTTTTTTTACCGTTTTCTCAAAAGTTAGACGAATTACGGAGCTAACTTTTACTCAGGTTGGTTTTAATCATGCATATCTTCAATGACACAGGGAGATAAAACTATTTGTAACGGTTTACCAATCATGTGTTCTAATGCCAACTTGCAGCATTTTGGAGGGTATTTCCAGCCTTGAATTTCAGAAAGGAAAAAAAATGGAACAATTTCTAAATTGTTTTTACATGTATTGTGCAATATGCATGCAGGCATCTTACAAATCTAAAACGAAAAAATTAGAAGCCCGAAACAACTAAATCAATTGGGACTTCCCAAAAATCCCAATCCAACTATTTAGGTAGATTACATACTACACAAAAACTGCAGGAAAACCACTTCAAAATATTACAGCATTACATTCTTGTCCATTTTTTTCTTCAATTTGTAAGAGTTGAGTCCAAATTTGCCGTGGGATGTTTTTCCTTCCCAATGGATACCCCTCATATCCCCCAATCACGTGTACCAGTTTCAGTCCGTCCACTGACAGACGAGGCCGTTCTGATCTTAGTAGGATAAAGGCAGGGAGAGACGAACAATTGCCGGGAGGAGGCTGGATAAATGCCAGGTGGTATTAGCATCATTTAATCAAATCAGAGGTAGAGAGGTAGTCTTAAAGGCTATTCTGTCATTTGCAGATGAAACATTTTTCTGAATCCCTGGACCAACGGTATTATAAATACTATAGGCCTACCGGTATCTATAAGAAAGTTGGTAAACTAGCCTGCAGATATTTCAGCTGTATACACTGAACAAAATTATAAACGCCCCATGTGACACTTTGAAACTGTTATTAGCCTTAGGGGTTGCAAAATATATTAAATTCATGTTACATAAATAATTTACATGGGGCGTTTATATTTTTGCTCAGTGTACATGTACATGAAACTTTCAGAAAACCTTTTAAATCCATGTTTGATGGGGAAAGAAATACAATGGACCGTCATTGCATGTACGTTAAACCTCTGCACATATTTTATCAATTGGTTGTTGTATGTACATGTATGTGAGCTCCGAAAGGGTAACCATGGTAACAGACAGTGTGATATCTTTCTAAAACTTCCCTGCACAAATTTCCTTTCAGAATAAACACTTGTCTATTCCTTTCCTACTTGTCTAGATTCTGTTGATACCTCCACCACATCCGCCTATCTCCCCATATCCCCCATATCTACTCCATATATCCCTCATAACCAGACATCATCCTCATTCATTTATCGGTTTATTTAAAATTTGACCAAATAAAAAGACAAGAACTAAAAACAATATATAGAAAAAAAACACACATTAAAATTAAACTGAGAAACAAATTGGAGCACAAAAACACATAGTAAAAGATGAGCATTGTCATTTGACGTTACAAAACAGAGAACAACCAGATCAGAAAAAGAAAACTTATGAGTTAAGTAAATTATTATTAAGTAATTGCACAAAGTAAGGTATGGGGGACTGACTGAACCTCCGAGTTCTTGCTCGAGGGATATCAATTTGATTGCCATTGCTGAGACTACGACCTGATGTAAATTGTTGTGTTTAGGGCAAAGAAATGGCGATGTCTAGGAGAAGTAAACAACGATTTGGCAAAACGAGTTGCTAACATGGTGCCTCTAATCGACAATCTGTCAATATTGATTTTTTTCCAGAAGGTTATTATAAGATAATGCAGTTGGATAATCAAGTATACAAAGCGCCCTCTATTGTACTCGCTCAATACTATCAGCCTGGGTTGCAGTAATGCCTGCAACCATACCCTCCAAATCCCCCATATCCCCCAACTCCATCCCCATCTCCTGATTCCCATCCTCGATCCTATCCAAAATCCCCCTCCCGATCTCCCATCCCCCCCTCCCTCTCCCTCTCATCCTTCATCCTAAATCCTCATCTTCCAAACCTCACACAACAACCAAGCCCAATCCCAACCCAATGTCCCACCCTCGCTGCCCAACCAAAACGTCCACCCCCACTCTACATTACCCTAAACCTCCCCACACCCCAAACCACCCCTGCATGATACTAATGACAAATGTACACACCATTTGTGCAAATTACGCACTTGAGGACACAGAACTGTGACTACAGATCTACACAGTTTTTGGTCTAACCCACCTTTAGTTTTTGGTCTTCATAGTACGGTGTCGGAACATAAACACAGTTACCTACCCAGCATCCTGTTGACACACTGTGGATCCAAGTAATTATCCATACTATCTCATGTTACGACATCATCAAACTTCAGGGAGTGGGAAAATTACAGCGGGACGCATGACTGAACGACTGCCCCGATTGGAATAAGCAAGACTTCTGCCTGGTATTACCAGATTCCCAGGGGTGTGAAGGTAAAATTGGAAGGGATGACGAGTTTAGATTAGATACGAAATGGCTTTCTGGTTCCTCGGGGAACAGCGCTGCTTGTTTTTAGGGAAAAGGTAATGACTGCCGAAGTCAAACATGAATTAGTGAGCTATCATTCCTTTACGACCAGAGGCTGAATTTGTTAGCGGTGGGTCTGGGGGCGTAGCAAAGACATTTTTGGAGGGGTATGGAAGCCAATTTGTAACAGAGTACTAAAGTCATGACATTATAAGGCAGGAACAACTAAAAATCATAGAGTACTAGTACTTCAATCTCCCTGTTATTTGCTGTTTTACATGTAACACAGTAAGGCCCGGGCATTTTGGCAACACAGACCATATTTTCAAAGAAATACCTTTGTCTGGTCTCAAAATAAAAGAAATTATTTTTTAGTTTTTCTGAAGAGATAACTTGGGCCCAAAGAGGGTTACAAATAGTGTGACAACATGCCTTTCTAAAAACCTTGTGTACAAATTTCCAATATATACGCTCGTAACTGGGACAGACACTTGTGTAACATTTTAGGCTGTCCCGGTTACGAGCGTATATTAGAAAATTGGAACACAGGGTTTTTAAAAAGGCATGTTGTCACCCTATTTGTAACCCTTTTTGGGCGTAAGTTATCTCTTCAGAACAACAAACTTATTTCTTTTATTTTGAGACCAGACAAAGGTATTTTCTAGAAAATATGGTCTGTGTTGCCAAAATGCCCCCTTTACCGTGGAAAGACTCGCATGTACATGTAGCTCTCAAATCACCATACATTTATCAAAATGTATTCTGACAAACATGCCCAAATCGACCACTCACCAACAATCAATGATTAGTTTTGCATTTACAAAAAAAGAAACATAATATTAATATTCGAGACAAAGCGTCGAGGTGCTTCAAGCCCCGCCAATCGTGCCTTCCTGATGCATGCGTGGCCATAGATCAAGCCGGACCCAGGGCAACGCGTGATATTGTGATTCTTGTTTGTTCATCGTTCGACGGCCGATATTGATTTGGTTTTCAAGCGGGCATTGCTGAAGTCCTGTTCTCGGTGCTTGTAGGGCGGCTCGGGGGAGGAACAAGTAGTCCGTGACTTACCACAAATAACATTTCCTGTGGCTTGTGGGAGCTTGCTCTGAGACGGAGGCTAGGGCTGTAATTAACTTCTTGGTTTAATCCATGGGGATGTTCGGACACCATCTTAAAAGCAGTCTAATTTCGGGGTTCAACCAAAAGCCTTTTTACATGTAGTTGAATTTTAACGGTCAATATAACCCTTGTAGCACCAAAATGGTCCTATTCCATTCTGCGTACATGTATATATGTTGACTACCAAGAATGAAGAATGTTTGGGTTTAAAATTAGAGGCCTCACATTCCGTCTCTGGCAAAGTCTTCTTTTTTGCTTTGAAGAAGACTCCGCTAGGGTTGAAATTTGGGTCCACAATTTTACAGTATGAATTAAATAGAGGTCCTGCTGGATGGTAAGGAGTTTGCAACAATTTTAAATTATCTGGTTTAGTTTTTAAGACAACATGTCTCAACCCTAGACATATTTTTTTCAGCAAAAAATGTATACTTCTTTCAGTATCCTTACCCCCGGTACAAATGTGCACAGGCCTCGAAATTCGTGTTCAAAAGGGCACGGCAACAATTGCCTTGCCTTTTCCCACATTTCAAGGGCATCACGGCAATTCTGTCAATTTAAAAAGGGCATCACGGCAGTTTGCTCGAACTTGGAGGGCACCACAACAATCATTAATAGTACTTAGCTGGGGTTGCAGTCTGAGGATTGTCTCTTTTATTTATCCGCGTTGAACATGGTATTGCTTCCACCTCATCGATAAATCGTCTAGACCTTTCGTTGACATTCGCAACGCGCGCGCAACGAAACACGGTTCCTGCGGTCGCCATTTTGTGTGCTACGCATGTGCAATGACCACAGTTATATCACGAACGTCATGCTAATGTTCATACATATTCGTCTTTGGCCGTATTCTGCAATCGACACGTACATGTACATGTATGTAAGTGCATGTGTACTTCATCATAGTCGTCGACAAGTGCACGCACGTGCTGTACACCGAACCCATGACCGAACCGCTAACGGATACCAATGAAGCCCGCTCAACATACATGTACAATTTCGCACGGAAAACAGGGCGAAGTTTGATTGAGCGACTACAGTAAACTATCGACTACAGAGTCACTCGAGCGACGGATACTTTCCGTGCTGTACACCGAACCGCTAACGGATACCAATGAGGCCCGCTCAACATACATGTACAATTTCGCACGGAAACCAGGGCGAAGTTCCGTTGTTTGAGGGACTTTCGTCGAACTGTACCCTTAGTACCTGTACACGTAGGCTACCGTGCGTGCTATGTGCTACCGGTATAAAGCTCGGCGTGGTTTTGCAAAAATTGCGTACGGTTTCGTTGCATTTTTAAACAGCGGTGGAAGAGCTAGTTTTGTCTCCGAAATGTGTCACTAAAAGTGGGAAATTTGACATTTTCATATGTGTTTTAATGAAGGGCACCGACGGCAGTTAAATAAAAAGGCACGGCAATTTATTGCCGTGAAATATTCATTATTTTGAGGGCATCGCGGCAATAGCACAGGGCACCGACGGCAATTGCCGTCGGTGCCGTCGGTTATTTCGAGGCCTGTGTGCATGTCCACGACATACATGTACTACTTGTAAAAAAAAACATGAAACATGTCCTACTTAAATAACTTTTTCGTTTTCCAATGGATTGAAACCAAATGTTTACATCATGTAAACAAGGCTTGACCAATTTTATTGAGTGAGTTTCATCAGTTTTGGACAATAGGGTGAGATTTGAAAGCCACAAGAAAAAAAACCCTAAATTTCAGAATTTGCCACTTTTGACTTTGCATCCTCCATTGTCAAGGCAATTGATTATGTTTGAGGTCCCCTTTGCACCTCTTGTTGAGTTGCGCGAAATAATCAAGATGGTTTTCAATAACATTAGGGGTGATCCTGCATTTCTTCAGAAGCTTTTGGCTGCAGCATGCACATTCCTCCAGTCTCCAGTGGTGTATCGACATTGGAGGAGGCCAAGTCGAAAGTGGCGAATTCTGAAATTTACCTTTTTTTTTCGTATGGCTATAAAAATCTCACCCTCTTGGTCAAAACTGATGAAACTCACTCAATAAAATTTGTCAAGCCTTGTTTGCATGATGTGAAATTTTAGTTAAAATCTATTGGAAAATGACAGTTATTTTAGATAAAAAGTATAGGACATTTTTTTGGACACGTACATTGTAGTACATGTACCGGTACATGTATACAAAGATATTGGTAATACTACTTCTTATTGATCAATTAAGGCTGAAACAGACTTCAAAGTTAAACATTAAACCCAATAAACTAGAGCTTTATTTAATTGCATCATAGAGTTTATGTATTGTTTACATCTACAGGCAATGATAGCCTCATAGCACCAGTGATTAAAAATTGTGGCCACATTTACATGTATATAAGATTGTTCAGTCACTACATCGGATCAAGAGATGTAGACATGGTAGACATGGTACCGGTAGAGGGATGTGGCCGGGTGCACCAAAAATCTCTCGAAAGATTTATCTGTACATACACCTGTAGAGTAAAGTCAGTCACATTTTGCTTATTCCTGAAGATGTTACATGTACATGTAATTACAGAGAGTAATTATTGTTAATTTCACAAACTTAAGTGCAGTACGACTATCAGTATTAAACTACCGGTACATGTACATATATGCACAGTCACAAAAATTATCCAGTATTGATCACCGACAGGACGGATTGTTAGGGGCGTGGCTTCCTTTGGGAGGGGGCGAAGGAGGGACGTAGAGACCACGAAGACTTCAACTTTTGGGATCGTTTCAAACACCACCATCGTACAAATTGCAACGTCAAAAACATTTTAACCAGGTATCACAAGAACCAGCTTTGTTTTAAATATTTACCTTGTACAAATGTTTATAATAATTAAAAAGAATCTAGGCAACATCGATCATTGAAGATGGTGAAGCGTAAGCGGAGAGGTTGCCCATCGCTTGCCGCATTGCGCTAGCCGTGTACTGCACACACGTGTATGCATCACATATATACCACACGCAACGCACAACCGTTGCAAGTTTATGATGCAGGCAAAGATGGCGCTTGCTTAGGGATTAGAATTGTACACATCTGCTTCGCTACTCGTTGCAGTCTCGGTCTGCTCGCCGTACTTGTACCGCTACCGGTACATGGTACACATGGTACAGCGCTCTATGTCATGGCACTTGTGTGGCGACTAGACTTGCACAAGTATGCTTCGCAAGACCAGGGGGCAAGAGAGGCAAATGAATGTCTTTGGAGTTGTTTGGTGTCATTGTATAAATAAACCATACATGAATGAATGAATGAATGTATAGCATGACCTTTGACTGCAACTTCTGGAACCGCGCTTAAGATCAACTACAGAATGTAAATGTGGCACTCAGGATCATTGCGGTTAACACTGACACATTCTTATCAGGGAATCAATCTTGATCCCGAGCTCAGAACCAGTGTAAACACGGTGTTGGTAAAATTTTTAAAATGGCATAAATTTACAGAAATTCCGATGCCCCACTGGTATCAAGTACATACATGGCTCTCCACTAAAGAACAACGCTGTGTCAAGAACTGTCGTTTTTGCAGTTCACTCTTCAATTATCAACCACATGTACCCTGAAACTCAAGTGTCACCTAAAAGATACACATCTCATGGTTTATTAATATCTACAAAGTTTTCTCTCCCTCTCTCAAACCGCGCTACACCAGATCAAGTGTTAGTACGCATCCCGTGATGGAGATTAGATCAATTCGTGTCAAGTGGTATTAACTCTCGCTACATGTACATGTAGCAAGTTCTGGTAAAATCCAAATTAAGGTCCATTTACATGCATGGTGGATTTTGCTTTGGAGTTTCAGACTTTGATCAGGTCTCTGATCCAGAATTTAAGATGACAAATGGGTCTTTCAACAGTAAAGGGGGCATTTTGGCAACACAGACCATATTTTCAAGGAAACTTATACGTACATGTACCTTTGTCTGGTCTAAAAATAAAGAAATAAGTTTAAGTTGTTCTGAAGAGGTACACATGTACATGTATCTTAGGGCCAAAAAGGGTTACAAATAGTGTGACAACATGCCTTTCTAAAAACCCTGTGTACAAATTTCCAATACATGTTTAACCAGCACGGACACTTGTGTTACATTTTAGGCCGTCCCGGTTACGAACGTACATTATATTGGAGATTTGTACATAGGGTTTTTAAAAAGGCATGTTGTCACACTATTTGTAACCCTTTTTGGGCCTAAGTTATCTCTTTAGAAACACAAACTTGTTTCTTTTATTCTAAGACCAGACAAAGGTATTTTCTGAAAAATATGGTCTGTGTTGCCAAAATGTCCCCTTTACTGTGAAAAGACCCACCTAATAAAGTTACTGCCACAATGTAGGCCAACACAGGGCTCGAAATACCCACTGGACCGAGGCCAGTAATTTAAGCCTCGGTCTAGTGCTTTCTCTACCATACTACATGTAGACCAGTGGTCCAGTGCATTTTTAAACTAACTAACAGTAAATCTGCATACCTTGTGGCTTTGGTCTTGTAAAAATAGGGTCCAGTAAATGGTTTAAGCTACTAACCCTGTGGTCTAGCAGATTTTTTCATGAAATTCGAGCCCTGCAACAGCTTATAAATAGAGGGTGCAGCATCTTTCCGCTCAGTTGCAGTGATTTTACAGTGGTGTATTTTTAGAGATGTTAGTCTAGTGGGCAACAGTTTTGAAATGGGCTTGCGTAAGGAAAATTTACAGCAGAGTCGAGATAACTTTTCACATGGGCATGGAAGAAAAATTCCAACGGGAACGCAAGAAACGTGATCGCTAGCACACACAAAAAAGTGCATAATTTCTCCGGGTGAACTATGCATTGTACAAGTACATGTACATGTACATGGGATAAAATATTCAAGAATCCTGTGAAGGTAATTTTCAAAATCATTAAGGTTCTGATGCTTCATCACATGCATGGCTAACCCACACCTGTAACGATCTCTCCTCTTTTCCCCCTCATTTCTCAGTGACTCTACTGAAATCCTTCGTGACTAAAACTATACCCCCTCTGGCCAGCTAGACAGAGCAGTATATGGCATGCAACTAATGAAAAAATTAAAAATTCAACGTTTCGCAGAGAAAGTTGGCAGAGCGTGCAGTCAAATGCATCTTCTCTCATTATGGCATGGCAGCGGAGCATTCACACAAGTTAGCCTACCGGTAGTGCATGACACATAAATATTAGTAAAGCAAGGGGGCCGGTATTAGTAAATGTAATGTTAATTTGACAATGTGAATTTTTAAAACCTTTTTTTCTCTGTATGGATGAGCTATTAAAGTCCCATGGTTTAAAGCAAGATCGTTTTCTGCCTGCAATTTTGAATTATTTTTTAATTTACATAAACAAATTGACAGAAAATACAATTAACTTTGTTTGTCCAATGTTTTGGGGATTATCGCTTTTGCCCCTGAGGCATAATTTAGGTGACAAAATCCCAACCCAGGGTGACAAAACATGTGTGTTTTGCTCCCAAGTGCACTGAAAGTTTGATTTTTACAAATGTGTCAAAATCCCCCTGGGACATAACAAAATGTGATCAAATTCTCGCCGGAAGGCCTTTTCACACGACATCAAAAAACTGACAAGGTTCGAGACAGAATTTACGAGCAGGGATTGTTTACTTTATGATCACAGGGTAGGGTGATTTGGCATACTTTCACACGATACAGCGCAACCATCACAGGCGTTCCTTGAGATGAGAATGCTTTTTCCCACTGGTCACCGCCAGACCAATGATTTTGTGCGTAAATGCTGCTGGTACATGTACTACACGTACATGTACACGATGTATACATGTACAAGTACCAGCAGGACAAAAAGTGTACTGCAACAACTAATTCCATTAGAAAAATAAGACACGGGTGTACGTTGGAGTCGTCCGCCATCCAATCAAATATGAATAACATGGTCAAAATCGCAGAGGATCGGAACGGTGATCAGGGCTACGGCCGGTGGGCATATGTACTTGCTAAATACATTCGCTTCAAATTTTGCGGGACCAGGCCTAGTGCACGCTGCGCTGTCACAAAGGACGTACATGTATACGGTGTATGTATACGCATGTGCATTACACTGACTGTCGCACAGGACGTTGTACAAATCGTTTCAAACGATCGTTCTCAAGGATACCTTGAGAAATCTTCCGCAAGTGGAAGATTTTGTCGTAGGTCTGGACCTCCGTCAAAATATCGCAAGGATTGAGAAAGTTTCTCAAGAAATGCTTGTCACTCTCAAGCATGGGTGTCCTTTCACACGATGGCACTTTTGTAAGTCTTTCCCAAGCATAAGAAAATAACTCAAGCCTTGCAAGTTTGTTTTGCCTCGTGTGAAAAGGAGTAAGGCAACTTGGGGGAAGGGGGTGGGAGGGGGGCAGGTGCACATCAATTTTCTGAGGAAACTATATAAAATATGTGCAATTGCAAAAAAGTACCAAGACAATTTGGCTGAATTTTGCTTTCAATTGACATATTTCAGACTGGAACACAAACACTGATTGTCTCTGCTTATTCTCACTCTTTTACTGGTAAATACCACCTCCAATTAAAGCAGTACTCAAGACCAGCCCGTACAACTCTCATTAAAGTTTAATTTCCCAAGAAGGCCCTCACACGCAATCTGCATTGCCAATGAGCGTACCAGCACTCCGCATGAAAACCAATATCTGTCGGCTGACACAAGTCATCATCTCGCGGCGAGGGTGTCAAGTGTGTTCGTCATTAGTCGGCCAGATTTACGGAGGTACCTCGTCATGACAGATTTTAATTTGGGCGCTGGGGTTTAACGGAGGGATGCAGTAATTTCAATTTCAAATTGACATAGCTCGCCAGATCAGATTCTTGGCATTTATTTGTAACCTTCAAAGAGAATATTTACAGTTGTCGCTCTTGGAACTGAGTTGGTTAATCACAACCATGACTACCGCATAATATGAGGTAATACGACAACATCCATTGACAGTGATTGAGATGTAATTCTTTAAGACAACTTGACAATGTGCATACTGCAAAGACAAGCTGTCTATCCAGGCAACTTGATTCCAATTTTTTTACTTCAGCTAGACCAATATTTTTAAATAAATGGAGCATCCCATTGTGTAGCATTTGCAATGACCCAAAAATTTACTTTGTATGGTGAAGTCAAAAAACAAAAACAAAAACCACAAAAAAGTGTTCAGAGCATTGTTGACAAACACCATGAGATTTCTTCTGTGGAAAATTAATACATGTACCGGTACATGTAATGTAATGAAGGTTTTATGTAGACCTACATGTACATGTACATGTGCATGTAATGTATCTTTAGCTGTCTTTAGCCGTGTCCGCATTGGACTTGTTTTTCGGCAGGATTTAACAAGACGACGTTAAAATGAAAAATGGCTCAATTTTACTGGTGTCCGCATTTGGACTTTTTCAACATGGAAAAATTTACCAAGACCATGGGAGGGCATGTGCAGTGTCCCTTAGCAGGATGAACTTCACAGCCCGGACGTACATTGTACGCTTCAAGAGTGCTTTTACCTGCTCGATGTGTCCGCATTGGATTTACCGGTATTGTCTCAGGAAATGTTACCTAGTCAATTTTCCTGGGCCAGGAAAATTAACCGCTGGACTCAGGAGAAGTTACTGAGAGGAAAACCTCCTAGGCTGTCTGCACTGGATTAAAAAAGGGAAAATCACCCATCGTCTCGGTAAGTTTTCCCCATAAAAGTCCTATGCGGACAGGCCTTATGGAGCTGAAATTTCTTCAGGTGAGTTGTATAGGGGAATCTGTTAACTAAGGACGCACTATGCCATAAGGTGTTCCCGGGAACATGAACTGTACGTTTTGTTTGCGGTTAGTGAAAATAAAAGGCGTGTGTCCGTTTCCAGTGACGACACAATGCTACAGTTTGGGATCCACACAAAACGTGGAGTTCACGTGGCCAGGGACACCTCAGAATGGCGGATACATACCGGTAAATGTGTGTTGTAAAATAAGAAACGGATCAGTCTATACGGTACTTTACCAACATTTCCTAACTCCCTCAGGTTTTCCCTATGAACCCAATTTTTCTGTCAGTGTTGCATGGGTGCACAACTGAGAAAAGAGTTCGTAAGGAAAACCTGAGGTACATTTGTACATACTGTACATGTAGCTCAGCTGGTAGAGCATCTGCCTGGAGAGTCACAGGTTTTGAGTTAACATCTCAATGAGGCGCATAGAATTTTTCTTTCATCGTACCGTGGCCAAGTGGTTAGGGCCATTGACAAGCAATCATGGGTGAAAACTTGGGGTTGCCCTTGGGCTAGGCAATCAACCACACTTGCTCCATCCTTCGGAAGGGATGTAAAGCCGTTGGTCCAGTGTGTTAGGTAATGGTAACGCACTCTAAAGATCCCAGAGCATTCCTTCGTAAAGAGCAAGGGGATTCCCCGGTGTCTCTGGCCATTTCTAATTCTAATTCTTCATGGGTTTCCTCACGCTTACGAGTGACAGTGCAATGAGCACTATTGAGGAATCCTTGGTATGAATACCAGAAAGAAATAATAATAATAATAAATAATACGTGTACATGTATCTACATGTATGTTTGGTTGTTTCCTTTCAATGGTGATTAAGTCACCAATATCAAGCATGAGTCTCGAGTCATCAGCCTCTAGTCCGAGTCTCGAGTCATCAGCCTCTAGTCCGAGTCTCGAGTCATCAGTCCGAGTCTTGAGTCGTCAGTCCCGAGTCTCAAGTCATCAGCCTCGAGTCTCAAGTCATCAGCCTCGAGTCTCAAGTCATCAGCCTCGAGTCTCAAGTCATCAGCCTCGAGTCTCAAGTCACTTGCCCCGAGTCACTTGTTCGCCAAATATTGTGCTTGTTAAAGATGTACAGTAATGTCCATGTGTTTTTGGTGTGGCACCTAACAAAAATTTGTTTTTTGTAATAGATATTTTTCTAGAAACGAACGTTATTCGGTTTCAAATGAGATATCAATGAAAAAAACAAACCGACCAACGTTTAGTTATTGAATAATTAGTGTCAATATTTTAAATTATTGGCGGTCCGCCAATAAAACTTACGGCAAGGCGTAAAAACGGACGTATACAAACGTTTTTTGGTTTAAATGAAGGAAATGCTTTAAAAATTTGTTCGGAGAAAAAACAAAAAAAATTGAATTTGATGAGAACCACGGACAATATACATGAAACTTTAAATAGAATTTGCACGATACACCAACAATGGAAGCAAAACGTTAGCGTAAACCAGCAACCACAGTCATGACAGTAGATGTATAGTGGCCCCAATGTGACATCACAGCTAAGGCATCGTATTCCAGAATCAAGTGCAAATCAGTACACACCTCCTCGACACCCAAGCCACAAACATATCACTAACACATCGCACAGCGACAAGCTGTTGTGTAACCCATCTCATCCCCTACATGAGAAGTGTGGGAGGCATGGCAGTCAAATGTAGATCCTTGGAATTTTAACAGGTAGTGTGATACGGTTGGGCATTCGTAAGTGCTAATTGATACACAGCTACATTGTACAGTATTACCTTCACAGTACAACAGACTGCCAAGAGAATCTTTACCCATCAATTGATGTACACGTATGGTACATTGTACATGAAGGATTACACCATGTACATGTACACTGGATACCTGCATGTACATGTACTTGTAAGGGGTACCGGTACAACCTTGAATGCATAGTTCCGAGATTGCCCAGTTAACCCCGCCCCTTAGATATTGTTGCTATGCGCTCACAAGCCATCGCAAAAAAATGGCAAGACTACGTACAAAGCAACGGGACTCGGCATGGAAAGCACAGATTCATTGGAGAAAACTCAAAGGTATTGATGTTTTGAGGTCGACAGTTACTGTAGCACACACTGAGCGAATGCAGGGATGACATATATTTCATAAAAATGCGCTTTCCTACCTTTGAACAGAGAATCGCCCGACATTGAAACCAAAATTCACCTGGTCAGTGGCACATGTATACAACATACAAACTGTATGGGCAGAAAATCGCGTGATTGTTTGAAATGATTGCATCACTTTGACCTTTGTGGGCGCCGTCTGCTAGCTCTGTTGTGATTGGTCGCGGGTTCGGCTTGATTGACAGGTCGGAACTATGCATTGTGTGTTAGTTGAAAGGCTCTTTAGGAGGAGAGGGTGGGGACTTGCGGGATTTAAGTCTAATTTAGACATTGCTTAATGTACATGTACATGTTCACTTTCATAGTACATGTACATGTACTATGAAATGTGTATAATTTTATTGTTCTACCTAGTACACATGTATACAGTAATTGCTGTACGTATCTTCAATTTCTGTGAAGGACTACATACCGGTATGTACATGTATGTATTCCTGATGTTTTGTGAGAATGTATGCAATATGTAAACATGCACACGGAATGACAGACTTCCTGCTTCAGGCAAAATCAATCATCACACGGGCAATGAACCTTTGACATACTGTATACTCTGAAATTGTGGGTTACATGTATTATGAATAATTCTGGGATACATGTGTATAGTGGGAAACCAATGCAAGGCTGTACAGTAGGGTCTATGTATTTCATATTGGATTGAATATTTCTGGCAATTTATTTGGCCATATAATTTTTTTGGATTTTTTAAGACAAAACAATTGTATGGTATCAATTTTCAAAAGTGTCATAAAAACGGATTTATCACGGAAGATCATACTTTTTCTATACTTAGTTTTGCAAAAGCATTTTCAGATGTACCATGTATTGTACTGCAGTGTTTCTCACCGATTTCACATGGAAAAATGTCATGTTTATCATGTTTAAATGTACTTACTTTGCTTTTGGTAGTGTTTCATCATCATCTTTAACTCCCTCTTTGCTCATCAGCATCTTCCTGAATGCTTCCACCTTGCGTGCAATCTCATCTTCAGAATATCTGTAACGACAATATACACATACCGTACATGTATGCATGTCAAATCAAACAATGTGCAAAACTTCAGCAATACATGTATGTTGGTAATACCCGTCCAAATATTGTGCATTCTTATTTCTTTGTGCACATCATAACGGTCATCCTAAGTGCCGTTACAATCCCCTGAGGAAATCTGTGAAATTAAGCGGCAGTTACGCTTAGCGAACGCACAGTCATTTTGATGTAACTTAATCAATTTTGTCACTGGATTGGGTTTTTTGTTCAACATGACTATCCCTTCCTGCCAAACAAAATTTCCGGCGACATTTTTTTACTCCAGTTTTTCAAGTTAATAACAGGGATGCAGGAGGACAATCATGAATGGAACGGATTCCCCTGTATGCTTTAAATAGCAGCCAATTGCCGACTCAGACGCGGCCAGCGCTACTGAGTACATGTATTACACTGTACTGTGTAAACTTACGTGTACAATCTGTGTGCATGTATTTGAACTCCCGCAATGTACTGCCAAGCGTCCCGATTGGCCTAAAGCGGCGACAAGATTTCCGTCGCTGCTTCCACAGTGAATGGGGCCAATTTCAACAGGGCCTCGGAATACATGAGTAGAGGAGTGCATTAAAGAGGAACTGTTGCAAGAGGATGCATAACGGTAGAATGCATAATTTACACAGTGAAAATCACGGAGGAATTTTCAATTTCACAAATTGTAACCATGTTCTTCAAGGTGAAATTGGTACAAAAAGTGTACAAATTTGTGAATTAATGTATTACTCATTCACAGATGTGCACAACTTTGGTCAAGAAAAAAATGAAGAGGAAACTACAGCAGATTGCAATAATCTGTTTGATTTTTCCCCACTGATGGATGACACATTTTGGTATGTCACTCATGGTGAAGCAAATGTCTACTTGCCGCGATTGTGTACTAAGCAACAAATTGTCTCCACTTTTTGATTCAAAAAAGCAGTCTGAGAGTGGGAACATTCAGCACACAGAAGCTTTCTGCAGTCATGCTTTTAAGCTGTATATTTCAATGTCAACTTTATTACAAAATATATTTTCTTTTGCTACTCGGTATACATGTTATGCTTTTGTATAATAAAAAAAGAATTAAAAATTAAAAAAGAAAATTGCATTTTCAAGCCCACCCTACATGGAGTGATGAACTGCAAATGTAGGTACCTTGCAAATGTAGGTACCTTGAAAATGGACCTTGCTCATTACCTCTGTATGCTTCAATTGTTTTCCCATTAACGTTAGTCAGCCCGATCACGCAGCACTCTTATGGGGCATTAATAAAGGATTAGAATATTATTACGTTGTACGGTAGTGATGACTTCACCAATTTTTAAACCTGAGCAGTAGGTCTAAGCAGGCATGGACAACTCAACGACACCGTCGATTACAATTCTTACCCAGGATTACTTGTACCGGTAATTTGCAACTCTGAAATATATCTGAAACGTTAATGTCATTGAGATTACTCAGGTTAAGAGTTGTATTTTGATGATTTGTTCCCGTTTCCCCCGGAAAAATCTTTATCACAAGCCACCGCCTGACAAATTTCAGGGTTACACATTACTTGGGTATGAACACTGGAGAACCTTCTTCCCCCCCCCCCCCCCCCCCCCCCCCCCCCCAGTCCCGGAGTCAACAGGGGCAGGCAGACAATTCCATTGATTAACTTCATAGTGGGAATGCTCGTTGCAAATTAGCACGTCCATAAAGTGAAGCGGGTTAAATTGTAACACAGCAGAGCTGGTAAATAAAGCAAAATTTAGTGGTGAAAGGATAATGTACCCATATAAGAGACGACCCAAGTGATTTTTGAAGTTAACTTTGTGTAAAAACACAAGTTACCGGGTACATGTATTTACTGTATACCTGGGTAAAAAGATGCCTGTGTAAGACCTGGAAAGTGTGAAAAAAAAAGCACTCCAATCAGGGGTAGAAATTAACACTGGTCCTTTGGTCCGAGACCAGTAGAAAATCAGAAGGACCACTAGATCTGTCAAAAGCACTGGTCCGATGGACCAGTGAAAACATTTCATGCCTAATCCACAGTAATCATTTCTGCGATGAATTCCTAGTTACCACAAACAATTCTTGATCGCTTTAGACATTTTCAGATAACTACACCTTTTCTCCGATCTCTCCAGACATCCCCAGACACTAGTGTTGGATCAAAAAGCAATCCCGTCCACCTTAAAACAGAAAGTATTGCAGTATCTCGGTGTCATTTTGAAAAGCCCCGGTGGACACTGGTCCTTCTGACCAGCATGAAATTCAGGTTAATTTCGACCCCTGCCAATGCAAATTACACATGTCCTGTAATTCCTGAAAATGTCAAACTCTGCTTGTACTTAAAATGTAATGTTTGGTATTGTTTGTACCTACCATAATGTCTGCACAACATGAGACCATAGAGTAAGCAGAAAGCAAAGTGAAGAGGGGAAAAAGGAAAACAGTACAAGTCAGTATCATTAGCCCACTTTCTGTGATTTCTATGACTTATGAAATGCAAGTTGGTGACATACATGTACATGTCTGTAACATTTTATTGATCAAAATCTCTTACAAATGGCAATATTGACTGCACTGGCCTCTGTTAGAAGCCACCGAGGCAGGGTGAGCATCTCTGTCTAAAGTGCCTCCATATCAGCCTACTGTGCAAAACCATGTCCACACTACCGGTAGACGTATTTTTTGGAAGGTTGTACCGAGTGGACGGTAAAATGGAAAACAGTCAAATTTGAAGACTGTCCGCATTTTGATTTTTTTCAACAATCAGAGATTTTACTGAGACCAAGGGAGAGGTACCCGTTAACCTAGCTGGGCAATTTCAGGAATTCAAATTTACACTTCAGAGACTTTGAGGGCTTGTAATGCTTCACGTATTCAAGTTGTTTGATTTTAAACACATGTTCTTCAAACATCATTGATGGAAGTGTAATTCCTGAAAAAAAGTGATTGCAATGCCATTCTCAGTAAGTGTGTGGGGTTCCCAAAACCCTCGGTTTCGAACGTACTCAATGATTAGTTAGTGGCACCAATCAAACTTCCGAATGTATCAATAATAATAAATGTACATGTATCTGCCATAAAATACGCAATGATTGATGACCTACTTGTAAAAGAACGACACACTGGAAAATTGTCACATAATTACGTGTATGCGCCACACCATAAAACACAAGTGCATGTACATGTATGTACTGGCGCCCGGATGTATAATGTACGTGCTCCCGAGGCACTTTTACTGACTCGTTGTGTCCACATTGGACTTATCATCTTCGGAAAAGTCATCATGGTCATCAAGTTTTCCTGGGTACATGTAGCAGTTAGCCAGTAAAAGTAACCGCTGGACTCGGTTACTGATGAGAGGAAAACGTCCCAAGCTGTCTGCATTGGACTTAAAATGGGAAAAGTATCCATCATCTCGGTAACCTTCCTAAAATAAATCCAATGCGGCAAATCCAAAGGCTGCAAGGGAAGCACGTGGATGCAGCACTTAGTCCGCTCATCCTATGCAGGTTCAATAGACCGTATCGAATAGCTGCCATTTCTAGGGGCACCTTTTGTTACATGTACTTAAACCATTCAACAATGGAAGCACACTATGGGCAACCATGCATGTCCTCAAGGAACAAAGAAACTGCCCCACGAAATGGTGGCTATTTGATACGGTCTAAGATCGATAAACAGGTTGACTGTAGGTTTTTCCCAGTGATGAAACCGTCTTGAAGGCGATTCCAAAGTGAATGATTGATCAGTGCTTTGTTCAACAAACCTCTGTTCTGTTCAAGAATTGATCAATGCTTCAAAGGAGTTTTTTTATGGGTAGATATTTTTAAAGCAAAATCGACTACATGTGCAATATGCACTGTAATTTGAAAAGGTAATTAAAAAAAAAAGTGAGATCAACAGGTTATGAGGCCTGAAGCACTTGTTAGCATCCACTAATTTTATTGAACAAGAAACAAAATTCATAGTGCTTGATCATGTATCCCAGCGATCTTAACAGTGTGTAGCTCGAGGTAGTGTTAATTGCAAACTTTATTTGATTTTCGCCAGTATCGAGTCGCGCACCAAGATTTGAATGCCTCGAGCATTAAAAAGAAAGACACTATGGCGCCGCCACCATCATTACTACATGTACACGGTCGCCAACATACAAAAATACTTATAATGTAGAGTCTGGGATCAAACACTTCCAAGTTAAAGGCCTATTATAGTGATGTCCCCTAACTTGGCGCACTTCGACAACTCACTGGAAATCCATTCACATTGCAGCAAAATCCATCAGCATTTGAGATTCGGGCTTTTACAGCTTAAAGACACAGGCTCGTCAGCAATGCGCGCGCGCCAAATTCGTGCCACGAAACAAATGACACTTGGCCAAGTACAAATTATACAAATAATGGAAAAACTGCGACCGATGCCGCAAAAGTTTACTCACGGAAAATCGCCTACTGTAAGTGTGCGCTAACGTGACGCAGTCGACGCTGATTGGCTGAAATGTTGAGAACCATGCTACGGTAGCCCGTGACGACAATTTTGCATGCACGCACCGTGCATTCAGAACACAACACTGATAGACACAATTTTATTCACGTGAAATGTCTATTTACAGGCTCTCGTGTATGACGTCATGTCAACCCGAAGCGAACGGCGCTACCTTTAAATTCTGGTGAATTTCTCGTAAATGAATGTTTCTTATCCGTATTTTAGTTTTCGAATTTATGAAGGTACTTGACAATTTTATTTCCTTTTAATGCCAAGTGCATCAGATTGTTGATTGCACTAAGAGTAGGCCGGTCAAACACACTGTACGGTTCCACTAGACAACGCTAGAAACACAGGACAATTTGTTGATGATATTTTACAGGGTTCCACAATAACTTACACTGTAGTTTATTTTCGGTATCATGAAAAATTAGAGCCTTCTTTTTACAAGAATATTCAATAAAAACTCCAAATTATCACAAATAAAAGTGAAATTACCCACTTTACGCTCTTCGAGCTCGGACGACTGGCGCGGCGCGCGGGTACCGGTGCCCGGTGTTGAAATTGAGAATTTCTCACTGGCAAATCTTGCCCAATCTAACATTTTTCAAATTTCCTCACTCCCAAAAACTATTGTGAAGGAACTTCCACTGTATCCCAGGACAGTTACATGTAGTTGCCTTGCACAAGACCACATGTTTTTGGCTCAGCATCATTTGCATAACAATAGTAATGTCCAGATTGGCATTTTTGTGCCTGTTCAAAATTATTCATACGGTACCCTTTACAAAATATTAGCATTTAGGCCATTTTTTTTGCTAATGCACATGCTTTCAACATTCCAGTTATTCCTTTTGTTGTTCAACAGTTATCCTAACATGTTTGCATAAGATTTGAATAATTAACATATCTGTTCAATTAAATTTAAATCAAAGAATGTCATAGAATGGCACTCTGCTTGTAGGCTATAAAGCGAGGGGAGTTGATGATGCCTTCATTCTCAGTTTCTGGACTTGGGCATGGCTATTGTCAATGGCTACAAAGAAGGGAAAGGCTGCAAGGCCCTTTTGAAGCAGTTTAGAGTGCCAGTTTCCACCGTTCAGAGCATAATTAGGTAGAAGGAGTTCCACACAGTGAGAAACCTTAAAGGTCGTGGTCATAAGTCGAAGGTGTTATCTCGTCTGGCAAGAAAAGAATGCCGAGAAGCCAGCAACAATCCCCGCATTACCATGAAGGGTCTCCTGAACAGCCTTGGCGAGTCTGGGACCAAGATATCTAGGCAGACACTTCAGCGCACATTGCATCAGGGAGGTCTCCATGGCTGCCGACCTAGAAAGACGCTACTCCTGAGGCAGAGACATCGGAAAGCTTGTCTGGCCTTCTCTAAAGCAGACCTGGACAAGGATCCAAGCTTCTGGTCATCGATTCTGTGGTCAGACGAGACAAATTGAGCTTTTCTGGCACATGGATGTTGCTTACATGTATGTCTGGCGAAAGACAGGGGAAGCGTACAATCCAAATAACACGGTCCCAACCGTCAAGCATGGAGATGGTAGCATCATGCTGTGGGGATGCTTCTCGACAAATGGGACTGGGAATCTCATCAAAGTGGTCGGGATCATGAAAAAGGAGCAGTACATTAAGATCGATAAAAACATCAAGCAGTCGGCTGAGAAACTCTAGCTTGGTCAGCATTGGACCAGGACAACGATCCCAAACATACTGCCAAGGCAGTCACGAAATGGTTCCAAGACAACCATGTGGACGTTCTGGAGTAGCCGAGTCAAAGCCTGGATCTCAACCCGATCGAAAATCTATGGAGGGAACTCAAGACTCGGGTGATGGCAAGGAAGCCTTCCAACTTTAACGACCTTGAGACTTTTGCGAAGGAGGAGTGGGCGAAAATTCCGGTGGAAACATGCTTTGGCCTTGTAAGCCGATACAGGAACCGTTTGGAGGCTGTGATAAAAAACAAAGGCTTTTCTATTGATTATTAAGAGTGACTTTATTAAGGGTATGAATAATTATGGACATGACCTTTTTTGGAAATATGTCAATAAAATCCTCCCAAAATAATATATTACAGAAAATGTCACTTGTTGTTATTCTTTCAGTTGTTTGTCAGTTATAAGTAAGCCAGACAAAACTCACTCATTTATTAACATGATTAAAAATACTTTTATAATAATTTTGAGCACGTCTGTATATTTTTAATAAAGACAGCGACATTCATATACATATGTAAAAATGACACATTACATTGCCTCAGATCACCAAGAATAAGGCATCTGAACTACACACCTTCTTGAAATTTAGGTTAATTGGGCTTAAAAGTTGGCCTGTTTTTGTTAACTTACAGGCTTTTTTAATGCACTGTATTTAAATCATGAGGTGTATTACTTGGAAAAGAAACACTGATATGTAATGTTTGGGTGATTTACTTCCAGGAAAAGAGCAAATAAGATATTTAAAGCCTATAAATATAATAGAAAAGTTGACGTGAAATCACAATTTTTTGATTTTTGCCATTTATTTGTTGAGTTGTCTTTTTTGGCCCTAACTTGAGAACCCCTGTACCGATATTCAAAATTCAAAGTGTTTTGTAATCTACTCAACAAGGTCCTTCAGGGGAATTGTAAATTAGATTTAAAGAAGCACTGTTAATTATCCTGCCTACTTAGAGAGAACGGAAACTAAAATGCGCCACGTTAGGGGCCGCGTCACGTTAGGGGACATCAACAATATATCATATGCTGATAAACTACATGTACCGGTACCTTGTAGAAATTTTAGCCACACACCATGCAGTAATACTTAAGAAAACCTTAAAAATCCATGCATGGTTTTTGTTTTGAATAAATAATGAAAAAAATGTTTGCAAATGGTTTTTTTTTTTAAAAGGACCATCAGTTGGCAATTTCTCTCACAAAGATACCATTTTAAACTGGAAAACAAATCTTGTGGTGTTTGTTACCATTTCTATCAACACCTTTAGTCGGATTTTTCTCGTCAACTCACACTATGAGCAAAAACATGTACATGTTCATTGTGAGCCCATTGTTAGTAACAATGGTGTGTGCCCAATTTCCATTGTTAGATGTTCATAGTGTCATGAAGTAAACATTTTGGGTCACTGCAAATGATGTATTGGGGCTTTAAGCCAAAACTGATGCTGGAGCAATGCCGGTGTCTGAAAATGCAGTTTGTAATTAATGGCGTATTGATTTCAAGAATCGGCCATTCTTGGCATTAAAAAACGACTGGAGCTTTTTGGCCGTGGGCAGTGATTATATTACAGAGGGTCTTCACCTCAACCGAGTGAATGAAGTCAAATGGCTTTAAACCCCAGTACATGTACTGTACATCATTTGCAGTGACCCAAAATGTTACTTCATGAGCTGACAGAAGAAAGAAAAACAACTGAAGTTAAAGTGTTGATACGTAGCAATGGTAACAAACACCACTTTTTTTCTGTGTAAAATGGCACCTTTGTGAAAGAAATTGCCAACTGAAGATGCTTTTAATAAAAAAAATTGTTTAGAAAATCCTACATTCTGGATGTCGTTTTCCTGAGATAATTACCACAGGATGACATTTTGCAATGAATACATACTATGTATGTCATCATCCTGCGATAAATATCTCCTCTCAACAAGACAGATGACACTTCCAGAGCTTTGTAGTATTGCTACATGTACAGGAGAACACGAAGGAGTTGCCTGTGAAAACGTCATTCTTTGTCCAGTTTCCAGACAAAATGGCTGCACCCATAAGCCGATTTTCTGGTCAAATTCCTTCTTCTTTGTATAAATATAATGTACGAGTTACACTTGTTCCTCTTGAAGGTTTTCCGAAGTACACGTATTACTGCATTTACATGTTTGTGGCGGTTTATCAACAATATTTCTTGTTTTTAATAATGATAATGGTGGATATCTCTTATACATGTATGTCCACCCTGCGGGGTGCTCCTGGCGCTGTTGCCATCATTATCGCTGCAGGAAATCACCACAACCATTTCGCTTCAACTACATTGTAGGTGGCTGCTGGCCAGGCGCTCATCAATCCTATCAGCACTTAGATTGTGGCATTCCCCTAACAGCTCCCCAAATATCGCTTGGGTTGACGGGGCAACTGGGATTAAGTGCCTTGCCCAGGGACACAGACACGTTGATCATAGTGGGGCTTGAACCCACAACCTCTGATTGGGAGTCCCACTTCATACCCACTAGACCACAAAAGGTTTTTCAATCTGTGTTGAATGTGCTTTTGCAGTATTTTGAATCATGTTAATAAATGAGTGAGTTTAGTCTGGCTTTCGGGTTTTTTTTGTACTTATGATAAGTATGTGACAAACAACTGAAAGAATAACAACAAGTGACATTTTCTGTAATACACTCATGGAAAAAAGAAACGCACCACTTACTACAGTTTCAATATTTTATTAATATTGATCCTATGTTCTATTTTTGGCCAACAATAACTTATGTAAAGGTGGTGTCAGTATAAAAAACAAAACAAACCCATTTTATAAATGCACTAACATTGAAACAACTAACAAAATAACAAGGTACCTTGAAACTTTAGTTTTCATCAAATGCATGGACAGTTATAATACCGAGTGTGCCCACCGTTTAGCTGTCAAAACTGCAGTTATCCTACGCCTCAAGTTCCATGGCAAAAATAATGTATTGATCGTCACGATGGTATGGGCTGCCATATGTGCCAATGATCGCACAGAGCTCCATTTCATTGACGGGAATCTGAACGGCCAGAGATACCGTGATGAGATCTTGGAACCCATAGTTATCACCCATTTCTGCAGAGAGTGGGTGATAACTCAGTATTCCAACAAGACAATGCACGTCCCCAAGTGGCATGCATCTGCAGGGACTTCTTGGACAATGCTGATGTTGATGTTCTCCCATGGCCTGCGATGAGTCCGGATCTGAACCCTATTGAGCATTTGTTGGATGAACTCAACCGCCGGATTCGACGGCGTGAACCACCACCCGAAACCCAGCAGCAGCTCAGACAGGCTTTGGTGGAAGAGTGGCGGCTCTTGAGCAAAATGTCATTTGTAACCTGTGCCGATCCATAAGGAGTAGGATAACTGCAAATTTGGCAGCTAACGGTGGACACACTCAGTATTAACTGTCTATGCATTTGATGAAAACTGAAGTTTCAGGGTACCTCGTTATTTTGTTAGTTGTTTCAATGTTAGTGCATTTATAACATGGGTTTTTTTTGTTTTTTATACCGACAACACCTTTACATAAGTTATTGTTGACCAAAAATAGAACATGGGATCAATATTAATAAAATATTGAAACTGTAGTAAGTGGTGCGTTTCTTTTTTCCATGAGTGTATATTATTTTGGGGGTGTTTTATTGACATATTTCCATAATGTCCATAATTATTCATACCCTTAATAAAGTCACTCTTAATAATCAATAGACAAGCCTTTGTTTTTTATCGCTGCCTCTAAACGGTCCCTGTATTGGCTTACAAGGCTTTGGCATGTTTCCACATGGATTTTCGCCGACTCCTCCTTCGCAAAAGTCTCAAGGTCGTTGAGGTTGGAAGGCTTCCTTGCCATCACCCGAGTCTTGAGTTCCCTCCATAGATTCTGGATCGGGTTGAGATCCGTGCTTTGGCTCGGCTACTCCAGAACGTCCACATGGTTGTCCTTGAACCATTCTAGACTGCCTTGGCAGTATGTTTGGGATCGTTGTCCTGCTGGTACATTGGGACCGTGTTCTTTGGATTGTACGCTTCCCCTTTCTTTCACCAGACAAAGGCAACATCTATATGCCCGAAAAGCTCCATTTGTGTCTCGTCTGACCACAGAATCGATGACCAGAAGCTTGGATCCTTGTCCAGGTGTGCTTTAGAAAAGGCAAGACGAGTTTTCCGATGTTTATGCCTCAGGAGTGATGTCTTTCTAGGTCGGCGGCCATGGAGACCTCCCTGATGCAATGTGCACTGAAGTGTCTGCCTGGATATCTTGGTCCCAGACTCGCCAAGGCTGTTCAGAAGACCCTTCATGGTGATGCGGGGATTGTTGCTGGCTTCTCGACACACATTTTTTGCCAGATGAGGCGACACCTTCGACTTATGACCACGCCCCTTATAAGGTTTCTCACCGTGTGGAACTCCTTGTACTTCCTAATTATGCCTTGAATGGTGGAAACTGGCACTCTAAACTACTTTGAAAGGGCCTTGTAGCCTTTGCCTTCTTTGTGGCCATTGACAATAGCTATGCGCAAGTCGAAAAACCGAGAATGAAGGCATCAACTCCCCCACTTTATAGCCTACAAGCAGAGTGCTATTCTATGACATTATTTGATTTAATTTAATTGAACAGATAATGACTCAAATCTTATGCAAACATGTTAGGATAACTGTTGAACAACAAAAAGGAATAATCACTGGAATGTTGAAAGCAGGTGCATTATCACAAAAAATGGCCAAATGTGTAAATGCTGAGATTTTGTAAGGGCTATGAATAATTTTGAACAGGCACAAAAATGCAAATCTGGACATTAATATTGTTATGCAAATGTATGTCTGAGCCAAAAACATGTGGTCTTGTGCAAGGCATCTGGCACTTTCGACTGGCGTCCTCCAGTCCAATGTTCCTTTGCACCTTTGATGAGTTGAGGTGTGCAATGAAATTAGGGGCCGATTCAGCATTCTTTCAGAAGCTTCTGGCTGCAGCATGCGCTTTCCGCCATCGTCTCCAGCGATGTGATTTGATGCCAGAAATTTTTCTTAACGTGTCTTAACCTGGATACTGCTATTGTACATGTACAGGTACGTGTATGCATAAAGCCACGCAAACCATTTCACAAAAAAAGGTAATGCCTGACATGACTGAAGAGTTTACAGCATGTTGTGGGACTTTTAAGGTTACCGTAACCTTGCGATAACATTCCACTGTGTAATGTTATTGTACAATCTCATTTCCCTTTTGTGTTCAGTGCCCATGCGGAAAGTTCCCCTATGCAAGACCAATGTTTATTGCAGGATCATGCAACCTTTTCACTTTTCCCAAGGCGAAACAGTTCCCACTGTTTCTGCAGCCCCCTTCAGCATTTAAGTTTTAGATCGTGGCCGCAGTAACATGACAGGAATGTTACACCCGTTACAGACAGGTGTTGGACAAAAAACTTGGCCTCCCGGATATAGTCCATTTTCCCTTCTAGAAACACGTCAGAAGTAAAGCTGAGATATTCCACAATTAGGTGTAAAGTCGCCAAACATGATTTGCTGGCCACTGGCATCATTATCGTTCACTTACCACGCAGCCGAGCACAGCCATAAAAGCTGGTCTCAAGCAGCGCCCTCATTCGGCAAACAGGGATTCATTGTTCGCGTCATGAGGGCGCTGCTCAGGGCACCCGGACAAGATAGCAACCAGTGGAGAACCCTGATCAGAATTACAGCATTGCAACTTCAGATTATACATTTTCGGTCTAAGTCGGCCATGCCAAAATGCTCTTCTTCGTAGTTTGAAAACTATAAAAAACCCATAAAAAAGCCCATACCAAAAAAATAAAACAATGAGTAGGATTGACCATCTTACAGGGGTCGAAATTAACCTGAATTTCATGCTGGTCAACAGGACCAGTAGTTTAGAGAATACGTGCCTTTACGGTTCCCCGCCAATTCACTGCGCGCGGTACATGGCCCAGTGCATGATGGGATACAACTATAGTACGCTTTGCCTCGGCGTTCAATCTTCTCATGTACAATCGAATGAGAATTGGCAGTTCAGTGGAGCTATAGGGTGCTTCAAACTCGTAACACGTTGCGAATTTGTGTTTTTGACACATGTTCGCTGGTAATTACAGCTCAGATACAGATTCAACCCACTGTATATCTGTTTTGGGATTATATCAGCGTCTAGGGGTGAAATAATTGAGATGACTGTTGAAAACCCGTTGTCACGGTAAAATCCGTAAAGCCGAGCGAGTGCGTGTCATGAGTGCCGTGGGTACCGCCCCCACCCTAGACGCTGATATAATCCCATAACAGTGGGTTGAATCTGTATCCGAGCTCTACATGTATATTGCCAGCGAACATTTGTGTCAAAAACCAAATTCGCAACGTTTTACGAGTTTGAAGCAGCCGATAGCTCCACTCACCTACCAATTCTCATTTGATTCTACACGAGAAGATTGAACGCCGAGGCAAAGCGTACTAGAGTTGTATCCCATCATGCACTGTGCCATGTATCGCACACAGTAAATTGTTGGGAACCGTAAAGGCACGTACTGTTTTGGTCCTGTTAAACATTTGGTGATCCACCGGTGCTTTTCAAAAAAATAATGGCAATGAGAAACTGCAACACTCCTCCCTGTGTAAAAGATGGATGGGACTGTTTTCTGATCTCATATTGGGGTATTTCATTTCTCTGGTTCACTGTGTAAGATGATTAGGGCATGTCTGGAAAGATTTGAAAAGCAATTGCGGTGATCTCAAAATCTGTAGCGATCTAGAATTATTGTGGGGATCAGAAATTCTTTGCACCGAGTATGTAATGTTTGCTGTGGATTGGACACATCTGTAGTGATCAAGAATGTTTCCAGCAGTCAGGAAATGTTTTCACTCGCCATCGGCCCAGTGTTTTTGACGGATTTCTACTGGTTCTCCCGATTTTCTACTGGTCTCGGACCACTGCCAGGGATGTGATTTGTTCCGGTTTTTCCCGGAATAATCTTTGTCACAAACCAATGAGACAAAAGAAAGTTCCAGGAAAAACCGGAACAATCACATCTCTGCACTGCTAATTTCGACCTCTGCATCTAGATACATACCCTTGTTCTTCCATAATCTCTTTCATCTCCACGCATTTCAGTTCCACCTGCCGTTTGCGCTCGTGGGCCAGAATCTCTTGGTTCGGTCGTCGTAGCAACATGGCCTCCTGTTTTGCCATCTCCTCGGGGGACTTGTAGTCCACCTTCTGGGTGTGGTTGCGCACCTGGGCAAAGTTACGCTGGACGAAGCCATTGGTGCCACTGCCGCGGGCGGTGGCTAAGCCTACGCCGTTATACATGGCGACGACCGTCAAGCGCTGTGTCGGTCAGCAGTAGGGGTGGATTGTTTTGAAGGTGTAATCTTGAGCAAACTAATTCTGTAAGAAAGAAGATTTTTTGTTACTGCAATCGGTGCAACGTTTTCTGTCCAATATAAAATGGTGCACTTGAAAATTGACATACAGTGAAACACTACAGCACTGTATCACTGTTGAAGGGAAATAGTGAAAATTAAGGACCCCGAGGTGTTGGATGATTGCGACTATCACCAGAGGGGATACGGTTCGAAAAATAAACTTTCGTGTGCCACGTTTATATAAAATATGTTAACAAATTTTGTTATGCTTGCAATAAGGCCTATAGATTCTAGAGAATGAAGCACCCTTCTGCAAGCGTTTTCTCTCCTTTTAATCTATGTCACTCACATTTTAAAAAACATGTGCACTTATACAATATGTTTAAATTCTCTAGCACACAAGAAAGGAATACAACAGCATACCGTACAGTATCATGTATATATGATGCTCATGTACATGTACATGTATGTGTAATTAAATGCACACAAAATTGATAGAAGGCAGACATTAATGTTGACAACTCAGGGGTCGATTTAGAGGGTATTTACATGCACCAGTGCATGTAAAATTTTATCTGTGCATGCAAAATTCAGCCAATTTTCAAGAAAAAATCACATTTGTGCATGCATATTTTTTTGTCCAAATCGACCCCTGTGACAACTGCTGCCAAAAATCACGAAAAGCAATGTGAAAGTAAAGTAAAATGTCAGCAAGTACATGTATGCACACATTCATGTATGGAACGTCATGTATAGTATGGTGCAGTTGAAGTTAAGCAATGTACTGCGGTACATGTATACATGTTGTAGGACGTAAAATGAAAAAAGGCAGTGTAATGCAAAAATACTAGTACCAGTATAATTTGGAGTCAAGCTTTACAATGATTTTTGATAAATGTGATATGGGTTCCAGTTGACTAGTCGCCTCTGTAAAGAAATGTATGGCTCATTCCAAATGGGGTATGAATTGAGAAGTTTACCATTTTTTTAAAATGACTGCAAGCATCAGTACTGCAAATTTTACAGAAAAGCACAAATTTAGGAGTGAAAACATTTTTTTTTAAATTTCTTTGAAAACACTGATATTTGTTTCGTTTTTTTTAGCCAGTAGCATGCCTTTGTACACATGGTCTAAATCCATTCAAAATTCCTAAAATTTGCTATAATTATATTATTATACATAATTTTGAACTACATGTGTACACATATAATTGTTGTTTTAAATTTAAGAAATGTTAACCGCATGAGTTCAGAAATATATACAATTATGTAGTGTGTACGACTATGTAACAGAATCGTACTTGTAAGTACATGTACCCAATCATTATTATGGAGGTTTCGCAAGGTGACGAATACGATTACAAATACGGATATGACAACGGTAACCGTTCACGTTGATGCGCACTGTGTGAATACGATCTGCTATTTCTGCTCTGCGCTTGGCTTTGTTTATAGCTGATTTTGCTCACTTTCTCGTGGGCATGACTCAATAAATTTGATTGGTATTCATGGAAGATACATCACAAAGAAACAAAATGCATACATGTACAACTTATTAATCCTTCACAAAAAAAGCGAAAAATCTGCATAACCGGTATCTGTTTTTATGCTACGCGTATGGAGGCCGATACCCGTTATTCACGCATATGAAAACATGTGTACTACGGTTACGCGTCACGAGAAGCACATAGAGTCATAACGTATCCGTATCGGTATCCGTGAAGGTGCGAAACCTCCCTAATAATTAATAATTACCAAAAAAAAAAAAAAAAAATTAAAAGATTGAACTAAATGCATGTACCGTTACTGTACTACCGGTACTGTACGTATAATACTGAATTTCTTTCACACATGTGCTACATACCTTCTTGAGTAAATTCGCAGCAGTATAAATGATATGGCCGACCCACAGAACAGACAACACTGTTGCGATGAAACTCAGAAACGGCACTCAGCAGTCACACAACACACGCACCACAGAAATGAAAATACCACTGGCTAGCTCTGGGAAAACAAGCAGATGACAACCAGTCAGGAATCATTTTAATCATGTAGATGGTGCTGCATGTGCATGGTTCGGGAAGAATGCAGTGATGCCTCAGCACTCATTTATACCATACAGATGGTGATAATTGTCCCTACATGTACAGTACATGCAAATTTGTACAATGAACTACATGTACTGGCAATTGAGTACAATGCAAATCAGCACTACCCTTACATGTACATGAGTACTGCTACACATGTACATGTGGGTACACATGACAACAAAAACATTGCCATCTACATGTACATGTGTACGTGTAGAATCAACTCATGCAGACATGGTTAATCAATACTACAATGGTCCTCTGAAGTCCAACAGTATTCTCAAGTATGGATACCAACACTAATCAATACCGGCTCCCATCACCATTGAGCGTGATAATCTGGAAGAATTGGGACCAGTTTAATCAATAACACAAGACAGGACTTCAGGGTCAGCTGAAACTAAACAAGGACAAATCAATAATGCATGTGTAGAAAATAGCACAAATGTTAATTACATGCAGATCCCAATTACAGGTCACTTGACGAACCTCAAAATTATGAAAGTATGATCCATGCATCACCACTATCGTGGGGGTCTTTTCCGCAAAACCGAAACTTGTACACACGTATACATTTGTATGTTAAAGCTGTACATGAATTTTTGTTTTGAAAGAACCAATTTTTTGTTGGCACCGCAGAAATATATTTTGGATATTGTGGCCCTGGAGGGCAGTTTTTCTTTTCCCCAAGAATTGGGTTACTTTTACTGCCGAAATGCAGTTGAAAAAGTTCTAAAGAAGTTATACAACTGCTTTCATGATATGATTCCTTCTTATTGTTTTTATATTATACAATGGGAAAACGAGTTATGAAATTCAGTTTTCTATCTGGTGTCCAGTTCAAAATTATAATTTCGAAAATGCCACTATTAAAGTTTTCAACAATCGGAAGACGTTTCCAACAATCGGACATTTTTTGGGGCGATCCTGAATTGTCTTACAACTATCATCTGATGGGGCGATCATGAATTGTCTTACAACTATCATCTGATCATGAGTGTGCAATAGGAAATGTTTGATTGTGGGGTACACAATTTTTCTCCTTTCTTTTTTTATTGAATAGATTGGAAACAAGAGGATGTGATGATACATTTATTTTTCGACCACCGTTTTGGGGTTTCCTTCCTCAGTGCAAATTCCATGAACTACTCCGGCCCTGCCTCTAAAAAAGGGGGGAGCTGGTCAGATCAGAGAACTTAAGGCCAGGGAAGAATTATTTTCTTCAATTGGTTCATGATTGCAGTCTGCGGGGAAAAACAATTTGATTTTGTTTGTGAATACAATGATCGATGTACGTACGTACCCGGGCATGAACCTATTAATATGCTTCTACAGCTTTACAGTCACTTCGCCCCATTTCCACTTCGCCCCATACTACTTCGCCCCATTGCCACTACGCCCGGGCCATGACCATGGACATAACAAAGCCTGTGCCTATAGTATAGCGCCCTCATTCTGTACTTGGCGCCGCTGTTTAATGTCAGTTGATGCCGCCCTGTTACAGTCTGTTAATAACGTGATAATAACTCTTGAATTTAAGACTAACCAAGAAAAAATAGCGTGCTTCGTGTCAAAGAGGGCGCTTTGCATCACATCACAATTTTTGAAGTTGCCGTCTATTCTGTATTCATTTTCATTGACAATTTCGCACGTAAATTGGACGCATTTTTACAACTACAAGCATAAAACAGCAACTGCCTGATGTTTTTTTTTGCAACAAAAGTATTTTTGAAATCTGTTGCAACTTGTCTGTTGTTGTGCGAACAGGTGAAAGTGGTTTTAACTCAAAATAGAAATTTTGAAATTTGTTTCCAAGACCAAGTCGCTACAGTACCAGTAAGGCAGTAGGCCTACCGGTATTAATATTAACAATGCAATGGCACTTTTTAAATATATTAATTATATAGGCCTAATCGTTACTTACCATGCTTACTAAATATATAGGCTACTTGTCTTAGCCTACTACTAGTACTAGTAACCAACTAGGCCTACATAAATTCTAGTTCTCCACGTGGTGAAAAAGCACAAAAGTAAAAACGTTTTTCAACGTGAAACGTTGTCGATAGACACTTTATTTACCAGTACGCTACGGGTGCAGGTCAACTCGACGAATTTCGAACTCGACCGTTTGATAATGATTGCCAACTCGACTCGAACCAACTCGACCGTTGAACCAACTCGTCCGTTGACCAACTAGACTTCAAATGCGAGTCAACTCGACCGTTTGTCAACTCGACCGCGCACTCTTTCTTCACAGATAATATCTGTGGTATGGTGTAGGCCTGTTGCAACGTGATTAGGAATCCACCTAAACTATGTAATACTAATAACGCCCTCTATCGCTCGATTCTTAATTTCGGTACCCAATTTATAAATATTTCATGGACGTTTGTGTTTCGTGTTGCTTCACCCTAGACTAGCTCCAGTCAGCTGGCGGGTGCACATGCAAGTTTTTAGGGGTTGATTGCCGTGCACGGACACCCCAAGGCGGATTTTACATTTAATAGCTTGTACTTTACCTTGTATAGCCAAAGGAGAGCAAGAAAATGAGACCGTGACTAGCAAAATCCGAAAACGAGAAGTTGTACTTTGAGCCAAGTTTCCGAGTGCACGTGACAAAACTGCAGCTGCAAAATCTATAAGTACGGTCTGTTGCCATGTGCGCATGGCCAGATCGGGATAAATGACGCAGCTATCGATCTCTGCACGGGTATGATCAGTGGTAGGTCCTTTTGTTTGAATTCGCAAAGGCCCTCAAATCACAGGTTGTACCCTTATCGCACGATTTTTGAACATTCACTCTAACCTCATGAATATTCAAAATAAATATTCAGAAGTCCTTATTATTACGTGTTTATTAATATTAATTTATTCAATATTCGAATTTAATATTCCTTTGTATTAATTTAAAAGGGAACACCGGCTATTTTGGGAGGGCTCGAAATAGACCCATACATTATTCTGACGCGCTTTCCAGAGTAAATTAGATATCCTTAAAAGACGCCGTCAAATTTTGCCGTTTTTGAGAATTTTTTTTTTTTTTAAATCAAGGTCACGTGACTTTTCGGAACCAGATTTTGGTTCCAAAAAGTCACGTGGTCTTGTGAGTTAGTTGTATTTCCAGCCGTAGAAACCAGCGCGAAGTGCGAGTTGCTTTTTTCATTCGCGGTTTCTCTTCTTGTTGGAAAATAATGTCCTATACGAACACTATGTACATACCGTATTTTCCAATTTGTACACAAATCTGCCAACATATTTCATAAGGGTTTTGGGTGTTGACGAGAGAACCTCTCAGATTTTCGTGTCTTCGCTTCGCGTTCGCGGCGATAAATAATATCCGAAGAAAAAAACAGCATAGGCCTATTGAGGGCGCTAAAGACAGCAAAACGTTGCGTTCGAGTTGCTTCCTTGAGTCAGCGCTGACCTCAGGGATCATGCAAGGTGTGATGAGTTGAGGAAAACAAGGAATCGCGTATAACAATCAAAAGCGTATAGCCCAACATTTGTCTCTGTTGTTAATTTTAAACATTTCAAGTTAATTACGTGACATTTTTACAACGACCATCGAAAAATTATTGTCAAGGCGCCTTTCAGGATATATCTTAAAATTTACTCTGGAAAGCGCTTCAGAAGAACGTACGGGTCTATTTCGAGCCTAAAATAGCCCACTACAAAGCCAGTGTGTCCCTTTAACACCATGTTAATTTTCTGCACTGTACATATAGGGCGAAGTCACAACTCTGGGTTGCGTGTTAGTGTTACTGTTAGTGTAACAGATCTGTTAACTTAATCATAATTGTGTTAACTCGATGTTAAAGGAGTGTGACCAGATCACTTTTTTTTACCCATAACTCCCCGGGACTAATACCTTATGGGTCATGAGATTTTTATATCATAACATCCGTTATATTTTTCTGATTACGAAACTGAAACTTCCGCGCTTCTAGGCCGCATATTTCCGAGGATATCGTCGAAAATCCACCGATTATTTGTAAACAAATTTTCCAGTATCAACGTTTATCCGCTGAAAGCATACTCGATGGTTTTGTTCAATTTTTTACTGGAAATTGCGAATGTTTTCGGGTTTTGGGGACATGGGAGGTGTGTATGGGAGTTACTTGATAATATTGGTAAGTTACATCGAAAACTATTTTCCAGAAACTCTGGTCACGCTCCTTTAACATGATGTTTAAGATGTGTGTTACATCTCATGTTAGACATCGTGTTAGTGTAACAGATCTGTTAAGTTAATCTGAACAAAGTGCATGGGTGGTGTTAATTTTGATTATTTTGGAACTTTCGTGATTCTCAATAAATTGAGTTTCATTTTCAACACAACTGATAAATGTGTTGGATCTTGCATTCTACCCACGAGGGCCACGACTGAGACTTTTTTTGTGGCTCCGTGGTGAAGATTTGGAAATTTCAATCACTTAGTGGTTAAGCTCGTGTAATTAACACGGCCCGGAGGTCACAATTTTGTGTTAGTTTTAGTGTGGAAAGTCGTACAGAACCCTATACCGACTTGACATTTCCCAAGCTAGATGCCGAGTTAACAGATATGTTAACAGACGTTACACTAACGCTAACACGGTTTCCCAAGACGCCGTACTAACAGATCGAGTGTTACACTAACACTATAACACGTAGCGCAGAATTGCGCCCTCACTCGCTGCAATTTGTGGTTGTGCATGCGCACGACTTTCAACACTAACACGCCATGTTAACACGGCATTTCTTCTGAGGTCACAATTCTGATTAAGATAAAAGATCTGTTAACAGATCTGTACCACTATAGTACTAACACGTAACACGCACAGAATTGTGATCTGACCCATTGAAAGGGTAACTGTCATTTGGGGGAAATGACACTCTTTATTCTTGTGAATAAAACAGTAGAATAAGCATATGCATGGCTTTCGTAGCAACAACTATTTCATCAGATGCAATGAAGACGCGACAAACTGTGGTGTAACTTTGAGTAGACTGGCAACAAGTCTAGTAAATCATGGCGGTCAGACAAAAATACGAGTAAATCCTGGTCGGGTTTACTGGACCTTTAAAGGGCTGTGACATCCAAAATAACTTTGTGCCTAAGCTTTGCTTCATAATGATGGATTACTTGTTCAGCAAGACATACTATTGTTCGTTTGGATGTAAAATCAATAAAAGGTGGCCTTTTGCAACTTTGAAGATTTCATTGCAATAAATCACAGACAGAGGGCGCTGTTTTGAGTGCATCACATAAGAAAGACAGAAGGGAAAAGTTAAGAAAAAACATAAGACAGTCAAGTTGGACTTGTGGCAAATTGCTGCAGTTTCTACCCCCAGTTTTATAATGGCTTACAGCAGGCAACATGTAAATCAAACTCAAACAGCCATGGATTACAAAAGTTTCAGGAAAATTGAGAAAAAAGTGGAATCGTTTGTGCACAATTGTATGTGATTTTCCTGTCTGTGCCTCTTGTGACATAGTGACCTTGGTCATGAATATATATGCATATTCGCATTAGCATAAAAACTAAAAACCTTCGTTTTAACCCCCAAAGCAAGCTCCAAATAGGATTTTTATGACTTTAACTGAGTAGAGTGGTTTTAAAGAATATATTTCATTGATAAAAATCCTAAATAAGGGGCCCTTTAAATACCTAGAATGTTGTCGGGATTATATTAACTTAGGGATTCATACGTAAAAAACAACTAATGCGGAAGATAAACTAAAAATAATGTCTTGATGAAAGCACCAAAGCACGAACAAATTTAACACGTCAACAAATTTACAAATACCACAACTAAATTGAGATTCCTAGTTACGGCGTAACAAATTTGTAAATTTGGAGATTCCTAATCGCGTTGCAACAGGTCTATCCCGGGAGGCCTATGTTCTCGAGCCACGAAATTTATGGTGCTAGGCCAACCAAGCACAGACATTTATCACAAAATTAATTTCATTTCATTTGCAAAAATTACTAATAATTTGTATACCGGGTTTTTATCTGTACGATGTTACCCACGAACTTTTCCTGTTGAACGCACAACGGTCGAGTTGGACAACGGTCGAGTTGGTACAACGGTCGAGTTGACTTCTCGGTTGAGCGCTCAACGGTCGAGCTGGTACAATGGTCGAGTTGGCAAACGGTCGAGTTGGCAAACGGTCGAGTTGGCAAACGGTCGAGTTGACTGTAAATATATACACTCGTTGTCATCATGAAGGATTAGACTGGTACCCTGTCCACATACACATTCCATATGCTTTTTTTTTTCCGTACCACATATTCGCTATGGACCCTAACTGAAGCCTCTGATTGGTCCGCTCTCCTCAGTCATTCATTATGCATGATAAGTCCAAAGTGCATGATACGCTCACGTGCGTTCATTGTCCATCGCGTGCTGGCTACATGATGCACAACCACATGCAGCACGACATATGTTGCAAATTAAGAGGGTACGCCATCCAAGACATTTTGAAGCCAATTCCCCTTTATTTTTTTCGCCCCATCCTAGAATTGTTTTCTCAAATGAAAACAATAAAAAAGGCGTTTGTTCGTAACGGGGATAACAATTAATCAGTAATTGATTTAACTTGCGTCGGGGAGAATTAATGTTAGGGTTTGTTTTTGCCCTAGCTACCCGATATTAGCACTGGAATTTGGAACATTAATGGTTTGTTACCTAAGAAGTCAGGTTTTCTCTAACTTTTTTAATGAATTTCCGAAAATTAGGGAGACACTGATAATGTATGCCAGGGTTTTGTGTGTAAAACGACGGTATAGCCATTGCGAGACGAGAGCAAGGATCGACAACTGCATTCCTGGTTTCGCCCAGTACAGCGGTGGGGTCTTGACCCTTGCCTGACTGCAAACCCCCAAGGTAGCGCGGTCAAAATACTGGCGCATTAGTATTTTAGTAATGAGGCGGTAGTTTCAAATTTGTACGTACTGCTCTGGTTCAGAGCAGTTACGTACGACTTGAACGTCAACTTGACAGTTTGCCAACTCGACTCGTACCAACTCGACCGATTCGCAAACCGCTTTTTCGAATCTTGTAAAGTGCGATTTTGAGCCAAGCGAAGAATCACGCTACATTTTGTGGGTCAGGAACGAAAAAGACAAGAAAAAAACTTATTGCACCGCGGCGAAAGCTTTTTCTTCACGCGTGAAAAATCATGCGAAAGCAGATTTTTTTTGCGCTGAGAATTTTGAGAAAGTTCTTTCTCCATGGTTTAAAGGAACACGTTGCCTTCAGATTTCACGAAATCTCACGTTTGAGGGTGTTCCTTATACTTATTAAGAGTTGTTCTTGCAATAAAACACATTTAATGTGTTATAATTAGTGAATGGTAATTTTAAAAAACAAACACTGACCTCTGACCCCCACTACATGTCCCGCGAAATGTATACGTATTTCAAGCCGTCAATACGATCGTCCGGGTAGTGGGCAAAATGCAGCGACGAACAGGAGTTAGGCTGGCGCCGTAGCCAGTGGTCAGGTAAACCTATCAGATGAACGCAAGGTACCATACCATTCTCCGCCTCCCGAGACATGTGTGAAATGTAAACACACACACACACCGACTGGCTGTCAAAAAATGGATCGTCAAGAGAACACAGCAGACGCGTCAAAAAAGAAAAAACGAAAACCTCGCCAATCAGGGTAAGAATATTGTCATGGGACAAACCGATAGAAAGGACTTAGATGATTTATACCCAATGGTTATTGTAGACACGAATTAAAAAATCAGGCACATCACACGAAACGGAGGAAGGAAAAATAATTTCTTTCTCCAGGCTGGAAATAAGACTAATATATTTTCTCCGCCATTTATGGGAGTCAAGATTTTGACTCCCATAAATGGCGGAGCGTGCTGCTTCGAGAAATTACGCAAAATTGAAGCATTTCTAAGGCACGTTTGTGTGGATCATTATATTCTACTTTTTAAACATCTTTCAGATCGTGCTCATTATACTTCAAACGCTTGTAATAGCCCAAAAACGCCCAATAAAGCGCAACCCGAAGGCAACGTGTTCCTTTAATGAGTTTCAGCTTGCGAAAGATTCACAATGAAATTTTAGACATTTAATGTCAATTTCGCCACTTTGCAAACAATTTGGCTTCAGCAAAACGAGTTTGACTACGCACGATGGTCAAGTTGGACAACGGTTGAGTTGACTTCTCCGGTTGAGCCACAGATTATGGGTTGAACGCACAATGGTCGGTACAACGGTCGACTTAGTACAATGGTCGAGTTGGCCTGAGTCGAGTTGGCAAATGCTCGAGATGACCCGCACCCTTTATTTGAAAGTATGCCGAGATTTTGGTTTTACTTAGGCCTGTTTCAGTTTTTCCTCTGTGCCACTTTCCACACAGTACTATAGGGTTATAATTTATTACGCGTAGCTAGCTGGAACCGCGTAAACGTTGACTGCACTGCACTGCTGCTGCAGGGAAATTTATAAAAGCCGGAGGTCGGAGGTACCCGGAAGTAGATAGATTGATTTTTTGCCCGGAGGTTGATGAAAAATTTATGTTAGAGCTAAAAGTGAGTATAGCATTTGTTTGCCGGTTGATCACATTTCGCCAAAAGGTTATAACAAGTCGGACGGTGTTGCACTTTGATATCTAGCGAGTACCCGGAGGTTGATGTAAAATTCGCGATACAGCTGCAATACTTTAAATTTGCCCAAAGTGTGGAAATGTCAAACGGTCATTCCAATTTAGCTAAAGTTAAAAAAATGAATGTCTAACTTTAAAAGAACATTTCTACCTCCGCCGGCCGGGTTATACCTCTGACCTCCGGCTACCTCCGGGTTTAAACCGCACCCGTGCTGCAGTGCTTAATAAGGGGCCAATTTCATAAAGCTGTTAAGCAAGAACTGTTTTAGCAAGAACAGCAAATATTCTTTTGACAAACACAAATTGACATGCAATTTCGACTGTTCCCATTTTTATAAAGGAATTTTTTTTTGGATTAAGCAATTTTGTTTGCTTAACAGCTTTATGAAATTGGGCCCCGCTCGCGTTGCTCGTTTGCGAGAACACATGCACTCACTTTTCGTGATATTCATTTTTCAAATTGTACTCGCGACATTATTTATAACATGCATGGTAACAGCCCGACTTCCACGGTTAAAATCAGCAGGTCTGCTGTCACGGAAAACATTTTTTTCGATCTGTTTTTGAGGAACTCCTGTACAAACCTATGGAGAAAATCCGCGCGGTTGGAAACAAAATGGCGATTCTAACCACGTGACCAAAGACCGGAAGTCGCTACATGTCGCAACTCTCTAAATATACGGCTCTGTCCACACGGAGCCGGTTGGCGCGAGCCCCTGCTGGAAGGTCGGGGCACCCGTTTCGCGGGAGAAGCGTCCGCGAGCGCCGTTGTTGTTTTTGGTTGTCTTGAAGCACGAGTGTCACTAATAAACGTGGAGTGAATTGTTTCTGAATAAGTATTCCTGTGTGTTCTTCCCTGTGTCGAGTAGTAAATAACATGAGGGAGTAATTCTTGTTACACTGGCGGCAGCGGCGGGACGACACATACGGAGGAAGTACAGGAAATACAGGTAAAACGTGCGTTTTTCTTCTGGGGTGAATTCACGCAATCGACAAGGCATGGCATCAGACTCGCCACACGGCGGAGACATGCCAAGAATCGAACACGAGGTGTCCCTGGATGGAGGCCATGCAGACTAACATGTCAAGCAGTAACACGTTCATAACGATGGACGAGCCGTTCTCTTTCTTTGGGGAAAGCCCGAGAGAAAACTCCGGGAGTACGGGCTGACCCTGTCAGCTCCGAGTTTCACAGGGGGTCGGATCAGACCATGCAGTGATCTTATGGCCGGAGGAATGAGTTCTACCCCTGTGCATTTTGGGCAGGAAATGTAGGTTCCGGCGAGTTCCGGCAGATCGACTCTGCACCGCACAAAACCATGTAGCAGAGGTCCGCACTGCACAACCCTATGGAGATCAGCTCCGCACTGCACATGACCCTATGGTGCGGAGCACGGGAATCAGCTCCGCACTGTACAACCCAATGGAGATCATGCATGCAGCTCCGCATTGCACAACCCTATGGTGCGGAGCACGGGAATCAGCTCCGCACTGCACAACCCTGTGGAGATCAGCTGCAAAATGTCAGATTTTTCTCAGTCAAATGGCTGGATTTATCAGTCACAAATTTGACTGAATTTGGATGGGATGGCTTCCTAAAAAAGAACCGCAACCGAAGGTAACCCAAGGCACGAGAGGGATTCGAACACTCGACCTTCTGTTTACGAGACAGACGCCTTACCACTAGGCCACCGCGACCCACACGAACGTTTTGATCCACCTCGAGCTGGTCTGGTTAAGAAGTTGGCACCATTATAATGGGTGCATTATTGAGGTGCATTGTCAATAGCTGTGACTTCGACAAAAGGGAATCTAATCAAAGACTTTTCTCTGCAATTAGATGTCAGATTTTTATCAGTCAAATGGCTGGATTTATCAGTCACACATTTGACTGAATTTGGATGGGATGGCTTCCTAAAAAAGAACCGCAACCTCACCTGTCTTCCAGCCAAAGCATGAATAAAGTAACCCAAGGCACGAGAGGGATTCGAACACTCGATCTTCTGTTTACGAGACAGACGCCTTACCACTAGGCCACCGCGCCCCACACGAACGTTTTGACCCACCTCGAGCTAGTCTGGTTATGAAGTTGGCACCATTCTATTGGGTGCATTATTGAGGTACATTGTCAATTGCTGTGACTTCGACAAAAGGGAATCTAATCAAAGACTTTTCTCTGCAAGATGTCCGATTTTTCTCAGTCAAATGGCTGGATTTATCAGTCACAAATTTGGATGGGATGGCTTCCTAAAAAAGAACCGCAACCTCACCTGTCTTGCAGCCAAAGCATGAATAAAGTAACTCAAGGAACGAGAGGGATTCGAACACTCGATCTTCTGTTTACGAGACAGACGCCTTACCACTAGGCCACCGCGCCCCACACGAATGTTTTTACCCACCTGGAGCTGGTCTGGTTGAGAAGATGGCACCATTCTATTGGGTGCAAGGGAATCTAATCAAAGACTTTTCTCTGCAATATGTCAGATTTTTCTCAGTCAAATGGCTGGATTTATCAGTCACAAATTTGACTGAATTTGGATGGGATGGCTTCCTAAAAAAGAACTGCAACCTCACCTGTCTTGCAGCCAAAGCATGAATAAAGTAACCCAAGGCACCGGCCACAGGGATTCGAACACTCGATCTTCTGTTTACGAGCAGACGCCTTACCACTAGGCCACCGCGCCCCACACGAACGTTTTGACCCACCTCGAGCTGGTCTGTTCAAGAAGTTGGCACCATTCTATTGGGTGCATTATTGAGGTACATTGTCAATTGCTGTGACTTCGACAAAAGGGAATCTAATCAAAGACTTTTCTCGGCAAGATGTCAGATTTTTTTCAGTCAAATGGGTGGATTTATCAGTCACAAATATGACTGAATTTGGATGGGATGGCTTCCTAAACAAGAAGCGCAAGTGAAGGTAACCTCACCTGTCCTGCAGCCAAAGCAGGATTAATTTGGATGGGATGGCTTCCTAAAAAAGAACCGCAAGCGAAGGTAACCTCACCTGTCCTGCAGCCAAAACATGAAAAAAGTAACTCAAGGCACGAGAGGGATTCGAACACTCGATCTTCTGTTTACGAGACAGACGCCTTACCACTAGGCCACCGCGCCTCACACGAACGTTTTTACCCACCTGGAGCTGGTCTGGTTGAGAAGATGGCTGTGACTGTGACAAAAGGGAATCTACCCAGACAAAGACTTTTCTCTGCAAGCTGTCCGATTTTTCTCAGTCAAATGGCTGGATTTATCAGTCACAAATTTGACTGAATTTGGATGGGATGGCTTCCTAAAAGGGAACCGCAAGCGTAGGTAACCTCACCTGTCCTGCAGCCAAAACATGAAAAAAGTAACTCAAGGCACGAGAGGGATTCGAACACTCGATCTTCTGTTTACGAGACAGACGCCTTACCACTAGGCCACCGCGCCCCACACGAACGTTTTTACCCACCTGGAGCTGGTCTGGTTGAGAAGATGGCACCATTCTATTGGGTGCATTATTGAGGTACATTGTCCAGCTGTGACTGTGACAAAAGGGAATCTACTCAAAGACTTTTCTCTGCAAGCTGTGCGATTTTTCTGAGTCAAACGGCTGGATTTATCAGTCACAAATTTGACTGAATTTGGATGGGATGGCTTCCTAAAAGGGAACCGCAAGCGTAGGTAACCTCACCTGTCCTGCAACCAAAGCATGAAAGAAGTAACCCAAGGCACGATATGAGGGATTCGAACACTCGATCTTCTGTTTACGAGACAGACGCCTTACCACTAGGCCACCGCGCCCCACACGAACGTTTTTACCCAACTGGAGCTGGTCTGGTTGAGAAGATGGCACCATTCTATTGGGTGCATTATTGAGGTACATTGTCCAGCTGTGACTGTGACAAAAGGGAATCTACTCAAAGACTTTTCTCTGCAAGATGTCAGATTTTTCTCAGTCAAATGCTGGATTTATCAGTCACAAATTTGACTGAATTTGGATGGGATGGCTTCTTAAAAGAAAACCGCATGAATAAAGTCACACAAGGCACGAGAGGGATTCGAACACTCGATCTTCTGTTTACGAGACAGACGCCTTACCACTAGGCCACCGCGCCCCACACGAACGTTTTTACCCACCTGGAGCTGGTCTGGTTGAGAAGATGGCACCATTCTATTGGGTGCATTATTGAGGTACATTGTCCAGCTGTGACTGTGACAAAAGGGAATCTACTCAAAGACTTTTCTTTGCAAGCTGTGCGATTTTTCTCAGTCAAACGGCTGGATTTATCAGTCACAAATTTGACTGAATTTGGATGGGATGGCTTCCTAAAAGGGAACCGCAAGCGAAGGTAACCTCCCCTGTCCAAAGCATTTAAAAAGTAACCCAAGGCACGAGAGGGATTTGAACACTCGATCTTCTGTTTACGAGACAGACGCCTTACCACTAGGCCACCGCGCCCCACACGAACGTTTTTACCCACCTGGAGCTGGTCTGGTTGAGAAGATGGCACCATTCTGTTGGGTGCATTATTGAGGTACATTGTCCAGCTGTGACTGTGACAAAAGGGAATCTACTCAAAGACTTTTCTCTGCAAGCTGTGCGATTTTTCTCAGTCAAACGGCTGGATTTATCAGTCACAAATTTGACTGAATTTGGATGGGATGGCTTCCTAAAAGGGAACCGCAAGCGTAGGTAACCTCACCTGTCCTGCAACCAAAGCATGAAAGAAGTAACCCAAGGCACGATATGAGGGATTCGAACACTCGATCTTCTGTTTACGAGACAGACGCCTTACCACTAGGCCACCGCGCCCCACACGAACGTTTTTACCCACCTGGAGTTGGTCTGGTTGAGAAGATGGCACCATTCTATTGGGTGCATTATTGAGGTACATTGTCCAGCTGTGACTGTGACAAAAGGGAATCTACTCAAAGACTTTTCTCTGCAAGCTGTCCGATTTTTTTTCAGTCAAACGGCTGGATTTATCAGTCACAAATTTGACTGAATTTGGATGGGATGGCTTCTTAAAAGGGAACCGCATGAATAAAGTCACACAAGGCACGAGAGGGATTCGAACACTCGATCTTCTGTTTACGAGACAGACGCCTTACCACTAGGCCACCGCGCCCCACACGAACGTTTTTACCCAACTGGAGCTGGTCTGGTTGAGAAGATGGCACCATTCTATTGGGTGCATTATTGAGGTACATTGTCCAGCTGTGACTGTGACAAAAGGGAATCTACTCAAAGACTTATTTCTGCAAGCTGTGCGATTTTTCTCAGTCAAACGGCTGGATTTATCAGTCACAAATTTGACTGAATTTGGATGGGATGGCTTCCTAAAAGGGAACCGCAAGCGAAGGTAACCTCCCCTGTCCTGCAGCCAAAGCATTTAAAAAGTAACCCAAGGCACGAGAGGGATTTGAACACTCGATCTTCTGTTTACGAGACAGACGCCTTACCACTAGGCCACCGCGCCCCACACGAACGTTTTTACCCACCTGGAGTTGGTCTGGTTGAGAAGATGGCACCATTCTATTAGGTGCATTATTGAGGTACATTGTCCAGCTGTGACTGTGACAAAAGGGAATCTACTCAAAGACTTTTCTCTGCAAGCTGTCCGATTTTTTTTCAGTCAAACGGCTGGATTTATCAGTCACAAATTTGACTGAATTTGGATGGGATGGCTTCCTAAAAGGGAACCGCAAGCGAAGGTAACCTCCCCTGTCCAAAGCATTTAAAAAGTAACCCAAGGCACGAGAGGGATTTGAACACTCGATCCTCTGTTTACGAGACAGACGCCTTACCACTAGGCCACCGCGCCCCACACGAACGTTTTTACCCACCTGGAGCTGGTCTGGTTGAGAAGATGGCACCATTCTGTTGGGTGCATTATTGAGGTACATTGTCCAGCTGTGACTGTGACAAAAGGGAATCTACTCAAAGACTTTTCTCTGCAAGCTGTGCGATTTTTCTCAGTCAAACGGCTGGATTTATCAGTCACAAATTTGACTGAATTTGGATGGGATGGCTTCCTAAAAGGGAACCGCAAGCGAAGGTAACCTCACCTGTCTTGCAGCCAAAGCATGAATAAAGTAACACAAGGCACGAGAGGGATTCGAACACTCGATCTTCTGTTTACGAGACAGACGCCTTACCACTAGGCCACCGCGCCCCACACGAACGTTTTTACCCAACTGGAGCTGGTCTGGTTGAGAAGATGGCACCATTCTATTGCAAGGTGCATTATTGAGGTACATTGTCCAGCTGTGACTGTGACAAAAGGGAATCTACTCAAAGACTTTTCTCTGCAAGCTGTGCGATTTTTCTCAGTCAAACGGCTGGATTTATCAGTCACAAATTTGACTGAATTTGGATGGGATGGCTTCCTAAAAGGGAACCGCAAGCGAAGGTAACCTCCCCTGTCCAAAGCATTTAAAAAGTAACCCAAGGCACGAGAGGGATTTGAACACTCGATCTTCTGTTTACGAGACAGACGCCTTACCACTAGGCCACCGCGCCCCACACGAACGTTTTTACCCACCTGGAGCTGGTCTCGTTGAGAAGATGGCACCATTCTATCGGGTGCATTATTGAGGTACATTGTCCAGCTGTGACTGTGACAAAAGGGAATCTACTCAAAGACTTTTCTCTGCAAGCGGTGCGATTTTTCTCAGTCAAACGGCTGGATTTATCAGTCACAAATTTGACTGAATTTGGATGGGATGGCATCCTAAAAGGGAACCGCATGAATAAAGTAACCCAAGGCACGAGAGGGATTCGAACACTCGATCTTCTGTTTACGAGACAGACGCCTTACCACTAGGCCACCGCGCCACACACGAACGTTTTTACCCAACTGGAGCTGGTCTGGTTGAGAAGATGGCACCATTCTATTGGGTGCATTATTGAGGTACATTGTCCAGCTGTGACTGTGACAAAAGGGAATCTACTCAAAGACTTATTTCTGCAAGCTGTGCGATTTTTCTCAGTCAAACGGCTGGATTTATCAGTCACAAATTTGACTGAATTTGGATGGGATGGCATCCTAAAAGGGAACCGCAAGCGTAGGTAACCTCACCTGTCCTGCAACCAAAGCATGAAAGAAGTAACCCAAGGCACGATATGAGGGATTCGAACACTCGATCTTCTGTTTACGAGACAGACGCCTTACCACTAGGCCACCGCGCCCCACACGAACGTTTTTACCCACCTGGAGTTGGTCTGGTTGAGAAGATGGCACCATTCTATTGGGTGCATTATTGAGGTACATTGTCCAGCTGTGACTGTGACAAAAGGGAATCTACTCAAAGACTTTTCTCTGCAAGCTGTCCGATTTTTTTTCAGTCAAACGGCTGGATTTATCAGTCACAAATTTGACTGAATTGGATGGGATGGCTTCTTAAAAGGGAACCGCATGAATAAAGTCACACAAGGCACGAGAGGGATTCGAACACTCGATCTTCTGTTTACGAGACAGACGCCTTACCACTAGGCCACCGCGCCCCACACGAACGTTTTTACCCAACTGGAGCTGGTCTGGTTGAGAAGATGGCACCATTCTATTGGGTGCATTATTGAGGACATTGTCCAGCTGTGACTGTGACAAAAGGGAATCTACTCAAAGACTTATTTCTGCAAGCTGTGCGATTTTTCTCAGTCAAACGGCTGGATTTATCAGTCACAAATTTGACTGAATTTGGATGGGATGGCTTCCTAAAAGGGAACCGCAAGCGAAGGTAACCTCCCCTGTCCTGCAGCCAAAGCATTTAAAAAGTAACCCAAGGCACGAGAGGGATTTGAACAATCGATCTTCTGTTTACGAGACAGACGCCTTACCACTAGGCCACCGCGCCCCACACGAACGTTTTTACCCACCTGGAGTTGGTCTGGTTGAGAAGATGGCACCATTCTATTAGGTGCATTATTGAGGTACATTGTCCAGCTGTGACTGTGACAAAAGGGAATCTACTCAAAGACTTTTCTCTGCAAGCTGTCCGATTTTTTTTCAGTCAAACGGCTGGATTTATCAGTCACAAATTTGACTGAATTTGGATGGGATGGCTTCCTAAAAGGGAACCGCAAGCGAAGGTAACCTCCCCTGTCCTGCAGCCAAAGCATTTAAAAACTAACCCAAGGTACGAGAGGGATTTGAACACTCGATCCTCTGTTTACGAGACAGACGCCTTACCACTAGGCCACCGAGCCCCACACGAACGTTTTTACCCATCTGGAGCTGGTCTGGTTGAGAAGATGGCACCATTCTATTGGGTGCATTATTGAGGTACATTGTCCAGCTGTGACTGTGACAAAAGGGAATCTACTCAAAGACGTTTCTCTGCAAGCTGTGCGATTTTTCTCAGTCAAACGGCTGGATTTATCAGTCACAAATTTGACTGAATTTGGATGGGATGGCATCCTAAAAGGATGCCGCAAGCGTAGGTAACCTCACCTGTCCTGCAGCCAAAGCATGAAAGAAGTAACCCAAGGCACGAGAGAGATTCGAACACTCGATCTTCTGTTTACGAGACAGACGCCTTACCACTAGGCCACCGCGCCCCACACGAACGTTTTTACCCAACTGGAGCTGGTCTGGTTGAGAAGATGGCACCATTCTATTGGGTGCATTATTGAGGTACATTGTCCAGCTGTGACTGTGACAAAAGGGAATCTACTCAAAGACTTTTCTCTGCAAGATGTGAGATTTTTCTCAGTCAAATGCTGGATTTATCAGTCACAAATTTGACTGAATTTGGATGGGATGGCTTCTTAAAAGGGAACCGCAAGCGAAGGTAACCTCACCTGTCTTGCAGCCAAAGCATGAATAAAGTCACACTAGGCACGAGAGGGATTCGAACACTCGATCTTCTGTTTACGAGACAGACGCCTTACCACTAGGCCACCGCGCCCCACACGAACGTTTTTACCCAACTGGAGCTGGTCTGGTTGAGAAGATGGCACCATTCTATTGGGTGCATTATTGAGGTACATTGTCCAGCTGTGACTGTGACAAAAGGGAATCTACTCAAAGACTTTTCTCTGCAAGCTGTGCGATTTTTCTCAGTCAAACGGCTGGATTTATCAGTCACAAATTTGACTGAATTTGGATGGGATGGCTTCTTAAAAGGGAACCGCAAGCGAAGGTAACCTCCCCTGTCCTGCAGCCAAAGCATTTAAAAAGTAACCTAAGGCGCGAGAGGGATTTGAACACTCGATCTTCTGTTTACGAGACAGACGCCTTACCACTAGGCCACCGCGCCCCACACGAACGTTTTTACCCACCTGGAGTTGGTCTGGTTGAGAAGATGGCACCATTCTATTGGGTGCATTATTGAGGTACATTGTCCAGCTGTGACTGTGACAAAAGGGAATCTACTCAAAGACTTTTCTCTGCAAGATGTCAGATTTTTCTCAGTCAAATGCTGGATTTATCAGTCACAAATTTGACTGAATTTGGATGGGATGGCTTCTTAAAAGGAACCGCAAGCAAAGGTAACCTCACCTGTCTTGCAGCCAAAGCATGAATAAAGTAACACAAGGCACGAAAGGGATTCGAACACTCGATCTTCTGTTTACGAGACAGACGCCTTACCACTAGGCCACCGCGCCCCACACGAACGTTTTTACCCAACTGGAGCTGGTCTGGTCGAGAAGATGGCACCATTCTAGTGGGTGCATTATTGAGGTACATTGTCCAGCTGTGACTGTGACAAAAGGGAATCTACTCAAAGACTTTTCTCTGCAAGATGTCAGATTTATCTCAGTCAAATGCTGGATTTATCAGTCACAAATTTGACTGAATTTGGATGGGATGGCTTCTTAAAAGGGAACCGCAAGCGAAGGTAACCTCACCTGTCTTGCAGCCAAAGCATGAATAAAGTCACACTAGGCACGAGAGGGATTCGAACACTCGATCTTCTGTTTACGAGACAGACGCCTTACCACTAGGCCACCGCGCCCCACACGAACGTTTTTACCCAACTGGAGCTGGTCTGGTTGAGAAGATGGCACCATTCTATTGGGTGCATTATTGAGGTACATTGTCCAGCTGTGACTGTGACAAAATGGAATCTACTCAAAGACTTTTCTCTGCAAGCTGTGCGATTTTTCTCAGTCAAACGGCTGGATTTATCAGTCACAAATTTGACTGAATTTGGATGGGATGGCTTCTTAAAAGGGAACCGCAAGCGAAGGTAACCTCCCCTGTCCTGCAGCCAAAGCATTTAAAAAGTAACCTAAGGCGCGAGAGGGATTTGAACACTCGATCTTTTGTTTACGAGACAGACGCCTTACCACTAGGCCACCGCGCCCCACACGAACGTTTTTACCCACCTGGAGTTGGTCTGGTTGAGAAGATGGCACCATTCTATTGGGTGCATTATTGAGGTACATTGTCCAGCTGTGACTGTGACAAAAGGGAATCTACTCAAAGACTTTTCTCTGCAAGATGTCAGATTTTTCTCAGTCAAATGCTGGATTTATCAGTCACAAATTTGACTGAATTTGGATGGGATGGCTTCTTAAAAGGGAACCGCAAGCGAAGGTAACCTCACCTGTCTTGCAGCCAAAGCATGAATAAAGTCACACTAGGCACGAGAGGGATTCGAACACTCGATCTTCTGTTTACGAGACAGACGCCTTACCACTAGGCCACCGCGCCCCACACGAACGTTTTTACCCAACTGGAGCTGGTCTGGTTGAGAAGATGGCACCATTCTATTGGGTGCGTTATTGAGGTACATTGTCCAGCTGTGACTGTGACAAAAGGGAATCTACTCAAAGACTTTTCTCTGCAAGCTGTGCGATTTTTCTCAGTCAAACGGCTGGATTTATCAGTCACAAATTTGACTGAATTTGGATGGGATGGCTTCTTAAAAGGGAACCGCAAGCGAAGGTAACCTCCCCTGTCCTGCAGCCAAAGCATTTAAAAAGTAACCTAAGGCGCGAGAGGGATTTGAACACTCGATCTTCTGTTTACGAGACAGACGCCTTACCACTAGGCCACCGCGCCCCACACGAACGTTTTTACCCACCTGGAGTTGGTCTGGTTGAGAAGATGGCACCATTCTATTGGGTGCATTATTGAGGTACATTGTCCAGCTGTGACTGTGACAAAAGGGAATCTACTCAAAGACTTTTCTCTGCAAGATGTCAGATTTTTCTCAGTCAAATGCTGGATTTATCAGTCACAAATTTGACTGAATTTGGATGGGATGGCTTCTTAAAAGGAACCGCAAGCAAAGGTAACCTCACCTGTCTTGCAGCCAAAGCATGAATAAAGTAACACAAGGCACGAAAGGGATTCGAACACTCGATCTTCTGTTTACGAGACAGACGCCTTACCACTAGGCCACCGCGCCCCACACGAACGTTTTTACCCAACTGGAGCTGGTCTGGTCGAGAAGATGGCACCATTCTAGTGGGTGCATTATTGAGGTACATTGTCCAGCTGTGACTGTGACAAAAGGGAATCTACTCAAAGACTTTTCTCTGCAAGATGTCAGATTTATCTCAGTCAAATGCTGGATTTATCAGTCACAAATTTGACTGAATTTGGATGGGATGGCTTCCTAAAAGGGAACCGCAAGCGAAGGTAACATCACCTGTCTTGCAGCCAAAGCATGAATAAAGCAACACAAGGCACGAGAGGGATTCGAACACTCGATCTTCTGTTTACGAGACAGACGCCTTACCACTAGGCCACCGCGCCCCACACGAACGTTTTTACCCACCTGGAGTTGGTCTGGTTGAGAAGATGGCACCATTCTATTGGGTGCATTATTGAGGTACATTGTCCAGCTGTGACTGTGACAAAAGGGAATCTACTCAAAGACTTTTCTCTGCAAGCTGTGCGATTTTTCTCAGTCAAACGGCTGGATTTATCAGTCACAAATTTGACTGAATTTGGATGGGATGGCTTCCTAAAAGGGAACCGCAAGCGAAGGTAACCTCCCCTGTCCTGCAGCCAAAGCATTTAAAAAGTAACCCAAGGCGCGAGAGGGATTTGAACACTCGATCTTCTGTTTACGAGACAGACGCCTTACCACTAGGCCACCGCGCCCCACACGAACGTTTTTACCCACCTGGAGTTGGTCTGGTTGAGAAGATGGCACCATTCTATTGGGTGCATTATTGAGGACATTGTCCAGCTGTGACTGTGACAAAAGGGAATCTACTCAAAGACTTTTCTCTGCAAGATGTCAGATTTTTCTCAGTCAAATGCTGGATTTATCAGTCACAAATTTGACTGAATTTGGATAGGATGTCTTCCTAAAAGGGAACCGCAAGCGAAGGTAACCTCACCTGTCTTGCAGCCAAAGCATGAATAAAGTAACACAAGGCACGAGAGGGATTCGAACACTCGATCTTCTGTTTACGAGACAGACGCCTTACCACTAGGCCACCGCGCCCCACACGAACGTTTTTACCCACCTGGAGCTGGTCTGGTTGAGAAGATGGCACAATTCTATTGGGTGCATTATTGAGGTACATTGTCCAGCTGTGACTGTGACAAAAGGGAATCTACTCAAAGACTTTTCTCTGCAGGCTGTGCGATTTTTCTCAGTCAAACGGCTGGATTTATCAGTCACAAATTTGACTGAATTTGGATGGGATGGCTTCCTAAAAGGGAACCGCAAGCGAAGGTAACCTCCCCTGTCCTGCAGCCAAAGCATTTAAAAAGTAACCCAAGGCACGAGAGGGATTTGAACACTCGATCTTCTGTTTACGAGACAGACGCCTTACCACTAGGCCACCGCGCCCCACACGAACGTTTTTACCCACCTGGAGTTGGTCTGGTTGAGAAGATGGCACCATTCTATTGGGTGCATTATTGAGGTACATTGTCCAGCTGTGACTGTGACAAAAGGGAATCTACTCAAAGACTTTTCTCTGCAAGATGTCAGATTTTTCTCAATCAAATGCTGGATTTATCAGTCACAAATTTGACTGAATTTGGATGGGATGGCTTCCTAAAAGGGAACCGCAAGCGAAGGTAACCTCACCTGTCTTGCAGCCAAAGCATGAATAAAGTAACACAAGGCACGAGAGGGATTCGAACACTCGATCTTCTGTTTACGAGACAGACGCCTTACCACTAGGCCACCGCGCCCCACACGAACGTTTTTACCCACCTGGAGTTGGTCTGGTTGAGAAGATGGCACCATTCTATTGGGTGCATTATTGAGGTACATTGTCCAGCTGTGACTGTGACAAAAGGGAATCTACTCAAAGACTTTTCTCTGCAAGATGTCAGATTTATCTCAGTCAAATGCTGGATTTATCAGTCACAAATTTGACTGAATTTGGATGGGATGGCTTCCTAAAAGGGAACCGCAAGCGAAGGTAACATCACCTGTCTTGCAGCCAAAGCATGAATAAAGCAACACAAGGCACGAGAGGGATTCGAACACTCGATCTTCTGTTTACGAGACAGACGCCTTACCACTAGGCCACCGCGCCCCACACGAACGTTTTTACCCACCTGGAGTTGGTCTGGTTGAGAAGATGGCACCATTCTATTGGGTGCATTATTGAGGTACATTGTCCAGCTGTGACTGTGACAAAAGGGAATCTACTCAAAGACTTTTCTCTGCAAGCTGTGCGATTTTTCTCAGTCAAACGGCTGGATTTATCAGTCACAAATTTGACTGAATTTGGATGGGATGGCTTCCTAAAAGGGAACCGCAAGCGAAGGTAACCTCCCCTGTCCTGCAGCCAAAGCATTTAAAAAGTAACCCAAGGCGCGAGAGGGATTTGAACACTCGATCTTCTGTTTACGAGACAGACGCCTTACCACTAGGCCACCGCGCCCCACACGAACGTTTTTACCCACCTGGAGTTGGTCTGGTTGAGAAGATGGCACCATTCTATTGGGTGCATTATTGAGGTACATTGTCCAGCTGTGACTGTGACAAAAGGGAATCTACTCAAAGACTTTTCTCTGCAAGATGTCAGATTTTTCTCAGTCAAATGCTGGATTTATCAGTCACAAATTTGACTGAATTTGGATAGGATGTCTTCCTAAAAGGGAACCGCAAGCGAAGGTAACCTCACCTGTCTTGCAGCCAAAGCATGAATAAAGTAACACAAGGCACGAGAGGGATTCGAACACTCGATCTTCTGTTTACGAGACAGACGCCTTACCACTAGGCCACCGCGCCCCACACGAACGTTTTTACCCAACTGGAGCTGGTCTGGTTGAGAAGATGGCACCATTCTATTGGGTGCATTATTGAGGTACATTGTCCAGCTGTGACTGTGACAAAAGGGAATCTACTCAAAGACTTTTCTCTGCAGGCTGTGCGATTTTTCTCAGTCAAACGGCTGGATTTATCAGTCACAAATTTGACTGAATTTGGATGGGACAAAAGGGAATCTACTCAAAGACTTTTCTCTGCAAGATGTCAGATTTTTCTCAGTCAAATGCTGGATTTATCAGTCACAAATTTGACTGAATTTGGATAGGATGTCTTCCTAAAAGGGAACCGCAAGCGAAGGTAACCTCACCTGTCTTGCAGCCAAAGCATGAATAAAGTAACACAAGGCACGAGAGGGATTCGAACACTCGATCTTCTGTTTACGAGACAGACGCCTTACCACTAGGCCACCGCGCCCCACACGAACGTTTTTACCCACCTGGAGCTGGTCTGGTTGAGAAGATGGCACAATTCTATTGGGTGCATTATTGAGGTACATTGTCCAGCTGTGACTGTGACAAAAGGGAATCTACTCAAAGACTTTTCTCTGCAGGCTGTGCGATTTTTCTCAGTCAAACGGCTGGATTTATCAGTCACAAATTTGACTGAATTTGGATGGGATGGCTTCCTAAAAGGGAACCGCAAGCGAAGGTAACCTCCCCTGTCCTGCAGCCAAAGCATTTAAAAAGTAACCCAAGGCACGAGAGGGATTTGAACAATCGATCTTCTGTTTACGAGACAGACGCCTTACCACTAGGCCACCGCGCCCCACACGAACGTTTTTACCCACCTGGAGTTGGTCTGGTTGAGAAGATGGCACCATTCTATTGGGTGCATTATTGAGGTACATTGTCCAGCTGTGACTGTGACAAAAGGGAATCTACTCAAAGACTTTTCTCTGCAAGATGTCAGATTTTTCTCAATCAAATGCTGGATTTATCAGTCACAAATTTGACTGAATTTGGATGGGATGGCTTCCTAAAAGGGAACCGCAAGCGAAGGTAACCTCACCTGTCTTGCAGCCAAAGCATGAATAAAGTAACACAAGGCACGAGAGGGATTCGAACACTCGATCTTCTGTTTACGAGACAGACGCCTTACCACTAGGCCACCGCGCCCCACACGAACGTTTTTACCCACCTGGAGTTGGTCTGGTTGAGAAGATGGCACCATTCTATTGGGTGCATTATTGAGGTACATTGTCCAGCTGTGACTGTGACAAAAGGGAATCTACTCAAAGACTTTTCTCTGCAAGATGTCAGATTTATCTCAGTCAAATGCTGGATTTATCAGTCACAAATTTGACTGAATTTGGATGGGATGGCTTCCTAAAAGGGAACCGCAAGCGAAGGTAACATCACCTGTCTTGCAGCCAAAGCATGAATAAAGCAACACAAGGCACGAGAGGGATTCGAACACTCGATCTTCTGTTTACGAAACAGACGCCTTACCACTAGGCCACCGCGCCCCACACGAACGTTTTTACCCACCTGGAGTTGGTCTGGTTGAGAAGATGGCACCATTCTATTGGGTGCATTATTGAGGTACATTGTCCAGCTGTGACTGTGACAAAAGGGAATCTACTCAAAGACTTTTCTGTGCAAGCTGTGCGATTTTTCTCAGTCAAACGGCTGGATTTATCAGTCACAAATTTGACTGAATTTGGATGGGATGGCTTCCTAAAAGGGAACCGCAAGCGAAGGTAACCTCCCCTGTCCTGCAGCCAAAGCATTTAAAAAGTAACCCAAGGCGCGAGAGGGATTTGAACACTCGATCTTCTGTTTACGAGACAGACGCCTTACCACTAGGCCACCGCGCCCCACACGAACGTTTTTACCCACCTGGAGTTGGTCTGGTTGAGAAGATGGCACCATTCTATTGGGTGCATTATTGAGGTACATTGTCCAGCTGTGACTGTGACAAAAGGGAATCTACTCAAAGACTTTTCTCTGCAAGATGTCAGATTTTTCTCAGTCAAATGCTGGATTTATCAGTCACAAATTTGACTGAATTTGGATAGGATGTCTTCCTAAAAGGGAACCGCAAGCGAAGGTAACCTCACCTGTCTTGCAGCCAAAGCATGAATAAAGTAACACAAGGCACGAGAGGGATTCGAACACTCGATCTTCTGTTTACGAGACAGACGCCTTACCACTAGGCCACCGCGCCCCACACGAACGTTTTTACCCAACTGGAGCTGGTCTGGTTGAGAAGATGGCACCATTCTATTGGGTGCATTATTGAGGTACATTGTCCAGCTGTGACTGTGACAAAAGGGAATCTACTCAAAGACTTTTCTCTGCAGGCTGTGCGATTTTTCTCAGTCAAACGGCTGGATTTATCAGTCACAAATTTGACTGAATTTGGATGGGATGGCTTCCTAAAAGGGAACCGCAAGCGAAGGTAACCTCCCCTGTCCTGCAGCCAAAGCATGAATAAAGTAACACAAGGCACGAGAGGGATTCGAACACTCGATCTTCTGTTTACGAGACAGACGCCTTACCACTAGGCCACCGCGCCCCACACGAACGTTTTTACCCAACTGGAGCTGGTCTGGTTGATAAGATGGCACCATTCTATTGGGTGCATTATTGAGGTACATTGTCCAGCTGTGACTGTGACAAAAGGGAATCTACTCAAAGACTTTTCTCAGTCAAACGGCTGGATTTATCAGTCACAAATTTGACTGAATTTGGATGGGATGGCTTCCTAAAAGGGAACCGCAAGCGAAGGTAACCTCCCCTGTCCTGCAGCCAAAGCATTTAAAAAGTAACCCAAGGCACGAGAGGGATTTGAACACTCGATCTTCTGTTTACGAGACAGACGCCTTACCACTAGGCCACCGCGCCCCACACGAACGTTTTTACCCAACTGGAGCTGGTCTGGTCGAGAAGATGGCACCATTCTATTGGGTGCATTATTGAGGTACATTGTCCAGCTGTGACTGTGACAAAAGGGAATCTACTCAAAGACTTTTCTCTGCAAGATGTCAGATTTATCTCAGTCAAATGCTGGATTTATCAGTCACAAATTTGACTGAATTTGGATGGGATGGCTTCCTAAAAGGGAACCGCAAGCGAAGGTAACATCACCTGTCTTGCAGCCAAAGCATGAATAAAGCAACACAAGGCACGAGAGGGATTCGAACACTCGATCTTCTGTTTACGAGACAGACGCCTTACCACTAGGCCACCGCGCCCCACACGAACGTTTTTACCCACCTGGAGTTGGTCTGGTTGAGAAGATGGCACCATTCTATTGGGTGCATTATTGAGGTACATTGTCCAGCTGTGACTGTGACAAAAGGGAATCTACTCAAAGACTTTTCTCTGCAAGATGTCAGATTTTTCTCAATCAAATGCTGGATTTATCAGTCACAAATTTGACTGAATTTGGATGGGATGGCTTCTTAAAAGGAACCGCAAGCAAAGGTTACCTCACCTGTCTTGCAGCCAAAGCATGAATAAAGTAACACAAGGCACGAGAGGGATTCGAACACTCGATCTTCTGTTTACGAGACAGACGCCTTACCACTAGGCCACCGCGCCCCACACGAACGTTTTTACCCAACTGGAGCTGGTCTGGTTGAGAAGATGGCACCATTCTATTGGGTGCATTATTGAGGTACATTGTCCAGCTGTGACTGTGACAAAAGGGAATCTACTCAAAGACTTTTCTCTGCAAGATGTCAGATTTTTCTCAGTCAAATGCTGGATTTATCAGTCACAAATTTGACTGAATTTGGATGGGATGGCTTCTTAAAAGGGAACCGCAAGCGAAGGTAACCTCACCTGTCTTGCAGCCAAAGCATGAATAAAGTAACCCAAGGCACGAGAGGGATTTGAACACTCGATCTTCTGTTTACGAGACAGACGCCTTACCACTAGGCCACCGCGCCCCACACGAACGTTTTTACCCACCTGGAGTTGGTCTGGTTGAGAAGATGGCACCATTCTATTGGGTGCATTATTGATGAGGTACATTGTCCAGCTGTGACTGTGACAAAAGGGAATCTACTCAAAGACTTTTCTCTGCAAGATGTCAGATTTTTCTCATTCAAATGCTGGATTTATCAGTCACAAATTTGACTGAATTTGGACGGGATGGCTTCCTAAAAGGGAACCGCAAGCGAAGGTAACCTCACCTGTCTTGCAGCCAAAGCATGAATAAAGTAACACAAGGCACGAGAGGGATTCGAACACTCGATCTTCTGTTTACGAGACAGACGCCTTACCACTAGGCCACCGCGCCCCACACGAACGTTTTTACCCAACTGGAGCTGGTCTGGTCGAGAAGATGGCACCATTCTATTGGGTGCATTATTGAGGTATTTCATGCTATTTCGCTGCGCTCAAACGCATGAAAAACAGTTTTCCATCTATTGGATGACGCAAAGGAATAATAGGCATGACACAAATATTCAATTCAGAATTTATTGCAGCTTGGGAGTGGGCCGTTAGCAGACCGCCGAGCGGCTTTACAATTTTTATAAACGTTGCATTTGATAAGTTAGTATAAGTAATATTAATGGATTAGTAAAAAAGGAAAGAAATCGATAACCTCACTATGATTCATCTGAATCATTGGCTCTCTAAGCCCCTCGGGTATCTTCCCGGTAACTTATGAAACAAACAAACAGTTCGTTGCCAATTAAATCAAACTTTACAATATCTTTTGCTCTCTGAGCGTCTCAGTACATATCGTTTTACATAAGTTCTATACAGTTCATCGACTTCTATAATCTGAATATATGGCCGAAGTGTGACGTGATTGCTTTGGTAATTGGTTATAAGTGTTAAGACCGTCGGGAAAGTACCATCGTAAAAACACAGGGAGATGGTTGAGTAGAACCATTGGCTAGGTAACTAACAATTGATGACGTGTACACTTCGGCAATCTATATATCATACGTGTAAAATGATTACAAATTAAAGCATAATTATAAGCAATATAGGCAATAAACTGATAATAAAATTTTCATTGAACGGGTCAACAGGCAAACATTAGTACAGTATAGAACACTGAAAATACAAGGTTGTATAAGAATGATGTATTATCAGTCGCGAAAACGGATAAAAACATTTTTTGTTTGTTATGTTATTACCTTGCAATAAGAGTGCCCTTATTATCAGTGTTCCACTGCATATTTAATTAGAGGTATTAACTGTAAGTTCAGCGAGTCCTCCCGAGATGTACATGTATCTCTGCATAGGAAAGTAATATTCAAGATTTATTTAATTTATTTATAAATATAATACAAATAACCATGGATAAACAGTGTTTGGGGTGCGTGTTCAAAATTACATACACCTGAACATTTTCCCCGTCAAACTTCTTTGGGATTATTGGCATATACAATATAACCGAACAAGGGGCTGGTTCATATACACAGGAGGCTTATTAGACATTAAGCATAGATGAAATATCAAGTCGCTTGTCTATCTCTTTCTGAACGTACCTATTCTTTGCATTTGTTGATTTCCACCGACCATGCCCATTATGCATTCTTCAGATACCCCTTTGTTAGCTAAATGAGTAGCGCCTCCTGATCGCGCACTATGCAGGCCATAATCTTTGGGGTTTTTTTACTCCAATTTCTTTGAGAGCATCTAAAAATATTTCTCTACATCTTGTGTAGCTTAATGGTTTATTATGAATAGGCTTATGAGTCTTAGTACTGGAGTGGTAAGAAAGTGCCGTAAATATGAAAACATCTTGGCCTATTTCAAATCCACACTTTGACATGTACTGCTTCAGTATGCGAACGGGAGAATAACCATCGTCTGAATCTGCTAAAAATGCTGTATTTCCGTTTCTAAAAATATCCGTTTTAGATCTTGGAATGAAGATTGTAAGACCTTTCCCGTGCGGTAATTCGGAGATATGTGCAGCCTTAAGTTGGGCCATTTCATCATGTCTAAAGAGTAAAGAAAATTGTAGGGCAACATAGCAAGCCGTTCTCATTTCTAACATTGTGTTGTGTAAATTGCCAAAACGTTGTACAATACTTTGTACCATTCGTAGAGAGAGTGGTTCTTTGTGTACGGGCGGTCTGTGGAGTTGTCTCTTGCTACTTGTAATGATTTGTTGCACTATTGGCGAGTCAACTGGGTTAGGCTTTGCATTGATTAAAGAGTGTAGCCATTTTATTGCAGACGCTGAAGCGACTACAACATTTTCCGATGACGTATGTGTTTTCCTATCGACTAAAAATGCTGCAATTATTTCCTCTTGTATAGGAAGTTTAATATCAATCTGCAAGTTGGTGAGCCAAAAGAAAAAATGCCGACATTTGTATAAATAATTGCTTACTGTGCCTTCTGCCTTAGCTAGGATAGCATCTCTGAAAATGTGTAACTTGACTTCTTCTAGTAACTTTGGAAATTCCGCCCAATATGGCTGTGACAAGATGATCTGGAATGACGAAAAAGAAGCAAGTTATAAAAAGTGTACATAAAGATAATTACGAGCAATCGATGTGAATGGCAAGCATTGGATTTTTGAAATCCGATGACCCTAGAAGTGAATTTTTGTTTCTTCCCATTTGTAAGATACCCGGGCCGTCTGCGGAAATAACACCCTTAATCCAAGGGGAATACGTGGACCAGAGAATTGGCCAAAATATCGAGGATGGCCACCAAGGTACTACAAGGGTTCCTTTTGCTTTGCAAAGATTAAGGTGATTAAGAACACTGGGTATCAATACTACAGGAGGAACCAATAGACAGTTCTCTTTAGACCAGTCCTGCGCAAAAGCGTCGATTCCTGATGTGCCAGGATTCCAAAATCTGGAGAAGAAGCGTGAAATTTGATTGTTATAATAACAGGCAAAACAATCAACAGTGAAGGGTCCCCATAAATTAGAAATCGTATTCATAAACTCCTTAGATATCATCCAGTCGTCGACGTCGATAAGTCTGCTGATAAAATCGGCCTGTTCATTTTGTGATCTCGGTATCCAGTCTACTTCTAGGCGTATGTTGTTTTCCATACATGTATTAAAAATACCCAAAGCCAGTTCTTGCAAAGGAACGTTCATACTCCCATGTTCCACAATGTGGGCAGCAGATTGACTGTCTGTTAGAATTTTTGTCGAGGAATTACAAATCAAAGGGAGGAAAGAGTTGAGAGCAAACTTTATCGTAAATAACTCCCTCCATGTGGAACTCTGTATGGCTTGCGTTTTGGTCCAGTTAGTGTGGGCAGTGTGAATATCATTGCAAACGATAGCACCCGATCCTATATCACTAGCGTCAGAACAGATAACTTTGTTAACTATTCTGTTTGCAAAAATATTACGAACATTTAGTGTTGATACATGCGTTTTCCAAAATTTGATTTCGTTGGCGCATGATTGATCGAGTTGAATTATATCATCTTCGTTGGAATGTTGAGCAATTCTAACTTGGCAATTCCTAGTCATAAGAATAGTTATGTTTCCCAGAACTGGACTGAGTGAAATAACCTGTCCCACAAAAGAGTGTAGTTTTCGAACAGTGATCGACGGTGTGTTTTCAATATAGCCTATGGTATTGAGAATTTTGTTAATGCGTCGTGGGAGAACTGAAAGGGTACCAGCCTTGGTATCCCATAACATCCCCAGCCATTCAATTTTATAGGAAGGATCCCAATGTGACTTATCTATATTATAGACGAAACCGGCTCTTAACAAATCTACTCTGACATGATTGGATATTTCTCTAGCTACTTCGTAATTCGTTTTGTGATCATCAGAAAATTTCGGGACGACCGTAAATCCATCATCTAAATACAAAGCAATGCGAATACCGGCAGCTCTCCAGTGTGAAACTAATGGTTTAAGCAATTTTGTGAAAAGTAAGGGAGCTGACGAGAGACCGAAAGGAAGAACCGTGAATTCGAAAAAACGAGTGGAACCTTGAATCGTCCAACGAAAACCCCAAAAATTTCTGATGATCATCGGAAATATCAACATGGTGATACCCGGATTTTAGGTCGAAAGTAAAAAGAAGTGCATTCTGTGACAAAAATTGTATTCCCGTCTTCCAATCATCCATCTTAAAATGTTCCTTATGCACAAATGTATTAATTCTACTTAAATCTAGGATAAGTCGCTTTTTGCCGGATGCTTGATGAGCCACTGATAAAGGACTGACGATGTGTGAGGGGTGCAATTTTTCAACAATTCTGTGAGAGGACAATAGCTCTAGAACCTCATTAGTAACAAATTCCTGCTCATCTAAGGCGGAACTATTATTACGACAAAACATGGGCGGTGGTTCTATGGTGAAAGGTATCCTGTCACCCTCAGTAAGGACAGAGATAATAATATATGGGGCACCAATCTCACGCCAAAATTGGGCGTGCTCTTTAAGTCTACCTTTTACTGTAATCTTGTCAGATTGCAAAACGTTTATGTCAAAAGCATCAAAAGCACAAGATACCTTAAAAACATCTCCGAATTTGTGCTCTAGATTTGTCACACTAAAGCTGGCTTGATCCCGTTGCTTGTGTAGCGATGCTGCTGGGGGTTTGGGAAATGGCTGCTGGGCCGGAGCTTGAGCTGGGAAGGAGCATTGGTGGATAGGGTCTTTGGGCTGCTGGTGGTAGCCATGTGGCATATCTGGAGTAACCAACTGTAGGTGTGGGTCTAGCTCTCGGTCTGGCTCTGGCCAGCACGGGGTTTCCGGCGCTGAAGGGACAATCTCTTGCCCAATGACCTGGCGTCCGGCAGTTGAAGCACATGTCAGCAGTTGGCAAGCCTATTCAGAAATTGGAACGGAGAAGAAAAAACCAAGAACGAGATTCTCTTTCTTACTTTTAGGGTGGGTGGGGGGGGGGGAATCTGATCTCGCTGTATAGGTACGGACTGTACGGTAACCGAACGGCGGTGTAACGGCCTGAAGGAATTGGCGTGGCTATACGTAGCCCTTAAATAAGGTAGTCATGCATGGTTAACCATAAAAGGAAACTAAACCCGGCTTTCCGCGAGGTCAGAAACTCACAAAAGAAGTGATTGGCTTTCAATACTGAATGCAAACAAAAGGAACATTCCAGCGCCATCCAGCCGATGAAAACTAAATTTTCATGCTATTTCGCTGCGCTCAAACGCATGAAAAACAGTTTTCCATCTATTGGATGACGCAAAGGAATAATAGGCATGACACAAATATTCAATTCAGAATTTATTGCAGCTTGGGAGTGGGCCGTTAGCAGAGGCCTGAAATTAGACAAAGTTTTTTAAAGACGTTGGGGAAAATTTATAAGTTGGACATAAGCCATCCTGCCCTAAAACCTATGGGAAAATTCGGACAAATTCCAAGTTTTTTCAAAAGAAAATATACCTTGTTATTTCAAAGGATTTGCACTATATATGCTTTAAAATTCATCTTAAGAAAACAGTGATGTCCGAGTACGGAATACTTTCTAAAGTTCGAATTTACCTCGAAAAAGATAATTATCAGCAGGGTCCTTGAAGTTATGGCTTGAAGCATGGCTGCGTTTTTGTCTCTTTCTTGCTTCAAATTCTTTTAGTGCTACCTCCTCTGCGTCACGAATTCTCCTTCTTTCTTCAGACGAATGTTCTTTCCCACCTCTCTCCAATTCTTGAACTGTAGCCCAACCTGCCTTGCTATTGTCCGCTATCTTGATTTTCTTCTTCCGGTCAGCTGTCAGTTCCTCGGCTTCTTGTATCGCGTCAATTGCTTCCTGCACGTCGCCTCTCTTCAGAAGAGCTACCTTAATCTTGTTAAGCGCAATTTCTATCGATCCGCAAAATTGGAATTGTGCCGAATTCCCGGGTCTGTTGAGCTGTTTTGCATCTAACTTATTCTCGAGCACTTTAATAGCAGATATTCCCTCTGTTTTGTCGGATTTTTGTATACTTTCGAATTTTTGGTTAAAATATTCCTTGAATTTTCCGAACAGTTCTTCAGTATTATTAGCGCTACTCGATTGCTCTTGTGAAGTCATGGCTAATCTGATCTCGCTGTATAGGTACGGACTGTACGGTAACCGAACGGCGGTGTAACGGCCTGAAGGAATTGGCGTGGCTATACGTAGCCCTTAAATAAGGTAGTCATGCATGGTTAACCATAAAAGGAAACTAAACCCGGCTTTCCGCGAGGTCAGAAACTCACAAAAGAAGTGATTGGCTTTCAATACTGAATGCAAACAAAAGGAACATTCCAGCGCCATCCAGCCGATGAAAACTAAATCATTGTCCAGCTGTGACTGTGACAAAAGGGAATCTACTCAAAGACTTTTCTCTGCAAGATGTCAGATTTTTCTCATTCAAATGCTGGATTTATCAGTCACAAATTTGACTGAATTTGGATGGGATGGCTTCCTAAAAGGGAACCGCAAGCGAAGGTAACCTCACCTGTCTTGCAGCCAAAGCATGAATAAAGTAACACAAGGCACGAGAGGGATTCGAACACTCGATCTTCTGTTTACGAGACAGACGCCTTACCACTAGGCCACCGCGCCCCACACGAACGTTTTTACCCACCTGGAGTTGGTCTGGTTGAGAAGATGGCACCATTCTATTGGGTGCATTATTGAGGTACATTGTCCAGCTGTGACTGTGACAAAAGGGAATCTACTCAAAGACTTTTCTCTGCAAGATGTCAGATTTTTCTCAGTCAAATGCTGGATTTATCAGTCACAAATTTGACTGAATTTGGATGGGATGGCTTCCTAAAAGGGAACCGCAAGCGAAGGTAACCTCACCTGTCTTGCAGCCAAAGCATGAATAAAGTAACACAAGGCACGAGAGGGATTCGAACACTCGATCTTCTGTTTACGAGACAGACGCCTTACCACTAGGCCACCGCGCCCCACACGAACGTTTTTACCCACCTGGAGTTGGTCTGGTTGAGAAGATGGCAACATTCTATTGGGTGCATTATTGAGGTACATTGTCCAGCTGTGACTGTGACAAAAGGGAATCTACTCAAAGACTTTTCTCTGCAAGCTGTGCGATTTTTCTCAGTCAAACGGCTGGATTTATCAGTCACAAATTTGACTGAATTTGGATGGGATGGCTTCCTAAAAGGGAACCGCAAGCGAAGGTAACCTCCCCTGTCCTGCAGCCAAAGCATTTAAAAAGTAACCCAAGGCGCGAGAGGGATTTGAACACTCGATCTTCTGTTTACGAGACAGACGCCTTACCACTAGGCCACCGCGCCCCACACGCCCCACACGAACGTTTTTACCCACCTGGAGTTGGTCTGGTTGAGAAGATGGCACCATTCTATTGGGTGCATTATTGAGGTACATTGTCCAGCTGTGACTGTGACAAAAGGGAATCTACTCAAAGACTTTTCTCTGCAAGATGTCAGATTTTTCTCAGTCAAATGCTGGATTTATCAGTCACAAATTTGACTGAATTTGGATAGGATGTCTTCCTAAAAGGGAACCGCAAGCGAAGGTAACCTCACCTGTCTTGCAGCCAAAGCATGAATAAAGTAACACAAGGCACGAGAGGGATTCGAACACTCGATCTTCTGTTTACGAGACAGACGCCTTACCACTAGGCCACCGCGCCCCACACGAACGTTTTTACCCAACTGGAGCTGGTCTGGTTGAGAAGATGGCACCATTCTATTGGGTGCATTATTGAGGTACATTGTCCAGCTGTGACTGTGACAAAAGGGAATCTACTCAAAGACTTTTCTCTGCAGGCTGTGCGATTTTTCTCAGTCAAACGGCTGGATTTATCAGTCACAAATTTGACTGAATTTGGATGGGATGGCTTCCTAAAAGGGAACCGCAAGCGAAGGTAACCTCCCCTGTCCTGCAGCCAAAGCATTTAAAAAGTAACCCAAGGCACGAGAGGGATTTGAACACTCGATCTTCTGTTTACGAGACAGACGCCTTACCACTAGGCCACCGCGCCCCACACGAACGTTTTTACCCACCTGGAGTTGGTCTGGTTGAGAAGATGGCACCATTCTATTGGGTGCATTATTGAGGTACATTGTCCAGCTGTGACTGTGACAAAAGGGAATCTACTCAAAGACTTTTCTCTGCAAGATGTCAGATTTTTCTCATTCAAATGCTGGATTTATCAGTCACAAATTTGACTGAATTTGGATGGGATGGCTTCCTAAAAGGGAACCGCAAGCGAAGGTAACCTCACCTGTCTTGCAGCCAAAGCATGAATAAAGTAACACAAGGCACGAGAGGGATTCGAACACTCGATCTTCTGTTTACGAGACAGACGCCTTACCACTAGGCCACCGCGCCCCACACGAACGTTTTTACCCACCTGGAGTTGGTCTGGTTGAGAAGATGGCACCATTCTATTGGGTGCATTATTGAGGTACATTGTCCAGCTGTGACTGTGACAAAAGGGAATATACTCAAAGACTTTTCTCTGCAAGATGTCAGATTTTTCTCAATCAAATGCTGGATTTATCAGTCACAAATTTGACTGAATTTGGATGGGATGGCTTCTTAAAAGGAACCGCAAGCAAAGGTTACCTCACCTGTCTTGCAGCCAAAGCATGAATAAAGTAACACAAGGCACGAGAGGGATTCGAACACTCGATCTTCTGTTTACGAGACAGACGCCTTACCACTAGGCCACCGCGCCCCACACGAACGTTTTTACCCAACTGGAGCTGGTCTGGTTGAGAAGATGGCACCATTCTATTGGGTGCATTATTGAGGTACATTGTCCAGCTGTGACTGTGACAAAAGGGAATCTACTCAAAGACTTTTCTCTGCAAGATGTCAGATTTTTCTCAGTCAAATGCTGGATTTATCAGTCACAAATTTGACTGAATTTGGATGGGATGGCTTCTTAAAAGGGAACCGCAAGCGAAGGTAACCTCACCTGTCTTGCAGCCAAAGCATGAATAAAGTAACACAAGGCACGAGAGGGATTCGAACACTCGATCTTCTGTTTACGAGACAGACGCCTTACCACTAGGCCACCGCGCCCCACACGAACGTTTTCACCCAACTGGAGCTGGTCTGGTTGATAAGATGGCACCATTCTATTGGGTGCATTATTGAGGTACATTGTCCAGCTGTGACTGTGACAAAAGGGAATCTACTCAAAGACTTTTCTCTGCAAGCTGTGCGATTTTTCTCAGTAAAACGGCTGGATTTATCAGTCACAAATTTGACTGAATTTGGATGGGATGGCTTCCTAAAAGGGAACCGCAAGCGAAGGTAACCTCCCCTGTCCTGCAGCCAAAGCATTTAAAAAGTAACCCAAGGCACGAGAGGGATTTGAACACTCGATCTTCTGTTTACGAGACAGACGCCTTACCACTAGGCCACCGCGCCCCACACGAACGTTTTTACCCACCTGGAGTTGGTCTGGTTGAGAAGATGGCACCATTCTATTGGGTGCATTATTGAGGTACATTGTCCAGCTGTGACTGTGACAAAAGGGAATCTACTCAAAGACTTTTCTCTGCAAGATGTCAGATTTTTCTCAGTCAAATGCTGGATTTATCAGTCACAAATTTGACTGAATTTGGATGGGATGGCTTCCTAAAAGGGAACCGCAAGCGAAGGTAACCTCACCTGTCTTGCAGCCAAAGCATGAATAAAGCAACACAAGGCACGAGAGGGATTCGAACACTCGATCTTCTGTTTACGAGACAGACGCCTTACCACTAGGCCACCGCGCCCCACACGAACGTTTTTACCCACCTGGAGTTGGTCTGGTTGAGAAGATGGCACCATTCTATTGGGTGCATTATTGAGGTACATTGTCCAACTGTGACTGTGACAAAAGGGAATCTACTCAAAGACTTTTCTCTGCAAGCTGTGCGATTTTTCTCTTTCTTTCTCCTTCGCTTTGCTCATACGAACGAAAAGCAGTTTTATTCTAAACCAACTACCTCAATAAAGACAAAGACAATAAGTACTTGATTTCAAGTAGTTTATTATACAGTATGGGATGGGGTCTGTGTTCGGATGCCAACTACCTTTTACAACACTTTTACTTTATAACAAAATTAACTATATTTACACCATAATCAGGGCTTATATCGCAAAATTTCAATGAACTATGAGATTTAGGCAAAATCGGGTTGGAAGATTTAGAACGGTAATCTCTCCAGGAACGTGGCAAGGCTTTCGGTATCAGTCCATGCAGCAAGGCTGCAGGCACTCGGAGGCCACGAAAAACCCCATTGTCTTATTGACGAGGAAACGTGGGTGCATCCTAGGATACCAAAAGAGAGTGCACTCCCTTGTTCATTGTCCCATTACCTGGATTGCTTACCGAGGTGCCTGAATTGGTTTCTTTGCGAGAAAATATTAAGTTACTTTAAATGAAACAAAAATAATTACATCTTGCAATAAGTATAAATCAAAGTAAAGGTTACTCGCTTCCCTCTAGAACCAAACAGTTAGTCCTCAACTGAGTAAGCTTAAGACAGTCATGTCATATAAATATAGAAAGTGAATGAGTTATTCCGACAATAGTTAATTATACGTGGTATGAACTTCTGTACATGTATTAATACCTTTTGTATAAACAACCCTTTAGGCTCTTCGGACATTAATAAAATTTTATCAGCATAATAATATTTTGCGAATGCATATTGGGATTAAATTATTTGAAAGAATAATCATAATTAAAGTAATAGAAAGCATATTGCAACGGGCATATTTGCAAAGAACTCTGTGAAGCATATATAAACACAAACCGATATTAAATGCAGAATAACTTGAATAAGATCATGCGTATTGAAATCAAATTGCTTATTGATTAAAATAATTATTATTAAAGTACACAAAGAACAAGTGAGTGGTCTTAAAGGGTGATTACTGAATTGCAACATGTTGATGTGACTGCAAATGAAACAGTGAACTAATCTATATACTTTAAACGGCGTTAAAGGGAATTGTAGCTCTGCTTTAAAAAACAAGCTTCAGGGAACTTAAGATTTGTGGAAATTATGGACAAAACGAAATTATGGATTAGGCCTAATAAGGCCAATATTTGTTGATAATTATCAAATTACAAAGGAATAAGAGCAATAAAACAAATGAAGACCTTTGTTCTGCATAAATAATTTACAATTTCAAGTGGACCTTAATGATAGAGTACCATACACAAAACCTGTAGACCTCCAGGCTTTTCGGATTATCTGTCCGATTTCAATCCAATCCAGCTTTAAAAACTGTAGCCCTCTAGGCTCCTCGGATTATCTGTCCGGCTTCAATTCATTATACTGACAAACTAGCAATGTTCTTAACATTTTAACCAATAATACATACATATTTCTCTGTGCTTGTTTACCAAATTTCCCAAGAAAACAGCAACAGAAGACTTACATAGCATACAGTCACTGCATGGAAGTGCCTCTGAAAGAAATAAAAGATAGGATATGAAATAAAAGTCGTAATATCAATTTAAGGGATTTGGATATATTTACGCGGAAATGTGTATCTCGTTCAGTATTATAATACCTATTTTTGCCTGTGGCTTTTCCATCTGCAAAACTGCATTATATGTTCTTTGGTTATTTCTCTCTTAGCCCAAATGCGAAGGCTTCATCAAGCCCCACGATCGCGTACTGTGGAGACCGTGTAAGCGTTTGGAGTACTTATTTGTTTTAGGACATCTAACAAATCAAGACAGCTATTATATAGCTCATAATGGGCTTATGTCACCTTTGGCTTGAAAAATATGACAAGAATATGAAAATGAAAGTCTAAAACGCATCGTTCCATATAGACCTACTTTCTTGTGATTTGAACTGGACAGTAGTCATTTGTTTTGGCTAATATTTCTTTTTAAAATTACCAGATTACAGCCGTCCGGAAAAGTGTCTGGTTTGGACCTGGGAGAAAAAATTTGATAAACCGGTTTGATCAGGTATTACAGTGAAGTGAAGTGACATGCTTTCAACTGGGTCATCGTGCAAGGTCTAAAAATAGGGAAACATGACAGGCAGCCCCTTAATACTTATGTCACAATCTGAATTAGCAAACGTGTCTATTATGGCCTGTACGCGACCGTAACTCCCCGGGTGTATGCAAAATCATTTATTTCGGAGGGTTGAATAGTGTTAGGGTTAATTAAGAGTCGATGATTTGTATTAATAAAACTAGCAAAGCAGTCTATGTAAAAGTTCCCATATTTGATCATTAAGAGAACCATTCTCGAGATTTCATCCATTCATCAAGATAAATCAATGTTCTTACAAAATCCCATTCATTCAAGGTTCTAGGTATCTATTGTACTTATGGACAAAATGATCTTGTATCAGTATCTACAGCTGGTACAACACAAACAAACATCGTCTAGATATGGCAATAAGAATGCCACAGGATCGCCAGTTTCATCATTTTAGTAAAGAGCTCGGACGAAAAGCCTAATAAGGGAGAATTTTCATTTATGACCCATTTGAATCCGAGGTATCTTCGATAGTCGGGTGCGACATTTATATGACGATAACCGTATTTTAGATATATATAAACGATAATAAGTGCATTCTGTAAAAAGAACTAAACACGTTTCTAATATTTCTGTAGTTGAAATGCATGTTGAAAACGAAGGGTCGAGATTACTCAAATCTAGTATAAGGCGTCTTTTGCACACGGATTGGTATATGCGATTGGTATATTGGAATTTTAGTATAGATTTTGACAAAGGATTTCTCTGACAATCCAAACTTGTTTACAATTACGATGGGAGGGAGAGAGCAACAAAGGAACTTGATGTCCTTCCTTAATAACTGATAACCATATTTCTTCCCAGAACAGAGCATGGGCTATTAATCTTCCTTAAACGTTCACGGTATCAAACGAGTGACTACTGGTACATTCTTCATAATTACATCGCACTTTTATAACGTCATCAAACTTATGTTCATCCTAAATGAGGCCCGAGTTGCAGTACCTCATGCTGTATCGGGCTTGCTGGTCTTTGTTGGGGCTACGGGATGGACCGGCAAATGCTGAGAGTGCCGTTTCCAGTTGTCGCTGGACACTGTAGCGGGGACTCGCCAAAGTAGACGTTCCTGGAGTGTAGCTGAAGGGTAGAGTGGGTCGTGGGTGGGACTCTGCTCGAAACTGCACAAGGGATGTCCTGTGACTAAGGTATAGGGACTTGAAGGAAAATGAAAATTCGAATGTCATTGCATGAATACGTCCTTTCACATTACAGATAATCTGTTGTAAATTCCAAAAATTACTTTCATTGCATAAACTGAATAATCGGTAGCCGAGATATGCATTTTTATAAATGTCATTTCCCGCTAATTCGTGTATATGTACATGTTTCTGAATACAAGAGCTCGAAAATGCGATGCACTATATGCAGCGCTCCCCCACACTAACATATTGCGCCATCAAATAATGATTAAAGTCTGATTAGTCTTAGTTCAACACGCTATCTTGTTTGCACTAATTAAAATGGATGAGTACCTTTCTTGTCTATGTGTATAATAGCACATATTCACTCATAGAATAAAGACTCACGGGATGATGTCAGTGAACAATTAGTAAAACTGCGTAGTAAAAGTCAGAAAAACACTAATAACTCACTGTAACTCTGAATGCGTCCATGTGCTTACATGGCTACATGAGAAATAAAATTAACAGGTACACATATGAATCTCAAATTCTACTAGGAGGTATGGTCAAACAGCCAGCAAATTATGTTCCTACAACAGTCCTTATTATAATACACACGAACCAACATGTATAAAATGCTTACAAGTCTGCGAATAATATCAAGCACAAGTACATGTGGATTACTAACGTGTCATAAGTGCAGTGTATAATGTATGTAGGCCTATGCATGTCTAAACACGAGGCACATTAACATGAACAAACCGAATTCTAAACGAGCCTTAATTACTCAAAATCTCCTAAGAAAGGGCACAATTGTTACCAACTTACAGACAATGCTTTACAAAGGCGCTAGATACAACTGGCAGTAAGCGTTGTGATGATTTTAGCCCCCCAAAATGAAGAAAATGTGGACAAATTGAAGTGAGAAAATTCTTTGCGAGTGTAAATTAAATGCATACATATCTGAAACTGCCCGTCAGGAGAGAGCGGTGGGAGCAACACCAACAATACTGAACACGACTACAGAGTATGTAGACATTGCAAGGCGTGAATTAGATTAACAAGGTAGATAATTTCGTCTATAGTGAGGTATACGTGTTGCCAACGAATAAAATTAAATTGATTCGCAACTTCAGAAACGGCAATAATGCGTTGTAAAACTGAACAGTATATAGTGTACCCACAGTGCGCGGGCGATGACATCACGAATTTCCAGGTCCCTATAACCGAGGGCAAAATGCAGTCGCGGTACCAGAGTCCGAGCATCTTATGCAGTTGAAGCATATAATAAAGGGCCTGTGAATTAAAAAAGAAAATTCGAACGGCAAATACGTGGAAACTTAACGTGAAGTTAAGCAAATCTCAATGGGTAGTTAGCAGTGGAACAGTAGACCTGAAAATGAAGGCACGGGGAATGCACGGGGTTTTATGTGAACACGCTTCAGTGAGCGCATTGACCTGTATAGCGACTACATAGTATGCAAACAATGCCAGGCATAAATTAGGTTAACAAAGGTATAGGAATTTGTCTATAGTGAGGGGCGTTACCAACGAATAAAACTAGATTTTCTTTCTCCTTCGCTTTGCTCATACGAACGAAAAGCAGTTTTATTCTAAACCAACTACCTCAATAAAGACAAAGACAATAAGTACTTGATTTCAAGTAGTTTATTATACAGTATGGGATGGGGTCTGTTCGGATGACATATTGAAACACGACAAAGAATATGGGTGCAGTTGTTGTTGTACAAACCTCGAAAAAGAGTATCGTAATGACCAGTTTTGTTTTGAACCATCTTGTCGGCGATGACGGTTGGGGATTGCTCACTTGCGTTTCTTTCTTCCGTCCAGCTCCTTGATTCGGGCGTCTTCGGCAATCTGTATTCTTTCCGTTGTTCGGCTGTCTGCTCTTGGCTTTATATCCTTACTCCATGTGTTGAGCAGTTAACCAGCCAGCTTTACGTTAATCTCTTTCACGGACGAATCATCTTCTGGAGCATTAGGTGAAGATATAGGCTTTCGAATTGATTGAACTTTGAACGCTAAAAGAGCCTTCATGATGAACGGACATAAAAAAATAGAAGCAACGCTAGCAAGTGGTGCGCTGTGCACGTAACGTGAAGTTAAGCAAATCTCAATGGGTTATTAGCAGTGGAACAGTAGACCTGAAAATGAAGGCACGGGGAATGCACGGGGTTTTATGTGAACACGCTTCAGTGAGCGCATTGACCTGTATAGCGACTACATAGTATGCAAACAATGCCAGGCATAAATTAGGTTAACAAAGGTATAGGAATTTGTCTATAGTGAGGGGCGTTACCAACGAATAAAACTAGATTTTCTTTCTCCTTCGCTTTGCTCATACGAACGAAAAGCAGTTTTATTCTAAACCAACTACCTCAATAAAGACAAAGACAATAAGTACTTGATTTCAAGTAGTTTATTATACAGTATGGGATGGGGTCTGTTCGGATGACATATTGAAACACGACAAAGAATATGGGTGCAGTTGTTGTTGTACAAACCTCGAAAAAGAGTATCGTAATGACCAGTTTTGTTTTGAACCATCTTGTCGGCGATGACGGTTGGGGATTGCTCACTTGCGTTTCTTTCTTCCGTCCAGCTCCTTGATTCGGGCGTCTTCGGCAATCTGTATTCTTTCCGTTGTTCGGCTGTCTGCTCTTGGCTTTATATCCTTACTCCATGTGTTGAGCAGTTAACCAGCCAGCTTTACGTTAATCTCTTTCACGGACGAATCATCTTCTGGAGCATTAGGTGAAGATATAGGCTTTCGAATTGATTGAACTTTGAACGCTAAAAGAGCCTTCATGATGAACGGACATAAAAAAATAGAAGCAACGCTAGCAAGTGGTGCGCTGTGCACGTAACGTGAAGTTAAGCAAATCTCAATGGGTTATTAGCAGTGGAACAGTAGACCTGAAAATGAAGGCACGGGGAATGCACGGGGTTTTATGTGAACACGCTTCAGTGAGCGCATTGACCTGTATAGCGACTACATAGTATGCAAACAATGCCAGGCATAAATTAGGTTAACAAAGGTATAGGAATTTGTCTATAGTGAGGGGCGTTACCAACGAATAAAACTAGATAGTCAAACGGCTGGATTTATCAGTCACAAATTTGACTGAATTTGGATGGGATGGCTTCCTAAAAGGGAACCGCAAGCGAAGGTAACCTCCCCTGTCCTGCAGCCAAAGCATTTAAAAAGTAACCCAAGGCACGAGAGGGATTTGAACACTCGATCTTCTGTTTACGAGACAGACGCCTTACCACTAGGCCACCGCGCCCCACACGAACGTTTTTACCCACCTGGAGTTGGTCTGGTTGAGAAGATGGCACCATTCTATTGGGTGCATTATTGAGGTACATTGTCCAGCTGTGACTGTGACAAAAGGGAATCTACTCAAAGACTTTTCTCTGCAAGATGTCAGATTTTTCTCATTCAAATGCTGGATTTATCAGTCACAAATTTGACTGAATTTGGATGGGATGGCTTCCTAAAAGGGAACCGCAAGCGAAGGTAACCTCACCTGTCTTGCAGCCAAAGCATGAATAAAGTAACACAAGGCACGAGAGGGATTCGAACACTCGATCTTCTGTTTACGAGACAGACGCCTTACCACTAGGCCACCGCGCCCCACACGAACGTTTTTACCCACCTGGAGTTGGTCTGGTTGAGAAGATGGCACCATTCTATTGGGTGCATTATTGAGTTACATTGTCCAGCTGTGACTGTGACAAAAGGGAATCTACTCAAAGACTTTTCTCTGCAAGATGTCAGATTTTTCTCAGTCAAATGCTGGATTTATCAGTCACAAATTTGACTGAATTTGGATGGGATGGCTTCCTAAAAGGGAACCGCAAGCGAAGGTAACCTCACCTGTCTTGCAGCCAAAGCATGAATAAAGCAACACAAGGCACGAGAGGGATTCGAACACTCGATCTTCTGTTTACGAGACAGACGCCTTACCACTAGGCCACCGCGCCCCACACGAATGTTTTTACCCACCTGGAGTTGGTCTGGTTGAGAAGATGGCACCATTCTATTGGGTGCATTATTGAGGTACATTGTCCAACTGTGACTGTGACAAAAGGGAATCTACTCAAAGACTTTGCTCTGCAAGCTGTGCGATTTTTCTCAGTCAAACGGCTGGATTTATCAGTCACAAATTTGACTGAATTTGGATGGGATGGCTTCCTAAAAGGGAACCGCAAGCGAAGGTAACCTCCCCTGTCCTGCAGCCAAAGCATTTAAAAAGTAACCCAAGGCACGAGAGGGATTTGAACACTCGATCTTCTGTTTACGAGACAGACGCCTTACCACTAGGCCACCGCGCCCCACACGAACGTTTTTACCCACCTGGAGTTGGTCTGGTTGAGAAGATGGCACCATTCTATTGGGTGCATTATTGAGGTACATTGTCCAGCTGTGACTGTGACAAAAGGGAATCTACTCAAAGACTTTTCTCTGCAAGATGTCAGAATTTTCTCAGTCAAATGCTGGATTTATCAGTCACAAATTTGACTGAATTTGGATGGGATGGCTTCCTAAAAGGGAACCGCAAGCGAAGGTAACCTCACCTGTCTTGCAGCCAAAGCATGAATAAAGTAACAGAAGGCACGAGAGGGATTCGAACACTCGATCTTCTGTTTACGAGACAGACGCCTTACCACTAGGCCACCGCGCCCCACACGAACGTTTTTACCCAACTGGAGCTGGTCTGGTTGAGAAGATGGCACCATTCTATTGGGTGCATTATTGAGGTACATTGTCTAGCTGTGACTGTGACAAAAGGGAATCTACTCAGACAAAGACTTTTCTCTGCAGGCTGTGCGATTTTTCTCAGTCAAACGGCTGGATTTATCAGTCACAAATTTGACTGAATTTGGATGGGATGGCTTCCTAAAAGGGAACCGCAAGCGAAGGTAACCTCCCCTGTCCTGCAGCCAAAGCATTTAGAAAGTAACCCAAGGCACGAGAGGGATTTGAACACTCGATCTTCTGTTTACGAGACAGACGCCTTACCACTAGGCCACCGCGCCCCACACGAACGTTTTTACCCACCTGGAGTTGGTCTGGTTGAGAAGATGGCACCATTCTATTGGGTGCATTATTGAGGTACATTGTCCAGCTGTGACTGTGACAAAAGGGAATCTACTCAAAGACTTTTCTCTGCAAGATGTCAGATTTTTCTCATTCAAATGCTGGATTTATCAGTCACAAATTTGACTGAATTTGGATGGGATGGCTTCCTAAAAGGGAACCGCAAGCGAAGGTAACCTTAGACTTGATGTCAAGTCTGTAACTAGACCGGTTGTTTCGTAAACGGCAGCAGCGTAGTCGCGAATGGACTGGAAACAAGTCTAATCGACCTCTAGTTACAGACTTGAGAAACCTGTTTCTGTTTTGTACACGGTCTATGGAGATTGCTACCAGAATTGGACGTAGAGAGCTGATTGGTCGAAACGCAGGACTACATTAATATTCATGGTACTCCTCTAAATGGATGTGTTTTTGTGAATTTTGAATTGGGTTTCATCTCCATCGTAATAACGCATGCAGCAAGCTTGAAGTGCACATTTTTTTAGGCTATGGGCTACTGTACATGTAAGCCTATTCGACTTGATCAGTTTATGCGAATTTGGATTATCGATGGTTTTTGTTTAAAATATAATCGCAAACGCTGATGATTGCATGATTGTCAGATCGTGGTTTTGAAGAAAGATAGAGCTGAACAGTGCTGTCAAGCATAGGCGCCAAAGAATGGGGTTGTCGGTCTCGTTGAAACCGAAGCTAGGGATTTGGAAATCTGTGACATTGTCAGCCACACAGTCGTGACACTATTTTTGATATCTGTTCCAACTTGTCTGTTGTGTAAAAATGGTTTTAACTCAAAATAGAAATTTTGGATTTTTTTCAAAGTCTCATAAGCAAATTGGGCAGTTTTAATGTGCTTTTCAAGCTTTCGGTCAAATATGTCACCTTCTCAACATTTGCCAGTTTTGACAAGGACGCAGATCGTCGATGGTGAGGAAAGATTTGTTTGCAGGACTTTTTCTAATCTGGAGCGAAGATCTGATTTATCAAGACTGTAATATTTCTTGCAGGATAGCTTTTAAAGTCGTGTTACAAACTAAGCACGCACGCCACTTGTAGTTATTATGCTGGCCATTTTAGCCACCAGCAACACGTTTTGAAAATCAACTAGTCGAAGAAGAATGTTACAAACAAAAACCAAAATCCAATTTGTAGTAAAAAAAAAAACAAACACCGGGCAAAATTACTGACCCGCTAGCTCGAGTTTGGAAAGTTGGCAGTGCGCTCGATCCCTTTCAATTTTACATAAAGCGCATCTTAGTCCGTGGTGCGTTCGGACTGTAAGTGCCACAACAGTTGGAAAACGATAAAGCAACAGAACGTAAAAATAGTTTTAATACATTCTGCTCAGCTTCATTTGTTTTCTGCGACGTGATAAAGGGCTGTGCAGTTTAATTTATCGATGTATTTAGCCCTTGACGTGACACAAGTAATTGGCGCAATCACATCTAAAGGGACTGATACCGAATTAATACTTGAATATGATACTGTTAGAACACATTCATCAAAAGAAGCTGATACAAGATCTCCCATAATCATTATAGGGGAGATCTTTTTAATGAATATTGTTGTACATTTATTTGTACATCATAAATGCTCTTGACTGTAACTTAACATACTACATTTCACTAAACGCTTAACACAGTTTCTCTAAATAACAATATTGAAGTTTTAAAACACGCATTAACCGAATCAGATAACATTACATCCCCTCTGGTAGAAGTGGACGTTACCACGGCACGATGGCCGAAATGTTATTGGCTGGTTCTATGGCAACAGCGTGATTATATATTACGCGCCATGAAGCATTAATATTGGCGCGAATACAGGTTTCTCAAGTCTCTAGACAGGTACTATTCATAACAACGACTGTTGCGTGTGGGGATTATAGGCGTCAGACGGACCAAATACGACTGTCTAGAGACTTGACCTCAAGTCTAAGGTAACCTCACCTGTCTTGCAGCCAAAGCATGAATAAAGTAACACAAGGCACGAGAGGGATTCGAACACTCGATCTTCTGTTTACGAGACAGACGCCTTACCACTAGGCCACCGCGCCCCACACGAACGTTTTTACCCACCTGGAGTTGGTCTGGTTGAGAAGATGGCACCATTCTATTGGGTGCATTATTGAGGTACATTGTCCAGCTGTGACTGTGACAAAAGGGAATATACTCAAAGACTTTTCTCTGCAAGATGTCAGATTTTTCTCAATCAAATGCTGGATTTATCAGTCACAAATTTGACTGAATTTGGATGGGATGGCTTCTTAAAAGGAACCGCAAGCAAAGGTAACCTCACCTGTCTTGCAGCCAAAGCATGAATAAAGTAACACAAGGCACGAGAGGGATTCGAACACTCGATCTTCTGTTTACGAGACAGACGCCTTACCACTAGGCCACCGCGCCCCACACGAACGTTTTTACCCACCTGGAGTTGGTCTGGTTGAGAAGATGGCACCATTCTATTGGGTGCATTATTGAGGTACATTGTCCAGCTGTGACTGTGACAAAAGGGAATCTACTCAAAGACTTTTCTCTGCAAGATGTCAGATTTTTCTCAGTCAAATGCTGGATTTATCAGTCACAAATTTGACTGAATTTGGATGGGATGGCTTCCTAAAAGGGAACCGCAAGCGAAGGTAACCTCACCTGTCTTGCAGCCAAAGCATGAATAAAGCAACACAAGGCACGAGAGGGATTCGAACACTCGAGACAGACGCCTTACCACTAGGCCACCGCGCCCCACACGAACGTTTTTACCCACCTGGAGTTGGTCTGGTTGAGAAGATCTTCTGTTTACGAGACAGACGCCTTACCACTAGGCCACCGCGCCCCACACGAACGTTTTTACCCAACTGGAGCTGGTCTGGTTGAGAAGATGGCACCATTCTATTGGGTGCATTATTGAGGTACATTGTCCAGCTGTGACTGTGACAAAAGGAAATCTACTCAAAGACTTTTCTCTGCAAGATGTCAGATTTTTCTCAGTCAAATGCTGGATTTATCAGTCACAAATTTGACTGAAATTGGATGGGATGGCTTCCTAAAAGGGAACCGCAAGCGAAGGTAACCTCACCTGTCTTGCAGCCAAGGCATGAATAAAGTAACACAAGGCACGAGAGGGATTCGAACACTCGATCTTCTGTTTACGAGACAGACGCCTTACCACTAGGCCACCGCGCCCCACACGAACGTTTTTACCCAACTGGAGCTGGTCTGGTTGAGAAGATGGCACCATTCTATTGGGTGCATTATTGAGGTACATTGTCCAGCTGTGACTGTGACAAAAGGGAATCTACTCAAAGACTTTTCTCTGCAGGCTGTGCGATTTTTCTCAGTCAAACGGCTGGATTTATCAGTCACAAATTTGACTGAATTTGGATGGGATGGCTTCCTAAAAGGGAACCGCAAGCGAAGGTAACCTCCCCTGTCCTGCAGCCAAAGCATTTAAAAAGTAACCCAAGGCACGAGAAGGATTTGAACACTCGATCTTCTGTTTACGAGACAGACGCCTTACCACTAGGCCACCGCGCCCCACACGAACGTTTTTACCCACCTGGAGTTGGTCTGGTTGAGAAGATGGCACCATTCTATTGGGTGCATTATTGAGGTACATTGTCCAGCTGTGACTGTGACAAAAGGGAATCTACTCAAAGACTTTTCTCTGCAAGCTGTGCGATTTTTCTCAGTCAAACGGCTGGATTTATCAGTCACAAATTTGACTGAATTTGGATGGGATGGCTTCCTAAAAGGGAACCGCAAGCGAAGGTAACCTCCCCTGTCCTGCAGCCAAAGCATTTAAAAAGTAACCCAAGGCACGAGAGGGATTTGAACACTCGATCTTCTGTTTACGAGACAGACGCCTTACCACTAGGCCACCGCGCCCCACACGAACGTTTTTACCCACCTGGAGTTGGTCTGGTTGAGAAGATGGCACCATTCTATTGGGTGCATTATTGAGTTACATTGTCCAGCTGTGACTGTGACAAAAGGGAATCTACTCAAAGACTTTTCTCTGCAAGATGTCAGATTTTTCTCAGTCAAATGCTGGATTTATCAGTCACAAATTTGACTGAATTTGGATGGGATGGCTTCCTAAAAGGGAACCGCAAGCGAAGGTAACCTCACCTGTCTTGCAGCCAAAGCATGAATAAAGCAACACAAGGCACGAGAGGGATTCGAACACTCGATCTTCTGTTTATGAGACAGACGCCTTACCACTAGGCCACCGCGCCCCACACGAACGTTTTTACCCACCTGGAGTTGGTCTGGTTGAGAAGATGGCACCATTCTATTGGGTGCATTATTGAGGTACATTGTCCAACTGTGACTGTGACAAAAGGGAATCTACTCAAAGACTTTTCTCTGCAAGCTGTGCGATTTTTCTCAGTCAAACGGCTGGATTTATCAGTCACAAATTTGACTGAATTTGGATGGGATGGCTTCCTAAAAGGGAACCGCAAGCGAAGGTAACCTCCCCTGTCCTGCAGCCAAAGCATTTAAAAAGTAACCCAAGGCACGAGAGGGATTTGAACACTCGATCTTCTGTTTACGAGACAGACGCCTTACCACTAGGCCACCGCGCCCCACACGAACGTTTTTACCCACCTGGAGTTGGTCTGGTTGAGAAGATGGCACCATTCTATTGGGTGCATTATTGAGCTACATTGTCCAGCTGTGACTGTGACAAAAGGGAATCTACTCAAAGACTTTTCTCTGCAAGATGTCAGATTTTTCTCAGTCAAATGCTGGATTTATCAGTCACAAATTTGACTGAATTTGGATGGGATGGCTTCCTAAAAGGGAACCGCAAGCGAAGGTAACCTCACCTGTCTTGCAGCCAAAGCATGAATAAAGTAACACAAGGCACGAGAGGGATTCGAACACTCGATCTTCTGTTTACGAGACAGACGCCTTACCACTAGGCCACCGCGCCCCACACGAACGTTTTTACCCAACTGGAGCTGGTCTGGTTGAGAAGATGGCACCATTCTATTGGGTGCATTATTGAGGACATTGTCTAGCTGTGACTGTGACAAAAGGGAATCTACTCAGACAAAGACTTTTCTCTGCAGGCTGTGCGATTTTTCTCAGTCAAACGGCTGGATTTATCAGTCACAAATTTGACTGAATTTGGATGGGATGGCTTCCTAAAAGGGAACCGCAAGCGAAGGTAACCTCCCCTGTCCTGCAGCCAAAGCATTTAGAAAGTAACCCAAGGCACGAGAGGGATTTGAACACTCGATCTTCTGTTTACGAGACAGACGCCTTACCACTAGGCCACCGCGCCCCACACGAACGTTTTTACCCACCTGGAGTTGGTCTGGTTGAGAAGATGGCACCATTCTATTGGGTGCATTATTGAGGTACATTGTCCAACTGTGACTGTGACAAAAGGGAATCTACTCAAAGACTTTTCTCTGCAAGCTGTGCGATTTTTCTCAGTCAAACGGCTGGATTTATCAGTCACAAATTTGACTGAATTTGGATGGGATGGCTTCCTAAAAGGGAACCGCAAGCGAAGGTAACCTCCCCTGTCCTGCAGCCAAAGCATTTAAAAAGTAACCCAAGGCACGAGAGGGATTTGAACACTCGATCTTCTGTTTACGAGACAGACGCCTTACCACTAGGCCACCGCGCCCCACACGAACGTTTTTACCCACCTGGAGTTGGTCTGGTTGAGAAGATGGCACCATTCTATTGGGTGCATTATTGAGGTACATTGTCCAGCTGTGACTGTGACAAAAGGGAATCTACTCAAAGACTTTTCTCTGCAAGATGTCAGATTTTTCTCAGTCAAATGCTGGATTTATCAGTCACAAATTTGACTGAATTTGGATGGGATGGCTTCCTAAAAGGGAACCGCAAGCGAAGGTAACCTCACCTGTCTTGCAGCCAAAGCATGAATAAAGTAACACAAGGCACGAGAGGGATTCGAACACTCGATCTTCTGTTTACGAGACAGACGCCTTACCACTAGGCCACCGCGCCCCACACGAACGTTTTTACCCAACTGGAGCTGGTCTGGTTGAGAAGATGGCACCATTCTATTGGGTGCATTATTGAGGTACATTGTCTAGCTGTGACTGTGACAAAAGGGAATCTACTCAGACAAAGACTTTTCTCTGCAGGCTGTGCGATTTTTCTCAGTCAAACGGCTGGATTTATCAGTCACAAATTTGACTGAATTTGGATGGGATGGCTTCCTAAAAGGGAACCGCAAGCGAAGGTAACCTCCCCTGTCCTGCAGCCAAAGCATTTAGAAAGTAACCCAAGGCACGAGAGGGATTTGAACACTCGATCTTCTGTTTACGAGACAGACGCCTTACCACTAGGCCACCGCGCCCCACACGAACGTTTTTACCCACCTGGAGTTGGTCTGGTTGAGAAGATGGCACCATTCTATTGGGTGCATTATTGAGGTACATTGTCCAGCTGTGACTGTGACAAAAGGGAATCTACTCAAAGACTTTTCTCTGCAAGATGTCAGATTTTTCTCATTCAAATGCTGGATTTATCAGTCACAAATTTGACTGAATTTGGATGGGATGGCTTCCTAAAAGGGAACCGCAAGCGAAGGTAACCTCACCTGTCTTGCAGCCAAAGCATGAATAAAGTAACACAAGGCACGAGAGGGATTCGAACACTCGATCTTCTGTTTACGAGACAGACGCCTTACCACTAGGCCACCGCGCCCCACACGAACGTTTTTACCCACCTGGAGTTGGTCTGGTTGAGAAGATGGCACCATTCTATTGGGTGCATTATTGAGGTACATTGTCCAGCTGTGACTGTGACAAAAGGGAATATACTCAAAGACTTTTCTCTGCAAGATGTCAGATTTTTCTCAATCAAATGCTGGATTTATCAGTCACAAATTTGACTGAATTTGGATGGGATGGCTTCTTAAAAGGAACCGCAAGCAAAGGTAACCTCACCTGTCTTGCAGCCAAAGCATGAATAAAGTAACACAAGGCACGAGAGGGATTCGAACACTCGATCTTCTGTTTACGAGACAGACGCCTTACCACTAGGCCACCGCGCCCCACACGAACGTTTTTACCCACCTGGAGTTGGTCTGGTTGAGAAGATGGCACCATTCTATTGGGTGCATTATTGAGGTACATTGTCCAGCTGTGACTGTGACAAAAGGGAATCTACTCAAAGACTTTTCTCTGCAAGATGTCAGATTTTTCTCAGTCAAATGCTGGATTTATCAGTCACAAATTTGACTGAATTTGGATGGGATGGCTTCCTAAAAGGGAACCGCAAGCGAAGGTAACCTCACCTGTCTTGCAGCCAAAGCATGAATAAAGCAACACAAGGCACGAGAGGGATTCGAACACTCGAGACAGACGCCTTACCACTAGGCCACCGCGCCCCACACGAACGTTTTTACCCACCTGGAGTTGGTCTGGTTGAGAAGATCTTCTGTTTACGAGACAGACGCCTTACCACTAGGCCACCGCGCCCCACACGAACGTTTTTACCCAACTGGAGCTGGTCTGGTTGAGAAGATGGCACCATTCTATTGGGTGCATTATTGAGGTACATTGTCCAGCTGTGACTGTGACAAAAGGAAATCTACTCAAAGACTTTTCTCTGCAAGATGTCAGATTTTTCTCAGTCAAATGCTGGATTTATCAGTCACAAATTTGACTGAAATTGGATGGGATGGCTTCCTAAAAGGGAACCGCAAGCGAAGGTAACCTCACCTGTCTTGCAGCCAAGGCATGAATAAAGTAACACAAGGCACGAGAGGGATTCGAACACTCGATCTTCTGTTTACGAGACAGACGCCTTACCACTAGGCCACCGCGCCCCACACGAACGTTTTTACCCAACTGGAGCTGGTCTGGTTGAGAAGATGGCACCATTCTATTGGGTGCATTATTGAGGTACATTGTCCAGCTGTGACTGTGACAAAAGGGAATCTACTCAAAGACTTTTCTCTGCAAGATGTCAGATTTTTCTCAGTCAAATGCTGGATTTATCAGTCACAAATTTGACTGAATTTGGATGGGATGGCTTCCTAAAAGGGAACCGCAAGCGAAGGTAACCTCACCTGTCTTGCAGCCAAAGCATGAATAAAGCAACACAAGGCACGAGAGGGATTCGAACACTCGAGACAGACGCCTTACCACTAGGCCACCGCGCCCCACACGAACGTTTTTACCCACCTGGAGTTGGTCTGGTTGAGAAGATCTTCTGTTTACGAGACAGACGCCTTACCACTAGGCCACCGCGCCCCACACGAACGTTTTTACCCAACTGGAGCTGGTCTGGTTGAGAAGATGGCACCATTCTATTGGGTGCATTATTGAGGTACATTGTCCAGCTGTGACTGTGACAAAAGGAAATCTACTCAAAGACTTTTCTCTGCAAGATGTCAGATTTTTCTCAGTCAAATGCTGGATTTATCAGTCACAAATTTGACTGAAATTGGATGGGATGGCTTCCTAAAAGGGAACCGCAAGCGAAGGTAACCTCACCTGTCTTGCAGCCAAGGCATGAATAAAGTAACACAAGGCACGAGAGGGATTCGAACACTCGATCTTCTGTTTACGAGACAGACGCCTTACCACTAGGCCACCGCGCCCCACACGAACGTTTTTACCCAACTGGAGCTGGTCTGGTTGAGAAGATGGCACCATTCTATTGGGTGCATTATTGAGGTACATTGTCCAGCTGTGACTGTGACAAAAGGGAATCTACTCAAAGACTTTTCTCTGCAGGCTGTGCGATTTTTCTCAGTCAAACGGCTGGATTTATCAGTCACAAATTTGACTGAATTTGGATGGGATGGCTTCCTAAAAGGGAACCGCAAGCGAAGGTAACCTCCCCTGTCCTGCAGCCAAAGCATTTAAAAAGTAACCCAAGGCACGAGAGGGATTTGAACAGTCGATCTTCTGTTTACGAGACAGACGCCTTACCACTAGGCCACCGCGCCCCACACGAACGTTTTTACCCACCTGGAGTTGGTCTGGTTGAGAAGATGGCACCATTCTATTGGGTGCATTATTGAGGTACATTGTCCAGCTGTGACTGTGACAAAAGGGAATCTACTCAAAGACTTTTCTCTGCAAGATGTCAGATTTTTCTCAGTCAAATGCTGGATTTATCAGTCACAAATTTGACTGAATTTGGATGGGATGGCTTCCTAAAAGGGAACCGCAAGCGAAGGTAACCTCACCTGTCTTGCAGCCAAAGCATGAATAAAGTAACACAAGGCACGAGAGGGATTCGAACACTCGATCTTCTGTTTACGAGACAGACGCCTTACCACAAGGCCACCGCGCCCCACACGAACGTTTTTACCCAACTGGAGCTGGTCTGGTTGAGAAGATGGCACCATTCTATTGGGTGCATTATTGAGGTACATTGTCTAGCTGTGACTGTGACAAAAGGGAATCTACTCAGACAAAGACTTTTCTCTGCAGGCTGTGCGATTTTTCTCAGTCAAACGGCTGGATTTATCAGTCACAAATTTGACTGAATTTGGATGGGATGGCTTCCTAAAAGGGAACCGCAAGCGAAGGTAACCTCCCCTGTCCTGCAGCCAAAGCATTTAGAAAGTAACCCAAGGCACGAGAGGGATTTGAACACTCGATCTTCTGTTTACGAGACAGACGCCTTACCACTAGGCCACCGCGCCCCACACGAACGTTTTTACCCACCTGGAGTTGGTCTGGTTGAGAAGATGGCACCATTCTATTGGGTGCATTATTGAGGTACATTGTCCAGCTGTGACTGTGACAAAAGGGAATCTACTCAAAGACTTTTCTCTGCAAGATGTCAGATTTTTCTCATTCAAATGCTGGATTTATCAGTCACAAATTTGACTGAATTTGGATGGGATGGCTTCCTAAAAGGGAACCGCAAGCGAAGGTAACCTCACCTGTCTTGCAGCCAAAGCATGAATAAAGTAACACAAGGCACGAGAGGGATTCGAACACTCGATCTTCTGTTTACGAGACAGACGCCTTACCACTAGGCCACCGCGCCCCACACGAACGTTTTTACCCACCTGGAGTTGGTCTGGTTGAGAAGATGGCACCATTCTATTGGGTGCATTATTGAGGTACATTGTCCAGCTGTGACTGTGACAAAAGGGAATATACTCAAAGACTTTTCTCTGCAAGATGTCAGATTTTTCTCAATCAAATGCTGGATTTATCAGTCACAAATTTGACTGAATTTGGATGGGATGGCTTCTTAAAAGGAACCGCAAGCAAAGGTAACCTCACCTGTCTTGCAGCCAAAGCATGAATAAAGTAACACAAGGCACGAGAGGGATTCGAACACTCGATCTTCTGTTTACGAGACAGACGCCTTACCACTAGGCCACCGCGCCCCACACGAACGTTTTTACCCACCTGGAGTTGGTCTGGTTGAGAAGATGGCACCATTCTATTGGGTGCATTATTGAGGTACATTGTCCAGCTGTGACTGTGACAAAAGGGAATCTACTCAAAGACTTTTCTCTGCAAGATGTCAGATTTTTCTCAGTCAAATGCTGGATTTATCAGTCACAAATTTGACTGAATTTGGATGGGATGGCTTCCTAAAAGGGAACCGCAAGCGAAGGTAACCTCACCTGTCTTGCAGCCAAAGCATGAATAAAGCAACACAAGGCACGAGAGGGATTCGAACACTCGAGACAGACGCCTTACCACTAGGCCACCGCGCCCCACACGAACGTTTTTACCCAACTGGAGCTGGTCTGGTTGAGAAGATGGCACCATTCTATTGGGTGCATTATTGAGGTACATTGTCCAGCTGTGACTGTGACAAAAGGAAATCTACTCAAAGACTTTTCTCTGCAAGATGTCAGATTTTTCTCAGTCAAATGCTGGATTTATCAGTCACAAATTTGACTGAAATTGGATGGGATGGCTTCCTAAAAGGGAACCGCAAGCGAAGGTAATCTCACCTGTCTTGCAGCCAAGGTATGAATAAAGTAACACAAGGCACGAGAGGGATTCGAACACTCGATCTTCTGTTTACGAGACAGACGCCTTACCACTAGGCCACCGCGCCCCACACGAACGTTTTTACCCAACTGGAGCTGGTCTGGTTGAGAAGATGGCACCATTCTATTGGGTGCATTATTGAGGACATTGTCCAGCTGTGACTGTGACAAAAGGGAATCTACTCAAAGACTTTTCTCTGCAGGCTGTGCGATTTTTCTCAGTCAAACGGCTGGATTTATCAGTCACAAATTTGACTGAATTTGGATGGGATGGCTTCCTAAAAGGGAACCGCAAGCGAAGGTAACCTCCCCTGTCCTGCAGCCAAAGCATTTAAAAAGTAACCCAAGGCACGAGAGGGATTTGAACACTCGATCTTCTGTTTACGAGACAGACGCCTTACCACTAGGCCACCGCGCCCCACACGAACGTTTTTACCCACCTGGAGTTGGTCTGGTTGAGAAGATGGCACCATTCTATTGGGTGCATTATTGAGGTACATTGTCCAGCTGTGACTGTGACAAAAGGGAATCTACTCAAAGACTTTTCTCTGCAAGATGTCAGATTTTTCTCATTCAAATGCTGGATTTATCAGTCACAAATTTGACTGAATTTGGATGGGATGGCTTCCTAAAAGGAAACCGCAAGCGAAGGTAACCTCACCTGTCTTGCAGCCAAAGCATGAATAAAGTAACACAAGGCACGAGAGGGATTCGAACACTCGATCTTCTGTTTACGAGACAGACGCCTTACCACTAGGCCACCGCGCCCCACACGAACGTTTTTACCCACCTGGAGTTGGTCTGGTTGAGAAGATGGCACCATTCTATTGGGTGCATTATTGAGGTACATTGTCCAGCTGTGACTGTGACAAAAGGGAATCTACTCAAAGACTTTTCTCTGCAAGATGTCAGATTTTTCTCAGTCAAATGCTGGATTTATCAGTCACAAATTTGACTGAATTTGGATGGGATGGCTTCCTAAAAGGGAACCGCAAGCGAAGGTAACCTCACCTGTCTTGCAGCCAAAGCATGAATAAAGCAACACAAGGCACGAGAGGGATTCGAACACTCGATCTTCTGTTTACGAGACAGACGCCTTACCACTAGGTCACCGCGCCCCACACGAACGTTTTTACCCACCTGGAGTTGGTCTTGTTGAGAAGATGGCACCATTCTATTGAGTGCATTATTGAGGTACATTGTCCAGCTGTGACTGTGACAAAAGGGAATCTACTCAAAGACTTTTCTCTGCAAGATGTCAGATTTTTCTCAGTCAAATGCTGGATTTATCAGTCACAAATTTGACTGAATTTGGATGGGATGGCTTCCTAAAAGGGAACCGCAAGCGAAGGTAACCTCACCTGTCTTGCAGCCAAGGCATGAATAAAGTAACACAAGGCACGAGAGGGATTCGAACACTCGATCTTCTGTTTACGAGACAGACGCCTTACCACTAGGCCACCGCGCCCCACACGAACGTTTTTACCCAACTGGAGCTGGTCTGGTTGAGAAGATGGCACCATTCTATTGGGTGCATTATTGAGGTACATTGTCCAGCTGTGACTGTGACAAAAGGGAATCTACTCAAAGACTTTTCTCTGCAGGCTGTGCGATTTTTCTCAGTCAAACGGCTGGATTTATCAGTCACAAATTTGACTGAATTTGGATGGGATGGCTTCCTAAAAGGGAACCGCAAGCGAAGGTAACCTCCCCTGTCCTGCAGCCAAAGCATTTAAAAAGTAACCCAAGGCACGAGAGGGATTTGAACACTCGATCTTCTGTTTACGAGACAGACGCCTTACCACTAGGCCACCGCGCCCCACACGCACGTTTTTACCCACCTGGAGTTGGTCTGGTTGAGAAGATGGCACCATTCTATTGGGTGCATTATTGAGGTACATTGTCCAGCTGTGACTGTGACAAAAGGGAATCTACTCAAAGACTTTTCTCTGCAAGATGTCAGATTTTTCTCATTCAAATGCTGGATTTATCAGTCACAAATTTGACTGAATTTGGATGGGATGGCTTCCTGAAAGGGAACCGCAAGCGAAGGTAACCTCACCTGTCTTGCAGCCAAAGCATGAATAAAGTAACACAAGGCACGAGAGGGAATCGAACACTCGATCTTCTGTTTACGAGACAGACGCCTTACCACTAGGCCACCGCGCCCCACACGAACGTTTTTACCCACCTGGAGTTGGTCTGGTTGAGAAGATGGCACCATTCTATTGGGTGCATTATTGAGGTACATTGTCCAGCTGTGACTGTGACAAAAGGGAATCTACTCAAAGACTTGTCTCTGCAAGATGTCAGATTTTTCTCAGTCAAATGCTGGATTTATCAGTCACAAATTTGACTGAATTTGGATGGGATGGCTTCCTAAAAGGGTACCGCAAGCGAAGGTAACCTCACCTGTCTTGCAGCCAAAGCATGAATAAAGCAACACAAGGCACGAGAGGGATTCGAACACTCGATCTTCTGTTTACGAGACAGACGCCTTACCACTAGGCCACCGCGCCCCACACGAACGTTTTTACCCACCTGGAGTTGGTCTGGTTCAGAAGATGGCACCATTCTATTGGGTGCATTATTGAGGTACATTGTCCAGCTGTGACTGTGACAAAAGGGAATCTACTCAAAGACTTTTCTCTGCAAGATGTCAGATTTTTCTCATTCAAATGCTGGATTTATCAGTCACAAATTTGACTGAATTTGGATGGGATGGCTTCCTGAAAGGGAACCGCAAGCGAAGGTAACCTCACCTGTCTTGCAGCCAAAGCATGAATAAAGTAACACAAGGCACGAGAGGGAATCGAACACTCGATCTTCTGTTTACGAGACAGACGCCTTACCACTAGGCCACCGCGCCCCACACGAACGTTTTTACCCACCTGGAGTTGGTCTGGTTGAGAAGATGGCACCATTCTATTGGGTGCATTATTGAGGTACATTGTCCAGCTGTGACTGTGACAAAAGGGAATCTACTCAAAGACTTGTCTCTGCAAGATGTCAGATTTTTCTCAGTCAAATGCTGGATTTATCAGTCACAAATTTGACTGAATTTGGATGGGATGGCTTCCTAAAAGGGAACCGCAAGCGAAGGTAACCTCACCTGTCTTGCAGCCAAAGCATGAATAAAGCAACACAAGGCACGAGAGGGATTCGAACACTCGATCTTCTGTTTACGAGACAGACGCCTTACCACTAGGCCACCGCGCCCCACACGAACGTTTTTACCCACCTGGAGTTGGTCTGGTTGAGAAGATGGCACCATTCTATTGGGTGCATTATTGAGGTACATTGTCCAGCTGTGACTGTGACAAAAGGGAATCTACTCAAAGACTTTTCTCTGCAAGCTGTCCGATTTTTTTTCAGTCAAACGGCTGGATTTATCAGTCACAAATTTGACTGAATTTGGATGGGATGGCTTCTTAAAAGGGAACCGCATGAATAAAGTCACACAAGGCACGAGAGGGATTCGAACACTCGATCTTCTGTTTACGAGACAGACGCCTTACCACTAGGCCACCGCGCCCCACACGAACGTTTTTACCCAACTGGAGCTGGTCTGGTTGAGAAGATGGCACCATTCTATTGGGTGCATTATTGAGGTACATTGTCCAGCTGTGACTGTGACAAAAGGGAATCTACTCAAAGACTTATTTCTGCAAGCTGTGCGATTTTTCTCAGTCAAACGGCTGGATTTATCAGTCACAAATTTGACTGAATTTGGATGGGATGGCTTCCTAAAAGGGAACCGCAAGCGAAGGTAACCTCACCTGTCTTGCAGCCAAAGCATGAATAAAGCAACACAAGGCACGAGAGGGATTCGAACACTCGAGACAGACGCCTTACCACTAGGCCACCGCGCCCCACACGAACGTTTTTACCCAACTGGAGCTGGTCTGGTTGAGAAGATGGCACCATTCTATTGGGTGCATTATTGAGGTACATTGTCCAGCTGTGACTGTGACAAAAGGAAATCTACTCAAAGACTTTTCTCTGCAAGATGTCAGATTTTTCTCAGTCAAATGCTGGATTTATCAGTCACAAATTTGACTGAAATTGGATGGGATGGCTTCCTAAAAGGGAACCGCAAGCGAAGGTAATCTCACCTGTCTTGCAGCCAAGGTATGAATAAAGTAACACAAGGCACGAGAGGGATTCGAACACTCGATCTTCTGTTTACGAGACAGACGCCTTACCACTAGGCCACCGCGCCCCACACGAACGTTTTTACCCAACTGGAGCTGGTCTGGTTGAGAAGATGGCACCATTCTATTGGGTGCATTATTGAGGACATTGTCCAGCTGTGACTGTGACAAAAGGGAATCTACTCAAAGACTTTTCTCTGCAGGCTGTGCGATTTTTCTCAGTCAAACGGCTGGATTTATCAGTCACAAATTTGACTGAATTTGGATGGGATGGCTTCCTAAAAGGGAACCGCAAGCGAAGGTAACCTCCCCTGTCCTGCAGCCAAAGCATTTAAAAAGTAACCCAAGGCACGAGAGGGATTTGAACACTCGATCTTCTGTTTACGAGACAGACGCCTTACCACTAGGCCACCGCGCCCCACACGAACGTTTTTACCCACCTGGAGTTGGTCTGGTTGAGAAGATGGCACCATTCTATTGGGTGCATTATTGAGGTACATTGTCCAGCTGTGACTGTGACAAAAGGGAATCTACTCAAAGACTTTTCTCTGCAAGATGTCAGATTTTTCTCATTCAAATGCTGGATTTATCAGTCACAAATTTGACTGAATTTGGATGGGATGGCTTCCTAAAAGGAAACCGCAAGCGAAGGTAACCTCACCTGTCTTGCAGCCAAAGCATGAATAAAGTAACACAAGGCACGAGAGGGATTCGAACACTCGATCTTCTGTTTACGAGACAGACGCCTTACCACTAGGCCACCGCGCCCCACACGAACGTTTTTACCCACCTGGAGTTGGTCTGGTTGAGAAGATGGCACCATTCTATTGGGTGCATTATTGAGGTACATTGTCCAGCTGTGACTGTGACAAAAGGGAATCTACTCAAAGACTTTTCTCTGCAAGATGTCAGATTTTTCTCAGTCAAATGCTGGATTTATCAGTCACAAATTTGACTGAATTTGGATGGGATGGCTTCCTAAAAGGGAACCGCAAGCGAAGGTAACCTCACCTGTCTTGCAGCCAAAGCATGAATAAAGCAACACAAGGCACGAGAGGGATTCGAACACTCGATCTTCTGTTTACGAGACAGACGCCTTACCACTAGGTCACCGCGCCCCACACGAACGTTTTTACCCACCTGGAGTTGGTCTTGTTGAGAAGATGGCACCATTCTATTGAGTGCATTATTGAGGTACATTGTCCAGCTGTGACTGTGACAAAAGGGAATCTACTCAAAGACTTTTCTCTGCAAGATGTCAGATTTTTCTCAGTCAAATGCTGGATTTATCAGTCACAAATTTGACTGAATTTGGATGGGATGGCTTCCTAAAAGGGAACCGCAAGCGAAGGTAACCTCACCTGTCTTGCAGCCAAGGCATGAATAAAGTAACACAAGGCACGAGAGGGATTCGAACACTCGATCTTCTGTTTACGAGACAGACGCCTTACCACTAGGCCACCGCGCCCCACACGAACGTTTTTACCCAACTGGAGCTGGTCTGGTTGAGAAGATGGCACCATTCTATTGGGTGCATTATTGAGGTACATTGTCCAGCTGTGACTGTGACAAAAGGGAATCTACTCAAAGACTTTTCTCTGCAGGCTGTGCGATTTTTCTCAGTCAAACGGCTGGATTTATCAGTCACAAATTTGACTGAATTTGGATGGGATGGCTTCCTAAAAGGGAACCGCAAGCGAAGGTAACCTCCCCTGTCCTGCAGCCAAAGCATTTAAAAAGTAACCCAAGGCACGAGAGGGATTTGAACACTCGATCTTCTGTTTACGAGACAGACGCCTTACCACTAGGCCACCGCGCCCCACACGCACGTTTTTACCCACCTGGAGTTGGTCTGGTTGAGAAGATGGCACCATTCTATTGGGTGCATTATTGAGGTACATTGTCCAGCTGTGACTGTGACAAAAGGGAATCTACTCAAAGACTTTTCTCTGCAAGATGTCAGATTTTTCTCATTCAAATGCTGGATTTATCAGTCACAAATTTGACTGAATTTGGATGGGATGGCTTCCTGAAAGGGAACCGCAAGCGAAGGTAACCTCACCTGTCTTGCAGCCAAAGCATGAATAAAGTAACACAAGGCACGAGAGGGAATCGAACACTCGATCTTCTGTTTACGAGACAGACGCCTTACCACTAGGCCACCGCGCCCCACACGAACGTTTTTACCCACCTGGAGTTGGTCTGGTTGAGAAGATGGCACCATTCTATTGGGTGCATTATTGAGGTACATTGTCCAGCTGTGACTGTGACAAAAGGGAATCTACTCAAAGACTTGTCTCTGCAAGATGTCAGATTTTTCTCAGTCAAATGCTGGATTTATCAGTCACAAATTTGACTGAATTTGGATGGGATGGCTTCCTAAAAGGGTACCGCAAGCGAAGGTAACCTCACCTGTCTTGCAGCCAAAGCATGAATAAAGCAACACAAGGCACGAGAGGGATTCGAACACTCGATCTTCTGTTTACGAGACAGACGCCTTACCACTAGGCCACCGCGCCCCACACGAACGTTTTTACCCACCTGGAGTTGGTCTGGTTCAGAAGATGGCACCATTCTATTGGGTGCATTATTGAGGTACATTGTCCAGCTGTGACTGTGACAAAAGGGAATCTACTCAAAGACTTTTCTCTGCAAGATGTCAGATTTTTCTCATTCAAATGCTGGATTTATCAGTCACAAATTTGACTGAATTTGGATGGGATGGCTTCCTGAAAGGGAACCGCAAGCGAAGGTAACCTCACCTGTCTTGCAGCCAAAGCATGAATAAAGTAACACAAGGCACGAGAGGGAATCGAACACTCGATCTTCTGTTTACGAGACAGACGCCTTACCACTAGGCCACCGCGCCCCACACGAACGTTTTTACCCACCTGGAGTTGGTCTGGTTGAGAAGATGGCACCATTCTATTGGGTGCATTATTGAGGTACATTGTCCAGCTGTGACTGTGACAAAAGGGAATCTACTCAAAGACTTGTCTCTGCAAGATGTCAGATTTTTCTCAGTCAAATGCTGGATTTATCAGTCACAAATTTGACTGAATTTGGATGGGATGGCTTCCTAAAAGGGAACCGCAAGCGAAGGTAACCTCACCTGTCTTGCAGCCAAAGCATGAATAAAGCAACACAAGGCACGAGAGGGATTCGAACACTCGATCTTCTGTTTACGAGACAGACGCCTTACCACTAGGCCACCGCGCCCCACACGAACGTTTTTACCCACCTGGAGTTGGTCTGGTTGAGAAGATGGCACCATTCTATTGGGTGCATTATTGAGGTACATTGTCCAGCTGTGACTGTGACAAAAGGGAATCTACTCAAAGACTTTTCTCTGCAAGATGTCAGATTTTTCTCAGTCAAATGCTGGATTTATCAGTCACAAATTTGACTGAATTTGGATGGGATGGCTTCTTAAAAGGAACCGCAAGCAAAGGTAACCTCACCTGTCTTGCAGCCAAAGCATGAATAAAGTAACACAAGGCACGAGAGGGATTTGAACACTCGATCTTCTGTTTACGAGACAGACGCCTTACCACTAGGCCACCGCGCCCCACACGAACGTTTTTACCCACCTGGAGCTGGTCTGGTCGAGAAGATGGCACCATTCTATTGAGTGCATTATTGAGGTACATTGTCCAGCTGTGACTGTGACAAAAGGGAATCTACTCAAAGACTTTTCTCTGCAAGATGTCAGATTTTTCTCAGTCAAATGCTGGATTTATCAGTCACAAATTTGACTGAATTTGGATGGGATGGCTTCCTAAAAGGGAACCGCAAGCGAAGGTAACCTCACCTGTCTTGCAGCCAAAGCATGAATAAAGCAACACAAGGCACGAGAGGGATTCGAACACTCGATCTTCTGTTTACGAGACAGACGCCTTACCACTAGGCCACCGCGCCCCACACGAACGTTTTTACCCACCTGGAGTTGGTCTGGTTGAGAAGATGGCACCATTCTATTGGGTGCATTATTGAGGTACATTGTCCAGCTGTGACTGTGACAAAAGGGAATCTACTCAAAGACTTTTCTCTGCAAGATGTCAGATTTTTCTCAGTCAAATGCTGGATTTATCAGTCACAAATTTGACTGAATTTGGATGGGATGGCTTCTTAAAAGGAACCGCAAGCAAAGGTAACCTCACCTGTCTTGCAGCCAAAGCATGAATAAAGTAACACAAGGCACGAGAGGGATTTGAACACTCGATCTTCTGTTTACGAGACAGACGCCTTACCACTAGGCCACCGCGCCCCACACGAACGTTTTTACCCACCTGGAGTTGGTCTGGTTGAGAAGATGGCACCATTCTATTGGGTGCATTATTGAGGTACATTGTCCAGCTGTGACTGTGACAAAAGGGAATCTACTCAAAGACTTTTCTCTGCAAGATGTCAGATTTTTCTCAGTCAAATGCTAGATTTATCAGTCACAAATTTGACTGAATTTGGATGGGATGGCTTCCTAAAAGGGAACCGCAAGCGAAGGTAACCTCACCTGTCTTGCAGCCAAAGCATGAATAAAGTAACACAAGGCACGAGAGGGATTCGAACACTCGATCATCTGTTTACGAGACAGACGCCTTACCACTAGGCCACCGCGCCCCACACGAACGTTTTTACCCAACTGGAGCTGGTCTGGTTGAGAAGATGGCACCATTCTATTGGGTGCATTATTGAGGTACATTGTCCAGCTGTGACTGTGACAAAAGGGAATCTACTCAAAGACTTTTCTCTGCAAGCTGTGCGATTTTTCTCAGTCAAACGGCTGGATTTATCAGTCACAAATTTGACTGAATTTGGATGGGATGGCTTCCTAAAAGGGAACCGCAAGCGAAGGTAACCTCCCCTGTCCTGCAGCCAAAGCATTTAAAAAGTAACCCAAGGTACGAGAGGGATTTGAACACTCGATCTTCTGTTTACGAGACAGACGCCTTACCACTAGGCCACCGCGCCCAACACGAACGTTTTTACCCACCTGGAGCTGGTCTGGTTGAGAAGATGGCACCATTCTATTGGGTGCATTATTGAGGTACATTGTCCAGCTGTGACTGTGACAAAAGGGAATCTACTCAAAGACTTTTCTCTGCAAGCTGTGCGATTTTTCTCAGTCAAACGGCTGGATTTATCAGTCACAAATTTGACTGAATTTGGATGGGATGGCATCCTAAAAGGGAACCGCAAGCGAAGGTAACCTCCCCTGTCCAAAGCATTTAAAAAGTAACCCAAGGCACGAGAGGGATTCGAACACTCGATCTTCTGTTTACGAGACAGACGCCTTACCACTAGGCCACCGCGCCCCACACGAACGTTTTTACCCACCTGGAGCTGGTCTGGTTGAGAAGATGGCACCATTCTATTGGGTGCATTATTGAGGTACATTGTCCAGCTGTGACTGTGACAAAAGGGAATCTACTCAAAGACTTTTCTCTGCAAGCTGTGCGATTTTTCTCAGTCAAACGGCTGGATTTATCAGTCACAAATTTGACTGAATTTGGATGGGATGGCTTCCTAAAAGGGAACCGCAAGCGAAGGTAACCTCCCCTGTCCTGCAGCCAAAGCATTTAAAAAGTAACCCAAGGCACGAGAGGGATTTGAACACTCGATCTTCTGTTTACGAGACAGACGCCTTACCACTAGGCCACCGCGCCCCACACGAACGTTTTTACCCACCTGGAGTTGGTCTGGTTGAGAAGATGGCACCATTCTATTGGGTGCATTATTGAGGTACATTGTCCAGCTGTGACTGTGACAAAAGGGAATCTACTCAAAGACTTTTTTCTGCAAGATGTCAGATTTTTCTCAGTCAAATGCTGGATTTATCAGTCACAAATTTGACTGAATTTGGATGGGATGGCTTCCTAAAAGGGAACCGCAAGCGAAGGTAACCTCACCTGTCTTGCAGCCAAAGCATGAATAAAGCAACACTAGGCACGAGAGGGATTCGAACACTCGATCTTCTGTTTACGAGACAGACGCCTTACCACTAGGCCACCGCGCCCCACACGAACGTTTTTACCCACCTGGAGTTGGTCTGGTTGAGAAGATGGCACCATTCTATTGGGTGCATTATTGAGGTACATTGTCCAGCTGTGACTGTGACAAAAGGGAATCTACTCAAAGACTTTTCTCTGCAAGATGTCAGATTTTTCTCAGTCAAATGCTGGATTTATCAGTCACAAATTTGACTGAATTTGGATGGGATGGCTTCCTAAAAGGGAACCGCAAGCGAAGGTAACCTCACCTGTCTTGCAGCCAAAGCATGAATAAAGCAAAACAAGGCACGAGAGGGATTCGAACACTCGATCTTCTGTTTACGAGACAGACGCCTTACCACAGCTGTGACTGTGACAAAAGGGAATCTACTCAAAGACTTTTCTCTGCAAGATGTCAGATTTTTCTCAGTCAATTGCTGGATTTATCAGTCACAAATTTGACTGAATTTGGATGGGATGGCTTCCTAAAAGGGAACCGCAAGCGAAGGTAACCTCCCCTGTCCTGCAGCCAAAGCATTTAAAAAGTAACCCAAGGCGCGAGAGGGATTTGAACACTCGATCTTCTGTTTACGAGACAGACGCCTTACCACTAGGCCACCGCGCCCCACACGAACGTTTTTACCCACCTGGAGTTGGTCTGGTTGAGAAGATGGCACCATTCTATTGGGTGCATTATTGAGGACATTGTCCAGCTGTGACTGTGACAAAAGGGAATCTACTCAAAGACTTTTCTCTGCAAGATGTCAGATTTTTCTCAGTCAAATGCTGGATTTATCAGTCACAAATTTGACTGAATTTGGATAGGATGTCTTCCTAAAAGGGAACCGCAAGCGAAGGTAACCTCACCTGTCTTGCAGCCAAAGCATGAATAAAGTAACACAAGGCACGAGAGGGATTCGAACACTCGATCATCTGTTTACGAGACAGACGCCTTACCACTAGGCCACCGCGCCCCACACGAACGTTTTTACCCAACTGGAGCTGGTCTGGTTGAGAAGATGGCACCATTCTATTGGGTGCATTATTGAGGTACATTGTCCAGCTGTGACTGTGACAAAAGGGAATCTACTCAAAGACTTTTCTCTGCAAGCTGTGCGATTTTTCTCAGTCAAACGGCTGGATTTATCAGTCACAAATTTGACTGAATTTGGATGGGATGGCTTCCTAAAAGGGAACCGCAAGCGAAGGTAACCTCCCCTGTCCTGCAGCCAAAGCATTTAAAAAGTAACCCAAGGTACGAGAGGGATTTGAACACTCGATCTTCTGTTTACGAGACAGACGCCTTACCACTAGGCCACCGCGCCCAACACGAACGTTTTTACCCACCTGGAGCTGGTCTGGTTGAGAAGATGGCACCATTCTATTGGGTGCATTATTGAGGTACATTGTCCAGCTGTGACTGTGACAAAAGGGAATCTACTCAAAGACTTTTCTCTGCAAGCTGTGCGATTTTTCTCAGTCAAACGGCTGGATTTATCAGTCACAAATTTGACTGAATTTGGATGGGATGGCATCCTAAAAGGGAACCGCAAGCGAAGGTAACCTCCCCTGTCCAAAGCATTTAAAAAGTAACCCAAGGCACGAGAGGGATTCGAACACTCGATCTTCTGTTTACGAGACAGACGCCTTACCACTAGGCCACCGCGCCCCACACGAGCGTTTTTACCCACCTGGAGCTGGTCTGGTTGAGAAGATGGCACCATTCTATTGGGTGCATTATTGAGGTACATTGTCCAGCTGTGACTGTGACAAAAGGGAATCTACTCAAAGACTTTTCTCTGCAAGCTGTGCGATTTTTCTCAGTCAAACGGCTGGATTTATCAGTCACAAATTTGACTGAATTTGGATGGGATGGCTTCCTAAAAGGGAACCGCAAGCGAAGGTAACCTCCCCTGTCCTGCAGCCAAAGCATTTAAAAAGTAACCCAAGGCACGAGAGGGATTTGAACACTCGATCTTCTGTTTACGAGACAGACGCCTTACCACTAGGCCACCGCGCCCCACACGAACGTTTTTACCCACCTGGAGTTGGTCTGGTTGAGAAGATGGCACCATTCTATTGGGTGCATTATTGAGGTACATTGTCCAGCTGTGACTGTGACAAAAGGGAATCTACTCAAAGACTTTTTTCTGCAAGATGTCAGATTTTTCTCAGTCAAATGCTGGATTTATCAGTCACAAATTTGACTGAATTTGGATGGGATGGCTTCCTAAAAGGGAACCGCAAGCGAAGGTAACCTCACCTGTCTTGCAGCCAAAGCATGAATAAAGCAACACTAGGCACGAGAGGGATTCGAACACTCGATCTTCTGTTTACGAGACAGACGCCTTACCACTAGGCCACCGCGCCCCACACGAACGTTTTTACCCACCTGGAGTTGGTCTGGTTGAGAAGATGGAACCATTCTATTGGGTGCATTATTGAGGTACATTGTCCAGCTGTGACTGTGACAAAAGGGAATCTACTCAAAGACTTTTCTCTGCAAGATGTCAGATTTTTCTCAGTCAAATGCTGGATTTATCAGTCACAAATTTGACTGAATTTGGATGGGATGGCTTCCTAAAAGGGAACCGCAAGCGAAGGTAACCTCACCTGTCTTGCAGCCAAAGCATGAATAAAGCAACACAAGGCACGAGAGGGATTCGAACACTCGATCTTCTGTTTACGAGACAGACGCCTTACCACAGCTGTGACTGTGACAAAAGGGAATCTACTCAAAGACTTTTCTCTGCAAGATGTCAGATTTTTCTCAGTCAATTGCTGGATTTATCAGTCACAAATTTGACTGAATTTGGATGGGATGGCTTCCTAAAAGGGAACCGCAAGCGAAGGTAACCTCCCCTGTCCTGCAGCCAAAGCATTTAAAAAGTAACCCAAGGCACGAGAGGGATTTGAACACTCGATCTTCTGTTTACGAGACAGACGCCTTACCACTAGGCCACCGCGCCCCACACGAACGTTTTTACCCACCTGGAGTTGGTCTGGTTGAGAAGATGGCACCATTCTATTGGGTGCATTATTGAGGACATTGTCCAGCTGTGACTGTGACAAAAGGGAATCTACTCAAAGACTTTTCTCTGCAAGATGTCAGATTTTTCTCAGTCAAATGCTGGATTTATCAGTCACAAATTTGACTGAATTTGGATGGGATGGCTTCCTAAAAGGGAACCGCAAGCAAAGGTAACCTCACCTGTCTTGCAGCCAAAGCATGAATAAAGCAACACTAGGCACGAGAGGGATTCGAACACTCGATCTTCTGTTTACGAGACAGACGCCTTACCACTAGGCCACCGCGCCCCACACGAACGTTTTTACCCACCTGGAGTTGGTCTGGTTGAGAAGATGGCACCATTCTATTGGGTGCATTATTGAGGTACATTGTCCAGCTGTGACTGTGACAAAAGGGAATCTACTCAAAGACTTTTCTCTGCAAGATGTCAGATTTTTCTCAGTCAAATGCTGGATTTATCAGTCACAAATTTGACTGAATTTGGATGGGATGGCTTCCTAAAAGGGAACCGCAAGCGAAGGTAACCTCACCTGTCTTGCAGCCAAAGCATGAATAAAGCAACACAAGGCTCGAGAGGGATTCGAACACTCGATCTTCTGTTTACGAGACAGACGCCTTACCACAGCTGTGACTGTGACAAAAGGGAATCTACTCAAAGACTTTTCTCTGCAAGATGTCAGATTTTTCTCAGTCAATTGCTGGATTTATCAGTCACAAATTTGACTGAATTTGGATGGGATGGCTTCCTAAAAGGGAACCGCAAGCGAAGGTAACCTCCCCTGTCCTGCAGCCAAAGCATTTAAAAAGTAACCCAAGGCACGAGAGGGATTTGAACACTCGATCTTCTGTTTACGAGACAGACGCCTTACCACTAGGCCACCGCGCCCCACACGAACGTTTTTACCCACCTGGAGTTGGTCTGGTTGAGAAGATGGCACCATTCTATTGGGTGCATTATTGAGGACATTGTCCAGCTGTGACTGTGACAAAAGGGAATCTACTCAAAGACTTTTCTCTGCAAGATGTCAGATTTTTCTCAGTCAAATGCTGGATTTATCAGTCACAAATTTGACTGAATTTGGATGGGATGGCTTCCTAAAAGGGAACCGCAAGCAAAGGTAACCTCACCTGTCTTGCATCCAAAGCATGAATAAAGTAACACAAGGCACAAGAGGGATTCGAACACTCGATCTTCTGTTTACGAGACAGACGCCTTACCACTAGGCCACCGCGCCCCACACGAACGTTTTTACCCAACTGGAGCTGGTCTGGTTGAGAAGATGGCACCATTCTATTGCAAGGTGCATTATGAGGTACATTGTCCAGCTGTGACTGTGACAAAAGGGAATCTACTCAAAGACTTTTCTCTGCAAGCTGTGCGATTTTTCTCAGTCAAACGGCTGGATTTATCAGTCACAAATTTGACTGAATTTGGATGGGATGGCTTCCTAAAAGGGAACCGCAAGCGAAGGTAACCTCCCCTGTCCAAAGCATTTAAAAAGTAACCCAAGGCACGAGAGGGATTTGAACACTCGATCTTCTGTTTACGAGACAGACGCCTTACCACTAGGCCACCGCGCCCCACACGAACGTTTTTACCCACCTGGAGCTGGTCTGGTTGAGAAGATGGCACCATTCTATTGGGTGCATTATTGAGGTACATTGTCCAGCTGTGACTGTGACAAAAGGGAATCTACTCAAAGACTTTTCTCTGCAAGCTGTGCGATTTTTCTCAGTCAAACGGCTGGATTTATCAGTCACAAATTTGACTGAATTTGGATGGGATGGCTTCCTAAAAGGGAACCGCAAGCGAAGGTAACCTCCCCTGTCCTGCAGCCAAAGCATTTAAAAAGTAACCCAAGGCACGAGAGGGATTTGAACACTCGATCTTCTGTTTACGAGACAGACGCCTTACCACTAGGCCACCGCGCCCCACACGAACGTTTTTACCCACCTGGAGTTGGTCTGGTTGAGAAGATGGCACCATTCTATTGGGTGCATTATTGAGGTACATTGTCCAGCTGTGACTGTGACAAAAGGGAATCTACTCAAAGACTTTTTTCTGCAAGATGTCAGATTTTTCTCAGTCAAATGCTGGATTTATCAGTCACAAATTTGACTGAATTTGGATGGGATGGCTTCCTAAAAGGGAACCGCAAGCAAAGGTAACCTCACCTGTCTTGCAGCCAAAGCATGAATAAAGCAACACTAGGCACGAGAGGGATTCGAACACTCGATCTTCTGTTTACGAGACAGACGCCTTACCACTAGGCCACCGCGCCCCACACGAACGTTTTTACCCACCTGGAGTTGGTCTGGTTGAGAAGATGGCACCATTCTATTGGGTGCATTATTGAGGTACATTGTCCAGCTGTGACTGTGACAAAAGGGAATCTACTCAAAGACTTTTCTCTGCAAGATGTCAGATTTTTCTCAGTCAAATGCTGGATTTATCAGTCACAAATTTGACTGAATTTGGATGGGATGGCTTCCTAAAAGGGAACCGCAAGCGAAGGTAACCTCACCTGTCTTGCAGCCAAAGCATGAATAAAGCAACACAAGGCACGAGAGGGATTCGAACACTCGATCTTCTGTTTACGAGACAGACGCCTTACCACAGCTGTGACTGTGACAAAAGGGAATCTACTCAAAGACTTTTCTCTGCAAGATGTCAGATTTTTCTCAGTCAATTGCTGGATTTATCAGTCACAAATTTGACTGAATTTGGATGGGATGGCTTCCTAAAAGGGAACCGCAAGCGAAGGTAACCTCCCCTGTCCTGCAGCCAAAGCATTTAAAAAGTAACCCAAGGCACGAGAGGGATTTGAACACTCGATCTTCTGTTTACGAGACAGACGCCTTACCACTAGGCCACCGCGCCCCACACGAACGTTTTTACCCACCTGGAGTTGGTCTGGTTGAGAAGATGGCACCATTCTATTGGGTGCATTATTGAGGACATTGTCCAGCTGTGACTGTGACAAAAGGGAATCTACTCAAAGACTTTTCTCTGCAAGATGTCAGATTTTTCTCAGTCAAATGCTGGATTTATCAGTCACAAATTTGACTGAATTTGAATGGGATGGCTTCCTAAAAGGGAACCGCAAGCAAAGGTAACCTCACCTGTCTTGCATCCAAAGCATGAATAAAGTAACACAAGGCACAAGAGGGATTCGAACACTCGATCTTCTGTTTACGAGACAGACGCCTTACCACTAGGCCACCGCGCCCCACACGAACGTTTTTACCCAACTGGAGCTGGTCTGGTTGAGAAGATGGCACCATTCTATTGCAAGGTGCATTATGAGGTACATTGTCCAGCTGTGACTGTGACAAAAGGGAATCTACTCAAAGACTTTTCTCTGCAAGCTGTGCGATTTTTCTCAGTCAAACGGCTGGATTTATCAGTCACAAATTTGACTGAATTTGGATGGGATGGCTTCCTAAAAGGGAACCGCAAGCGAAGGTAACCTCCCCTGTCCAAAGCATTTAAAAAGTAACCCAAGGCACGAGAGGGATTTGAACACTCGATCTTCTGTTTACGAGACAGACGCCTTACCACTAGGCCACCGCGCCCCACACGAACGTTTTTACCCACCTGGAGCTGGTCTGGTTGAGAAGATGGCACCATTCTATTGGGTGCATTATTGAGGTACATTGTCCAGCTGTGACTGTGACAAAAGGGAATCTACTCAAAGACTTTTCTCTGCAAGCTGTGCGATTTTTCTCAGTCAAACGGCTGGATTTATCAGTCACAAATTTGACTGAATTTGGATGGGATGGCTTCCTAAAAGGGAACCGCAAGCGAAGGTAACCTCCCCTGTCCTGCAGCCAAAGCATTTAAAAAGTAACCCAAGGCACGAGAGGGATTTGAACACTCGATCTTCTGTTTACGAGACAGACGCCTTACCACTAGGCCACCGCGCCCCACACGAACGTTTTTACCCACCTGGAGTTGGTCTGGTTGAGAAGATGGCACCATTCTATTGGGTGCATTATTGAGGTACATTGTCCAGCTGTGACTGTGACAAAAGGGAATCTACTCAAAGACTTTTTTCTGCAAGATGTCAGATTTTTCTCAGTCAAATGCTGGATTTATCAGTCACAAATTTGACTGAATTTGGATGGGATGGCTTCCTAAAAGGGAACCGCAAGCGAAGGTAACCTCACCTGTCTTGCAGCCAAAGCATGAATAAAGCAACACTAGGCACGAGAGGGATTCGAACACTCGATCTTCTGTTTACGAGACAGACGCCTTACCACTAGGCCACCGCGCCCCACACGAACGTTTTTACCCACCTGGAGTTGGTCTGGTTGAGAAGATGGCACCATTCTATTGGGTGCATTATTGAGGTACATTGTCCAGCTGTGACTGTGACAAAAGGGAATCTACTCAAAGACTTTTCTCTGCAAGATGTCAGATTTTTCTCAGTCAAATGCTGGATTTATCAGTCACAAATTTGACTGAATTTGGATGGGATGGCTTCCTAAAAGGGAACCGCAAGCGAAGGTAACCTCACCTGTCTTGCAGCCAAAGCATGAATAAAGCAACACAAGGCACGAGAGGGATTCGAACACTCGATCTTCTGTTTACGAGACAGACGCCTTACCACAGCTGTGACTGTGACAAAAGGGAATCTACTCAAAGACTTTTCTCTGCAAGATGTCAGATTTTTCTCAGTCAATTGCTGGATTTATCAGTCACAAATTTGACTGAATTTGGATGGGATGGCTTCCTAAAAGGGAACCGCAAGCGAAGGTAACCTCCCCTGTCCTGCAGCCAAAGCATTTAAAAAGTAACCCAAGGCACGAGAGGGATTTGAACACTCGATCTTCTGTTTACGAGACAGACGCCTTACCACTAGGCCACCGCGCCCCACACGAACGTTTTTACCCACCTGGAGTTGGTCTGGTTGAGAAGATGGCACCATTCTATTGGGTGCATTATTGAGGACATTGTCCAGCTGTGACTGTGACAAAAGGGAATCTACTCAAAGACTTTTCTCTGCAAGATGTCAGATTTTTCTCAGTCAAATGCTGGATTTATCAGTCACAAATTTGACTGAATTTGGATGGGATGGCTTCCTAAAAGGGAACCGCAAGCAAAGGTAACCTCACCTGTCTTGCAGCCAAAGCATGAATAAAGTAACACAAGGCACAAGAGGGATTCGAACACTCGATCTTCTGTTTACGAGACAGACGCCTTACCACTAGGCCACCGCGCCCCACACGAACGTTTTTACCCAACTGGAGCTGGTCTGGTTGAGAAGATGGCACCATTCTATTGCAAGGTGCATTATGAGGTACATTGTCCAGCTGTGACTGTGACAAAAGGGAATCTACTCAAAGACTTTTCTCTGCAAGCTGTGCGATTTTTCTCAGTCAAACGGCTGGATTTATCAGTCACAAATTTGACTGAATTTGGATGGGATGGCTTCCTAAAAGGGAACCGCAAGCGAAGGTAACCTCCCCTGTCCTGCAGCCAAAGCATTTTAAAAGTAACCCAAGGTACGAGAGGGATTTGAACACTCGATCTTCTGTTTACGAGACAGACGCCTTACCACTAGGCCACCGCGCCCAACACGAACGTTTTTACCCACCTGGAGCTGGTCTGGTTGAGAAGATGGCACCATTCTATTGGGTGCATTATTGAGGTACATTGTCCAGCTGTGACTGTGACAAAAGGGAATCTATTCAAAGACTTTTCTCTGCAAGCTGTGCGATTTTTCTCAGTCAAACGGCTGGATTTATCAGTCACAAATTTGACTGAATTTGGATGGGATGGCATCCTAAAAGGGAACCGCAAGCGAAGGTAACCTCCCCTGTCCAAAGCATTTAAAAAGTAACCCAAGGCACGAGAGGGATTCGAACACTCGATCTTCTGTTTACGAGACAGACGCCTTACCACTAGGCCACCGCGCCCCACACGAACGTTTTTACCCACCTGGAGCTGGTCTGGTTGAGAAGATGGCACCATTCTATTGGGTGCATTATTGAGGTACATTGTCCAGCTGTGACTGTGACAAAAGGGAATCTACTCAAAGACTTTTCTCTGCAAGCTGTGCGATTTTTCTCAGTCAAACGGCTGGATTTATCAGTCACAAATTTGACTGAATTTGGATGGGATGGCTTCCTAAAAGGGAACCGCAAGCGAAGGTAACCTCCCCTGTCCTGCAGCCAAAGCATTTAAAAAGTAACCCAAGGCACGAGAGGGATTTGAACACTCGATCTTCTGTTTACGAGACAGACGCCTTACCACTAGGCCACCGCGCCCCACACGAACGTTTTTACCCACCTGGAGTTGGTCTGGTTGAGAAGATGGCACCATTCTATTGGGTGCATTATTGAGGTACATTGTCCAGCTGTGACTGTGACAAAAGGGAATCTACTCAAAGACTTTTTTCTGCAAGATGTCAGATTTTTCTCAGTCAAATGCTGGATTTATCAGTCACAAATTTGACTGAATTTGGATGGGATGGCTTCCTAAAAGGGAACCGCAAGCGAAGGTAACCTCACCTGTCTTGCAGCCAAAGCATGAATAAAGCAACACTAGGCACGAGAGGGATTCGAACACTCGATCTTCTGTTTACGAGACAGACGCCTTACCACTAGGCCACCGCGCCCCACACGAACGTTTTTACCCACCTGGAGTTGGTCTGGTTGAGAAGATGGCACCATTCTATTGGGTGCATTATTGAGGTACATTGTCCAGCTGTGACTGTGACAAAAGGGAATCTACTCAAAGACTTTTCTCTGCAAGATGTCAGATTTTTCTCAGTCAAATGCTGGATTTATCAGTCACAAATTTGACTGAATTTGGATGGGATGGCTTCCTAAAAGGGAACCGCAAGCGAAGGTAACCTCACCTGTCTTGCAGCCAAAGCATGAATAAAGCAACACAAGGCACGAGAGGGATTCGAACACTCGATCTTCTGTTTACGAGACAGACGCCTTACCACAGCTGTGACTGTGACAAAAGGGAATCTACTCAAAGACTTTTCTCTGCAAGATGTCAGATTTTTCTCAGTCAATTGCTGGATTTATCAGTCACAAATTTGACTGAATTTGGATGGGATGGCTTCCTAAAAGGGAACCGCAAGCGAAGGTAACCTCCCCTGTCCTGCAGCCAAAGCATTTAAAAAGTAACCCAAGGCACGAGAGGGATTTGAACACTCGATCTTCTGTTTACGAGACAGACGCCTTACCACTAGGCCACCGCGCCCCACACGAACGTTTTTACCCACCTGGAGTTGGTCTGGTTGAGAAGATGGCACCATTCTATTGGGTGCATTATTGAGGACATTGTCCAGCTGTGACTGTGACAAAAGGGAATCTACTCAAAGACTTTTCTCTGCAAGATGTCAGATTTTTCTCAGTCAAATGCTGGATTTATCAGTCACAAATTTGACTGAATTTGGATGGGATGGCTTCCTAAAAGGGAACCGCAAGCAAAGGTAACCTCACCTGTCTTGCAGCCAAAGCATGAATAAAGCAACACTAGGCACGAGAGGGATTCGAACACTCGATCTTCTGTTTACGAGACAGACGCCTTACCACTAGGCCACCGCGCCCCACACGAACGTTTTTACCCACCTGGAGTTGGTCTGGTTGAGAAGATGGCACCATTCTATTGGGTGCATTATTGAGGTACATTGTCCAGCTGTGACTGTGACAAAAGGGAATCTACTCAAAGACTTTTCTCTGCAAGATGTCAGATTTTTCTCAGTCAAATGCTGGATTTATCAGTCACAAATTTGACTGAATTTGGATGGGATGGCTTCCTAAAAGGGAACCGCAAGCGAAGGTAACCTCACCTGTCTTGCAGCCAAAGCATGAATAAAGCAACACAAGGCACGAGAGGGATTCGAACACTCGATCTTCTGTTTACGAGACAGACGCCTTACCACAGCTGTGACTGTGACAAAAGGGAATCTACTCAAAGACTTTTCTCTGCAAGATGTCAGATTTTTCTCAGTCAATTGCTGGATTTATCAGTCACAAATTTGACTGAATTTGGATGGGATGGCTTCCTAAAAGGGAACCGCAAGCGAAGGTAACCTCCCCTGTCCTGCAGCCAAAGCATTTAAAAAGTAACCCAAGGCACGAGAGGGATTTGAACACTCGATCTTCTGTTTACGAGACAGACGCCTTACCACTAGGCCACCGCGCCCCACACGAACGTTTTTACCCACCTGGAGTTGGTCTGGTTGAGAAGATGGCACCATTCTATTGGGTGCATTATTGAGGACATTGTCCAGCTGTGACTGTGACAAAAGGGAATCTACTCAAAGACTTTTCTCTGCAAGATGTCAGATTTTTCTCAGTCAAATGCTGGATTTATCAGTCACAAATTTGACTGAATTTGGATGGGATGGCTTCCTAAAAGGGAACCGCAAGCAAAGGTAACCTCACCTGTCTTGCAGCCAAAGCATGAATAAAGCAACACTAGGCACGAGAGGGATTCGAACACTCGATCTTCTGTTTACGAGACAGACGCCTTACCACTAGGCCACCGCGCCCCACACGAACGTTTTTACCCACCTGGAGTTGGTCTGGTTGAGAAGATGGCACCATTCTATTGGGTGCATTATTGAGGTACATTGTCCAGCTGTGACTGTGACAAAAGGGAATCTACTCAAAGACTTTTCTCTGCAAGATGTCAGATTTTTCTCAGTCAAATGCTGGATTTATCAGTCACAAATTTGACTGAATTTGGATGGGATGGCTTCCTAAAAGGGAACCGCAAGCGAAGGTAACCTCACCTGTCTTGCAGCCAAAGCATGAATAAAGCAACACAAGGCACGAGAGGGATTCGAACACTCGATCTTCTGTTTACGAGACAGACGCCTTACCACAGCTGTGACTGTGACAAAAGGGAATCTACTCAAAGACTTTTCTCTGCAAGATGTCAGATTTTTCTCAGTCAATTGCTGGATTTATCAGTCACAAATTTGACTGAATTTGGATGGGATGGCTTCCTAAAAGGGAACCGCAAGCGAAGGTAACCTCCCCTGTCCTGCAGCCAAAGCATTTAAAAAGTAACCCAAGGCACGAGAGGGATTTGAACACTCGATCTTCTGTTTACGAGACAGACGCCTTACCACTAGGCCACCGCGCCCCACACGAACGTTTTTACCCACCTGGAGTTGGTCTGGTTGAGAAGATGGCACCATTCTATTGGGTGCATTATTGAGGACATTGTCCAGCTGTGACTGTGACAAAAGGGAATCTACTCAAAGACTTTTCTCTGCAAGATGTCAGATTTTTCTCAGTCAAATGCTGGATTTATCAGTCACAAATTTGACTGAATTTGGATGGGATGGCTTCCTAAAAGGGAACCGCAAGCAAAGGTAACCTCACCTGTCTTGCATCCAAAGCATGAATAAAGTAACACAAGGCACAAGAGGGATTCGAACACTCGATCTTCTGTTTACGAGACAGACGCCTTACCACTAGGCCACCGCGCCCCACACGAACGTTTTTACCCAACTGGAGCTGGTCTGGTTGAGAAGATGGCACCATTCTATTGCAAGGTGCATTATGAGGTACATTGTCCAGCTGTGACTGTGACAAAAGGGAATCTACTCAAAGACTTTTCTCTGCAAGCTGTGCGATTTTTCTCAGTCAAACGGCTGGATTTATCAGTCACAAATTTGACTGAATTTGGATGGGATGGCTTCCTAAAAGGGAACCGCAAGCGAAGGTAACCTCCCCTGTCCAAAGCATTTAAAAAGTAACCCAAGGCACGAGAGGGATTTGAACACTCGATCTTCTGTTTACGAGACAGACGCCTTACCACTAGGCCACCGCGCCCCACACGAACGTTTTTACCCACCTGGAGCTGGTCTGGTTGAGAAGATGGCACCATTCTATTGGGTGCATTATTGAGGTACATTGTCCAGCTGTGACTGTGACAAAAGGGAATCTACTCAAAGACTTTTCTCTGCAAGCTGTGCGATTTTTCTCAGTCAAACGGCTGGATTTATCAGTCACAAATTTGACTGAATTTGGATGGGATGGCTTCCTAAAAGGGAACCGCAAGCGAAGGTAACCTCCCCTGTCCTGCAGCCAAAGCATTTAAAAAGTAACCCAAGGCACGAGAGGGATTTGAACACTCGATCTTCTGTTTACGAGACAGACGCCTTACCACTAGGCCACCGCGCCCCACACGAACGTTTTTACCCACCTGGAGTTGGTCTGGTTGAGAAGATGGCACCATTCTATTGGGTGCATTATTGAGGTACATTGTCCAGCTGTGACTGTGACAAAAGGGAATCTACTCAAAGACTTTTTTCTGCAAGATGTCAGATTTTTCTCAGTCAAATGCTGGATTTATCAGTCACAAATTTGACTGAATTTGGATGGGATGGCTTCCTAAAAGGGAACCGCAAGCGAAGGTAACCTCACCTGTCTTGCAGCCAAAGCATGAATAAAGCAACACTAGGCACGAGAGGGATTCGAACACTCGATCTTCTGTTTACGAGACAGACGCCTTACCACTAGGCCACCGCGCCCCACACGAACGTTTTTACCCACCTGGAGTTGGTCTGGTTGAGAAGATGGCACCATTCTATTGGGTGCATTATTGAGGTACATTGTCCAGCTGTGACTGTGACAAAAGGGAATCTACTCAAAGACTTTTCTCTGCAAGATGTCAGATTTTTCTCAGTCAAATGCTGGATTTATCAGTCACAAATTTGACTGAATTTGGATGGGATGGCTTCCTAAAAGGGAACCGCAAGCGAAGGTAACCTCACCTGTCTTGCAGCCAAAGCATGAATAAAGCAACACAAGGCACGAGAGGGATTCGAACACTCGATCTTCTGTTTACGAGACAGACGCCTTACCACAGCTGTGACTGTGACAAAAGGGAATCTACTCAAAGACTTTTCTCTGCAAGATGTCAGATTTTTCTCAGTCAATTGCTGGATTTATCAGTCACAAATTTGACTGAATTTGGATGGGATGGCTTCCTAAAAGGGAACCGCAAGCGAAGGTAACCTCCCCTGTCCTGCAGCCAAAGCATTTAAAAAGTAACCCAAGGCACGAGAGGGATTTGAACACTCGATCTTCTGTTTACGAGACAGACGCCTTACCACTAGGCCACCGCGCCCCACACGAACGTTTTTACCCACCTGGAGTTGGTCTGGTTGAGAAGATGGCACCATTCTATTGGGTGCATTATTGAGGTACATTGTCCAGCTGTGACTGTGACAAAAGGGAATCTACTCAAAGACTTTTTTCTGCAAGATGTCAGATTTTTCTCAGTCAAATGCTGGATTTATCAGTCACAAATTTGACTGAATTTGGATGGGATGGCTTCCTAAAAGGGAACCGCAAGCGAAGGTAACCTCACCTGTCTTGCAGCCAAAGCATGAATAAAGCAACACTAGGCACGAGAGGGATTCGAACACTCGATCTTCTGTTTACGAGACAGACGCCTTACCACTAGGCCACCGCGCCCCACACGAACGTTTTTACCCACCTGGAGTTGGTCTGGTTGAGAAGATGGCACCATTCTATTGGGTGCATTATTGAGGTACATTGTCCAGCTGTGACTGTGACAAAAGGGAATCTACTCAAAGACTTTTCTCTGCAAGATGTCAGATTTTTCTCAGTCAAATGCTGGATTTATCAGTCACAAATTTGACTGAATTTGGATGGGATGGCTTCCTAAAAGGGAACCGCAAGCGAAGGTAACCTCACCTGTCTTGCAGCCAAAGCATGAATAAAGCAACACAAGGCACGAGAGGGATTCGAACACTCGATCTTCTGTTTACGAGACAGACGCCTTACCACAGCTGTGACTGTGACAAAAGGGAATCTACTCAAAGACTTTTCTCTGCAAGATGTCAGATTTTTCTCAGTCAATTGCTGGATTTATCAGTCACAAATTTGACTGAATTTGGATGGGATGGCTTCCTAAAAGGGAACCGCAAGCGAAGGTAACCTCCCCTGTCCTGCAGCCAAAGCATTTAAAAAGTAACCCAAGGCACGAGAGGGATTTGAACACTCGATCTTCTGTTTACGAGACAGACGCCTTACCACTAGGCCACCGCGCCCCACACGAACGTTTTTACCCACCTGGAGTTGGTCTGGTTGAGAAGATGGCACCATTCTATTGGGTGCATTATTGAGGACATTGTCCAGCTGTGACTGTGACAAAAGGGAATCTACTCAAAGACTTTTCTCTGCAAGATGTCAGATTTTTCTCAGTCAAATGCTGGATTTATCAGTCACACATTTGACTGAATTTGGATGGGATGGCTTCCTAAAAGGGAACCGCAAGCAAAGGTAACCTCACCTGTCTTGCAGCCAAAGCATGAATAAAGTAACACAAGGCACAAGAGGGATTCGAACACTCGATCTTCTGTTTACGAGACAGACGCCTTACCACTAGGCCACCGCGCCCCACACGAACGTTTTTACCCAACTGGAGCTGGTCTGGTTGAGAAGATGGCACCATTCTATTGCAAGGTGCATTATGAGGTACATTGTCCAGCTGTGACTGTGACAAAAGGGAATCTACTCAAAGACCTTTCTCTGCAAGCTGTGCGATTTTTCTCAGTCAAACGGCTGGATTTATCAGTCACAAATTTGACTGAATTTGGATGGGATGGCTTCCTAAAAGGGAACCGCAAGCGAAGGTAACCTCCCCTGTCCAAAGCATTTAAAAAGTAACCCAAGGCACGAGAGGGATTTGAACACTCGATCTTCTGTTTACGAGACAGACGCCTTACCACTAGGCCACCGCGCCCCACACGAACGTTTTTACCCACCTGGAGCTGGTCTGGTTGAGAAGATGGCACCATTCTATTGGGTGCATTATTGAGGTACATTGTCCAGCTGTGACTGTGACAAAAGGGAATCTACTCAAAGACTTTTCTCTGCAAGCTGTGCGATTTTTCTCAGTCAAACGGCTGGATTTATCAGTCACAAATTTGACTGAATTTGGATGGGATGGCATCCTAAAAGGGAACCGCAAGCGTAGGTAACCTCACCTGTCCTGCAGCCAAAGCATGAATAAAGTAACACAAGGCACAAGAGGGATTCGAACACTCGATCTTCTGTTTACGAGACAGACGCCTTACCACTAGGCCACCGCGCCCCACACGAACGTTTTTACCCACCTGGAGTTGGTCTGGTTGAGAAGATGGCACCATTCTATTGCAAGGTGCATTATGAGGTACATTGTCCAGCTGTGACTGTGACAAAAGGGAATCTACTCAAAGACTTTTCTCTGCAAGCTGTGCGATTTTTCTCAGTCAAACGGCTGGATTTATCAGTCACAAATTTGACTGAATTTGGATGGGATGGCTTCCTAAAAGGGAACCGCAAGCGAAGGTAACCTCCCCTGTCCAAAGCATTTAAAAAGTAACCCAAGGCACGAGAGGGATTTGAACACTCGATCTTCTGTTTACGAGACAGACGCCTTACCACTAGGCCACCGCGCCCCACACGAACGTTTTTACCCACCTGGAGCTGGTCTGGTTGAGAAGATGGCACCATTCTATTGGGTGCATTATTGAGGTACATTGTCCAGCTGTGACTGTGACAAAAGGGAATCTACTCAAAGACTTTTCTCTGCAAGCTGTGCGATTTTTCTCAGTCAAACGGCTGGATTTATCAGTCACAAATTTGACTGAATTTGGATGGGATGGCTTCCTAAAAGGGAACCGCAAGCGAAGGTAACCTCCCCTGTCCTGCAGCCAAAGCATTTAAAAAGTAACCCAAGGCACGAGAGGGATTTGAACACTCGATCTTCTGTTTACGAGACAGACGCCTTACCACTAGGCCACCGCGCCCCACACGAACGTTTTTACCCACCTGGAGTTGGTCTGGTTGAGAAGATGGCACCATTCTATTGGGTGCATTATTGAGGTACATTGTCCAGCTGTGACTGTGACAAAAGGGAATCTACTCAAAGACTTTTTTCTGCAAGATGTCAGATTTTTCTCAGTCAAATGCTGGATTTATCAGTCACAAATTTGACTGAATTTGGATGGGATGGCTTCCTAAAAGGGAACCGCAAGCGAAGGTAACCTCACCTGTCTTGCAGCCAAAGCATGAATAAAGCAACACTAGGCACGAGAGGGATTCGAACACTCGATCTTCTGTTTACGAGACAGACGCCTTACCACTAGGCCACCGCGCCCCACACGAACGTTTTTACCCACCTGGAGTTGGTCTGGTTGAGAAGATGGCACCATTCTATTGGGTGCATTATTGAGGTACATTGTCCAGCTGTGACTGTGACAAAAGGGAATCTACTCAAAGACTTTTCTCTGCAAGATGTCAGATTTTTCTCAGTCAAATGCTGGATTTATCAGTCACAAATTTGACTGAATTTGGATGGGATGGCTTCCTAAAAGGGAACCGCAAGCGAAGGTAACCTCACCTGTCTTGCAGCCAAAGCATGAATAAAGCAACACAAGGCACGAGAGGGATTCGAACACTCGATCTTCTGTTTACGAGACAGACGCCTTACCACAGCTGTGACTGTGACAAAAGGGAATCTACTCAAAGACTTTTCTCTGCAAGATGTCAGATTTTTCTCAGTCAATTGCTGGATTTATCAGTCACAAATTTGACTGAATTTGGATGGGATGGCTTCCTAAAAGGGAACCGCAAGCGAAGGTAACCTCCCCTGTCCTGCAGCCAAAGCATTTAAAAAGTAACCCAAGGCACGAGAGGGATTTGAACACTCGATCTTCTGTTTACGAGACAGACGCCTTACCACTAGGCCACCGCGCCCCACACGAACGTTTTTACCCACCTGGAGCTGGTCTGGTTGAGAAGATGGCACCATTCTATTGGGTGCATTATTGAGGTACATTGTCCAGCTGTGACTGTGACAAAAGGGAATCTACTCAAAGACTTTTCTCTGCAAGCTGTGCGATTTTTCTCAGTCAAACGGCTGGATTTATCAGTCACAAATTTGACTGAATTTGGATGGGATGGCATCCTAAAAGGGAACCGCAAGCGTAGGTAACCTCACCTGTCCTGCAGCCAAAGCATGAAAGAAGTAACCCAAGGCACGAGAGGGATTCGAACACTCGATCTTCTGTTTACGAGACAGACGCCTTACCACTAGGCCACCGCGCCCCACACGAACGTTTTTACCCAACTGGAGCTGGTCTGGTTGAGAAGATGGCACCATTCTATTGGGTGCATTATTGAGGTACATTGTCCAGCTGTGACTGTGACAAAAGGGAATCTACTCAAAGACTTTTCTCTGCAAGATGTCAGATTTTTCTCAGTCAAATGCTGGATTTATCAGTCACAAATTTGACTGAATTTGGATGGGATGGCTTCTTAAAAGGGAACCGCAAGCGAAGGTAACCTCACCTGTCTTGCAGCTAAAGCATGAATAAAGTCACACTAGGCACGAGAGGGATTCGAACACTCGATCTTCTGTTTACGAGACAGACGCCTTACCACTAGGCCACCGCGCCCCACACAAACGTTTTTACCCAACTGGAGCTGGTCTGGTTGAGAAGATGGCACCATTCTATTGGGTGCATTATTGAGGTACATTGTCCAGCTGTGACTGTGACAAAAGGGAATCTACTCAAAGACTTTTCTCTGCAAGCTGTGCGATTTTTCTCAGTCAAACGGCTGGATTTATCAGTCACAAATTTGACTGAATTTGGATGGGATGGCTTCCTAAAAGGGAACCGCAAGCGAAGGTAACCTCCCCTGTCCTGCAGCCAAAGCATGAATAAAGCAACACAAGGCACGAGAGGGATTCGAACACTCGATCTTCTGTTTACGAGACAGACGCCTTACCACTAGGCCACCGCGCCCCACACGAACGTTTTTACCCACCTGGAGTTGGTCTGGTTGAGAAGATGGCACCATTCTATTGGGTGCATTATTGAGGTACATTGTCCAGCTGTGACTGTGACAAAAGGGAATCTACTCAAAGACTTTTCTCTGCAAGATGTCAGATTTTTCTCAGTCAAATGCTGGATTTATCAGTCACAAATTTGACTGAATTTGGATGGGATGGCTTCTTAAAAGGAACCGCAAGCAAAGGTAACCTCACCTGTCTTGCAGCCAAAGCATGAATAAAGTAAAACAAGGCACGAGAGGGATTCGAACACTCGATCTTCTGTTTACGAGACAGACGCCTTACCACTAGGCCACCGCGCCCCACACGAACGTTTTTACCCACCTGGAGTTGGTCTGGTTGAGAAGATGGCACCATTCTATTGGGTGCATTATTGAGGTACATTGTCCAGCTGTGACTGTGACAAAAGGGAATCTACTCAAAGACTTTTCTCTGCAAGATGTCAGATTTTTCTCAGTCAAATGCTGGATTTATCAGTCACAAATTTGACTGAATTTGGATGGGATGGCTTCCTAAAAGGGAACCGCAAGCGAAGGTAACCTCACCTGTCTTGCAGCCAAAGCATGAATAAAGCAACACAAGGCACGAGAGGGATTCGAACACTCGATCTTCTGTTTACGAGACAGACGCCTTACCACTAGGCCACCGCGCCCCACACGAACGTTTTTACCCACCTGGAGTTGGTCTGGTTGAGAAGATGGCACCATTCTATTGGGTGCATTATTGAGGTACATTGTCCAGCTGTGACTGTGACAAAAGGGAATCTACTCAAAGACTTTTCTCTGCAAGATGTCAGATTTTTCTCCGTCAAATGCTGGATTTATCAGTCACAAATTTGACTGAATTTGGATGGGATGGCTTCTTAAAAGGAACCGCAAGCAAAGGTAACCTCACCTGTCTTGCAGCCAAAGCATGAATAAAGTAAAACAAGGCACGAGAGGGATTCGAACACTCGATCTTCTGTTTACGAGACAGACGCCTTACCACTAGGCCACCGCGCCCCACACGAACGTTTTTACCCACCTGGAGTTGGTCTGGTTGAGAAGATGGCACCATTCTATTGGGCGCATTATTGAGGTACATTGTCCAGCTGTGACTGTGACAAAAGGGAATCTACTCAAAGACTTTTCTCTGCAAGATGTCAGATTTTTCTCAGTCAAATGCTGGATTTATCAGTCACAAATTTGACTGAATTTGGATGGGATGGCTTCCTAAAAGGGAACCGCAAGCGAAGGTAACCTCACCTGTCTTGCAGCCAAAGCATGAATAAAGCAACACAAGGCACGAGAGGGATTCGAACACTCGATCTTCTGTTTACGAGACAGACGCCTTACCAATAGGCCACCGCGCCCCACACGAACGTTTTTACCCACCTGGAGTTGGTCTGGTTGAGAAGATGGCACCATTCTATTGGGTGCATTATTGAGGTACATTGTCCAGCTGTGACTGTGACAAAAGGGAATCTACTCAAAGACTTTTCTCTGCAAGATGTCAGATTTTTCTCAGTCAAATGCTGGATTTATCAGTCACAAATTTGACTGAATTTGGATGGGATGGCTTCTTAAAAGGAACGGCAAGCAAAGGTAACCTCACCTGTCTTGCAGCCAAAGCATGAATAAAGTAACCCAAGGCACGAGAGGGATTTGAACACTCGATCTTCTGTTTACGAGACAGACGCCTTACCACTAGGCCACCGCGCCCCACACGAACGTTTTTACCCACCTGGAGTTGGTCTGGTTGAGAAGATGGCACCATTCTATTGGGTGCATTATTGAGGTACATTGTCCAGCTGTGACTGTGACAAAAGGGAATCTACTCAAAGACTTTTCTCTGCAAGATGTCAGATTTTTCTCAGTCAAATGCTGGATTTATCAGTCACAAATTTGACTGAATTTGGATGGGATGGCTTCCTAAAAGGGAACCGCAAGCGAAGGTAACCTCACCTGTCTTGCAGCCAAAGCATGAATAAAGCAACACAAGGCACGAGAGGGATTTGAACACTCGATCTTCTGTTTACGAGACAGACGCCTTACCACTAGGCCACCGCGCCCCACACGAACGTTTTTACCCACCTGGAGTTGGTCTGGTTGAGAAGATGGCACAATTCTATTGGGTGCATTATTGAGGTACATTGTCCAGCTGTGACTGTGACAAAAGGGAATCTACTCAAAGACTTTTCTCTGCAAGATGTCAGATTTTTCTCAGTCAAATGCTGGATTTATCAGTCACAAATTTGACTGAATTTGGATGGGATGGCTTCTTAAAAGGAACCGCAAGCAAAGGTAACCTCACCTGTCTTGCAGCCAAAGCATGAATAAAGTAAAACAAGGCACGAGAGGGATTCGAACACTCGATCTTCTGTTTACGAGACAGACGCCTTACCACTAGGCCACCGCGCCCCACACGAACGTTTTTACCCAACTGGAGCTGGTCTGGTCGAGAAGATGGCACCATTCTATTGGGTGCATTATTGAGGTACATTGTCCAGCTGTGACTGTGACAAAAGGGAATCTACTCAAAGACTTTTCTCTGCAAGCTGTGCGATTTTTCTCAGTCAAACGGCTGGATTTATCAGTCACAAATTTGACTGAATTTGGATGGGATGGCTTCCTAAAAGGGAACCGCAAGCGAAGGTAATACCTCCCCTGTCCTGCAGCCAAAGCATTTAAAAAGTAACCCAAGGCACGAGAGGGATTTGAACACTCGATCTTCTGTTTACGAGACAGACGCCTTACCACTAGGCCACCGCGCCCCACACGAACGTTTTTACCCACCTGGAGTTGGTCTGGTTGAGAAGATGGCACCATTCTATTGGGTGCATTATTATTGAGGTACATTGTCCAGCTGTGACTGTGACAAAAGGGAATCTACTCAAAGACTTTTCTCTGCAAGATGTCAGATTTTTCTCAGTCAAATGCTGGATTTATCAGTCACAAATTTGACTGAATTTGGATGGGATGGCTTCCTAAAAGGGAACCGCAAGCGAAGGTAACCTCACCTGTCTTGCAGCCAAAGCATGAATAAAGTAACACAAGGCACGAGAGGGATTCGAACACTCGATCTTCTGTTTACGAGACAGACGCCTTACCACTAGGCCACCGCGCCCCACACGAACGTTTTTACCCAACTGGAGCTGGTCTGGTTGAGAAGATGGCACCATTCTATTGGGTGCATTATTGAGGTACATTGTCCAGCTGTGACTGTGACAAAAGGGAATCTACTCAAAGACTTTTCTCTGCAGGCTGTGCGATTTTTCTCAGTCAAACGGCTGGATTTATCAGTCACAAATTTGACTGAATTTGGATGGGATGGCTTCCTAAAAGGGAACCGCAAGCGAAGGTAACCTCCCCTGTCCTGCAGCCAAAGCATTTAAAAAGTAACCCAAGGCACGAGAGGGATTTGAACACTCGATCTTCTGTTTACGAGACAGACGCCTTACCACTAGGCCACCGCGCCCCACACGAACGTTTTTACCCACCTGGAGTTGGTCTGGTTGAGAAGATGGCACCATTCTATTGGGTGCATTATTGAGGTACATTGTCCAGCTGTGACTGTGACAAAAGGGAATCTACTCAAAGACTTTTCTCTGCAAGATGTCAGATTTTTCTCATTCAAATGCTGGATTTATCAGTCACAAATTTGACTGAATTTGGATGGGATGGCTTCCTAAAAGGGAACCGCAAGCGAAGGTAACCTCACCTGTCTTGCAGCCAAAGCATGAATAAAGTAACACAAGGCACGAGAGGGATTTGAACACTCGATCTTCTGTTTACGAGACAGACGCCTTACCACTAGGACACCGCGCCCCACACGAACGTTTTTACCCACCTGGAGTTGGTCTGGTTGAAAAGATGGCACCATTCTATTGGGTGCATTATTGAGGTACATTGTCCAGCTGTGACTGTGACAAAAGGGAATCTACTCAAAGACTTTTCTCTGCAAGATGTCAGATTTTTCTCAGTCAAATGCTGGATTTATCAGTCACAAATTTGACTGAATTTGGATGGGATGGCTTCTTAAAAGGAACCGCAAGCAAAGGTAACCTCACCTGTCTTGCAGCCAAAGCATGAATAAAGTAAAACAAGGCACGAGAGGGATTCGAACACTCGATCTTCTGTTTACGAGACAGACGCCTTACCACTAGGCCACCGCGCCCCACACGAACGTTTTTACCAACCTGGAGTTGGTCTGGTTGAGAAGATGGCACCATTCTATTGGGCGCATTATTGAGGTACATTGTCCAGCTGTGACTGTGACAAAAGGGAATCTACTCAAAGACTTTTCTCTGCAAGATGTCAGATTTTTCTCAGTCAAATGCTGGATTTATCAGTCACAAATTTGACTGAATTTGGATGGGATGGCTTCCTAAAAGGGAACCGCAAGCGAAGGTAACCTCACCTGTCTTGCAGCCAAAGCATGAACAAAGCAACACAAGGCACGAGAGGGATTCGAACACTCGATCTTCTGTTTACGAGACAGACGCCTTACCACTAGGCCACCGCGCCCCACACGAACGTTTTTACCCACCTGGAGTTGGTCTGGTTGAGAAGATGGCACCATTCTATTGGGTGCATTATTGAGGTACATTGTCCAGCTGTGACTGTGACAAAAGGGAATCTACTCAAAGACTTTTCTCTGCAAGATGTCAGATTTTTCTCAGTCAAATGCTGGATTTATCAGTCACAAATTTGACTGAATTTGGATGGGATGGCTTCTTAAAAGGAACGGCAAGCAAAGGTAACCTCACCTGTCTTGCAGCCAAAGCATGAATAAAGTAACCCAAGGCACGAGAGGGATTTGAACACTCGATCTTCTGTTTACGAGACAGACGCCTTACCACTAGGCCACCGCGCCCCACACGAACGTTTTTACCCACCTGGAGTTGGTCTGGTTGAGAAGATGGCACCATTCTATTGGGTGCATTATTGAGGTACATTGTCCAGCTGTGACTGTGACAAAAGGGAATCTACTCAAAGACTTTTCTCTGCAAGATGTCAGATTTTTCTCAGTCAAATGCTGGATTTATCAGTCACAAATTTGACTGAATTTGGATGGGATGGCTTCCTAAAAGGGAACCGCAAGCGAAGGTAACCTCACCTGTCTTGCAGCCAAAGCATGAATAAAGCAACACAAGGCACGAGAGGGATTCGAACACTCGATCTTCTGTTTACGAGACAGACGCCTTACCACTAGGCCACCGCGCCCCACACGAACGTTTTTACCCACCTGGAGTTGGTCTGGTTGAGAAGATGGCACAATTCTATTGGGTGCATTATTGAGGTACATTGTCCAGCTGTGACTGTGACAAAAGGGAATCTACTCAAAGACTTTTCTCTGCAAGATGTCAGATTTTTCTCAGTCAAATGCTGGATTTATCAGTCACAAATTTGACTGAATTTGGATGGGATGGCTTCTTAAAAGGAACCGCAAGCAAAGGTAACCTCACCTGTCTTGCAGCCAAAGCATGAATAAAGTAAAACAAGGCACGAGAGGGATTCGAACACTCGATCTTCTGTTTACGAGACAGACGCCTTACCACTAGGCCACCGCGCCCCACACGAACGTTTTTACCCAACTGGAGCTGGTCTGGTCGAGAAGATGGCACCATTCTATTGGGTGCATTATTGAGGTACATTGTCCAGCTGTGACTGTGACAAAAGGGAATCTACTCAAAGACTTTTCTCTGCAAGCTGTGCGATTTTTCTCAGTCAAACGGCTGGATTTATCAGTCACAAATTTGACTGAATTTGGATGGGATGGCTTCCTAAAAGGGAACCGCAAGCGAAGGTAATACCTCCCCTGTCCTGCAGCCAAAGCATTTAAAAAGTAACCCAAGGCACGAGAGGGATTTGAACACTCGATCTTCTGTTTACGAGACAGACGCCTTACCACTAGGCCACCGCGCCCCACACGAACGTTTTTACCCACCTGGAGTTGGTCTGGTTGAGAAGATGGCACCATTCTATTGGGTGCATTATTGAGGTACATTGTCCAGCTGTGACTGTGACAAAAGGGAATCTACTCAAAGACTTTTCTCTGCAAGATGTCAGATTTTTCTCAGTCAAATGCTGGATTTATCAGTCACAAATTTGACTGAATTTGGATGGGATGGCTTCCTAAAAGGGAACCGCAAGCGAAGGTAACCTCACCTGTCTTGCAGCCAAAGCATGAATAAAGTAACACAAGGCACGAGAGGGATTCGAACACTCGATCTTCTGTTTACGAGACAGACGCCTTACCACTAGGCCAACGCGCCCCACACGAATGTTTTTACCCAACTGGAGCTGGTCTGGTTGAGAAGATGGCACCATTCTATTGGGTGCATTATTGAGGTACATTGTCCAGCTGTGACTGTGACAAAAGGGAATCTACTCAAAGACTTTTCTCTGCAGGCTGTGCGATTTTTCTCAGTCAAACGGCTGGATTTATCAGTCACAAATTTGACTGAATTTGGATGGGATGGCTTCCTAAAAGGGAACCGCAAGCGAAGGTAACCTCCCCTGTCCTGCAGCCAAAGCATTTAAAAAGTAACCCAAGGCACGAGAGGGATTTGAACACTCGATCTTCTGTTTACGAGACAGACGCCTTACCACTAGGCCACCGCGCCCCACACGAACGTTTTTACCCACCTGGAGTTGGTCTGGTTGAGAAGATGGCACAATTCTATTGGGTGCATTATTGAGGTACATTGTCCAGCTGTGACTGTGACAAAAGGGAATCTACTCAAAGACTTTTCTCTGCAAGATGTCAGATTTTTCTCAGTCAAATGCTGGATTTATCAGTCACAAATTTGACTGAATTTGGATGGGATGGCTTCTTAAAAGGAACCGCAAGCAAAGGTAACCTCACCTGTCTTGCAGCCAAAGCATGAATAAAGTAAAACAAGGCACGAGAGGGATTCGAACACTCGATCTTCTGTTTACGAGACAGACGCCTTACCACTAGGCCACCGCGCCCCACACGAACGTTTTTACCCAACTGGAGCTGGTCTGGTCGAGAAGATGGCACCATTCTATTGGGTGCATTATTGAGGTACATTGTCCAGCTGTGACTGTGACAAAAGGGAATCTACTCAAAGACTTTTCTCTGCAAGCTGTGCGATTTTTCTCAGTCAAACGGCTGGATTTATCAGTCACAAATTTGACTGAATTTGGATGGGATGGCTTCCTAAAAGGGAACCGCAAGCGAAGGTAATACCTCCCCTGTCCTGCAGCCAAAGCATTTAAAAAGTAACCCAAGGCACGAGAGGGATTTGAACACTCGATCTTCTGTTTACGAGACAGACGCCTTACCACTAGGCCACCGCGCCCCACACGAACGTTTTTACCCACCTGGAGTTGGTCTGGTTGAGAAGATGGCACCATTCTATTGGGTGCATTATTGAGGTACATTGTCCAGCTGTGACTGTGACAAAAGGGAATCTACTCAAAGACTTTTCTCTGCAAGATGTCAGATTTTTCTCAGTCAAATGCTGGATTTATCAGTCACAAATTTGACTGAATTTGGATGGGATGGCTTCCTAAAAGGGAACCGCAAGCGAAGGTAACCTCACCTGTCTTGCAGCCAAAGCATGAATAAAGTAACACAAGGCACGAGAGGGATTCGAACACTCGATCTTCTGTTTACGAGACAGACGCCTTACCACTAGGCCAACGCGCCCCACACGAATGTTTTTACCCAACTGGAGCTGGTCTGGTTGAGAAGATGGCACCATTCTATTGGGTGCATTATTGAGGTACATTGTCCAGCTGTGACTGTGACAAAAGGGAATCTACTCAAAGACTTTTCTCTGCAGGCTGTGCGATTTTTCTCAGTCAAACGGCTGGATTTATCAGTCACAAATTTGACTGAATTTGGATGGGATGGCTTTCTTCCTCCATACTTCCGTCAGAAAATTCATTTCTTTTCTATTTATACCTCATGTGAGACAAGAAAAGGACAAAAACAGGTCAAATGTTTCCAATGGTGAACAGTGGCTAGGTCGTTGTGTGAACCTTGCTGTTCGATTTATTTTAAACTCCGCTAATCAGCTTGATTAGGATCAAATTATATGCACAAATGTAATGTCCTTCAAATGTGGTTGAAAACAATAATTATACACGTCTGGTGTAAGCCGTGTTAAAGGCCTAGCGATTTAGAGGCTATCAAACTAGCATCTGAACCAAGTTGGATGTATGAATTGCGAGCTGTAAACAATAAGAAAGTTCACAGTATCTAGGTCTCGACAATAAAGTGTCTCGGAACTGAAACTGAATTCGGGTCGAGTGTCGGACCAGCAATGTGTGCTGGCGCTCGGTGGCCACGAAAAACCCCCAGCCATTGGAGGAAACGTGGGTGCATCCAGGGCACTCGACAGGGGTGCACTCCCCAGGTCCGAATTCTGATTGAAGTGGGAAAATGGGGTGGGCGGGATTGTACTGCAAAGTTGACACGGTTGACCGAGAGTGAGCTACTGAAGCAAACGTGGCGTTTATATAGCCAGTTGTTATGTAATTCTATTGTGTTCAGTGTGTATACACTGGCACCTGTCGTTCTAAAACGAAAAGAAATTCCACTTTCTTCCTCCATACTTCCGTCAGAAAATTCATTTCTTTTCTATTTATACCTCATGTGAGACAAGAAAAGGACAAAAACAGGTCAAATGTTTCCAATGGTGAACAGTGGCTAGGTCGTTGTGTGAACCTTGCTGTAGTCTATAGAAAGTCGCAAAAGAAAGGGCAAAGGGGAAACAAGAAACAACAAAGGTAAAAAGGTATTAAATAACAAATTACGATTGCCAGTTCCGGTGTGGAAAGATCAACAATTAAGCATTGTGAGATTAAACTTTGAACGATGTGCTCGATGCTAAATATTGGACGGACAAAAAATCCGCTGTCCCTCAAATCGAATTCGATACCAAACGATCGAATAAAATGTGTTAAAAACTCAGTGCCATACGACTGGGTATACGCAAATGTCTATGCCGCCTCAAATAGACGTTTATTGGCCTTCGGTGCGCGCGGAACGCGGAAAAAACAACAAAAGTAAAAATGTATTAAATAACAAATTACGATTGCCAGTTCCGGTGTGGAAAGATCAACAATTAAGCGTTGTGAGATTAAACTTTGAACGATGTGCTCGATGCCAAATATTGGACGGACAAAAAATCCGCTGTCCCTCAAATCGAATTCGATACCAAACGATCGAATAAAATGTGTTATAAACTCAGTACCATACGACTGGGTGGACGCAATTAAGCGTTGTGAGATTAAACTTTGAACGATGTGCTCGATGCCAAATATTGGACGGACAAATAATCCGCTGTCCCTCAAATCGAATTTGATACCAAACGATCGAATAAAATGCGTTATAAACTCAGTACCATACGACTGGGTGGACGCAAATGTCTATGCCGCCTCAATTAGACGTTTCTGCGATGTACTCTTTCACAACTCCCCAGCCGAGATCAGAACGGTCAGCAAGTCGTATGAGCTTTTGACGTTCCTTGATGGACTTCACGGCGGCGTTCCAGTCGGTCTTGGCCGAGTCGATGTCAAGGCTGTCAATGTTCTGAATGGCCGACTCGACAAGCGAAAGAAGCTTCTCGCAGTGCTTGTGCTGCTGTTGATGCCGTCGCGTTTGAACGTCGGAACGTCTGATAAGCGTTGCTTCTTGCAAGCCGATTCGACCTTGAAGTCTAATGACTTAGAAAGGGCCTGGGTAGCGTTCAGTATCTGATCACTGCTGGTACCGGACTCCAAACCGCCGACGCCCGGTTCGAGGGAAATGTTCGATGCGGTGCGTGAAGACGTGTGTAGAATCATTGTACTGCAAAGTTGACACGGTTGACCGAGAGTGAGCTACTGAAGCAAACGTGGCGTTTATATAGCCAGTTGTTATGTAATTCTATTGTGTTCAGTGTGTATACACTGGCACCTGTCGTTCTAAAACGAAAAGAAATTCCACTTCCTAAAAGGGAACCGCAAGCGAAGGTAACCTCCCCTGTCCTGCAGCCAAAGCATTTAAAAAGTAACCCAAGGCACGAGAGGGATTTGAACACTCGATCTTCTGTTTACGAGACAGACGCCTTACCACTAGGCCACCGCGCCCCACACGAACGTTTTTACCCACCTGGAGTTGGTCTGGTTGAGAAGATGGCACAATTCTATTGGGTGCATTATTGAGGTACATTGTCCAGCTGTGACTGTGACAAAAGGGAATCTACTCAAAGACTTTTCTCTGCAAGATGTCAGATTTTTCTCAGTCAAATGCTGGATTTATCAGTCACAAATTTGACTGAATTTGGATGGGATGGCTTCTTAAAAGGAACCGCAAGCAAAGGTAACCTCACCTGTCTTGCAGCCAAAGCATGAATAAAGTAAAACAAGGCACGAGAGGGATTCGAACACTCGATCTTCTGTTTACGAGACAGACGCCTTACCACTAGGCCACCGCGCCCCACACGAACGTTTTTACCCAACTGGAGCTGGTCTGGTCGAGAAGATGGCACCATTCTATTGGGTGCATTATTGAGGTACATTGTCCAGCTGTGACTGTGACAAAAGGGAATCTACTCAAAGACTTTTCTCTGCAAGCTGTGCGATTTTTCTCAGTCAAACGGCTGGATTTATCAGTCACAAATTTGACTGAATTTGGATGGGATGGCTTCCTAAAAGGGAACCGCAAGCGAAGGTAATACCTCCCCTGTCCTGCAGCCAAAGCATTTAAAAAGTAACCCAAGGCACGAGAGGGATTTGAACACTCGATCTTCTGTTTACGAGACAGACGCCTTACCACTAGGCCACCGCGCCCCACACGAACGTTTTTACCCACCTGGAGTTGGTCTGGTTGAGAAGATGGCACCATTCTATTGGGTGCATTATTGAGGTACATTGTCCAGCTGTGACTGTGACAAAAGGGAATCTACTCAAAGACTTTTCTCTGCAAGATGTCAGATTTTTCTCAGTCAAATGCTGGATTTATCAGTCACAAATTTGACTGAATTTGGATGGGATGGCTTCCTAAAAGGGAACCGCAAGCGAAGGTAACCTCACCTGTCTTGCAGCCAAAGCATGAATAAAGTAACACAAGGCACGAGAGGGATTCGAACACTCGATCTTCTGTTTACGAGACAGACGCCTTACCACTAGGCCAACGCGCCCCACACGAATGTTTTTACCCAACTGGAGCTGGTCTGGTTGAGAAGATGGCACCATTCTATTGGGTGCATTATTGAGGTACATTGTCCAGCTGTGACTGTGACAAAAGGGAATCTACTCAAAGACTTTTCTCTGCAGGCTGTGCGATTTTTCTCAGTCAAACGGCTGGATTTATCAGTCACAAATTTGACTGAATTTGGATGGGATGGCTTCCTAAAAGGGAACCGCAAGCGAAGGTAACCTCCCCTGTCCTGCAGCCAAAGCATTTAAAAAGTAACCCAAGGCACGAGAGGGATTTGAACACTCGATCTTCTGTTTACGAGACAGACGCCTTACCACTAGGCCACCGCGCCCCACACGAACGTTTTTACCCACCTGGAGTTGGTCTGGTTGAGAAGATGGCACCATTCTATTGGGCGCATTATTGAGGTACATTGTCCAGCTGTGACTGTGACAAAAGGGAATCTACTCAAAGACTTTTCTCTGCAAGATGTCAGATTTTTCTCAGTCAAATGCTGGATTTATCAGTCACAAATTTGACTGAATTTGGATGGGATGGCTTCCTAAAAGGGAACCGCAAGCGAAGGTAACCTCACCTGTCTTGCAGCCAAAGCATGAATAAAGCAACACAAGGCACGAGAGGGATTCGAACACTCGATCTTCTGTTTACGAGACAGACGCCTTACCACTAGGCCACCGCGCCCCACACGAACGTTTTTACCCACCTGGAGTTGGTCTGGTTGAGAAGATGGCACCATTCTATTGGGTGCATTATTGAGGTACATTGTCCAGCTGTGACTGTGACAAAAGGGAATCTACTCAAAGACTTTTCTCTGCAAGATGTCAGATTTTTCACAGTCAAATGCTGGATTTATCAGTCACAAATTTGACTGAATTTGGATGGGATGGCTTCTTAAAAGGAACGGCAAGCAAAGGTAACCTCACCTGTCTTGCAGCCAAAGCATGAATAAAGTAACCCAAGGCACGAGAGGGATTTGAACACTCGATCTTCTGTTTACGAGACAGACGCCTTACCACTAGGCCACCGCGCCCCACACGAACGTTTTTACCCACCTGGAGTTGGTCTGGTTGAGAAGATGGCACCATTCTATTGGGTGCATTATTGAGGTACATTGTCCAGCTGTGACTGTGACAAAAGGGAATCTACTCAAAGACTTTTCTCTGCAAGATGTCAGATTTTTCTCAGTCAAATGCTGGATTTATCAGTCACAAATTTGACTGAATTTGGATGGGATGGCTTCCTAAAAGGGAACCGCAAGCGAAGGTAACCTCACCTGTCTTGCAGCCAAAGCATGAATAAAGCAACACAAGGCACGAGAGGGATTCGAACACTCGATCTTCTGTTTACGAGACAGACGCCTTACCACTAGGCCACCGCGCCCCACACGAACGTTTTTACCCACCTGGAGTTGGTCTGGTTGAGAAGATGGCACAATTCTATTGGGTGCATTATTGAGGTACATTGTCCAGCTGTGACTGTGACAAAAGGGAATCTACTCAAAGACTTTTCTCTGCAAGATGTCAGATTTTTCTCAGTCAAATGCTGGATTTATCAGTCACAAATTTGACTGAATTTGGATGGGATGGCTTCTTAAAAGGAACCGCAAGCAAAGGTAACCTCACCTGTCTTGCAGCCAAAGCATGAATAAAGTAAAACAAGGCACGAGAGGGATTCGAACACTCGATCTTCTGTTTACGAGACAGACGCCTTACCACTAGGCCACCGCGCCCCACACGAACGTTTTTACCCAACTGGAGCTGGTCTGGTCGAGAAGATGGCACCATTCTATTGGGTGCATTATTGAGGTACATTGTCCAGCTGTGACTGTGACAAAAGGGAATCTACTCAAAGACTTTTCTCTGCAAGCTGTGCGATTTTTCTCAGTCAAACGGCTGGATTTATCAGTCACAAATTTGACTGAATTTGGATGGGATGGCTTCCTAAAAGGGAACCGCAAGCGAAGGTAATACCTCCCCTGTCCTGCAGCCAAAGCATTTAAAAAGTAACCCAAGGCACGAGAGGGATTTGAACACTCGATCTTCTGTTTACGAGACAGACGCCTTACCACTAGGCCACCGCGCCCCACACGAACGTTTTTACCCACCTGGAGTTGGTCTGGTTGAGAAGATGGCACCATTCTATTGGGTGCATTATTGAGGTACATTGTCCAGCTGTGACTGTGACAAAAGGGAATCTACTCAAAGACTTTTCTCTGCAAGATGTGGAATTTCTTTTCGTTTTAGAACGACAGGTGCCAGTGTATTCACACTGAACACAATAGAATTACATAACAACTGGCTATATAAACGCCACGTTCGCTTCAGTAGCTCACTCGGAGGCACTGGAGAGTTCGTTCGCATTTAGTGCAGCAAAGTGGAGTGCGAATAATAATGATTGGCTCTTTGAAATGAAGTGGACTCGGTGGCTTGATAGCGACGGGACATCTCTCTATGCTTTCAGCGAATTTTCTGTCGTAAGTGTACAGTTGGTAGACCCGATATTTGAGCATTAACTAGTTGTAACATACTTAATTTAGCGTAATATATTTAGTGTAATATATTAGTGTGTAGGCCCTATAGCTCTGTGCCAGGCGCACAAATATAAATATAAATATAATTTAAGATATTGTAGACGCGGGCCGAGTGCATAGTTTGCACAAGATGGCCACGTCCTACACAATGGAGACAGACGATTATATATCTTATGAAAATGACCAACCTGACACGGATCACGAATACCCAGAAAAATCAAGATCTTCCTTAGACAAACTAATAAGTCAAGCACAAAACCCATCACCGAAAATGCAACGAAAACAGACAAATCGTAAAAGACCTAAAGTAAGTGATGAAGACATACGGACAGAAGGAAACGACGATGACTTTGTACAATGGAAACCCAAAAGAAATTCCGGTAAGCAACCTCGTTCCAACTATAGCCAATCGACTCTGTACTGTGATCAACAATTGAATCCAGCAACCGTAATATTCAAATCACCTGACACGAACCTAGCTAACACTAATCCTCTCCGCCTGGCAAAAGCCCTAAATGAAATAGGCAAAGATTACATAATCAAAATAAATAAAATCCGCGATGGTGGCATTGCCATTAAATGCCGCACACCAGCACAAGCTGCCAAACTCAAGGGTACGTCTCGGTTGGGCCCGTGGGCAATAACCACCGAATACCCAAAAAGTGAAACACAATGCCGTGGCGTAATCTCTGACATTTCGGCCGACATAACAGAAGATGAAATTGTTGAATACTTGGAAAACCAAAGTGTAACCCACGCTAAACGACTCATGCGGAAACACAATGGGATTTTAGAGAAGTCTTTGTCTGTCTGCCTCACATTCAGCCTTTGTACTCTGCCAACCGAGGTCCAAATGGGTTATGAAATCCACCCAGTTCGTGCATACATTCCACCAATAACTAGATGCTTCAAATGTCAGAGATTTGGTCACATTGCCCCCAACTGTAAAAGCCACGTTAGATGCGTTCGATGCGGTGAACAACATGAATTTGAAGAATGCCCAAGCAAAGACAAACCCAAATGCCTCAGATGCGGGGGCGCGCACTCGGCAGCTTATGCTGGTTGTAACGAAATGAAAAAACAAAAAGAAATACAACACACCAAAATTACAATGAACTTATCATATGCAGAAGCTGCAAAGTCGGTGCAAACAAAATTTAACAGAATCCGTACACACACGTACGAAGCACCAAGACCAAAAACGGACAATGTAACACAACAACGAAGAGAGAACAACGATCAAAACATAGACATTAAAAGAGTTTGTGCCTCGACACAAACCGAATGCACACAACAAACCCAAACGGTCAATGTACATGATGGTAAACAAATTGAAGTCGGCCCTCAACTGGCCAAAATACTGCTGGGCACCATACAGATATGTCGTAATGACAAAATCAAAACCAAAGATGAAGTGGAACATGCCATGAAGGACTTGTTCAGACAGGTTTATAGTAGGGAAATGTCTGGTGAAATTTGCAAGAAGCCGGCTAGCAATCCCTCTGCATCATCTACCCAACCCAAACAAGAAAAACCTGTCAACGAAAGCAAATCGGGCAAACGTAACCCAAAGAAATCCTCGCAACCGGACAATAGCTCACAAAAAGATTCTCAACCCAAACATACAGGCGACTCTGTCCAAAGTATGGAATTACCTGATTGGTGGTCCTCCAACTTCCAAAATCTATGTAAGTAGGACATCTGATTTTTACCACCTTTTCTTATGAACGAGCTGAGTTCGGGCGGCGCTGTTTTGATCGGATGGGTATGCAATATCATCTCCTCACTCCCGGAGCTGAGACATGCGGACCGGTGTTTGCTGGACCCATGCTTGTTGCATATCTTGATGATCACCATAGCGCCTTCCAACACTCTTTCACTACACCTTATGAGATATTTCATTTACCTTTAATGTATAAATAATATATTCGAAGATGTTTCTTAAGTTATCATTTATTGTATTTTTTATCACCTTTCCTTATGAATGAGCTGAGTTCGGGCGGCGCTGTTTTGATCGGATAGGTATGCAATATTATCTTCTCATTCCTGGAGATATGCGGACCGGTGTTTGCTGGACCCATGCGTGTTGTATATCTTAATGATCACTATAGCGCCTTCCAACAATCTTTCACTATACCTTATGAACGATTTCAGTTATGTATAGATAATATATTCGAAGATATATCTTTAGTTAACATTTCTTGTATAATACTGTACTTATAATGCTCAGATAACGTGTTTGACCTGCTGTACCTTCGACATCCCGTTATGACTGGCGTGAATGGCCTTAGTTGCCGATAAACGCCATCTTAAATTAAACAAACAAACAAACAAACAGTAGCTCACTCTCGGTCAATCGTGTCAACTTTGCTGTACAATCCTATTCTACACACGTCTTCACGCACCGCATCGAACATGTCCCTCGAACCGGGCGTCGGCGGTTCGGAGTCCGGTACCAGCAGTGATCAGATACTGAACGCTATCCAGGCCCTTTCTAAGTCATTAGACTTCAAGGTCGAATCGGCTTGCAAGAAGCAACGCTTATTAGACGTTCCGACGTTCAAACGCGACGGCATCAACAGCAGCACAAGCACTGCGAGAAGCTTCTTTCGCTTGTCGAGTCGGCCATTCAGAACATTGACAGCCTTGACATCGACTCGGCCAAGACCGACTGGAACGCCGCCGTGAAGTCCATCAAGGAACGTCAAAAGCTCATACGACTTGCTGACCGTTCTGATCTCGGCTGGGGAGTTGTGAAAGAGTACATCGCAGAAACGTCTAATTGAGGCGGCATAGACATTTGCGTCCACCCAGTCGTATGGCACTGAGTTTATAACACATTTTATTCGATCGTTTGGTATCGAATTCGATTTGAGGGACAGCGGATTTTTTGTCCGTCCAATATTGGCATCGAGCACATCGTTCAAAGTTTAATTTCACAATGTTTTAAAATTGTTGATCTTTCCACACCGGAACTGGCAATCGTAATTTGTTATTTAATACCTTTTTACCTTTGTTGTTTTTTCCGCGTTCTGTGTGCACCGAAGGCCAGTAAACGTCTATTTGAGGCGGCATAGACATTTGCGTCTACCCAGTCGTATGGCACTGAGTTTATAACACATTTTATTCGATCGTTTGGTATCGAATTCGATTTGAGGGACAGCGGATTTATTTTATTTTATTTTATTTTTGTCCGTCCAATATTTGGCATCGAGCACATCGTTCAAAGTTTAATCTCACAATGCTTAATTGTTGATCTTTCCACACCGGAACTGGCAATCGTAATTTGTTATTTAATACCTTTTTACCTTCGTTGTTTTTTGTTTCCCCTTTGCCCTTTCTTTTGCGACTTTCTATAGACTACAGCAAGGTTCGCACAACGACCTAGCCACTGTTCACCATTGGAAACATTTGACCTGTTTTTGTCCTTTTCTCGTCTCACATGAGGTATAAATAGAAAAGAAATGAATTTTCTGACGGAAGTATGGAGGAAGAAAGTGGAATTTCTTTTCGTTTTAGAACGACAGGTGCCAGTGTATTCACACTGAACACAATAGAATTACATAACAACTGGCTATATAAACGCCACGTTCGCTTCAGTAGCTCACTCTCGGTCAATCGTGTCAACTTTGCTGTACAATCCCGCCCACCCCATTTTCCCACTTCAATCGGAATTCGGACCGGGGGAGTGCACCCCTGTCGAGTGCCCTGGATGCACCCACGTTTCCTCCAATGGCTGGGGGTTTTTCGTGGCCACCGAGCGCCAGCACACAGTGCTGGTCCGACACTCGACCCGAATTCAGTTCCAGTTCCGACACACGTGTTTTATTTTCTCTTTCAGCTTGATTGATTCTGACCGATTTTAGCACGGTGATAATTATTGAACTGCGACACTTTATTGTCGAGACCTAGACACTGAACTTTTTTATTTGTTTACAGCTCGTAATTCATACGTCAAACTTGGTTCAGATGCTAGTTTGATAGCCTCTAAATCGATAGGCCTTTAATACGGCTTACACCAGACGTGTATAATTATTGTTTTCAACCACATTTGAAGGATATTACATTTGTGCATATAATTTGATCCTAATCAAGCTGATTAGCGGAGTTTAAAATAAATCGAACAGCAAGGTTCGCACAACGACCTAGCCACTGTTCACCATTGGAAACATTTGACCTGTTTTTGTCCTTTTCTCGTCTCACATGAGGTATAAATAGAAAAGAAATGAATTTTCTGACGGAAGTATGGAGGAAGAAAGTCAGATTTTTCTCAGTCAAATGCTGGATTTATCAGTCACAAATTTGACTGAATTTGGATGGGATGGCTTCCTAAAAGGGAACCGCAAGCGAAGGTAACCTCACCTGTCTTGCAGCCAAAGCATGAATAAAGCAACACAAGGCACGAGAGGGATTCGAACACTCGATCTTCTGTTTACGAGACAGACGCCTTACCACTAGGCCACCGCGCCCCACACGAACGTTTTTACCCACCTGGAGTTGGTCTGGTTGAGAAGATGGCACAATTCTATTGGGTGCATTATTGAGGTACATTGTCCAGCTGTGACTGTGACAAAAGGGAATCTACTCAAAGACTTTTCTCTGCAAGATGTCAGATTTTTCTCAGTCAAATGCTGGATTTATCAGTCACAAATTTGACTGAATTTGGATGGGATGGCTTCTTAAAAGGAACCGCAAGCAAAGGTAACCTCACCTGTCTTGCAGCCAAAGCATGAATAAAGTAAAACAAGGCACGAGAGGGATTCGAACACTCGATCTTCTGTTTACGAGACAGACGCCTTACCACTAGGCCACCGCGCCCCACACGAACGTTTTTACCCAACTGGAGCTGGTCTGGTCGAGAAGATGGCACCATTCTATTGGGTGCATTATTGAGGTACATTGTCCAGCTGTGACTGTGACAAAAGGGAATCTACTCAAAGACTTTTCTCTGCAAGCTGTGCGATTTTTCTCAGTCAAACGGCTGGATTTATCAGTCACAAATTTGACTGAATTTGGATGGGATGGCTTCCTAAAAGGGAACCGCAAGCGAAGGTAATACCTCCCCTGTCCTGCAGCCAAAGCATTTAAAAAGTAACCCAAGGCACGAGAGGGATTTGAACACTCGATCTTCTGTTTACGAGACAGACGCCTTACCACTAGGCCACCGCGCCCCACACGAACGTTTTTACCCACCTGGAGTTGGTCTGGTTGAGAAGATGGCACCATTCTATTGGGTGCATTATTGAGGTACATTGTCCAGCTGTGACTGTGACAAAAGGGAATCTACTCAAAGACTTTTCTCTGCAAGATGTCAGATTTTTCTCAGTCAAATGCTGGATTTATCAGTCACAAATTTGACTGAATTTGGATGGGATGGCTTCCTAAAAGGGAACCGCAAGCGAAGGTAACCTCACCTGTCTTGCAGCCAAAGCATGAATAAAGTAACACAAGGCACGAGAGGGATTCGAACACTCGATCTTCTGTTTACGAGACAGACGCCTTACCACTAGGCCAACGCGCCCCACACGAATGTTTTTACCCAACTGGAGCTGGTCTGGTTGAGAAGATGGCACCATTCTATTGGGTGCATTATTGAGGTACATTGTCCAGCTGTGACTGTGACAAAAGGGAATCTACTCAAAGACTTTTCTCTGCAGGCTGTGCGATTTTTCTCAGTCAAACGGCTGGATTTATCAGTCACAAATTTGACTGAATTTGGATGGGATGGCTTCCTAAAAGGGAACCGCAAGCGAAGGTAACCTCCCCTGTCCTGCAGCCAAAGCATTTAAAAAGTAACCCAAGGCACGAGAGGGATTTGAACACTCGATCTTCTGTTTACGAGACAGACGCCTTACCACTAGGCCACCGCGCCCCACACGAACGTTTTTACCCACCTGGAGTTGGTCTGGTTGAGAAGATGGCACCATTCTATTGGGTGCATTATTGAGGTACATTGTCCAGCTGTGACTGTGACAAAAGGGAATCTACTCAAAGACTTTTCTCTGCAAGATGTCAGATTTTTCTCATTCAAATGCTGGATTTATCAGTCACAAATTTGACTGAATTTGGATGGGATGGCTTCCTAAAAGGGAACCGCAAGCGAAGGTAACCTCACCTGTCTTGCAGCCAAAGCATGAATAAAGTAACACAAGGCACGAGAGGGATTCGAACACTCGATCTTCTGTTTACGAGACAGACGCCTTACCACTAGGCCACCGCGCCCCACACGAACGTTTTTACCCACCTGGAGTTGGTCTGGTTGAGAAGATGGCACAATTCTATTGGGTGCATTATTGAGGTACATTGTCCAGCTGTGACTGTGACAAAAGGGAATCTACTCAAAGACTTTTCTCTGCAAGATGTCAGATTTTTCTCAGTCAAATGCTGGATTTATCAGTCACAAATTTGACTGAATTTGGATGGGATGGCTTCTTAAAAGGAACCGCAAGCAAAGGTAACCTCACCTGTCTTGCAGCCAAAGCATGAATAAAGTAAAACAAGGCACGAGAGGGATTCGAACACTCGATCTTCTGTTTACGAGACAGACGCCTTACCACTAGGCCACCGCGCCCCACACGAACGTTTTTACCCAACTGGAGCTGGTCTGGTCGAGAAGATGGCACCATTCTATTGGGTGCATTATTGAGGTACATTGTCCAGCTGTGACTGTGACAAAAGGGAATCTACTCAAAGAATTTTCTCTGCAAGCTGTGCGATTTTTCTCAGTCAAACGGCTGGATTTATCAGTCACAAATTTGACTGAATTTGGATGGGATGGCTTCCTAAAAGGGAACCGCAAGCGAAGGTAATACCTCCCCTGTCCTGCAGCCAAAGCATTTAAAAAGTAACCCAAGGCACGAGAGGGATTTGAACACTCGATCTTCTGTTTACGAGACAGACGCCTTACCACTAGGCCACCGCGCCCCACACGAACGTTTTTACCCACCTGGAGTTGGTCTGGTTGAGAAGATGGCACCATTCTATTGGGTGCATTATTGAGGTACATTGTCCAGCTGTGACTGTGACAAAAGGGAATCTACTCAAAGACTTTTCTCTGCAAGATGTCAGATTTTTCTCAGTCAAATGCTGGATTTATCAGTCACAAATTTGACTGAATTTGGATGGGATGGCTTCCTAAAAGGGAACCGCAAGCGAAGGTAACCTCACCTGTCTTGCAGCCAAAGCATGAATAAAGTAACACAAGGCACGAGAGGGATTCGAACACTCGATCTTCTGTTTACGAGACAGACGCCTTACCACTAGGCCAACGCGCCCCACACGAATGTTTTTACCCAACTGGAGCTGGTCTGGTTGAGAAGATGGCACCATTCTATTGGGTGCATTATTGAGGTACATTGTCCAGCTGTGACTGTGACAAAAGGGAATCTACTCAAAGACTTTTCTCTGCAGGCTGTGCGATTTTTCTCAGTCAAACGGCTGGATTTATCAGTCACAAATTTGACTGAATTTGGATGGGATGGCTTCCTAAAAGGGAACCGCAAGCGAAGGTAACCTCCCCTGTCCTGCAGCCAAAGCATTTAAAAAGTAACCCAAGGCACGAGAGGGATTTGAACACTCGATCTTCTGTTTACGAGACAGACGCCTTACCACTAGGCCACCGCGCCCCACACGAACGTTTTTACCCACCTGGAGTTGGTCTGGTTGAGAAGATGGCACCATTCTATTGGGTGCATTATTGAGGTACATTGTCCAGCTGTGACTGTGACAAAAGGGAATCTACTCAAAGACTTTTCTCTGCAAGATGTCAGATTTTTCTCATTCAAATGCTGGATTTATCAGTCACAAATTTGACTGAATTTGGATGGGATGGCTTCCTAAAAGGGAACCGCAAGCGAAGGTAACCTCACCTGTCTTGCAGCCAAAGCATGAATAAAGTAACACAAGGCACGAGAGGGATTCGAACACTCGATCTTCTGTTTACGAGACAGACGCCTTACCACTAGGCCACCGCGCCCCACACGAACGTTTTTACCCACCTGGAGTTGGTCTGGTTGAGAAGATGGCACAATTCTATTGGGTGCATTATTGAGGTACATTGTCCAGCTGTGACTGTGACAAAAGGGAATCTACTCAAAGACTTTTCTCTGCAAGATGTCAGATTTTTCTCAGTCAAATGCTGGATTTATCAGTCACAAATTTGACTGAATTTGGATGGGATGGCTTCTTAAAAGGAACCGCAAGCAAAGGTAACCTCACCTGTCTTGCAGCCAAAGCATGAATAAAGTAAAACAAGGCACGAGAGGGATTCGAACACTCGATCTTCTGTTTACGAGACAGACGCCTTACCACTAGGCCACCGCGCCCCACACGAACGTTTTTACCCAACTGGAGCTGGTCTGGTCGAGAAGATGGCACCATTCTATTGGGTGCATTATTGAGGTACATTGTCCAGCTGTGACTGTGACAAAAGGGAATCTACTCAAAGACTTTTCTCTGCAAGCTGTGCGATTTTTCTCAGTCAAACGGCTGGATTTATCAGTCACAAATTTGACTGAATTTGGATGGGATGGCTTCCTAAAAGGGAACCGCAAGCGAAGGTAATACCTCCCCTGTCCTGCAGCCAAAGCATTTAAAAAGTAACCCAAGGCACGAGAGGGATTTGAACACTCGATCTTCTGTTTACGAGACAGACGCCTTACCACTAGGCCACCGCGCCCCACACGAACGTTTTTACCCACCTGGAGTTGGTCTGGTTGAGAAGATGGCACCATTCTATTGGGTGCATTATTGAGGTACATTGTCCAGCTGTGACTGTGACAAAAGGGAATCTACTCAAAGACTTTTCTCTGCAAGATGTCAGATTTTTCTCAGTCAAATGCTGGATTTATCAGTCACAAATTTGACTGAATTTGGATGGGATGGCTTCCTAAAAGGGAACCGCAAGCGAAGGTAACCTCACCTGTCTTGCAGCCAAAGCATGAATAAAGCAACACAAGGCACGAGAGGGATTCGAACACTCGATCTTCTGTTTACGAGACAGACGCCTTACCACTAGGCCACCGCGCCCCACACGAACGTTTTTACCCACCTGGAGTTGGTCTGGTTGAGAAGATGGCACAATTCTATTGGGTGCATTATTGAGGTACATTGTCCAGCTGTGACTGTGACAAAAGGGAATCTACTCAAAGACTTTTCTCTGCAAGATGTCAGATTTTTCTCAGTCAAATGCTGGATTTATCAGTCACAAATTTGACTGAATTTGGATGGGATGGCTTCTTAAAAGGAACCGCAAGCAAAGGTAACCTCACCTGTCTTGCAGCCAAAGCATGAATAAAGTAAAACAAGGCACGAGAGGGATTCGAACACTCGATCTTCTGTTTACGAGACAGACGCCTTACCACTAGGCCACCGCGCCCCACACGAACGTTTTTACCCAACTGGAGCTGGTCTGGTCGAGAAGATGGCACCATTCTATTGGGTGCATTATTGAGGTACATTGTCCAGCTGTGACTGTGACAAAAGGGAATCTACTCAAAGACTTTTCTCTGCAAGCTGTGCGATTTTTCTCAGTCAAACGGCTGGATTTATCAGTCACAAATTTGACTGAATTTGGATGGGATGGCTTCCTAAAAGGGAACCGCAAGCGAAGGTAATACCTCCCCTGTCCTGCAGCCAAAGCATTTAAAAAGTAACCCAAGGCACGAGAGGGATTTGAACACTCGATCTTCTGTTTACGAGACAGACGCCTTACCACTAGGCCACCGCGCCCCACACGAACGTTTTTACCCACCTGGAGTTGGTCTGGTTGAGAAGATGGCACCATTCTATTGGGTGCATTATTGAGGTACATTGTCCAGCTGTGACTGTGACAAAAGGGAATCTACTCAAAGACTTTTCTCTGCAAGATGTCAGATTTTTCTCAGTCAAATGCTGGATTTATCAGTCACAAATTTGACTGAATTTGGATGGGATGGCTTCCTAAAAGGGAACCGCAAGCGAAGGTAACCTCACCTGTCTTGCAGCCAAAGCATGAATAAAGTAACACAAGGCACGAGAGGGATTCGAACACTCGATCTTCTGTTTACGAGACAGACGCCTTACCACTAGGCCAACGCGCCCCACACGAATGTTTTTACCCAACTGGAGCTGGTCTGGTTGAGAAGATGGCACCATTCTATTGGGTGCATTATTGAGGTACATTGTCCAGCTGTGACTGTGACAAAAGGGAATCTACTCAAAGACTTTTCTCTGCAGGCTGTGCGATTTTTCTCAGTCAAACGGCTGGATTTATCAGTCACAAATTTGACTGAATTTGGATGGGATGGCTTCCTAAAAGGGAACCGCAAGCGAAGGTAACCTCCCCTGTCCTGCAGCCAAAGCATTTAAAAAGTAACCCAAGGCACGAGAGGGATTTGAACACTCGATCTTCTGTTTACGAGACAGACGCCTTACCACTAGGCCACCGCGCCCCACACGAACGTTTTTACCCACCTGGAGTTGGTCTGGTTGAGAAGATGGCACCATTCTATTGGGTGCATTATTGAGGTACATTGTCCAGCTGTGACTGTGACAAAAGGGAATCTACTCAAAGACTTTTCTCTGCAAGATGTCAGATTTTTCTCATTCAAATGCTGGATTTATCAGTCACAAATTTGACTGAATTTGGATGGGATGGCTTCCTAAAAGGGAACCGCAAGCGAAGGTAACCTCACCTGTCTTGCAGCCAAAGCATGAATAAAGTAACACAAGGCACGAGAGGGATTCGAACACTCGATCTTCTGTTTACGAGACAGACGCCTTACCACTAGGCCACCGCGCCCCACACGAACGTTTTTACCCACCTGGAGTTGGTCTGGTTGAGAAGATGGCACCATTCTATTGGGTGCATTATTGAGGTACATTGTCCAGCTGTGATTGTGACAAAAGGGAATCTACTCAAAGACTTTTCTCTGCAAGATGTCAGATTTTTCTCAGTCAAATGCTGGATTTATCAGTCACAAATTTGACTGAATTTGGATGGGATGGCTTCTTAAAAGGAACCGCAAGCAAAGGTAACCTCACCTGTCTTGCAGCCAAAGCATGAATAAAGTAACACAAGGCACGAGAGGGATTCGAACACTCGATCTTCTGTTTACGAGACAGACGCCTTACCACTAGGCCACCGCGCCCCACACGAACGTTTTTACCCACCTGGAGCTGGTCTGGTTGAGAAGATGGCACCATTCTATTGGGTGCATAATTGAGGACATTGTCCAGCTGTGACTGTGACAAAAGGGAATCTACTCAAAGACTTTTCTCTGCAAGCTGTCCGATTTTTTTCAGTCAAATGGCTGGATTTATCAGTCACAAATTTGACTGAATATGGATGGCTTCCTGAAAGGGAACCGCAAGCGAAGGTAACCTCACCTGTCTTGCAGCCAAAGCATGAATAAAGTAAACCAAGGCACGAGAGGGATTCGAACCCTCGATCTTCTGTTTACGAGACAGACGCCTTACCACTAGGCCACCGCGCCCCACACCAACGTTTTTACCCACCTGGAGCTGGTCTGGTTGAGAAGATGGCACCATTCTATTGGGTGCATTATTGAGGTACATTGTCCAGCTGTGACTGTGACAAAAGGGAATGTACTCAAAGATTTGTCTCTGCAAGCTGTCCGATTTTTCTCAGTCAAATGGCTGGATTTATCAGTTACAAATTTGACTGAATTTGGATGGGATGGCTTCCTGAAAAAGGAACGCAACCGAAGGTAACCTCACCTGTCCTGCATCCAAAGGATGAATAAAGTAATCCAAGGCACGAGAGGGACTCGAACACTCGATCTTCTGTTTACGAAACAGACGCCTTACCACTAGGCCACCGCGCCCCACACGAACGTTTTTACCCACCTGGAGCTGGTCTGGTTGAGAAGATGGCACCATTCTATTGGGGGCATTATTGAGGTACATTGTCCAGCTGTGACTGTGACAAAAGGGAATCTACTCGGACAAAGACTTTTCTCTGCAAGCTGTCCGATTTTTCTTAGTCAAATGGCTGGATTTATCAGTCACAAATTTGACTGAATTTGGATGGGATGGCTTACTGAAAAAGGAACGCAATCGAAGGTAACCTCACCTGTCCTGCAGCCAAAGGATGAATAAAGTAACCCAAGGCACGAGAGGGATTCGAACACTCGATCTTCTGTTTACGAGACAGACGCCTTACCACTAGGCCACCGCGCCCCACACGAACGTTTTTACCCACCTGGAGCTGGTCTGGTTGAGAAGATGGCACCATTCTATTGAGTGCATTATTGAGGTACATTGTCCACCTGTGACTGTAACAAAAGGGAATCTACTCGGACAAAGACTTTTCTCTGCAAGCTGTCCGATTTTTCTTAGTCAAATGGCTGGATTTATCAGTCACAAATTTGACTGAATTTGGATGGGATGGCTTTCTAAAAAAGAACCGCAACCTCACCTGTCTTGCAGCCAAAGCATGAATAAAGTAACTCAAGGCACGAGAGGGATTCGAACACTCGATCTTCTGTTTACGAGACAGACGCCTCACCACTACAGGCCACCGCGCCCCTCACGAACGTTTTTACCCACCTGGAGCTGGTCTGGTTGAGAAGATGGCACCATTTTATTGGGTGCATTATTGAGGTACATTGTCCAGCTGTGACTGTGACAAAAGGGAATCTACTCAAAGACTTTTCTCTGCAAGCTGTCCGATTTTTCTCAGTCAAATGGCTGGATTTATCAGTCACAAATTTGACTGAATATGGATGGGATGGCTTCCTGAAAAAGGAACGCAACCGAAGGTAACCTCACCTGTCATGCATCCAAAGGATGAATAAAGTAACCGAAGGCACGAGAGAGATTCGAACACTCGATCTTCTGTTTACGAGACAGACGCCTTACCACTAGGCCACCGCGCCCCACACGAACGTTTTTACCCACCTGGAGCTGGTCTGGTTGAGAAGATGGCACCATTCTATTGAGTGCATTATTGAGGTACATTGTCCACCTGTGACTGTGAAAAAAGGGAATCTACTCGGACAAAGACCTTTCTCTGCAAGCTGTCCGATTTTTCTCAGTCAAATGGCTGGCTTTATCAGTTACAAATTTGACTGAATTTGGATGGGGTGGCTTCCTGAAAAAGGAACGCAACCGAAGGTAACCTCACCTGTCCTGCATCCAAAGGATGAATAAAGTAATCCAAGGTACGAGAGGGATTCGAACACTCGATCTTCTGTTTACGAGACAGACGCCTTTCCACTAGGCCACCGCGCCCCACACGAACGTTTTTACCCACCTGGAGCTGGTCTGGTTGAGAAGATGGCACCATTCTATTGAGTGCATTCTTGAGGTACATTGTCCACCTGTGACTGTGACAACAGGCAATCTACTCGGACAAAGACTTTTCTCTGCAAGCTGTCCGATTTTTCTTAGTCAAATGGCTGGATTTATCAGTCACAAATTTGACTAAATTTGGATGGGATGGCTTTCTAAAAAAGAACCGCAACCTCACCTGTCTTGCAGCCAAAGCATGAATAAAGTAACTCAAGGCACGAGAGGGATTCGAACATTCGATCTTCTGTTTACGAGACAGACGCCTCACCGCTAGGCCACCGCGCCCCTCACGAACGTTTTTACCCACCTGGAGCTGGTCTGGTTGAGAAGATGGCACCATTCTATTGGGTGCATTATTGATGTCATTGTCCAGCTGTGACTGTGACAAAAGGGAATCTACTCAAAGACTTTTCTCTGCAAGCTGTCCGATTTTTCTCAGTCAAATGGCTGGATTTATCAGTCACAAATTTGACTGAATTTGGATGGGATGGCTTCCTGAAAAAGGAACACATTCGAAGGTAACCTCACCTGTCTTGCAGCCAAAGCATGAATAAAGTAACCCAAGGCACGAGAGGGATTCGAACACTCGATCTTCTGTTTACTAGACAGATGCCTTACCACTAGGCCACCGCGCCCTACACTCATTTTCGCACCCACATGAAGCTAGTCTGGTTGTGAGGATGGCACCATTTAGTTGGGTGGATTATTGAAGTACATTGTCAAGCTGCGACTTCGACAAAAGGGAATCTACTTAAAGACTTTTCTCTGCAAGCTGTCCGATTTTTCTCAGTCAAATGGCTGGATTTATCAGTCACAAATTTGACTGAATTTGGATGGGATGGCTTCCTGAAAAAGGAACGCAACCGAAGGTAACCTCACCTTTCCTGCAGCCAAAGGATGAATAAAGTAACCCAAGGCACGAGAGGGATTCGAACACTCGATCTTCTGTTTACGAGACAGACGCCTTACCACTAGGCCACCGCGACCCACACGAATGTTTTACCCACCTGGAGCTGGTCCGGTTGAGAAGATGGCACCATTCTTTTGGGTGAATTATTGAGGTACATTGTCCAGCTGTGACTGTGACAAAAGCGAATCTACCCAAAGACTTTTCTATTCTGGTTAAGAAGTTGGCAGCATTCTAATGGGTGCATTATTGAGGTACATTGTCAATAGCTGCGACTTCGACAAAAGGGAATCTAATCCAAGACTTTTCTCTGCAAGATGCCAGATTTTTCTCAGTCCATGGCTTGGCTGGATGTATCAGTCACAAATTTGACTGAATTTGGATGGGATGGCTTCCTAAAAAAGAACCGCAAGCGAAGGTAACCTCACCTGTCCTGCAGCCAAAGCATGAAAAAAGTAACCCAAGGAACGAGAGGGATACGAGACAGACGCCTTACAACGAGACCACCGCGCCCCACACGCACGGTCGCACCCAAAGCTGGTCTGGTTGTAAAGATGGCACCATTCAGTTGAGTGGATTATTGAAGTACATTGTCAAGCTGCGACTTCGACAAAAGGGAATCTACTCAAAGACTTTTCTCTGCAAGCTGTCCGATTTTTCTCAGTCAAATGGCTGGATTTATCAGTCACAAATTTGACTGAATTTGGATGGGATGGCTTCCTGAAAAAGGAACGCAACCGAAGGTAACCTCACCTCATGATGACGGGAAATTTCTACACTAGATTACACTCGTTCAGCTCTTAACTCTTTCTAATATGTGATCTTCTGAAGTATTAGGCCTAGTGCATCTATGTGGCTGAAATTTTAACAAGGGTGTTTTCTCGAAATAGGCTTTCAATTACCAGTGAAAATCACGCCGTTTTTAACAGTTTATACCAATTATGTATACTACCTTTAAATTGGTAATTACGTACGAAACATGTTTCTGCTTATGATCGCGAAACAGGAACCTGGTACAGGGCCAATTTCATAAAGCTGTTTAGCAGAAAATTTGCTTAATCCAAAATGTTTGCTTTATAAAAATGGATAAATAGTCAAAATTGTAAGTCAAGTTGTGTTTTAGCAAGAATAGCAGATCACCAGTGAATTGCAATACACATTAGTTAAGATTTTGAACGGTAACCCGTTTTATAAAGCAAACAAATTTTGGATTAAGTTAAAAAAATTTGCTAAACAGCTTGATGAAATTGGCCCCTGGTCAAGTGTAACAACAATGTTACATCAATAACTTATAAGGTTGAATTTTCTGGTATAGGCCTATAAAGGCCCTGTAACTTCAGGGCTGGGAACGTTTTTAGTCAGAAAAGAACCGTTCATTTGTGAATGATTTGTTTGTATGGAAAACATCCCAAAGAATCAACCTTTATTGCGTTTGGACGTCCCATGGTCTTTCACAAAGACCACGTCCTTGCCCTATTGTGGCCGACTGCCACAGCAATCTCGCTGCACAAAACTGGTAGTACTGTAGTATAATCGCCAGTTTCAAGTATCAATTTCTAATGGATATTGTACAATTTTCGTGACTAGCTTATGGCATCCAGAGCATTGCTTTTCCCTATCTTTTTTCTTCACACTGTGATTAGTTACAACTCAATATGAAGAACTCATTATTAAAGGCCCATATCATTTCGAGATGAAACTTTTTGCGAAATTCACGAAGAAGAGCATGACATTAAACTTTGCGGATAAAAGTGCCTTTTAGAAATTTCAGACACTTCAGAAAACCTTTAAAATGTAATCAATCATTTGTGTTGAATGAATGGTAAAAAAATATTTTGCAATCGACTTAGAAAAAGCACTTTCAGTAGGCAATTTCTCCCACGGGGAAAATAATCATGTGGTATATTTGTTACCATTTTTGTCAACTCTTCTGGTCGATTTTTTGTCTTGTCAACTCGTGAAGTAAAATTTGGGCCAATTGCAAATGATGTATTGGGGCTTCTTTCTTGTATTACTCAATCAAAACAAAGCAAAACTATCCATTGAGTATCACTGATTTTCCATGCCTATTTTACTCAAAGAAGTTTATATCACCATGCAAGATTGGCTTTTTTGCCTCGAGGCGAAATTACATTTTTAAAAAAGGTGTAAATCATCTTGTAAAATCACAGTGCAATGTGATACATTTTTATGAAAGGTGCGTGTAACTGGTTACAGTCGCAACACAGCTGTCTCAGTTCGCGTGATATCGATACTTTATTAATAACTCGATAACTGAACCCATGGAGGAAGAAAACACTTTTTCCTCCATGATAAACCAACATTGCCTCTCAAGGACCAATTTGTATAAATAAACTTCTCGCATGACAACACAATAAATTACAACAAGTATCGGATTGAATTGTTGGAATAAACTTTGTCATTAACTGCATTTTGTTCCAAATGTGGTTACATTATTTTGCGCGAATGCTGATACTTTTGGGGAGTTGTCCCAGGAGTAATTTGAGTAGGCTACTTGAATCAAATCTGACATAATGCGGTCCGTGTGGACTTTGCTAGCGGTGTCAACCGTGCTTCTAGCGAGCGTGGCAGTGGACGGGAGCCGATCACGTCGTCAGAATTCAGGCACCACGAACTCGCCCGGATCAGGGGGTAAGTGCGTTTCCCGTACAAGGTATCAGTTTCAACCACAAACATTTAAAGCAGGCATTGTGACATGTAAAACAGACGATATAGTACATCTGATGGTACTCCTTTACTTGTTTTATTAACTTTTGTTATGTCTTATAAGTTTTACAATATTTTGTTCTTTAGCCTTTGTTTTTGGTTTAGGGCGGGGGGGGGGGGGGGGGGGACAAAATAGCCAGTATCTGGTGTGTCCACCTGCTGCATCAATAACTGCGAGAGAATAACGGGAACTGGTCATTAATTTTTAGTCACCTTCATACTTACACTGAATACACTAAATAGACTGTATCGCCATCTTGTAGGGCAGTTTCTTTGTACTTTGAAGACATGTATGGTTGCACATTTTGTGCTTCCATTGTTGACCAATTTAAAGAAAGTTGCCCTACAAGATGGCAGCTATTCGATACAGTCTACAACCTTTTTGCGTGTTTCGCATGAATAGCGTCTGGTGCACTGACGTACTTCCTTTCACATGCACACTTAGTGTCCACTTGACCAGACTTTTATGTGTTATGCTATGTGGTGCACACAGCATGTGTGAAGTACAGAATCAATACCGTGTTCACCGTATGAGAGAATTGCATAAAGTAACCAAACTGTTGGTTGCCAGGCAATGGCGCGCACCTCTGTAGTACATGTATGTGACTTTCTAAATGCACCTCCATTTAAAAGCTATTACATGTATACAGTTGTTATACGCAAAGGGCTAGTTGTAACAGATGGGTTTTTAATTGTCGCTAGGCGGTCGGGTTGGCGTAGTGATTCTTTCCCCGCATTTCACCTCTGGCGTCCCGGTTCGATTCCGGGGCGTGTATGTGGATTGGGTTTGCAGTCCCTACTTGACCGCGTAGTTCCCACCGGAAATTTCTCTGGAGGTTTTCCTCCCACTTCTAAATCTGCATCTCCTTCGTCATCTCAAGTTGATAGTTAAAGCTAAAACCTTATAGTTGATGGCATAAGGGCCTTGGTTGCCGAAGATGCCATAAAATTAACAACAACAACAACAATTGTTGCTATTCATTTTTCTTTCTGCTGGTGTTCTCATATACCAAATACATGTACGTGTATAAAGTTTCTAATTTTACAATTAGCTCTTTGCGTGAAACATTTGCATAACGGCTGGCGCCCCGAATTATTCACTTTCAAATGAAGGTACAGTTTCAAAAGTCTCATACTACGCTGTTGTTGCTACGTGGTGCACGACGTTGCCATAAAACCAACAGTTTGGTTGCTTTATGCTATTCTCTCCCACGGTGAACAAGCCGTGATTTTGTACATCACACCTGCTGCGTGCACCTGCCGTGTGGTGGAGTGGATACCAAGGAAGTACGTCGATCAGTGCACCAGACGCTATATATTCATGCGAATCACGCAGAGGCATGCAACGGCTGGGTTACCTTTTGTGAAATCATTGTATTCGTATGTATATCGACGCAAACAATCCATGGCGTCATTGTGTCTCAGTCTGTTGATTTGGATTGAACAGAAACAGAGACGGTTCACTTCTGCAATATGTCGCCATTAATTGGATGCGCCAACGGTGGTTCCTGCATTGAAGATGCCGATGGTGATTATTACTGCGAATGTGCATTGGGATGGACTGGGGAAAACTGCACACAACGTACGTATCACTCTTTATACTACACATTTTTTGGCAAACTTTTACAAACGGCGTCATGTGATTAAAAGTAGAACACACGATTGGTAAACTGTTAAAAGGGGCGATATTTCCACTCTTTATAAGAAGCAAGCCCGTGTTGATAAAACCGCTCTGTAGAAATTTCAGCCACAGTAATACTTCTAAAAACTTGAAAAATCCATGCATGGTTTTTGTGTTGAGTTAAAGGCACAGACTCGTCAGCAATGCGCGCGCGCCAAATTCGTGCCACGAAATACGCAGCTCGATAGCAAAGGCATGGAGCTGCGTATTTCGTTGCACGAATTTAGCGGGCTCGCATTGCTGACGAGCCTGTGCCTTTAAATTGAATGGTAAAAAAGTATTTATTTTAGAAAACCTTCTTCAGTCGTTAATTTCTCACACAAAATACCACATTAGACTGATATAAAATCATGTGGTGTTTGGTACCATTGTTATTAACACTTTTAGTAAGGTTTTTTATGTCAACTTGTGAAAAACAAAATTGGGGTCACTGCAAAGTGATGTGTTCTACCTTTAAGAATGACGTGTATGAAAAATAAACCGGCTCAGTACATCATCTAGGCCTACGTTCCGAGAAAACAATGAAAATACTGTCCATGCTTTCACAAAATTGTGCAAAGCTACCGTCTAACATAGGCTGGTTCCCTGGCTCCTGGCTATATCGCACGGGAAACGAACCCACGGTGGTCAGGGGCCTATCTTTGTTCACACGAGGACGCCTTGTAAGAATAATGTGTGCGCATATATTGTTATTTGTATTTATCGTTTTATTATATAAAAAAAAAGGTCGACTCAAATTTTTGTTCATTTTCCGTTGTCATCTTGTAGCGGTAGTGGCTGAACTGTGTGATGGTTTTTGCGAGAACGGAGGCTCATGCTACCTTGGGGAACACAATGTGCCAGCGTGTGACTGCCAGTTTGGCTGGCGGGGAGAGTACTGCACCGAACCCGATAGCTTCCAACCCACAAGCACGTCACAGGGTAAGGGAAAAATAGTTCACCAAAATGCATTAGAAACTGTAAACATTCTCAGTAAATGAACTTTCCAGCATATTGACAAATCTCAAATTAGCACTGGCAGCCTCGTTTCAGATGCTGAGCCATTGTAGGACATTGCATCACGCGTCTTTTCATTTGCAAATTTTATTACAAAAGAATGCACCGAAACCCTCCGTTTTTGATGGCAATTTGAAATTCCTGCGAGACGCTACAAAATCTTACCCGTATTGTATCTTTAAAAATCGTAACGAATCGTAAGAAAATATCGGCAATTGCCGCTTGGATGAGTTTGCACAAAAGCAGAACTGCATTGAGAAGGTTGTTGGAGCAAAACTCTTTCTATACTATTTTCATTCCCATAATGCACCTATCAGTTGTTTCCTCACCCCTAACCCCCCCCCCCCCCCCCCCCCCCCCCCCCCCCTCGGGTGCAAAACCTGCGCGTCTGTAGACAAATACACAGAAAATTGTATTTCAAATGGTCAAATGCCCCACACTGGGGACACTGGGGCATGAAAAACGTGACCAAACCCACACCTAGGGGGTCACGGGTGGGCAGCGCGGGGGGGGGGGGGGGGGGGGGGGGGGGGGGAGGGGGGGAGGGAGGGGGGGGGGGGGGGGGGAGGGTGGGGAAACAACGGAAATCGAACTGTGCAATGTAACACATTATGTCCGCAGCAAACGGGCTGTACATGTAGGCATATGTGCAATTAGGTTTTCTATTTAGTGCGCAAATCACCTGCAGTCGTCAATGGCTCAAGACTAATTGTGTAATGCAAACAGTACACAAATTTCCCGATGACTTTAGCATTTTGTTATCATTTAAAAAGACAAATGTAGCGAAGTGTAGCTGCAATCTTCCACCATCGAGGTGTTATGCGGTTACTAACGATATTGTCAGAAAAAACTCCAGATAACTATATTGTTAACTCAGGAAAAACGGCTGTTCTGTCGAGTTTACTCAAAAGGCGATAATTTTAGACCAAACATGATCCTATTTTTTAACTGATCTAATAAACGACGACTTGTAGTTAAGTCTATATTCCACTGAAATATAAATATTCAAAAATGAACCACAAATTGACGATGTCATTAGATTAAATAACTTACGTGACCAATCAAAAAAGGCTACTACAGGCGTGAAGGAAATTTAAATGGCTCTACTTAATACGCCTGGCGGCCTGGCAAGGAGAATATTGCTCCGTGACTGGATTTACTCTTTAGCCATTGGTTGCTTTCAAGGCCCCGTTCCATTTAATAGAATAAAACTATTTCTTTCAATTCACTTAGCACTAAAATTGTTGCTACATTTCCTTGAATTGCGAGGTTAATACTGCAGAAAGAAGAAAGGGCTTCATTTTGCCATTGTGCGGACGTGGACTTGAGTTAATCGAAAATATGTGTTTTATTTTATTATTAGTTACAATTTTCCTCGTATTTTGTTCAGGTGCCGGCTCGTCTACGACTGCGCCAAGTAACGATAACATTCCATCTGGTGTACAAGTCGGTATGTTTCAATATTTTCAATGTACAGCAAAAACACAAAAAAACAAACAATAAAAGCAAAATAAAAAAAAAACCGGAAAAAAAACAAAATTGAAGACAGACAAGAACAAGCAATATACATAATGACGCCAGTTGCAAAAAGCGTCATAATTTAGATTAGAATTAAAATCCAAGATCAGCTTTGTTTTTTTCTTTCTTCATCCAGGAGCTATAGTGGGCCTGGTGTTCGGCATTATCGTCCTCTTCGTGGTAATTTTCGGCATCGCTTGCATTGCGGCGAAAGTAAGGTAAGATATGCGTTAGTGCGAGCCAAACTATAAACACAAGAATGTTTTGAATTTCGAGGAATCAAATAATGCCCGAGATCCCATGTACAAAACCTATGAGACAATTAAGAGAAGGTGTAATTTTCTCCCAAGTAACTAGAGGGGAGGAGTAGGGTTTGCCCGGCGGATTTTTACATCAGCTTGTTGCGGACAGGCGGACACAAAAATTGCATTACATTTATCTTTGGTGTCAGGGCGGAGGGCGGGGGGCGGGGGAGGCGTTTGACCGCACCCGTCCGGATCTGCGCCTGTCAGTATAAACAAACACCGATACAAGTAATGAAAATATAATGTATACTGTGAAACATTACTGCATTGTTGGCGGAAGAGTACGGCCCTTCGAAAACCTCTATAAAGAATCCATTTGTACTTTCTTAGGCGTTTTAGACAAAACAGACAATGAGTTGGAGTCTCATCTGTCGTATGCCTTTATCTCACACTAAACGACAAAAGCTCGTTAAAGGCAGAGCTAGGCTCGTCAGCAATGCGCGTGCGCCAAATTCGTGCCACGAAATACGCAACTCCATGCCTTTGCTATGGAGCTGCGTACTTCGTGATACGAATTTGGCGCGCGCGCATTGCTGACGAGCCTTTGCCTTTAAACACATTTCTTTTTCATGTGCAGCAAACTTCGCCGTGCACCTCACGAGCACGATCCAGCTATATCACCAGCGTCTCCTTCCGTAATCTACGATCCTAACGTCCATGACAATTTCAACGGTTCAGTCTACGCCGGAGTACCCCCGGATCCTAAGCACGGCAACGTGTACCCGAACGACATACCGCGCCGCTACACATCGCCCCCAATCCAGCAACACTCACGGGGATTCACGGAGCCCGGTAACGAAGCCTACGACTATACGTACCGGTCAGGGCCGACTAGAACGCCCTCGAGGAAGATAAGCACGGCTGAGTCAGACCACGAGTACACCTACATTGATCCCAGGGCCTCGGATGTCTCTCCCAGGCTTCCGCCAGCGCTTCCAGAAAACCGCCCGCCTCCACCATACACAAGGGCGCCCTCTCACGCCCCGGCTTACTCCAGGGACCCCTCTAGAGCGCCCTCCAGAGTCTCCGAACACACCTACCTAGAACCGGCAGAGTACCTGCAACCACGTACACTGACTAGCTCTGCCTACGAAGGGCGCCAACCTCCATCTGGAAACTCCCGGGCTTCGAATTATTCTTCAAGAAAATAAGCCTTTTTTAAAAGAAAATAAACTGACTGCTAATTTCAAAACAGCGTACGTCGTGAGGTGAAATAGCATGCCCGGTTAGCTTATAAGTGATGGCCGTGTGATAGTTTATTCCTATTGCATAAAATTCAGCTCTAATGTTTTTTCTCTAAATATTTATGAGTATCTCACAAAAGAGACTATTTATTCAGGTTTTGAAACAAAGTTAAACATAACTCTGAAAAATCGAACATAAAATTTTGACACAAAGTCCAGAAGCGAGTTTCACTGTCTACCGGACAATGTGACATTTAGCCCCACGGCACACACACGTACGTTGGGACCGGTACGCGACAGAAGCGAAGTTAAGTCTCGGGATTTATACGATGAAACTGCGGCCCTTTTTGGAAATTAAACGGCGTCACCAAGGGAAACCGCCTTATTTTATATAGCTTGGATACGAAGCGGATATGACTCCGGATTTATATGATGAAACTGCGCTATTCGAAAAGTATTATGACGAAGCGGATAAGGGAAACTTGATGTTAAGTATGTACCAAAAACACTGAAGACGCCGAAAGGAAATTCTCTGTGACTGATGAGTATTACTTGAGTGATTGACCAAGATGGCCTATCAAGCAAGCATAATTAAAGTTGCATTGCCCGTGTTTCGGTGAAAGGATTAACAAAATAAATTTACACAAGCGAACGAATTTAGAAAGCTTTCGTGTCTCTGTAACGAAAACTATCAAAAACTTAAATTTCCGACGTCGGGAATTGGAGATACAAGCCTTTTTCTTGAAACGTGCTTCACATGTTGTACATGTGCGCGTACGCTCATATGTACATAGTATGTGTACAATGTACACATGTACGCGCACATGTACATTTACGTCATAACCCTGTCGATTAATTGACCTGCCAGCCTTTTAATCATTTCTTGTTTTTAATCGACTGGCATTAATCCTTGACGGATTTTTACGTTCTTGGTACCAAATGAAAGCTGATAACTTTTTCTATTCTAAAAAAATACCTATTTAACTTTAAAAAAACAAATTTGACGCCCAAATCGGCCCAAACACGGGCAGTGCAACTTTAAGTGTGAAATTTTATAGAGAAACTTAGTTATAATAGACATGAACAATCTCAGAAGTGAAAATTTTCTCTTTTTTACTGTACTTTCATAGTAATTTAAAATTGTATTCACGCGATAATAAACAAAATGAAAATATTTGTCAGTTTGGTCAATTGTTTCTCAACCGTTGGGCACACCGTTGCACAGTGGGCCAGGTGGGAATGAAAACTGCGCCAAAATAGGCAAATGGTTTTCTCAACACTTTCTTAATAAAAGGTGTAGATTCTTAAAATATTTTGTGTTAAGAATCTACAGTTCGAGTACATTCTTAAAAATAATCTGAAGTGGACTATAGATTCGTCAGAATAATGTTAAAAAACAGATTACAAGATTGGGAAACTTAAAGGACGCATGAAATATGATTTTTATTACATTAGAGTAGAGGGTGTGTTTTACACATTTCGATCAATTTCAGAAAATTTGATCAGCGTTTTGGTGTAATTGCAAGTTTTCCATTTTATGCAAATGAGAATTTCCATATTCATGAGCAAAGCTGTGATGTCATCTCAGGACAACAGTGGAATTTTCCATAGACTTGTACTACAAAGGTTGGTGTCATTTTCAGTGGCTTCTTGATATCATGAACTGTATCAATTTACCGAGTTTGTTTAGTATATATGTCATTTGCAACAATCATAACAAGTTTGTTTGGGTCGAAAATTGAGCTGCTACTGTTTGAGATGTAGCCTAATGTTATTTCTTTGTTTTTCAACTGTGGTTCCCTCCATGACCAGTGGTAAACAGCGCCCTCGCCTGACAAATGTTTGAAGTAGAAAAAAAAAGTCACTTCTTTCTGAAATAAAAACAAATTTGGGTTTGCCCCTTTGTCTGCAACACTTTGATTTTTTGATGTGTGTATAAAAGCAGCTGGTTGATAATTTTCACTTCACTAAACCTTTAGGCCTCAAACCATAAAATTCCACGCACGGTTTTTATGTTGAATGAATGAATAAAAAAGCACCTTCAGTTGACATTTTCTATCACAAAGGTACGGGAAAATTCCACGTGGTGTTTGTTACCGTAGCTGTCAACTTTCTTAGTCGTGAAGTAAAATTTTGGGTCACTGCAAATGTATTGGGCTTTAATTCTACCACGGAGCTAGGCCTATAAATATATTATATAGCTCCATGATTCCACGGAACGTGTATGCGTTCATCCTCGACCCCATGCCTGGATTACAACATCTGTGACCCTTGCACGTCGTAAATCGGTGAAACTGGTTAACACGTGTTACTTAAAGGGCTCTGACATGCTAAACAACTTTGTGCCTAAGCTTTGCTTCATAATGACGGATTACTTGTTCAGCAAGACATACTATTGTTCGTTTGGATGTAAAATCAATAAAAGGTAGCCTTTTTGAACTTTGAAGATTTCACTGCAATAAATCACAGACAGAGGGCGCTGTTTGGAGTGCATCACGTAAGGAAGACAGAAGGGAGAAGTTAAGAAAAAACATAAGACTTCAAGTTGGACTTGTGGCAAATTGCTGCAGTTTCTACCCCCAGTTTTGTCATGGCTTACAGCAGGCAACATGTAAAACAAACTCAAACAGCCATGAATTACAAAAGTTTCAGGAAAATTTAGAAAAAAGTGGAATCTTTTGTGCACAGTTGAATGTGATTTTCCTGTGTTTGCCTCTTGTGACATAGTGACCTTGGACATGAATATGCATATTTGCATTAGCATAAAAACTAAAAACTTTTGTTTTAACCCCCAAAGCAAGCTCCAAATAGGATTTTTTTTTAAATAAGGGCTCTTTAAAGTTTGTTGTCGGTTGCTTGACAACAACGCTTGACATTGTCACCCCACGGGTCTGAATTGGGTCATATCGGCATTGTCAGCGGGGTTTACGGGCCATTGAATACAATCATGCATGAAAAGAAACCACCTTGGGTATTTGAAAACCAACTATTATGGACGGCTCAATTCATGATGTGGTAATCGGGGAAATTATGCAGTTTTTGTAAGGACAACGTTTTGTGGTGTAATGTACTTTCACACCAAACGCAATAGACACTGTTGAGTCACCCTGGTCATAGCTTTTTTGCACTTGCGTGTGAAAGATTTTATGCAGGTGATTTTTTTCGTCCTACGCGTTGAAGGGCTATGCGCTAGCGTTAACCCATCGATATTAACCTGCCAAGGTTGCGTATCTTGCTAGTTTCCTGGCATGCTGGTGAAGAAAGATGACGTTCATCACGGTCAAATATGGCGGTAAGTTTTTGTGCCGTTTTATTGTGTTCATTCTGAGATCTCGGGGTATTATTTCCACTCTGCTAAGCGCCGTTACAATCCCCTGAGGACATACGCGCAAATTTGTGAAGTTAGGCGGCTGTTACACCCAGCGAACGCAGCATGCATGTGCCATTTTGATGTAATTTAATCAATGTGGTCATGTTATGCTGAAAAGAAACAATTTTTATACTTTCCAGAAATTGTATTGGGTGTTGTTTTTTATGACTGTCCCTTCCTACCAAAATTTCCAGTGACGTTCTTATTTAGCCCACTCCGCAGTTTTGTTTTTTGTTTTTTAAATTAATAACCAATGTATGCTTTAAATAGCAGCCAATCGCCGACGCGGACACGGCCATCGCTACCGAGTATCAGGCTGCATCCGAATTACTGGCTTTGGCTGTGGCTGCGGCTGCAGCTGCGGCTTTGGCTGTTGCTATGATGTTGCTAAGGACTGCTATTGTCAACCCGAAGCAGCAGCATAGCAACAGCCAAAGTCATAGCCAAAGCCACTAATTCGGATGCAGCTTTACACTGTACTGTGTTTACAATTTGCGCGTGTGTATTTGAACGCCCGCAATGTTCTGCCAAGCGGATCCTGATTGGCCCAGAGCGGCGACAACATTTCGGGTTCATTACCATGCACGACACCCAGGATTTGCCTTTTTATGATCTATAAACCGTGTAAAAATTTAACGATAAAAACACAAAATTAAGAGGGAAAGATGTCATGATTTTACTAAGGAAACTTATAACATTTGTTTCATAGGTTTAGCGCATGGGGTCTCAGAGGGTGTCCGTGCATGGTAATCTTTCCCTCAAAAATTCAGCCGAGACCTTCGCACGATACGTATCGCCAGCATCTGTCTCGTCCGCTGCCAACATTTGTCAATTGCGCGATTTGCTTACGTAGTGCGCGGTACTGTCAGATGGAATTAAGTTGTATAGGCCTACATGTACAGAATTAAGCCTGAACAGAATTCCTCCTGAACAGAATTCCTCCAAAGGCTATAGGCCTGGACAGTTTTTTTTCCGCAACATTTCTGGTAGATTGTATTTGGCAGTTTGAACTGCGCATTAGGCTGCCGTTATAAGTTATTCATAATTACATGTACAAGTATTATTATTGATATATTTCATAAGTATGTTTATTCTGTCGGTCACACATCCTGGCACTTCTGTGACCTGGTGTCCTATACGCTTTTGTATACTGGCATACCACCGTGACTGGAGTGAAAACAAATTCGTTCATGCTTAGATACGTGTACGTGTTGCGTAGACAGTTGTTCCTTCGCTTGTCACCATGGGCACACCGTTGCACAGTGGTCCAGGTGGGAATGCAAACTGCGCCAAAATAGGCAAATGGTGATTGTTTTAAAAATTAATAATTTTACATTTGTCAGGTTTGTGTGGGTCTATACAACTATTTTATAACGGAAGTAATCACCATAATATTTCCAACTTCGAGTAGTACCGTCTTAAACCCGACGAGAACCGGCAAATCACGAGAAAAAGCATGTTATTTCTGTAATATTGTAACGGTCCTTACGGCCGCTGTGTAAAACATAAAGTTATGAAAATTAACTTGAAATTAGAAAACATTCCATATTTAAAGGCACAGGCTCGTCAGCTATGCGCGCGCGCCATTTTCGTGCCACGAAATACGCAGCTCCATGCCTTCGCTACATGGAGCTGCGTATTGCGTGGCACGAATTTGGCGCGCGCATTGCCGACGAGCCTGTGCCTTTAAGGACAATTAAATCGATGGCAATTTTACTTTTGTATTTCATCCGAAAAAACACGGACAAACACATAAAAAGCATGTAAAAAAAGTAGTGCGCTTTATTCAATAACTCTGGAAATACAAATTGCTGTCGATTGCTGCCTTAATTCTTATTTTTCATAAAAGCATAAAAACCAAAGAACATTTAAAAACCAAATTTAGCTGCCACGACCTGCCACCTTGGAAGTTATGCTGTTTTTGTAAAACACATACTGAACTACTTGCGTGATTGACGGGTTGTATTCCCTCTTATGCACCTATTCACCTTGTCTGGCCTCTATAGGGACTCATAGAATCAATGCATAGTTCCGACTTGTCAATCAAGCCGAACCCGCCGACCAATCACAACAGAGCTAGCAGACATCGCCCACATAGGTCAAAGTGCATTGCCTCACAACAACACAACAATCTGTGTTTTCCGTTGAAAGTCCCATTTGTTTGTGCAGTGTGTGTGGAAATTTTGAGGGATAGCGTGTGAGGCATAGCAACAATATCCAAGGGGGCGGAGTTAACTGGGCAAACTCGGAACTATGCATTGCCTTAAGTGTGTATCAAGTTAAAAGTTGAAAAAAAAAATTACTTGTCAATATTATATCGAGCATTATTTTATAAACCCCCATGCCCGCTTCGGGAGTTTGTTTTAAAACCGTATAGTTGCATGCAAAAAAACACGCCCCTATAATAATTCACCATTGTAAAGACATCACACTCATTTAAATATATTACCATAGTATTCTATGGGTTTGAAAACCCTTAAATGGTATATTTTCCACGAAAACAGACGAATATTTAATTTTGGCGCACTTTCGTTTCATCCTGGCCTACTGTGCGTTGTTTTCACTTTAGCCCTACCGGATATGACGTGCAGCGACCAACAGAATAGTAATTTTATTTAACCGTAACGATCAGCATCATTTTTATAAATCCAAGAAATTATTTTAATGTGCAAAATGTATTGGGTAGTCGGGGCAGAATGAACATTTATTTCATTTTCTTCACAGATAACGAGCAGCGATTGTTCAATCCACACTGCCCAAGTCTTGTTCTTCTCGACTGCATACGCAAAAACTGCAATATCACAGATGTAGATGGTAGGTGTAACAGATCCTACAGAGCCTTTGCACGGCGGCCATGACAGGGGGCAATCACATTGTTACCATGTGTCATGCATGAGTAGGTGCTTTGTGGTTCTATTGTTACATCATTTAAATAACAAAACCTGCCCCCTGTCATGGCCGCCGGTGCTATGCAGAAGCTCTATTCACGTGTTGAATCGAGCCTCCTGAATCAGTTCTATTCTTCGGTTTTACTTGGCTTGACAACGGTTGCTATCCGCCATTACTGTGTCCATACTGTGGAACGCCAAAGCGAAAAATAAGTCAACACTGATAATTTAATGTTGACGCATATTTTCGAAAATGTTGCGCAAGAAAAAAAGTTGGCATGACTTTGAAATGTTGATAGTCTGTTTGAAACTGGCATACCGTGCTTTTGTTTTTAAAAATGTTGAGACTTGTTTTTCAGGGTTGATGGCAAAATTATCAGTGTTAAATTATTTCCGCTTTGGCGTGCCATAGTATGGACACAGTAATGGCGGATATGATAGTTGTTGACGTCACGCGTATGGCACGCCAACACTGATCAACCCATCAACCCTGAAAAACAAGTCTCAACATTTTAAAAAACTTGCCAACAAAAGCACGGTATGCCAATTTCAAACAGTCTATCAACATTTAAAAGTCATGCCAACTTTTTTTCTTGCGCAACATTTGCGAAAATATACGTCAACATTAAATTATTATTGTTGAATTATTTTTCGCTTTGGCGTGCCATAGTATGGACACAGTAATGGCGGATAGCAACCGTTGTCAACCCAAGTGAAACCCAAGAATAGAGTCCAAACTGCTGATTCGAAAGGTGCCAGACTATTTATGCGTTACAGTCGTCTTCAGAGCGAGATTCTGAACGCATATATACAGTCGGCTGTTTGCATACATATACTAATGCGTGAATTAAGGAATTTCCAATTGTCATCGAAAACGAGGGTCTTTGTGCTTTCGTTTGTGATAAAATTTACAAATGAAAAGACTTGTGATGTAATATACAACGGCTCAGCATCTAAAACGAGGCTATCGGTGATATAGGGTACCTATATTGGGTCTTTGCACGATTGCGTTCAAAGTAATTAAGGCTTATCGTGCAAATCGTTTTGCAAGTGGTCATGATGTCGTAAAGGCTGGTAACAATGGAATTCAGTGGGTCGGACCCCTGAAATCCATTGTATTCCTGTATTTTAATGAGGATGCATCCGCCACTGTAATCAGTATTCTCTGCTAATAAGCAGCTCAATGAAGTTGAGCCCTGGTTAGTTTCCCTCTTTTTTTTCTGTCGTTTTCAGCCATCTTGGATTTATCAGACGCCACGGGTATCGTTAGGTGCTTGCCGGATAACCTGCACTGTTACGCAAGCACGCTACTGGACGGACGGGAAACATACTGGGTCATCAAAGTGGAAAGTACGTTGTCAAAATTCCGTTTATATCGGACACGACTGTTTTATGTAAACGCAATATCAATGATACCAATTCACTAACGTCTTTTTTTGCAATTTTTCTCCCAACAGAAGGCGCGACGGATACAGACCCGCCGAAATACACTCTGCTTATAGACGACCCGGAGAATAACTGCCCAGAATTATCAAGTAAATTTGAACTATTTGATTTCAGTTGTGTGTTTATCGTGGTCAACCAAAAATACAAGTGCGTAAAACCCACACGGTATATATGGCAGAAGAAAATTTGAACAAACATATTTAAACATGGAACAATTAATTTTTACTTTAATTTTACTACAAAATAAATCTCCGTGCACAACTTGCAACACCTGAACGTAGGCAAAGCTAGTTAGCGTGTCCAGATCGCATTTTTGAACACACCAGCGGCGTAACCACAAACACGTTTCTGACGTAATTAGCTGGTTCGGCTGCCGATAACCAAAGCTAATAATTGGTAGAATCGGCAATTACGTCGGAAATATGTTTCTGATTGTGGTTGCAAAAACAAGCTCCATTGCTCTAAAATCGCTTATTGTTTCTGCATGAATAACAACTCTCAACATAAACTAGTCAAAATAATGTAAATTAGTCACATGAGGCATCACTTTGACTACCTTTGACAAAGGTTAGTCAAAATGATGCTTTATATGACTAATTTACATTATTTTGACTAGTTTATGTTGAGAAATTCATATTTTCGTTCGCTCAATTCCCAATTCATTCTCAGCTCAACATGTTGCGTGTTGTGGGTAAAATATCAGCTTGCCAGATTGCAGGTGATACTTTGTCTAAGAAAATATTTATTGGTCGCTACCCACCAGATTCTAAATATCCATTGAGACGCTATTGCAAGGGAGTATTTTCAAGGACTCATTTCTATGGATCACAATGGCAGCAGGTGAAGCCCTTTCGGATATTGATTGAATGCCCTTGGGTTGTGTGGGTGCAGTACTAAAAACTGATATAAACTTGGAAAAAAAAACAGCTTATCCATGGCGGAAGGTTGTGATGAATTAGTGATTATGTTGATCGCGGACCCACGATATGTACTCGGCGTTTTCATCATCGCCTATGACGTTCTGTAATTTTTGGATTTTTGAAGCCTTTAAAGATAGGAAAATATAATTAAGTAACGACAAAGACATACTAAAGCTTTTCGTCCTGCACTCATCAGAGCAAAACGCAAGAAATGGCATGGGTACGCTATCGATAATAATATGAGGCTAAAGGCGGGAATGCCATGTTCAGAATGCTGCGCGCTAATTAGTCAGCTGACAACAGCAAGGAGAACGCTACTGCGCATGCGCAGTTAGACTACATGTAGCGAAAAGCCAAAAATATCAGATTGATAGATGGGGTCACCATCACTGGGTCCGATTTTGGCAAACATTTTCGTTGGTTACCATGAAAAGCGAGCTTTTGCTGATCTACCCGTGAAATGCACGCCATTCGTGTACCACCGTTATGTTGACGACGCATTTGCTGTGTTCGATTCAGTTGCAACATGCAAGCCTTCCACGATAGGCTAAACGGTCTCCATCCCGCACTCAAGTTCACCCACGAGATGGAGCAATCTGGCCCTCTTCGCTCTTCCGTTCCTAGACGTTCTGGTTGAGAAAACACCCACCGGCTTTACCACTTCTGTTTACCGGAAACTTACGTTCACAGGACAGTACACCCGATGGGACTCATTATACTCGGTACAAAATAGGCTTGGTCAATGTACTGGTGTCAAGAGCAGCAAACATCTGTTCCCCGTGTAGCTTCACGACAAAATAAACCATATCAAGTCAATCCTGCCCCAAAACGGCTATCCCGAATCAGTAATAAGCAAACATGCATCCCTCTCGCTCGCAAACCGCGCTCTAAACCGCGACCTCACGGACCGAACAAAATGTCCCATGTATCTTAAAGTACGGTGGAGAGGAAAAGTTTCACATCGTTCAGCCCCGTGTAATAGTTCACTGCACACAAGTTACTTCCGGCAGTCTGTAAAGACGTACTACCTACCACACAACTTGACAATGTGATTTATGAGTTTCGGTGCCGATGTGAAGCTCGGTACGTAGGGCGTATATCTCAAAGACTGGCGGATCGCATTAAACAACAAGTGACGAAAGCCGTGACGCGCGCCTACTTCACCGTTCAGCCGCGTGTAATATTCACTGCGCGCAAGTTACTTCCGGCAGTCCGTAAAGACGTACTACCTACCACATAACTTAACAATGTTATTTATGAGTTTCGGTGCCGATGTGAAGCTCGGTACGTAGGGCGTATATCTCAAAGACTGGCAGATCGCATTAAACAACAAGTGACGAAAGCCGTGTCGCGCGCCTACTACACCGTTCAGCCGCGTGTAATATTCACTGCACGCAAGTTACTTCCGGCAGTCCGTAAAGACGTACTACCTACCACATACCACATAACTTAACAATGTTATTTATGAGTTTCGGTTCCGATGTGAAGCTCGGTACGTAGTGCGTACGTCTCAAACTTATCGCAACCCAAGGTCTAAATATAAGTTCCGAACACATTTCTTCAGGGAAGAATAGTGGCACAGTGGATGTGTACTCTGACTCCCAATCACGTGTCCATGCTTTCAGAACATTTTGCGAAGCCACGTCCCATGTAGGCTGCATGGTAACGTTCCCTGGCTATAGACCGTATCGAATAGCCGCCATGAAATGGCGGCTATTCGATACGGTCTATATTGCACGAGAAACGGAGACACGGTAGTCAGGGACCACGGTAGTCAGGGACCTAGGTAGACAGGGACCTAGTTTCTATTACATGTGGCGTCCTTGCAGAAAATTGTATGTGCACACCCTAAATATAGCTCCATGGTGCACACACATTTATAATCATCTTCAGTTGTTTTCTTATTAAAAACAATATCATCTCCGGTGGAATAATTTCATTGGACAGTTGGAGCCACTTCTATCTGCCAGTTGCAGTTGAGTAAGATTAACATTTGTTTGGGCACATTGCAGACTCTGTATACTTTTTATCCTTCTATCAGGTCGCCTTCAAGCCCTATCTCGACCAGCGACCCGTTCACGCAAGGAGTCACAATGGAATAGCCTCAGGCGTAAGATGCCCAGAAATAAAGGATCCGGTCGGCCAAAGAGTAACACCAAGAAACGGTAGCACGCGTCAGATGTGTAAATAGCCAAGGGTCCGCAACCACGGGCGGATGCGGTCACCCAGGAACACCTATAGACCAGCTGCCATGACAGAGGCAGGTTTCACAGAGTACTTACTCGCGCATGACGTACGGCGACAATGTGACTGCCTCCTGTCATGCCCACCCGTGCAAAGGGTCTATATTGACTTTTATCTTGCTCCCAGTTTCATTCACTCGAATTTCACAGGTCATAATATGCGCGTCCCGTGAATTTTGATTGGACAGGAGCCAATTTGGTAATTTGTACTCAAGAAGGTAGACAAAAACCTACACCCAGCACGATATGGGGGAATAAGGACTCCCCTCTAACGCGGCCCCCATGACTCAACACACTCTTCCCGTTTGTTAACGCACCAACGCCCCTACAAACTGAAAGGAATTCCTCGGATGTTTGAGACACAATGGGGGAACAATGGTAGGGGAGTATCCTCGGCCCATATCAAGCTGCATATGCAAAAACCATGACTCCAACCCAACAATGTATGGATATTTTACCTCAAAAGTGGCAATAGACTTCAAAAGTGCGACGTCAGTAACCAAGGTAATCGGGTCTAAAGTCTCTAAACATTCGCTGCATGGTAATCTGAAACGCTCATCGCCTAAGTGACAGTGTAGGTAGAAAGTTTACTTACTCAATAAAGTTTACTTAAATAAAGTTTACTTACTCAACAAAGGATGAAGTTTTCATTTTTGTACTCTATTGCCAAACTTTGGCGTGGGACATTAATTTAAAGGTATAGCATACAAAACTGTTAAAAACACTGGTAATTGAAAGCCTGTCGAGAAAACTACCTTGTAGAAATTTCAGCCACATAGATGCAGTAATACTCAAGAAAACATGAAAAATCCTCCAAGCATGGTTTTTGTGCATGAATAAATGGCTAGGCGATCTTTGGTGATTCAAATAGTTTTGTCGTTTTTCTCACAAATGGGGGGCACTTCAGACGAAATAATTTCACAGGATGATTACTGGAGTAATCCTGCCTTTCTTCATAAGGTTTCGGCTCCAGCACACATTCCACCACCCTCTCCATATGTACTGACATTGAAGAAAGCGAAGTCGAAAGTGGAGAAGACTTAAATTGACTTTTTTTTCTCGTATGGCTATTAAATCTCACTCTCTATGAGACGAGCATAAGTTTAAAAGGACGAATAGGGGACAATTTGGTAGGGATGGTTTTCGAGGGGAGTGTGGAAAAGTTTATGGGGAAGACCCAATTCGAATTTTAAAAATGTACCCCTAAAAGATGTGTTGAAAACATACGATTCATTAAACAACGGTAACTTTACTATGTATAAAATCAGTACAATGTAAGAGTACTGATCGGGAATGGTAAATAAAATAACATTAATTCATTAAAGTTTATTCATAAATGGAATACAATCAAACTTGCTCTATTTTAGATTGCCCTCACTTTTTAGCACCAATTTAACAATCTATAATTTGTTTGCAAGTAAGCGTGATTGAGTTGCTTAGAACGTAAAGGTGGTTTCTGCCCTGACTCTTAATTTGTTTTTTGTTTTTTGCACTTCAAAATGATTTAAATTTGCAAAATTGTCACCGTTAAGTAGAAATTCTAGAAAAAAGAAAGAAATAATTTCAAAAAAATAGACAACTAAACTACTTAAAAAAGGTTCGGAAAATCAAGTTTCACTGACGAATTCTCTCTTGTTGCCAAATCATTTTCCTTGAATTTTGTATCATTGGATGGAAAGCCCGGTTATTCATCTTTACAATGATGTGTCATTTGTTATGATTAACCAAGTGGGGTATGTGTGCAGCACAGCTGAACACGGGGGCGAGTGTAAAGTAAAATGTCTCTAAATTCACTGCATTCCCATTTTGACAATAGCAATGCATTTTACTTGACATCCACACCCATGCATATTCAGCTCTGCTGCACATCCCCCAATTGATTAATCGTAACAAATGACACATCGTTGTAAAGAGGAATAACCGGGCTTTCCAATGATACAAAATTCAAGACAAATGACTTGATAACAAGAGAGAAATTGTCAGTCAAACTTGAGTTTTCGAACTTGTTTTCAGGAGTTTAGAAACTGGTCTTGTGCCAAAGCTGTTGAGACATGTGATTAACAATTTCTAAGCTTTAAAATGATGCTTAAAGGAACACACCGGCTTTGTTGGGCTCGACATATACCCATATGATTCTGAAAGTCTTTCCGAAATAGACTGAAGAGAACCTGAAAAGAAACCACAAAATCTGGCCGGTTTTTAGCATTTTTCAAAAAATCAGGGCCACGTGATTTATCCTTACCAGATTTCTGGTTCAAATAAATCACATGTTCTTGGAGTTAGTTTTGTTTCCAGCCGCATAAACGTTTATTACTGCAGTACTTTATTCAGGTTATAAAACAAAGTTAAACATAACTATGAAAAATCGAACATAACATTTTGACTCAGATACGAGAATGTGAGTAACGCGCGTGTTCCACTGTGGACAGTGTACGGGCGAACGAGACATGCACGAGCCCCGTGGCAGTACAGACACTGCGACCGGTATACGGTGCTGTAGTTCGTGCAGCTACATGTAGCGTGGCATGCATTGAACATGTGTATGGTCAGGAAGCCAGACCACCGAGTGTGTTTCGTCATTTGGGCTGCGTTCGGGCGTGTACTCGTGTTAACACGAGTATACTCCTGCGCGCGTGAACGGCAAGATTAACGACACTCGGGGCAGTTAGAGTATGCTCTCGCTACTCCCCAACAAATGGAGAGTGTGCTCTTACTCCTGACAAGTGTCATGTGATTTGTACGAAGATGGTGGAATATGGGTGGGATTTTTGGTGAATTTGCCCAACGTGTCAACTCGATAACTGAAACAATAACTCACTAAGGTTTGTTTTAGACGGCATCAAAGGTTCTCACGACTTACGGCCTGTATTTCCTCAGTTTCTTGTGAGCAGTGAAACGGCATTTTTTTGTGCAGTGATGGCAAGAGACGGCCATCTTCACTGATTGCCATTCGCGCACGCGGACTTGCCGTTCTCTTGATGTGACCCGAGTGCAATGCGCACGCATTACTCCCGAGTAACGAGAACTGCACGCCCGAACGCAGCCTATGTGTTTTATTCTGTACACCCAATCTTAGCTCGACACGGAACTGTCACATCAGCCAGTTGCTGTAGTTGTACGTTCGTAAAGACGAACCATAAATTTCAGCTCCTCCAAAGAAAACGGAAAACCTATTCGGTGGTCCGGGCTGTCCAGTGAAATCATCAGCAGAAAATGAGATATATCCAAAGAAAAAACTGCCAAGAAAAGAGCGAATTGTTTGCGACAACGTCGTGAGGCTCGAACGATAGTGAACGGCTGTTAAAGCGTATAACCCGACTATTGACCGTTTTTGTTAATTATATGTATAAGCTTTTTCAGTTAATTACGGGATATTTTGATAAGCTTTTTCAGTTAATTACGGGATATTTTGATAATCTTTTTTCACAAGGACCATCAACAAAATTATTGTCAATGATACTAAATCACTAAATTATGTAAACAGTGAGCCGGTGTTTCCTTTAATATAACAACGATATTTTGCTCGATGGTGCAAAGTCAAGTTTACGGTGGGTGACCACATATTCCATTACTTTTTGTTGAGTATATAAAACTACAGTTATTATAGGATCTTATACATTACATCCCCACACACATGCAATGATTGCATTTCGAATTATTTAGTGTTAAAATCACACAATTCTCTAAATACTGCAGCTTTAAAATCTATAAAATATCTTCATGATATTATCAAATATATACATAGAATTTCGTTCATGTGCACAATGATTAAAGGCACTATTCAATATAATTAAATTTGGCTATGTCAATTTTGCGCAAAATATTATCTATTTAAATACTACTTCTGTACAAGTACTGGAATATTTATGTGAATTAAAATATAGATCTATTTAAAGCTCATCATAAAATATTTGGTATTTTCTGTATATAATACTACAATCTTCAATGCACATTATCCAATTTTGTTTGCACCTTTAAAGGAATAGGACTACCGTAGGACAAACACAATTGGGTTAAAATAAATTTGTGAAGTGCTAAAAAAAAATTAAAATCTATTTCTTCTCATAATTATGACTATGAGCACCAATTACATTAATTTGTTTGATTATCAAATTATCACAGGGAAATTCAATGTCTACCCCTTTTCTCTAGGATCGCCAGCTCACTATTCGGCGAGTTTATTTCAGATCGGTAAATAGGCCCGTTTACACTCGATTCGCCTTTTCCGAATCGAACTCCGCAATTTCCAAAAAGGCAAGTTTATGCCGGGTAGGCGTTAAGTGTAAACGCAAAAGGTGTCAGAATTGAAAAGTCGGATCAGACCCGGGTCTGATTCGCCTTTTTGATTCCCAGTGATACTTGCCAATTCCAGAAATTACCTAGCAATTCGAGGGCAAAAACACCAACTTCTGCAAAAATGTTTAGCCTGTGATCATTTCCACACTATTAAGAAAATGTGAGTGTTACAGGCCAGCATCATTAAGGGACGTTTAGTGCCGTTCGGTGCCAATTATTGGGTTCTTGTCGGCACAAAGTACTTTAATTGCGAAGTACACGTACATAAAGGTGACTTGAAAAAAAGGCAAATCAGTCCAGGAACTGATTCACCTTTTAATTCACCTTTTGCGTTTACACTTGGCGTCTACCCGGCTTCAACTCGCCTGCAGAGTTTAATTTGGCAATGGCAAATAGAGTGTAAATGGGCCTTAAAATTGCTTATGGGTTATCCATATAGTATGTGCACTGAGAGGGGGTGCGGGGGGAGGGGAGGGGAGGGGAGGGGGAGGGGGGGAGAGGGGGGTTGGGGGTCGGGGTCGGGGGAGGAGGGGGAAGGGGCCGAGGTCGAGAGGGAGTTGTCGAGGGGGTTGTCCGGGGGTTGGGGGGTCGTCGAGGAGGGGAAGGGGGGGAGGGGGGAGGGGGGGGGGAGGGGGGAGGGGGGAGGGGGGGGGGAGGGGGGAGGGGGGAGGGGGAGGGGGAGGGGGCGGGGTGCACATGCACAGAGCAAGAGACAAATTGTTAGTAAACAATCCCATGCAATCATTAAAGGGTCCCCGAAATACTCAATAATTATGCAGATGAGGGATTATTAGTTTAGGAAGACATCACTGGTTGTTTTGGTATAAAATGAATAAAAGGTAGCATTTGTTAACTTTGATAATTTCTCCAGAGAAACTTAGAGAAAGAGCGCGTCGCTTGGGGGATGTCACTTTTAGCCCCTGTCACATACGTCGCAGGACGGGGTTACCACGGGTCCACGACAGAAAATAGGGCAAAATCCTGTGATAGTCGTGAGACTGTCCTACGATATTTGGGTGTCCTGTGACAAAAAATAGCGTTGTAGAGGACTGTCGTGTGGTTTTGTTTTGGACCAAAATCAAAATGTACATGCGCACGATTATCGTACGATTTTAGGGTCTTCCAAGGCCCTCAAAATCGTACGATAATCGTACGCATGTCGTAGGACAGTCTTACGATTGACGTAAGATTGTCCTACAATGCTCGTACGATGGTTGTTTTGTCTTGCGACAATCGCACGACGAAAAAACATCATACGACAAACGTAGGACAGTCGCAGGACATTCGTACGATTTACCTGCGATAAAGTGCGCACGACATGATTTTCCTTTGTGACTGCGGCTAAGATTGTAGCCTAATAAAGATGCTTCTAGCATCATAGGATCTTATGATGCTGGAGCCCACCCCAACATCGTGGCCCAAGAATTTTGTATGATGAAAAATATCCTGCGACGTATGTGACAAGGGCTTTAGGAACACACATCAGAAACGTAAAAAAAGAACACTGGAATTTCAGAGACTCTTTTAAACATTCCCCACTCGTACATGCATGCATGCAGTCCACAATGCTATCTTTATATGTAATGCACCTGTACAGTGGGTTTCATGCGTAGTCTAAAAAAAATCAGCATTTAATGCACACATACTTCATAAACGGCCCCTTACAGAAATGCTTGTGTAATCTATTAACTGAATTTTAACCTGAAACTCTCACCATTTGATGACCTTCGTTTCTGTAAGAACAGCTATAGTCAGGAATCCCCCATATAAAACATACAGGCAGATGCCATAGACTCGGGTGGCCTTGAACTTGCGAAGGACGTGGTAGAACAGAGAGAAGAACAGACTGACACCAAGACCAGCAGCTAAGACATACTGTAACTGAGTTGTTTTCAGCTGTAGACAGAGCAAAAGGTTCCATACTTAAATGAATCAGAACCAAGTGTTGTTCAAGTGCTAGTACTAGAGTAGTAAGGAAAATGGGGCTTTTAGGCCAATCTGTAAAATCGGTGGGTAGTACCCCAGCAGATTTTGAACAAACATGAAAGTTCAATATTGAATTTTCATGTTTGTTCAAAATCTGCTGGGGTACTACCCACCAAATTATTCAAAACAAATTCCTTTAAAAAACGTATAGTTCACCAGGTATCATAAAATAAAATTGAGTTGGTGGCCGGCCACCAACTAAAAAAAAAAAATAAATTGTTTAAGATTATCTTTTCTATATATAAAATGATTTATGAACCAAAAACAAAGTGTTGCGTCAGGTGTCATCAAACACAAGACATAAATCAATTTAAAATTGACAAACTAGCTCGTCTTTACAACATTCGCGGACAAACCTGGACATAGCTAAAGTCCTTTCTGTTGGAAAGAAAGCAACGAGTAATGTACCGCGGCTGCTACTCTGACTGGGCACCTGTTACATCTGGTGTCCCCCAGGGGAGTGTGCTTGGCCCTCTCCTGTTCAACTTGTTTATTGGCGACATTTCTAACCATCTAGTTACAAAATACAAGCTCTTTGCAGATGATACCCTCATCTACCAACCTATTGTATCCCCTGATGATGAACATGCGCTCCAATCGGACCTCGAAGAGCTGGCTAGGTGGAGTGTGCTTAATAGCATGAAACCGAACACGGAAAAAACCAAGGTCATGCATATGTCTCGCTCCAAGAAACCGGCATCTCTCCCTCGATACATCCTAAACGGCTCTCCTCTAAGTACCGCAACAACCTACAAATACCTGGGCGTGATTATCAACAACACTCTAACCTGGAATGATCACGTCAATGCAATCATCTCAAAAGCCAACAGGACTCTCGGTTTCATCTGGCACATTGCCGGAGGAACCTCGTCAACAGCTCTAGCATGCCTCTACCAGTCTCTTGTCTTACCCGTCATTGAATACGGCCTTCCGGCATGGACTCCGTATACTCAAACATCCATCTCCAGAATAGAAAGTATCCAAAGGCAAGCCAGTAGAATGTGCCTCAAGCAACGTAGGGGAACCATGGAGTACAAGGACAGACTTCATATACTGGGATGGGCATCCTTGGACTCAAGAAGAAAAAAACTCACTGTGACATTTGCTATGAAATGTCTCTTTGGTCTAACAGACTGTTCTTCAGTTCGCGAAAATACACAAGTTAATCCTCGGCACCTTGACAACTTAACCTTTCAACATCACTTCGCCAGAACTCTAGTCCTCAAAAACACACCAGCTCACACATTCCCACGCCTATGGAGTAGTCTCCCACCTCACATTAAGGACTCTGTTCTTCTGGACTCACTGACGAGCTTCAAAAGAAATTTGGTGCATCTTGCGCATTCCACGGGGAGTGGTGTCATGCACTAATCTATAATTTCCATGTAATATAATGTGATTCTACTTCTGGCCTTGTTCTATTGTCGATAAGTGTATGACACCGTTCCTGCAGTGGTCCTCTGATGAGGGGTGCTTTTTGTAGTATTTTTATTTACATTTTTCAATTAAATAATTTGTATTTAAATTACAAGTAAGCCAATTTGAAATCTGAACCTTGTTTTTGTATTTTTGCTTTGTAGTTTTGTCTGTTTTGTTTGTTTTTGTTTTTTGTGTTAATTCCTTTGCTTCTACTACGACATGTATAGATATATTATACACATATGGACTGGCAATTAGGTCACTAGTGCACGTCTATGGGCCCCGAGGGACTGTGAGTGACCACAAGAGGGTCCTATGTCCCGAGGCCGAAAGCCGAGGGAAATGGGACCCTCTTGTGGTCACTCACAGTCACGAGGGGCCCATAGATGTGCACTAGAGACCGAATTATGCCAGTCCGTATGTGTTTTATAACACGCCTCAGGCAAAAATACACACGTTCAGATGAAATTCAATTCAATACATTAACAAGCAACCTCCAGAGGGCGCAGTAACCGGTCACTAGTTTTTGAGACTAGTGACCGGTCAGGAACACTAGCAGGGAAACACGCGCGCGTGAAGTCTTAACGCTCGCGCCCGAAACTTCATACGCGCGTCTAGTTCACGCTGGCGCTAATTTCATGCACTAGCCTAGATTAGTGAACCTCACGTGACTGCGTTTCAGCCAGTCAGGATTGAGAATCAGAAAGAGGCGTGTTATAAATATATATATATGTATATTATTTTATGTATTTGTTCAAGCATTTTAAGTCTGGATAAACAGGTCTTAGGACTACAGTGTTTAAGTATACTTTTGTTTATCCCAGCCAGCTTATTATGCTATTGTTACGTCCTTGTCTCCCTCATTGTGTTCCCTTAAACCTTGCTGCCCTGCTTGTATTCCCATGTCACCCACTTTTCCTGTGTCACCGATTCTAGTCTTGTGTAAATTTACTTGAATTAACCTGTCCGATTGTCACGATTGCACGCATACTGTTAATTTCTGTTTCACCAGTATAGTTCAATGTAAATGTACCGTTGTTTGTTTTCTGTCTGATGGCTGAATAAATAATAATAATAATAATGTGACTGAAGGAAACATGTAGGACTGTTGCAACGAATCATGCGATCTACCGAAACATGCTATTTTGATAAAACACAACTTAGTCAGCCCCAAAGCATAGTCTTGATTCAAGACCGAATGACTCGTTGCAACACGTACACTAGTGCGGGTATCGCGAACTCCAACAGTAAATTCGGTCTTGAATCAAGACTATGCATTTGGGCTGACCTGGGCTGCTTTCGAGCGCGGCACCAGGGATCCCTGGTGCTCCATGGTGCTCGCCCGAAAGCGAGTTGGTGCACCAGATGGTGGCACCAACTGCTCCCGACCTCCGAGTCGTCGGGACAACTGGGAGACATGCGCAGATGCGCCAATCGGCAAAGATGACTGGCGCATCGTAGAATGATTCTGGAAATTTTGGTTGATATTTTGAATGTTCAAGCTTCCACATCGAATGCAAATCTTGTAAATATTTTCATGATTTATTTTCATCAGATACTTGTGATTAATTTTGTGGAAAACTAAGCTTTTATTAGCCGGGATGTAATTGTTAATGACTGTGGTGCACCAGGGATCCCGATAACGCTTTCGAGCGCGATTGAGTGTACGTAACGTTCCCAACGCCAAGGTGCACCAGGGACGAGCGCTCGAAAGCAGCCCAAGTTGTGTTTTATATAAATTGCATGTTTCGGTGGATCGTATGATTCGTTGCAACAGGACCAACTTACATAAAAGGTACCTCCGTGTTGAACGCAGGCAATAGTACATGAGATGCCTATACCAAGGAGCATGTCTGAAAAGGACTAGTTTAAGGAATTGATACTCCAGTATGACAAAGCAATAAAATACAATGTAAGTGCTTCCCTATCATGGGCCCAATTTCATAAAACATGTTACGCTTAATCAGAAATCTTGGATTAAGCATATAACACGAATTGTCGCTTAAGCAAGGGCCTATTTCGTAAAGGTGGTTGTTCTGAGCTCACGAAGAGAGTGCGCGCGCAATGCCGTCTTTTGTTTTGTTTAAACGCGTTCGTCGTCTGCTTTACTTGTGTAAACGTCAAATCTTTCAAGTACCATCATTGATAATGTTTCCGTATCTGGATGATTATCACTACCACATACATGTAAGACCCTTGCCTGTCGCTGACTGGGATATTTCATCAACAGCTGAAAGTGGTTTATCTGTTGAAAAAAAGTCTCGAATTTTTCCGAGTATGGCTAACAAAAAGATGGCGTCACTTTAGCAAAAAATCTGTAAAATACCTTCGACCTAATCATTATTGCGGCAAGAATTTAACTCGCTAAATAGCCTACCCGGGTAGGCTATTGTCGTCGTTTCCCACGACAAACGTTAACCCGGAGAATCGTCTCATAGTCGCCGTTAACCCCGAGATTTGTGGTGGGTTAACCCACCTCCCAAGCAGGGCTAGAAATTACCCGGGTTAAGTGTCATTTTTGGCCAGATAACCCGGGTAATTCGTAACCCCGAGATTTGCCGTGGGAAACGATCCCTTAACCCGGGTAATCTCGGGCTTAAATTTTTCTGTTACCCGGGTTATCTCGAGGTTAAAGTGCCGTGGGAAAAGGCCTCTAGTGACCAAGAAAAAACCTGCACTGCCACTTTGGTAAAAGGATACTGAACAGAGGTCCACCAAAGCAAGCAGCAACAGCCATCCTGGGATAGCCCTGCTTGGCAACAGCAATGTCGGAAACTAAATCTGTCAAACAGAGAAGAACGTTTGAAGTTTACTGTGGAATAAAATGTTTAAAATCTCTGCTTTAGAATAAAGGAGGCGATGGTGGAGTTGCGTCCCATCTGAGGATACAGGAAGAGTGGGAGTTTTTGTTGCAATGTTAGGTCTGGTAATCTTGTGAAATGGCCTGCGGGATAGTCCCCAAAGATCATAATACACCAGATAGACCACTGGACATTTTCTTGTGGGGGCATTTAAATTGAAGTCCACGGTTTTTATTTTTCCGCTTTGCCCATGAATCTACATGAATCTACATGGAGAGACATATAAGAGCCAAAGTCACCCTTCTCAGGCAGAACATAGCATTGGATCAGGAGTGTCTTTAAATTGCAGTTATTAAAGTGTGAAAATCTGATATGGCAGTCACCTAGAGGACTGAGGAGCTACACAGTCACCTATACGACGACTATACGATCAATGCGATGGCTATACAATCACAACGATGGCTTTACGATTATGACAATGGCTACCCGATTGCTATATGGTGACTATTCGACCATGTGCGACTGACATTTTGGTCGTGTTCGAACACAATTTTTTTAACCCTCCGGAAATGGAACCTACCAGTTGCCGACTGGCTAATTATGCGTTTTTGTGAATTACTCTGCGTATGAATTTAGTTAAAATCTCATTTTCCATGACTTTATACATTATACGCTTGAGAAACATATTGTAGAATTTGTGTGGCCTTGGTAAGCTTATTCACCCGCTGTATCAGTTACAAGCTACCAGGCCAGCAGTCCCACATGGGAATTCCCCATTGACTGTGCACAAAAGGCCTTGGCATGGGGGGGGGGGGGGGGGGGAGGGGGGGAAGGGGGGGGGGAAGGGGGGGGAAGGGGGGAAGGGGGGGGGAGGGGGGGGGAAGGGGGGGGGGGGAAGGGGGGGGGGGAAGGGGGGGGGGGGAAGGGGGGGGGGGGGGGGAAGGGGGGGGAAGCGTTGTGGTAATTAATGAAATTGATGAAATTGAGCAATTGGCACTATGAGCAAGAACATGTACATGTTCATTGTAACCCCATTGTTAGTAACAATGGTGTGTGCCCAATTTCCATTGTTAGATGTTCATAGTGTGGGAACTGGTAATTGATGAAATTGAGCAATTGGGAACTGGAGTGATGTCTGTCATCTGTTGGGCACGTTCTTTTCAGTCAAGCGTATCTAGCTATAAACAGAGTAAAGGGAGGTTTTGACTGCCCAATTAGCCAACTCCCTTCCCTGCCCCTCCTGCAAAACTTCCTGGATCCGCACCTGGTTATATACAATCTCTAGACCGTCCGAAAGAATTTGGAAATGTTAAGAGTCCATTTATGCAGGGGTATATGCCCCGTTCATCGAGTTACACACTGCCAGCTGTCGACTGGTACACTCCTGTAATGAGGTACCTGGATCGCCCACGCGCACCACAGGGTTAAGCATGTTTTTAAAAATTCATGCTCGATGAAGATCACGCACGATGGCTATTCAATCAACGCGAGTGAAGTATGACGGCTATTCGACCATGCACGATCAATGCATAGTTCCGAGATTGCCCAGTTAACCCCGCCCCTTAGATACTGTTGCTATGTGCTCACAAGCCATCGCAAAAAAATGGCGACTCAACGTACAAAGCAACGGGACTCGGCATGGAAAGCACAGATTCATTGGAGAAAACTCACAGGTATTTATGTTTTAGGGTCGACAGTTACCGTAGCACACACTGAGCGAAGGGCTAGTAATGCAGGGATGACATATATTCATAAAAATGCGCTTTCCTACCTTTCAACAGCGAATCGCCCGACATTGAAACCAAAATTCACCCGGTCACTGGCGCATACAACATGTACAAACTGTATAGGCCTATGGGCAGATAATCGCGTGAATTTTGTGATGCAATGCACTTTGACCTACATGTATGTGGGCTCTGTCTGCTAGCTCTGTTGTGATTAGTCGGCGGGTCCGGCTTGATTGACAGGTCGGAACTATGCATTAGAAGACCACCACACGACCGCACTTTTTCGCTAGATCGTGTTTGGTCGTATTCCAATCTACCTTTGTGGGAAAGGGGCTTTACCCTGTAGTTTGCACTCTCATGAAAAGTCAATATTTCCATCTGTTCCTACCTCCTATACTGTTACCCCAGGCTAGTAGCGTCAAACCTAGAATAGCATCGCTAAGCTGTAAGACTGAACCATACATCTGTTGGGAACAAAATAAATATGAGGATAAAACTGACAGCAAATGGTTGAATTTTGATTGGAACAGGTTCAACCTGCACCTGTAAGTGAATTAATAGAGGGGAATCAGACCTGGGTCTGATCTGCCCTTTACAATCCACTTTTTGTGTTTTCATTTATAGTGCCTTGCCGCCTTCAACTCGCTTTGTCTTTTTAAGAAAAAGCGGGGTTTGATGTACCCCAAGAACATTCTCATTACAAACAATGTTTATAGGCTTCGACATATGTGACCTGCTCTGCAAAAAAAGGGTCTGAAGTCGCACTGGCTAGTATTCTTCTTGCGACCATAAAAAGAAATCTGTGGCATTTCTACGCTCATTAAAATACCTAAACACAAAAGAAATTCCAGGCGTAACGCAGACATTCCAGGGGGAACACAGACATTCCATGCGGTATCTGGGCACCGCCAGGAATTTCCATTGTGTTTTGGTATTTTATTGAGCGTAGATTTGCCGCAGAGTCTTTTGATGGTCGCAAAAAGAATACTAGCCAGAGCGACTTAAGACCTTTTTTTGCAGAGCGGGTCACATATGAACTGTCCCGAGACTACTAATTCTGCAATGCACTCACCTGTAATAAATTGACAATCTCATTTGCTATTGAATAGATCCACAGGACGGATATGCCAAATCCAACAAATGCAAATAACTAGGAAAAGAACAAAACAAATATAAAGTCAGCTTATACCACACAGGTTCAATCTGAGAGCCCTAAACTACAGGATTCTCCCACAAACAGGAAATGTCGCATTCCACTGTTGTGCCAGTGGGAATCACATCAAACAGGTTCAAACGGGTCCACCATTTGGACCTCGAGGAAAGCACTGAAGCGAAACATTCTTGAAAATAAAGTGTCTGGTCGATTAGTCCCTTGTTATCGACAAGTTCACGATCAGGAATGGGCATTTTAAGAAAATTGTGTTTATAGGAGAACATACATATTCTAGCACAAACGCCAAACAATAAAAGGACTTTTCAATTATCAAATTTCAACCCCTGCAAACCCCGCGTCAACCCAGGGCTCGAAATACCCACTGGACCGGTGGACCGAGGCCAGTAATTTAAGCCTCGGTCTAGTGCTTTCTCTACCATACTACATGTAGACCAGTGGTCCAGTGCATTTTTAAACTAACGAACAGTAAATCCACGTTCCTTGTAGCTTTGGTCTTGTAAAAATAGCGTCGATCCAGTAAATGATTTAAGCTACTAACCCTGTGGTCTAGCAGATTTGTTCATGAAATTTGAGCCCTGCAACCCCCGAGATTGGTTTCAACACGGGTTAAGCCCAACCCTGCTTGGGACCAGAGTTGAAATTTATCGCCCCGGGTTGAAAATTGAACTTTTTATTGGGAAAGGACAGCCTTTCGCAAGTGCGAAACACTCGATTGTCACTCGCCTCTGTGTTGAACTCCGGGTTGAACTCAACGCGGTTTGTGCCTGAAACGATGCAGGGTTGAAAATTCGCAACTCGGGTTCAACCCGGGTTGAGAAGGTGTAGTGTTAAAAGGCCTTATGTCAAAACAAGTTTCTGCTTACAAAATGGTAAACTGGCGGTTTGTTGGGTTTGGACGTAAGAAAGATCACAGTGGCTAGTAGGAACCCTATACCCAACATGAGCTCCCATAGCATAAAGTTCCCTACAATTGGCCTGAAGTAACCTGAAACAAATACAGGAAAAATAGAGTTCATGTAACAATTTCTGAAAAAGAATATATTATATACATGTAATAAACTATCTTATATACAGTAAACCTTTAATAATAATGATGATATTTATATAGCGCACATATCCACCCTGCTCAAGGCGCTGTTACCATTATTACCGCTGCCATCAGGGAATCACCAGAACCATTTCGCTATAACTAGGTTAGATTGTGGCATTCCCCTTAACAGCTTCCCATATATCGCTTGGGTTGACGAGGCAACTGGGATTAAGTGCCTTGCCCAGGGACACAGACACGTTGGTCGAAGTGGGGCTCGAACCCCCAACCTCTAATTGGGAATCCCGCTTCATACCCACTAGACCACACGCGCTCCGTGCATAAGTCGGATACATTTATGTCGGATTTTCACTTATTTCAGATTTTGTATGTTATTCCTAATAAAAATCATCACTTAAAGATAGTTTACATGATTGGTAAACTGTTACAAAGAGTTTTATCCCCCTGTGTGATTGAAGATATGCATGATTAAAACCAACCTGAGCAAAAACCAGCTCCGTAATTCGTCTAACTTTTGAGAAAACAGTCAAAAAAGAGTTTGTAGTCATTCCGCCCCCGAACCACTTCGCCCTGAACCATTTCGCCCTGAACCATTTCGCCCTGAACCATGCCACGGCCTGTGCACGAAGTGGTTTTGGGGCGAAGTAGCATTTAGACGATGTAGTGTTTGGACGAAGATATTTGGGGCGAAATGGCACTCGGGCGAAGTGGTTTGGGGGCGAAATGGCACTTGGGCGAAAGGGTTTTGGGCCGAATTGAATTTTCGTCTCATGAGACGAAAACTAACTGTTTTACTCATTTCTTAAAGACTATAGCACCTTAGACAAAACCATTTGAGGGGAAGTTTTCTACGGTCATCATGTTTATATTGTGTAAGTTAGGCGTAAATCTGTGAACATTTCTGATTTTCGTGATACCAATTATGTATATACTGCCTTTAAATCGGATCATGTAAGTCGGATATTTGCTTATCTTAGATTCATCAACCTAAAACATTTGTTCAATTCCTTGAACAAAAGGAAACGAAAGTGGACATGTTCGTATATTAATTTCACAACTTCGGGAAGCCGCTCCATGCGGCTTTCCAAAATGCCGCCTGCATGAACTTGATTGTACACTGTACATACGATGTGTGTGTGTGTGTGTGTGCATGTACCATATACTGTACTTGCACACATGTGCATTATCGTCAGCAGCAGTTTCTATGTGCACACGTGATCACAGGCTGCATCTTTCATTGGCCAAGGTGGGTAGGCTGAGCAGCACGTGTGTACATCATCGATATATATACACTGGATGAAGCAACGACGTCTAGAATTGAAGCCACTGTCCCCCACCTAATACAATGCCTTGCCTAGACTGGTCATACTGTCTTCACTAGTCTACATCATGGTCAACATGTGTTAAGTGGAATGCAAGTGATCGCATGGACCGGGGAGCAGTCTAGGCCATGCATTGTTCGTGGGGTACAATATAATAGACCTTTATCACGGTGCGGCCATCTTCCTTTTTCTCCAAATAAAATTAACGTAACCAAAGCGAGGCTTGCAGAAAAAATAGTTTGGTCACGTTTTAAAATGGTTAATTGTTGTGCATCACAATGGCACAGGCGTTTCGCGACCAAGAAAGCGCACAGCGTGGAGAGTGATTCTCAACAGGAGATACGCGCGCTGATCGCGCGGACACGCAGACGCACTGATTGTACGCGACACGTACTATGGGGAACAAGACAAAGATGGACGCACCGTGATAAAGGTCTATGGCGGCCGGAGCATGGCTTCAATTCTCGTATATCCAACTGCTATTGCATACTTCATCCAGTGTATATATATCGATGGTGTACATGTACTGCATGGCCACGATCAGACGATGTCGACACTCGAGGCACAAATGTATGATCGCGCCCGGCAAATGATGCGTACGATTTTCTGCCTTATAAGTACATGTATGAAAATGAAAATGTAGTGTAAAAATAAAATGTTTTTGCGTTGGAATTTTTAATTAAACTGTCTACCGTTGGGTGGTTGAAGATCAATGAATCCCTATGGTTTTTTTCATCTTCGCGTAAGTCTGATAAAATCTCTCGGTCCCGACAATTATCCGAGGTTTACTGTATTTATGAATGCTAATTACATTTTCTCCTCAGTATAAAATAAAACACAATCTACTCACTTTTGGTAACAACCACACAGAACAGCGGCCCTATGGCAAACTGGAAACAGTTGAGGAGTTTATTCCAGCAATGTCTGTCTTCAGTATGATCCACTAGGGGGACGGTCGATTGTAACAACAGCTGGAGAGGAGACTAGGTACAGAAAAAGACAGGAACATGCATGTGGGTATTTCCATAAGAAAAGGAGCCAAAGTGTGACATTTTTATGCATTTGTAAAAATGGCCTTTGCAAGTTAACAAAAATGTTTAAAGAAATTTCTGTGCAATTTCTCAATAATGTAGAATATTTACAATAATTTACAAACAGTGTTCGATTCATAAGGTCATATATTCTTTATATGCCGAGGGTAATCATTCTCTGAAGTCCGGTAATTATAAAAAATCAACTCTAGAAGTGTCACGACGTAAGGGGGACACTGTGTCCCGTTTTCATGGAATGACCCACGTATGGAAGGTACGAGTCAACAAGTCAAGTCTGCAACATTGGCATTTTAGGCTAAAAAAAAAATAAAACAACAAAATTTTTATGAGAAAATACCGCTTTACCAGTTTACCAGTTAAAATCTCAAATAATTTGTGTTGCTTTAAATTGGTAGTCTCCAATAGACCATGTAAGGAGGAACTTTACGATTTGGTGAATCTGGGAAAACTCGTGGGACAACTAGGGATGATTCAAGTAACTCGGGCACAACTCGTAACAACTCGTTCCGACTCGTATTAGCTCGTAGCAGTGCGAAACTTGTGTCAAAAGTTTTAAACATGTTTAACATTTCGACCACAAGTTCCCAACTCGTGAGCAACTTGCACCAAACTAGTGCAACTCGTAGGCCAATAGTACAACTCTTAGCAAACTCGTACAGCACTGTATCACACGAGTCTGCATAGAGTTTGATACGAGTTGTACGAGATGTCTATACAAGTTATAAGACTTCAAGCACGAGTTGCAAGAGTCGGTGAAATTCCAGATGGTTTGGCGCAAAATCCCAAGCAAACCGCTGAAGTCGGGTAAGTCGTAGCAAACTCGTGCCACACTCTTAACTGACTCATAGTAAGCTCGGAAAGCTCGTAGTGAACTCGTGAGTTACTTGGGAAACTCCTGCCTAATTCGTAATAACTCGTAAAACTTGCAGTACACTAGGGACAACTCATACCAGGCTCGTATCAAATTCGTACCCAACTCGTAGTACGCTCGTAGTATACTAGTAGATATTGTGACGCCAAGGGTTTTACCAAGAGTTTCCCGAATTCGTCAACTCTTGAAGCTCGTGCTAAAAAATGTTTCCGTGTGTGAGAGGGCCTTTAGTCGAATCACTGTCGAATCTTCGTCGAACAAAGCAATTTTCCCTAATGCGAATCATCCTGAGATATCAGAGAATTTCCACTCTGCAAAGCGACGTAACAATACCCTGAGGAAACACACGCAAATCTGTGGAGTGTGAGCCGGCTGTTGTCTTGAGCCAACTCACGCCCGAGTCATTTTGATGTAATTTAATCAATTCGGTCATGTCATGCCGAAAAGAAACGATTTCTATACTTTCCAGAAATTGTATTGGGTTCCGTTCCTTATGACTGTCCCATTCATACCAAACTTTCAAACGACGATCTTAATTTACTCCGCAGTTTTTCAAATTAATAACAGGGATGCATGCCGACAAATGTAATGGAATGGATTCCCCAGTATGCTTTAAATAGCAGCCAATCGTCGACGCGGACAACGGCCAGCATTACCGAGTACATGTATCACATGCATGCACGGTGTTTACAATCTGCGCGCGTTACATTTGAATGCCTGCAATCATGCTGCAATGCACTGCCAAGCGTCCTGATTGGTCCAGCAGAGGCGACAAGATTGTTGTCGCTAGTCCCACCGCGAAATGGGGCCTTTTTCAACAGGGCCACTGTACGCAGGAGTTAGGGAGTGCGTTAAAGGGGCACTGTTGCAAGAGGATGAATGTGAATGGGATCACTGACACACAAGCAAAACTTTGGGAAAGAAAGGTTACTTTATGCGGAGGAATGCTAAAGCAGGTGGTGGTAATGTTCTGTGAGACAGCAAAAGAAAAAGTCGAATGGAAACGTTACTTTGCAATTGATTTCTCACCTTAAATATCTCGTAGAATTTACCGACAATGGATTTACCCTTCCAGTTCTCAACATCTATAGGGTTGATACCTCTAAAGAAGTCTTTGATCTGGTCACCACAACTTAACATGCACGTTGTTTCTGTGTGCTTGTCCTCGTCATCGTGGGAGCCTAACAATGGCCTGGTTGGATCATCAATGTCTATTGAAAGTAGATCAGAGCACATTTGGAATTGGAGAATAGAAAAGACAGGTTTAAACTCTTTTCGACTTGCACTCATCAGAGCATGTTAAAGCAGGCCTCGAAATTCGTGTTCAAAAGGGCACGGTAATAATTGCCTTGCTTTTTCCCACATTTAAAGGGCATCACAGCAATTCTATCATTTAAAGGGCATCACGGCAGTTTACTTGAACTTGGAGGGCACCACAGCAATTATTAATAGTACTTAGCTGGGGTTGCAGTCTGAGGGTTTTCTTTTTTTATCAGCGTTGATCATGAAATATTGCTTCAACCTCATCGATAAATCGTCTATGCTAATCGCAGTGCCTGCGACTCAATGACCACGGTTATATCACGAACTTCATGCTAATGTTCGTGCATCTTCGTCTTTGGCTGGATTCTGCAATCGACACGTTGTAGTGTACATGTACTTTATCATAGTCGACCGCGAGTGCACGCACGAGCTGTACACCGGACCCATGACCGACCACTATGAAGCCCTCTCAACATACGTACAATTTCACCTGGAAACCAGAGCGGAGTTCGATTAAGGGAATACAGTAAACTATCGTCTAGAGTCCCTCGTGTGACGGATATTTTCCAATGTTGTAGGGACTTTCGTCGAACTGTACTTTTTGTACACGACCAATAGAGTTATGTAATGCTACAGTCACACGGTCATATACGGATCATGCGGACGCTGCGGATTTTTGTCCTAAAAAAAATCCGCAGAATCCGTATCTATCCGTAATGGATCCGTAATTAATCCGCAGGATCCGCAGAAATATTTTGAAAATCTCACAATATTTTTTAAAGTTCCCGCGGATAAAAAATCCGTAAAAAATCCGCAATGCATCTGTAATTATCCGTAATATACGTAACTTCTCTGTAAACTATCCGTAAAAATTAGATGTCACCTGCCGCAATTGTTTTTCATTTAGGCGTAAATGTCCGTATTTATCCGTAATTCATCCGCAATTATCCGTATTTCATGGCTAATTTAACTTTTCTGCGCAGGTTTTTAAGTGATTTTCTGCAGATAAAAAATCCGCAGCTTACGTATTTGACCGTGTGACTGTAGCATAAGGTTGGTATAATTACTGCACTGCTTTTACATGTAGTTTACAAAAGATTGCTGGTTTTTTTTTTTTTACAATATCGTTGAAAATGTATGGACTGAGAACACAAAATTTCAGAATGGCAATGAGAAAAATAAAAGAAATGATACGGTATCAGAATCTCAACACCCATGGGAAAAATGGGGGTGTCAAAAATGTGACCCTAACTTCACTTACCATAGGAGATGGGTGGTTTGTCCAGATCAGGCAGCCCATCATCAGTGGGATCATTAATGGTGGCACCGTTGGGCATTTCCCCATCACCTAGTATGTTGTTGACTGATGTACCGTGGCCAGCTAGTAAGGAGGCTGCTACAATTTGCTCAGAGTCAAATAGAGCCTCCCTAATACCTGGAAGAAGGGACAAAAAAGAGAGTTCTTATTGTCAATCGGAGCCATTATGGCCAAATGTTTCATGTGGGGTGTTATGGCCGAGCGGTCTAGTGTGTCGAACTCAAGTTCCTGTACGTGCCAGTACTAGAATGTGGGTTCGATTCCGGGCCGTGACGGGTTGTGGCACTTGTGCTCTTGAGCAAGGCACTTAATCACACTTGTTCCGTCCTTCGGAAGGGATGTAAAACCGTTGGTCCAGTGTATTAGGTTTCGGTATTGCACTCTAAAGATCCCAGAGCATTCTTTCGTGAAGAGCAAGGGGAGGGATTCCCCGGTGTCTCTGGCAATTTCTAATTCAACTTAGAAGTTGATAGTTATTCGAATAGCTATGTTAATTGATCCCATTCCTGTAATTGGCGGTTCTTCCGCTGTTGGATGTGGTTAATAAATAAATAAATAAATAAATAAATAAAATAAATATTTCATAAAATGTCGTGTGTTGGGCATCAGCAAGCTTATGTGCACTACCGCTTGGCGAAGACTAGATTAATCAATTAATTGCGAGTAGTAAACGGTATAAAATAAATATTTCATAAAATGTCGTGTGTTGGGCATCAGCAAGCTTATGTGCACTACCGCTGGGCGAAGACTTGATTAATCAATTAACTGCGAGTAGTAAGCGGTACTCAAACTGCAAGCGCGTGTTCATGACATTAATTGCACGACGTTGAAGCTGACGCGTTTGCGTATGACGCACGTGTGGTAGATGAGTCAGATTCGGTCTTAAGTACTTTTTCATATTCTCAGGCTGTCAGATGTTCTCCAATCAAATGACAATGATCTCTTTGGCTCCGCCCCGTTGAATGGAACATTCCATCTTTCAACTCATGAAAATATTTCTACCATTAAACTTATAAACATTAATTACTTGTATAACATTTAACAATCACACAGAGATAACGACATTTGTAGCAATTTTCAAATCGTACATGTAGATCTCTCACAAATTTATTGATGAATTTATGATACAAGCAATCTCAGAACAAGAACACACCTGATGGAGCATGGGTGTTGGGTACATGGCTGTCCGGCACGTAGGTCTCAGCAGCATAGCGTGCCAATGATCCATACATAGTGTTGTGAAACTCTGGCTTGCCCGAAACTAGAACATCACTTTCTGTAAAACCTGCAAAATCAGAGACCATTTGAAATAGACCCCGTTCTCACTAGAGAAATCGCTTCGTTCGACGAAGATTAAGTAATCATCATTAGTTAATGAAGGGTGCGTTCACATATCACTTTAATAACGAAGATCGAACGAAGATCGAATGAAGCTGTGGGAGGTCGTACATGCACGTCGCGCGTCTAGATGTGCTATATGGTTTTCCAGTGGCTCGTCAAAAACAATGCTTGCTGGGCACTTGACACACAACGCGCTTGTGGAACCAGGCCAGATGCCAAATTGCTTCGTCGAACGAAGGGAGCGTTCTCATTATAAATTTGCTTCATCAAATGAAGCGATTTCTTTATCAAATGAAGCTATTTGCTTCATCGAATGAAGCGATTCTAATCATCGTCGAATGAAGAGGCGTGCGTTCACATCAGGAAAACTCTTCGTTGAATCATCGTTGAATCATCGTCGAACGAAGCGATTTCTCCAGTGAGAATGGGGTCATTGTGACTTTGAACATTGTGCATGTAAAAATAAACTACAATAACATACTTATCACTTGTGTTGTGCACTGCACAATACAGTGGGTGAGGTCACAATTCTCTGTGTGTAATTACGTGTTAGTGTTACAGATCTGTTATCTTAATCGGAATGGTGACCTCAGAACAAACACCGTGTTAACAGGACGTGTTAGTGTCACTGTTAATGTTGAAAGTCGTGCATAGAACCGATCAAGGTCGCAGTTCTCTATGTTACGTGTTATGTGTTAGTGTTAGACTGTTAGTGTTACAGATCTGTTAACAGATGTGTTAACCTGCAACACCAAGTATTTATCTAAGTGTTGCAAATCAACGACCCAAACTATACTCGGCCACTCAATGACTTTCTGTTCAAATATATACTGCCATTGTCTGGCATATCAACAGTCCACGGTATCAATTGTGTACATGTACTTCAAACCGGCAGTGAGCACCACGCAGCAACAAAAATTTAGTATGGTCAAGTATATACACCAAGTGTACATGTGAAAGGAAGTACGTCAGTACACCTGATGCGACTCATGCAAAGCATGCAAAAAACTAATAATGTTTATTTCCTGGCATTTTGTCAGTAAAACTCACCAATTTCTGACGATGTTCTGTCGAATAAATAAACAATCAACGGCAGTATTAATCTTATCAGATTGTGGCAAGATTTACCGGCTGCATGTCCTTATTTTTTGAAGTCAAGTTCGCTGTATATTAAAGTCTCATTTCGTTTGGATCATAAATCCACTTCATTGCAGTTTGGAAACGTTCCAGCTTGCAAAGTTGACATCCATTTTAAGTCAACAACACGTTCCAACTCGTTTTTTTGACGAAATTTCATAGTGAGTACATCGACATGTTTCAACATCTTATGGGAGCGCGTGTGGTCTAGTGGGTATGAAGCGGGACTCCCAATCAGAGGTTGAGGGTTCGAGCCCCACTTCGACCAACGTGTCTGTGTCCCTGGGCAAGGCACTTAATCCCAGTTGCCTCGTCAACCCAAGCGATATCTTGATATATGGGAAGCTGTTAAGAGGAATGCTACAATCTAACTGCTGATAGGGTTGTGCGCCTGACCAGCAGCCACCTAGTTGAAGCGAAATGGTTCTGGTGATTCCCTGATGGCAGCGGTAATAATGGTAACAGCGCCTTGAGCACCCTGCAGGGTGGATATGTGCGCTATACAAATCTAATCATTATTATTATTATTAACATGCTCAATCACCATGTAATATTAGATGGTCCAGCTTAGAAATGCATAGAGTAATGTGCGAGGTGTTCTAGGTACCATACAGACTTTCACGCCGGCTAACATGTACCGGCCTGCACCACCGCAGCAGCGTGATTTGCCAGGTAGTCTGGTGCTTGACTCACTCATACGCGAGCCCCATAGCGCGAAGGCAGGACTCCAGGATTTATGCAACTGGTCTATTATTAGGACAGCACATTTTACTATCAACACTACAGAATGAGAGTTTAGTTCAAACAGCACAAACCACCTTTCAACTCACGTCCCGAGTTTCCAATAGACGTTGCAGCAATCATTCGGACCTGTCGAGGCTTGATCTGTGTTTGGTATAACCTCCGACCTAGTAGGACGACTAACACGTAACCGACATAGAGAAGTATAAAACCTGGGGGAGATGATTTTACAAATTTTATAATTATTAGTACAAAAAGAGACGTATTGAATATCAATTCAAATGTCTTCAAAATCATGTCAATAATTGAATCAGAAATGGGTGGTATTATTATTACTTCTTTCTGGTACTGAAACCAAGGATTCCTCAAAAGTGCCCATTGCACTGTCGCTCGCAAGCGTGAGGAAACCTGTGAGGAGAAGACGATGAATTAGAAACGGCCAGATGAGACACCTTACTCTTCACAAAATAATGCTCTGGGATCTTTAAAGTGCATTACCTAACGCACTGGACCAACGGCCTTACATCCCTTCCAAAGGATGGAGCAAGTGTGTTTTAATAAGTGCCTTGCTCAAGGGCACATGTACCCCAGCCGGGTATCGAACCGGCAACTCCAGGTTTTCACCCGAGTATTGCGAGTCGGTGACCTAATTAAACCGCTCGGCCACGGTACCCCACTGTATACGATAAGTCAAAGAGTGAGACACAAAAAGTGACTAAACATGATATTTGTGCCCCATTTTTTGTGACCAAAACTAGATATTTTCTTTCAAAATTCTATGAACTTTAGATTGTGCTGCCAAAGACATGATGCGACAAAATAAACTTGCAACCTGGAAATATGTGAATTCAGAGTTTATATGACTTGAGGGTACCAACATTTTCATTTCCAAATTATCACTATGATAGATAGCTGCCATCTTGTGGCACAACATATTATATTATTATATAAAATGAAGCTGTGAGCGATACCGTGCATTTCTGTTACTGTACGTTATAGCGCCCTCTGTGGGTGGAAAATGTCACACACTGTACAGTAACAAAAAATACTGTACAACAGTATCGATTCTGCATGTATGCACAACCGGAACCAACCGAGCTCGCGCGCGCACTTCAATTCCACGAAATGAAAAGAAAATGGCGAGCCCAGATTTGATACGATAGAAGACGATGAATACGATGACATCCTCCAAAATAGAGAAAGCGGAGCGACACGGAGAAGCACCACGAAAGCAGTGAACATTTTGAAGCTGTACTTGAGGGAAAAGGAATTGTCAGAGGACTTTGAAGACTTAAGCAAAATTGAACTGAATGCGATTCTCCGTAAGTTTTAGGCCTACGTGGGATTACGAAAGTATTTGAAAACACAGTTTCCATATGTGCCAGCATGGAGCTATAAAAGGAGCTCCATGGTGCCAGGGTGAAATGTTTACTGTTGCTTGTGGAACTTTCAACAATTTCGAATTTTAAATTATACTGTCTGAAAAATGTTACAAGTGTGTCAGCTTCATTTTATATAACACTAATAATATTGGATGTCTTTTCGGGTGATATGAGAATATACCGCACTCGTCATGAAAATACCGAACTCGCCTTCGGCTCGTTCGGTATTTTCATGACTCGTGCGGTATATCACCCTCAAAGCCATCCAATATTATATAATTAACATTGGTAAACCACATACATGTACATGCAAACTGTACAAAATGTGCAACCATCGTCCTCGAAAAACCAAGAAACTGCTCTACAAGGTAACAGTTATCCGATACGGTCAATACAAATCTTTGACTAATAGTCAGGCAGCATGTGGTAAGAAATTAAGGCCCGTGGGCACCGGATGATTAGAAAATGCCACATAGCTAGATGTCTTAATTACACCCCAAGGAACAAGAAAAACCATGTTGGCAAAATCTGAGTGGTTGCATACGGCGGCCATCTTGGATTTCAAAATGGCCGACATTTTATAACAATTTTCTGCTAGAAAAAAGTTCCCCAACCTCCAACAAAATTTAACAAAAGATTTTTCAGTGGTTATTGGTCCTACTGAATGTGGTGAATGACAGGAAAAAAGTCTACCAAAATCAAGTCACCAGAAATGGGTGAAATCTGGGCCAATTCCAAAATGGCCGCCAATGACCTTGAAAATCGTCAAAATGGCTGTAGCTTCTGTAATATTTGGAGTAAAACGGTGACTTAAATGTCTACCCTGGGGTTTTCAGTGTCAGGGAATTCACTGGTATTCATGATATTTCAATCCAACCTTCGAAAAACAATAAAAGCAACAAATTCAAAATGGCGGTCATAATATATAGGCATGGAAGGGGGTAGAGAAATTGGCTTCTCTAACTGCTTATGTCAGATGTAGCTTCTTTTATTGGTCAGTAATGTGCTTAACAAGACCCCCCCAACCCCCCGTCTAGTGGCAAGACTGGCTGCATCAGCCACCGTACGAGCCGCTAAGACAGGGTGCGCCACTCTGCCAGAATTGCCTCTCTGACAATCTGTATTTCTAGGACTGTTTTAGAGACACGTGGTTCAGGAGGTCAGTTCATCCCACACAGGTTATATTAACAAATTACTATGATAATCCCAGCCCAGCCCAACCCTAAGCCATCCCGAAGCTCCGAAATCTAGCCCGAGACTGTCCCAGCCCAGCCTGATGCTACCCCAGCCCATGCAGCTCGAAGCCATATATGTCCTGCCTGAAGCCACCCTAGCCCAGCCCGATGCCATCCGGCCCAGCCCGATGCCATCCGGCCCAGCCAAAGCCATCCCAGACCGAAGCCACCCAGCCGAGCCTAAAGCCGCCCCAAGCCACCGGCCCCAGGCTGGAAGTTCAGACCAGCCAGAAGCCAAACCCAAAGCCAGCCCGAATCAATCCCGGCCTAGCCCCAAGCCACCCCGGCCCAACCCGAAACCATCCCGGCCCAGCCCGAAGTCACCCCGAAGCCAGCCCAAAGCCACCCCAGACCGAAGCCACCCCAGCCGATCCCAAAGCCACACCAGCCCGGCCCCAAGCCACCTGACCCCAGCTGGAAGTTCAGCCCAGCCAGAAGCCACCCCAGCCCAGCCCCAAGCTACCCCGGCCGAGTGCAAAGCTACCCCGGCCCAGCCCAACCCAAAACCACCCCGGCTCAGCCCGAATCCACCTCAGCCTAGCCCGAGGCCATCCCTGCCCAGCCCGAAGTCACCCCGCGAAGCCAGTCCAAAGCCACCCCAGACTGAAACCATCCCAACCGAGCCCAAAGCCACCCCATCCCATTCCCAAGCCACCCGACTCCAACTGGAAGTTCAGCCCAGCTGGAAGTTTAGCCCAGCCGGAAGCCACCCTGGCCCAACCCAAAGCCAGCCCGAATCCACCCCGGCCCAGCCTAAAGCCACCCCGGCCCAGCCCCACGCCACCCCGGCCTAGTCCTAAGCCACCCGATCCCAGCTGGAAGTTCAGCCCAGCTGGAAGTTTAGCCCAGCCGGATTCCACCCCGGCCCAGCCCAAAGCCACCCTGGCCCAGCCCCACGCCACCCCGGCCTAGTCCTAAGCCACCCGATCCCAGCTGAAAGTTTAGCCCAGCCGGAAGCCACCCCGGCCCAACCCAAAGCCAGCCCGAATCCACCCCGGCCCAGCCCAAAGCCACCCTGGCCCAGTCCTAAGCCACCCGATCCCAGCTGGAAGTTTAGCCCAGCCGGAAGCCACCCCGACCCAACACAAAGCCACCCCGGCCCAGCCCTAGGCCACCCGACCCCAGCTGGATGCTTAGCCCAGCCGGAAGCCACCACGGCCCAACCCACAGCCAGCACGAATCTACCCCGGCCCAGTCTGAAGCCACTCCGGCCCAGCCTGAAACCAACCAACCAAACCATCCCCATCCGCCCCAGCCCCAGGCCAGCCCATCCCAGCCCCGACAGCCGCAGCACACCCCAGCACAGTTCAGCAGTTAAGTTTTTGCAGTTAAGGGTTTTTATTCTGATTAAACCTGCGTGGGATGAGCTGACCTCCTGAATCGTACATCTCAAAAGCAGCTCTAGAAGTGCATTCATGCAGAGTGGCGCACCCTGCCTTAGCGGCTCTTACGACGGTGATGCAGCCAGCCTTGCTACAAGACGTAATCATCCATGTTACTGACCAATAATTATAAATATTACATATCCAACACCAGCAGTTAAAGAGAAGAATAACTAAGCACGGGCGTTCGAATTCTCTCTACCCCTATACCACTGGGGATTTATGACCGCCATCTTGAGATTGTGGCTTTTATCGTTTGTTGAAGGTTGGGTTTAAATTTTATTGATGTCAGTGTATTGCCTGACCATGACAACCCTAGGGTAGACATTTAAATCATTGTTCTACACAAAATATTAAAGAAGTTACAGCCATTTCAGCGATTTAAGGCCAACGGCAGCCATCTTGGAATTGACCCAGATTTGAAATTGACCTCATCCTTATCACGTGACCCTGACCTCTCATAGTTTAAAACCTCAGAATTCCATTTAGCACCTCGGAAAACCATATAGTATCAACAGAACGATCTTTAAAATCGGCTGATGATGTACCTACACCCGACACTGCCTACAACTGGCACCTGTTAATTTTAATGGCGGCCATATTGGAAATGACCCAGATCCTCGGTCTAATCACGTGGCCCCGACCTCTCATCATTTTGAAAACCTCTGAATTGCATTCGGCACAACGGAAAACCATAGTTAAGTATAAACACCATGATGTTTAAAATCGGCTGAGGTACCTACACCTGACACTGCCTATACACCGGACACCTGTTAATTTTAATGGCGGCCATATTGGAAATGACCCAGATCCTCATCCTAATCACGTGACCCTGACCTGTCATCAGTTTGAAAATCTCAGAATTGCATTTAGCACCACGGAAAACAATAGTATCAACAACATGATATTTAAAATCGACTGATTAGCTAGTTGCCTACACCTTACATAGTTATATGCAATAAGGCTTAAACTGGCGACCATTTTGTAATCCAAGATGGCCGCCCTCTGCAACATTTTTGAAATTGCCAACAATGTTTGTTGTGCTTCTGAGCACCCTTGTAATACATCTAGGTAGGTGAGACCTTCTAATCATTAAGGTCCCACGGGACACCACATGCTGCCTGACTATAATAGGTTTTTACTGTGCTCATTTTTTCGTACCTACTGCTTCCATCGTCCATATTTTCCCTGAATATAAAATGTAGAATGTCCAAAATACCGCTCCAACGTAGAAGATGGCATCCCTCAAAAATGGTCTTTTGGCAAGCTCAAAGGGCTGGGCGATTGAAACGGAACCAGCTACGACAGTTGTGACAAAGACACCAGCACCTGGACAAATGGGTATAAAATTTGTGTGCCTCATAATATAATAAAATGTGTGCCTCAATAAAATACAATCTGTGTGCCTCAATTTGTATGCCTCAATTTGTGTGCCTCACTTGTGTGCCTCAATTTGTGTGCCTCAATTTGTGTGCCTCAATTTGTGTGCCTCACTTGTGTGCCTCACTTGTGTGCCTCACTTGTGTGCCTCACTTGTGTGCCTCACTTGTGTGCCTCACTTGTGTGCCTCACTTGTGTGCCTCACTTGTGTGCCTCACTTGTGTGCCTCACTTGTGTGCCTCACTTGTGTGCCTCACTTGTGTGCCTCACTTGTGTGCCTCACTTGTGTGCCTCACTTGTGTGCCTCACTTGTGTGCCTCACTTGTGTGCCTCACTTGTGTGCCTCACTTGTGTGCCTCACTTGTGTGCCTCACTTGTGTGCCTCACTTGTGTGCCTAAAATATTTGAGTATCCAAATATTTGGTCAATTACATCAAATTCAAATATCGATAGTCGGCGATTGTTTTGAGATCCACGCGGAGCTCTGACGACATTATACAACAATCTGCATCAGGGCAGCGCTAAAACAAATTAACAATCGCAAGAGTAGAACATGTCAAAGTTGCGACGTGATGCCGATCATCACAGGCAAGTTCTATGGAAGATGCGCACAAGACACATGTGACACATGCACTTCAGCCAATCAGCGTGCAGAAAAATCATGTCATAAAATCATCATCACATTGAGTCGTGCGTGGCATGAGCATCGTTGCAATTATTTTGTGTCAGGTTGCTGCTTGTTTAGCGATACTCACAAGATTTGTTCAGTTTTGTGACCCGAGTGTTACTTTTTTGCTTGATGCGGCGCATGAGAATTGCAGGTCGACCTATAGGCAGCTCAAGACTATTAATGTTAATGCAGGACCACCCCTGGCTAAATATACAATGTATGCACAACTTGAAATAAGGAATTTTAGCAAATACTGTACCGAAGAGGGCTCCAATAGCGAGACCAGCGTTGCCATCTTTAGCACTGGTAATGGCTGCAATGGCACTGAAGATATCAGGAGCACCGTTGCCAAAGGCTAGGAAGGTTACACCGTTGGTTTGTCATTAAGGAATTCAAAGTTTAGAAGTTTAAATTATTATTATTATTACTTCTTTCGGGTACTGAAACCAAGTGCCCATTGCACTGTCGCTCGCAAGCGTGAGGAAACCCATGAGGAGAAGACGATGAATTAGAAATGGCCAGAGACACCGGGGAATCCCCTTGCTCTTCACGAAAGAATGCTCTGAGATCTTTAAAGTGCGTTACCCAACACATTGGACCAATGGCTTTACATCCCTTCCGAAGGATGGAGCAAGTGTGTTTAAGTGCCTTGCTCAAGGGCACAGGTGTGTACCCAAGACGGGTATCGAACCTGCAACCACAAGTTTTCACCCGAGTATTGCGAGTCAGTGACCCAAACCACTGATCAAAAACAAGATGGCTGTTTTTCAAATTTTTTCTCCGGGTATGTTAATTTTGACGTCATGAGATCAAACATAAATTTCATAAATTTTAATATTACGCACGCGCACACGTTCGGAACCGCCCAAAGCCGGTTACGGTGATGTGCCAGCATTCAATAACACAGTCGTTTCCTATCTTGTTGTTAATAGATATCTGTGGTGTATATCGAACAGCTGCCATCTTGTGGGGCAACTTTTGACATTTAAATCGGTCAACAATGTACCGGTAAGCACAAAATGTGCAGCCATGATGTCATCAAGAAACAAAAAAACTGCCCTACAAGACGACATCGCAGCTATTAGATACAACCTACATGTGTACAGTATGCTCAAAGTATGCTAGTGTTAATTTAACAAACACCACACAAATGTTTTTTTTTCTGCCCAAAATTGTACAATCGTTTGTGCAGGAAACAAAAGAAGGTGGTTTTTAAAACAATGTGTGTACCGGGTACACACATATTTTTAACCATGAAATTAATAACTGAAGGAAATAAATAACTGACAGTGGTTTTAAAAAGATGAGTATGCACCTTTTTATTAGCATTTACCCAACACAAAAACCATGCGTGGGTTTTAAAGGTTTTCAGAAAAAAAACTTGCAAAGAAATTTTCTGGGATCTTTTAAGTGCATTATAAGACAATTTTTGATACGAACCTTACTGATTCGTCAGGACATTCGTAAACATTCGTGAAGACAATCGTAAACATTCTTAAACGATCGTAATGATTCGTCTTGGTCGCAAAGCCATTACAAAATTTTTGAAATGTTCAAAAATTCCGTGAACGGTCGTATCGTCGCACTGGTCATATCGTTATAAAGTCGTAATGTGTCTTATCAATGCCATCGTAAAGGTTCTTAACCAATCCATATCAGCATTATTTCAATACAAACTTTTCAGATCTTTTAAGTTTTTTTACGATTTGATACAAATTAATTAAGTCACGGGAAATCATAATTTCCAGGAAACCGCGACAGAGAATTGCTTCCAGGTCTGCAAAAATCGTTAAGAATCTCAAGCGATCGTAATGGCATCGCAAGCGAGCGTAATAGCATTGCATACAATCTTAAAAGATCGCAAAAAGTCTCAAAGAAATTGGAATGCATCTTAAAATGTCACAATCTGATCGAAAACTTTTGCAAAGTGTCGTATCAGTGTCGCAAGGATTCGCATCAAAATCGTTTCCACTTTTACGATCATCGTATGATGGTTGTACATAGTAAGTGGTCGTAACCTGTCGTAAAACGGAATCGTAACATGTTCTTTTAGGTCGTTTCCGTCATGGTAATTAGGGATTTCTGGGCTTTTTCATTACGATGTAATGCGGTTCATACATGTACGTCGTGTTGATTCGTATCCAAAATCGTCTACCGGTATATAAAGTGTGATATGGGCATACCACAACCCACAAAATATACATGTTTTCATCCCATCCAAAGGATATGGGACAAATATGGTCAATAACTTGAGGGATTTAAACAACGCTGAATGCCGCAATGGGGCGACATTTCGGCAAGACTCTCACCGGAGAGTGAGACCACCAAAATTTCGGCAAGAGTCACTCAAAATGACACCTTATTTTTTTACCCAAAGCTTCCAAAAATGGTTGCAGACCGAAGAGAAACAGCTCCAGTCCCAATAAAAATGGTTCTCGACCTAAACAAAATGGTTTTTGACCTAAAAAAATGAATTTTAAGCTCAAAAATATTAGGGCGACACCAAAATGTCGCCCTATATTGAGCAGGTCACCCTAATATAGCTTTTTTACACACGATTTGTCGCCCTATTCTAGCATTGATAGTAATTTGCTCAAGACTGCAAGATTATAAATTTTTGCAAGCCAGCATATCCAATACTAATAGTACGTACTCCACTGATATAAGTACGATACATTCCTGTGGGTAATTCGTCCCTCATTTTCCACAAGTGGATTTATTTTGAGTGGTGCGCCCTTGGTTTGCATGCCCTTGATCTGAAGCATAATTGAATTATAGTGTTGAGTATACACCCATTATGGTTTAAAAAAACATTTCACGAGAGGTCACATTTCTTTGCACAGAAATAATGATACCTGTAGGCCTATAACGCAACAACAACAAAAGGATATTGCAATATTCTGGCTGAGCTTGAGAGAGTTGGAGATTGCTGTTAATGATGGGCAGAAACTGTACAGGGGAATCAAAAGTTAGTTGTAAAAGCTATATAATGCATATTAAAACTGTACTGCAATGCAGTAGTAACACAATTTTATATACTGTTGTTTTTAAATATGTGAGTCACTCCACCGAACCGAAAGTAGGCACTTGTCGCACAGGCCATCTGAGATAATGGATAATTTATGCATGTACATGTTGTATGTCAAGTAGGGCATTTTTTATCTATACCAAGATTTCTGCATGAGACCACCTATTAAGTATCCATCTATCACCTAAATAAATTTGAGTTAATACTTAATGCTTTAGTGTTTTTCTAAAGCATACAAAACATTACATGTACCTTCATGAAATAGGCTAATTTGGCGAAAACAATGGGAAAATCACTGATATTCCATGCTTATTTTCATTGCCTTCGGCAGGGGTTGGCCCTATATCCCATAAACAAGAAGTCAGAATTTGCATGGTTGCTAAGGACTTTATGCCTTAATAGAAGTACAACCTTCTACGCTATTTTTCTCTAAAGCGCTTCTTAAAACATTTTGCTCTTGGTCATCACAGAAATGGTCATAACTTGGTCAGTTTTGGACGGATTGACACAATGTTTGTAGTTTTGTGAAGCTTACAATATACTAAAGTCATTAGCTCCATTTTCAGTTTATTATGCAAGAGCCTACTTTTGGTGGAGTGGCTCACATATTGTTTTTTTATTATTTCTTTATTTTTACATATACATGTAAGTTTTGTCACACTTATTTTTTTTTGTTCAATGCTCAAATCGCTCATCAAAATGGACAAAATGATACATGTACTATTCCAGGAAACGAGAGAAAATAGTTTTGTTCCTGCAATTATCAACATGTATTGCAAACAGGTTTCTACTCTACCATATGATCAATTACTTTCCTTTTGGGCCTAAATACAATGTAATACACCTTAGAGGCTATACAAACTGTTACAAACAAAATCACTGCATGATTTATAGTCTGTGATACAGAAACTGACCAGCATCCAAACTAAAACCCAAAAAACACATACACCGTGTTTACACTGGTTCCGCGCAATTTCGCGGGCTTTCCCCTACTACGGCTGTGGAGCGGATGTGGCAGGTTGCGGTAAAGATTAATTGCTTATCTAACCGCAAACTGATCCCGAGCTGAGGATCGAAGCCTCCGCCAACGCGAGACTAAAATTTCGGGGTCTGATCCGGGACCAATTTGGTCCCGAGAACGTTTGCACTCAGTTTGTGATCCGGGGCTGATCCCGCGCTCGGTGTCCGACCCTGAGCTCGGGATCAAATGTAAACAGGGTGATATGGTGTGTAAAGGGAACGTACCAAATTGGATTTCTTCCCATGGATAGTATTTTGGAGAGGAATTTTACATGATTTAAGTTAAAATGAAATCTATTTAATGAAGTCCTCAGAAGTCATTTAAAATGTCAAAAACAAGGGACTTATATGATGCAGACTCAACCTACAGAAAAACCTAAAGTCACGCATTTTTTTTTTAATCTCGGAGTTCATGATGATAACGTAGGGTTGAAGTGCCTATTGAGCTGTGGGTTCTGTCATGGTTGACGTTGGGTCAAAGTTCAAATATTGCTTTCATTTCATTTATATTTACCTATACATTTGAATTGTTCACCCGAGCTAAAGTCATCAAGGGGACAGCCAACCATTTGCAACATGACCATGAGTTGACAAAAAAAACCTTACTTAAAGTGTCGATAACAATGGTAATAAATGTATGAAGATTATTTTTTATTTTTTATTTTTTTTATTTATTATTATTTTTATTGGTAATCATAGAACCTTTTCAAGACAAATGTACCATGAAATGTTTACTTACAAATCTTCTGCTGTCACTCCTAGTGATACAAAGAGAAAAACCAGCCAAATGAACTGAGAAAAAGAAGACAGAGCAACAATGTAAATACTTAAGGAAATAAAGGTGGGTTTGACCGGTCTTAAAACTGTATGTTTTAGACAAGCTAAATAGGACCCGCGCCTGAGTAGATGAAAATTAGCCTAAATGCCAAAGGTCCAAACTTACCAGTAAAACCAGAGCCAGTGGAAGAAGTTTCTCAGAGAAGTTGCAGTAAGCAACTTGCAGGTAATTGATAAAGCCATCCTCATTGTGACAGTCATCTGTTGCTTTGATGAAGGAGCACTGCTCTGACCGGTTCAACTTGTGGTAGTCCACACACTGTATGACAAAAAAGTACCATGTTCCTGGGCTGCGTTCCACTTAAAGGCACAGACTCCTCGGCAATGGGCGCGCGCCAAATTCGTGCCACGAAAAAAACACAGCTCCATGCCTTTGCTATAGAGCTGCGTATTTCGTGGCACGAATTTGGCGCGCGCGCATTGCTGACGAGCCTGTACCTTTAAAGTTGCATTGCCTGTGTTTCGGTGAAAGGATTAAAAAAATTAATTTACACAAGCGAACGAATTTAGAAAGCTTACGTGTCTCTGTAACGAAAAATATTAAAAACTTAAATTTCCGACATCGGGAATCGGAGATACAAGCCTTTTTCTTGAAACGTGCTTCACATGTTGTACATGTGCGCGTACGCTCATATGTACATAGTATGTGTACAATGTACACATGTACGCGCACATGTACATTTACGTCATAACCCTGTCGATTAATTGACCAACCAGCCATTTAATCATTTCTTGTTTTTAATCAACTGGCATTAATCCTCGACGGATTTTTACGTTCTTGGTACCAAATGAAAGCTGATAACTTTTTCTATTCTAGAAAAATACCTATTTGACGCCCAAATCGGCCCAAACACGGGCAGTGCAACTTTAAGCGAACATTTGCAAATGTTGGCACCAATGTTTTGCCCATTGTGAAACCATGGTGGAACGGATTGTTTGTCAACGGATTGTTTGTCAAAATAAGTTGCGGTCGTAGCGATGTTGTAATGTGGCTCACTGTTGCCTACTAAATATTTGATGAAATGTGACACGTTGCCATTGATTGTGTCTCGCCAGCGATAAGAGAAAAAAACCACGAAAGGTGTGATTTATTTGTTATTTTCAAAACTGGAAACAATCGTCATTGATCGTCTGTCATCTTTCATGTCGTGTGCGCCATTTTGAAATGACTCGCGAACATAGCAAACAAAACAAAAGTCTATTGGCCAACATTGGCGAACATTGGAAGCGTACAATACGTTCCACTTGAAATTATTGGCCAACGTTGCCAATGTTTGCAAATGTTCGTGTATACCGGTACATGTGGAACGCAGCCCAGAATTGTACAGAGCCTGTAAAAAGACTCAATTCTGAACTTTTTTTTTTTATTTCGAAGAAACGAAATATGTTTATTTTGAGGAAACAAAATAATTATTTTGAGTTAAAATGCCATTTTGACATGTTTGAGGAAATGAATTACATGCATTTTAACAGTTTGATGAAACGTAATACCAGTTCAAAGGCTATTTTTTCCGTATAGGGCTTGGGAATGTGATGTCATGCAACGTCACAATGCAGTGGTTAAATTTCTGCCATGTTTGTTGCCAGTAACATGCGCGAGTACGTTCAGATATATAAGCTATGGGAGCTACGTATCACTGTTAAACCGTTAAACTGTAGTGCAAAGACCCACAACCACCCTGACGAAGGCCTAGTAGGCAACAAAAATGGTCCACCCTCGTAAGTTGAGCACTAGTTTTATTTTTTTGCACTTTGCACTACAGTTTAACGATACGTTCAGCTTGTTTTGTTCCCACGCGTGCAGGATGCATGCGCCGCGCCGCGACATGTGGAATTCAACTACTACAGTAGGTCGTTGTTTGCGTGATATGGAATCGCGCGGGCACCGCACGCATCTAACTTGACGAGGCTGCACGCCAGTTCGCATAGCAACCACTCACTACCTTGAAGTATGGCGGCCGAGAATGACGTCAATAATGGTGTCCTGACGTCGATTCCCAAGCCCTATACATTGAACAAAGATTTGAAGGAAATTACCTTATATTTTTAAGAATTTCCCACTTGCACATTTGTCGCAAATGTTGCTTTTCTGTAGAAAAATCACATTTTCTTCTACAAAAATTGCATTCAGTTATAATGCACAAGATAACCATTCACGCGCGTGTGCAGCGCCTTTTGTTGTCGCGCTTATGCGCGGACCGCTCGCGCTGTAGTTTTGTTTATTACTTTATGCAGTAAATATTACTTAGTGCAAGTGGGCATGGTGGGAAGATGTATACGAGTGTTCCCATTTATTTGGGGGCCAATGTGTGACATGCACAATTTAGGCCCTTAATCCAGAAATCATCAATAGTCATGCTTACTTTGTAAATTGATTCTTTATTACTTAATATTTAATTGCTTACTTTAAAGCGATGGTATGCAAGTTTTTTTTGAGGGGTCAAGATTCATGTACATCCTTAAAATATCATAATTTATCAAAAAATCATGGTTCCACGTGTAAACGGGACACCAAAATGCTTTTTGTCACATATGGACCACACTAAAATCTGTATCATATCATTTTTCTCTCTTTTTATGATGACTTGGTCTATTTGAAGCTAAAAACACAATTGGCTTGTCTGCCAGTGTTTTTATGACACTAATAATATATTATATTGAAAAACATAAAGTTCCGCGTGTAAATGGGACACCAAAACTATGGTGCCTAAATTTTTGAATTCTGGAAGTTTGGTTAATGTTTTGTGTTGCATGTTTAAAACAACCCATGAAGTGAATTTCAGGCTTAAAATGTATTCAAATTAAGCTCAGCAAAATACTGAAGATGTGATTATTAAGTTTCACAACGTAAATTAGCAGCGGGACACCAATTTACCATGTGAAATTTAGAATGTCCATATTTTTTTTGTTTGATTCAATTTTTTTGTCCAAACATTTAAACAGCTAGAATCCCCCGTTCCACATTTTTTTAGTTTTTCTGTTTATCATGGAGGTGTATGTGTCTACAACACCATCACAACTTGTTTTTCACAAAAAATCGACAGGCTTTTGCTTAAAACGTAAAGCAGTCCGACCCTCTTCACCCGAAATTCTGAAACGCTCGAGGGCACTTGGTTTGTTTATCAACAGGGTTTTGACGTCATCCTGAGAAACATACAAAACGGTCTGTGCAGTATTGAATGGAAAATACACGAAGTGAATGTTTACACATGTATCATGCCTGTTTTGTCCTTGTAATTCAAAATACAAACGTGAAAAACACTTTATGTAATATGACAACAATCTACTATTACCTGTTTTGTGAAAAAACGGTGAAATTGTGGCTCACAATGAAGCTCTTTTGAAGTAAATACTGGTGCATTGCGACGGGTGGTTTTGTCACGGAACGAACGGCATTCACAGCGGTCTGTGTACAGCATGGGACCGTTCACATGCGGGCCGTATAGTTCCCACGTGTTACATCGGCCGGTACAAGTTAGAATGAGCGACTCATTTTTCTCTCTCTTGGTAATAGAAAAGAAAATCTTTCTGCTCTTTTTTTTTTCAAAGTGTCTGGTAAAACATACAACCACGCAGCTACTGGGCATATATCTGGCTTTTTGGATCAACAAAATTCTTCAAAAAACACCATCTAACAGAGACGGTTTTCCCAAGTTTTTTGCGTGTAAACGTATGGAGCTAACAATCGTGTTGACTTCTCTTTCTCAGGATTGCGTCACGGGGTCACGCGCATATCATGAATACCTAATGAGCGTTTCAGAAATCGCGAAAATCTCATTTTCGAAAAGCGCACTTTTGCTTGCAATTTATCCACTTAAAACCGACAATTAAAAAATAATAAAAATCCACGTCGTCAAGAGGGATGTTTGGACTATCAAAAAAATCCTAAATGCTGGATTTTCGTCAAGGGGGATTCTTCCTCTTTAAGTGATTCACAACCAAGTACATACTTCCATTTAAGATGACAATTTGAAAGTGGCAGAACCCTGTATGGCTTAAACACTCAATAGTTTGTCAAGGTTTCACGTGTAAAAAGCGGGACACCAAAGTTCACACGTGGAACCTTTTTTTGCCAAACTTTCCTTGTAAAGAAAATTTCAAATTGTCAATGATATTAGGGTTTATTTTTCAAGAGCTATGTGTAATCAATCATTTCAGTTGACAAAGAATCAAGGTAAGCCCCTAAAAAGAAGAGAAGAGCACTTAAAACAATGACATTAATCTATGTCACAAAAAAAACCTAAAAAACATGGGACACCGAAGATTATTTGGCCCCAAAAAGAAAAATCCAGAGATTTATTTTAATTCTGAATTTTGAGGTGGAATACCTTAATATGTATTTAATAAAGATATAAATATAAAAAATGTGTGTGTAATTGTTCAGAAGGGGAAAAAGGCCATACAAACTGCATACCCATAAATTGATGGCTGGCCCCCAAATAAATGGAAACACCCATAATATACATGTATTACAATTACAATTGGATGATCTGTTAATTCCAGGAGGTAATTTCATTGAAACCTTTGTTCAATGTACAATGTACATATGAAAACAAATACCGTTCGAAGAAATAAAGTACATGTACATGTCCAATATAAACCTTCAATATAAGTCAGTGCATCATGGGATTGGATGACAAATATTGTCAGCGAAGTGTGCGTGAACCTATGAGGCGTGAACCGATGAGGCGTGAACCGATGAGGCGAAGGCCAACTCGGCAACTTTTTCAATAATTTTCCAAAAACCAAAAAGAGTTCAAGAATCAACCTTATACACCTATCAAGAGTTGGCCTCCGTCTCATAGGTTTACGCACACTTCACTGGCAATATCTGTCATAAAATCCCATGATGCATTCAACGTCGCTGAGGTTTATTCGAGGGAATTACGTATATTTACATGTAATCGGTAATTCACTACTTTATGTGGAGTGGCAGGTCTAAAAACAATTAACATCTGGACAGCAGGCATGACAGGACTAGAATTGGCTAGCCAAAAGGTCGTAGGCCTATGCCAAAAAGGCCAGTTTTGGGATCTTGAGGCCTGATCAGCTGATGAGGCTAAACAAAAAACACCCCAAAAAACAGGATTACAAATAGTGAAATACATCATAGCAATACGAACCAGTATGACTTCAAGATGTATGAGCGATTTATTCTTCGCCAATGTGTATCTGTCATGAGGTCTCCCAAAGAACAACCTGCCGTGGTCGGTATAGTCTTCATGTGATGTTGCATTGTTTTCATCCTCCACAGCCTCCGCCGGTGCTAGTGCTAGTGTCGCAGTCAAACACAAGAATGCGACGACGAGAAAAATTATAGGGAGAAAACTCCCACCTACAGAAGACATTCTCTGCTCACCGCTGGCAGTTCATGTGGACTGGGACATTTTCCACACGATCCCACATGATAAACTGATAAAACGACACTATTTATTCGGCACGGTCCCTAGCTTTAGGACTTTGAAACAGCGCGTGAGGACGATGCACAACCAGCCCGCAGCATGCAGTGAGTCAACGTCACACCAGAGACGTGGAGTAACTCCACGTCTCTGGTCACACAAAGTCATGTACCGTGATTTTGTTCAGAAGCACGTTGGGCCGGGGTTTGTTGTCATTTGCAATAGCAGGGTGCCCATTTCGTACAATGCATGATCTATTGCATTGAACATTAGGAACGTGACTGCAAAGCACCGACTAGTCTTGATTTCAGACGTTATGCTGTGCAATTTAAATGAACCACTTGACCGAAAAAAAAAACCTTTACTGCATCATCAGAAATGTCTGGGCCTTTCCTTTGGTCCGTTTTCATCTGTTTTGCGTGTGTTGCGTATGCGCTGCGCCCGTCCGTACCGCAAACGCAACGCACGCACGAGACAGATGAGAAACGAACCAAAGGAAAGGCGCCTTTAATCTATAACATACAAAATTAAAAACAAAGTAGCACTTTAAAGATTAACTATACTAGGAACAAAATTTGTAAAATTTGTTCCTATATAGTTATCCTTAAAGTGCTACCTTAATTGTTTTTAATTTTACAGGCCTATAATTGTTAGGTTAGAACGAAATATATTTTGTGGAAAAATCTGGTCACGCTCCTTTGTGAAAATGCGTATGAGAGACACACACATTTTATATTTCTAGGGCGCCCTAGGCCCTCATGTACACAATTGTAAGTGACCCCTATTGCTATTGCTTTAAAATTCCGTGCAGTATATCCAGAAGACTATACCGGGCCCATGGACATAAACTTTTGTATTGAACTGTTTTCCAGTCCTAAACTTACCTTTAAAGGAGCGTGACCAGAGTTTCTGGAAAATAGTTTTCGATGTAACTTACCAATATTATCAAGTAACTCCCATACACACATCCCATGTCCCAAAAACCCGAAAACATTCGCAATTTCCAGTAAAAAATTGAACAAAACTATCGAGTCGGCTTTCAGCGTATAAACGTTGATACTGGAAATTTAGTTTACAAATAATCGGTGGATTTTCGACGATATCCTCGGAAATATGCGGCCTAGAAGCGCGGGAGTTTCAGTTTCGTAATCAGAAAAATATAACGGATGTTATGATATAAAAATCTCATGACCCATAAGGTAAGTCCCGGGGAGTTATGGGTAAAAAAAAGTGATCTGGTCACACTCCTTTAAGGTACACTCAAAAAAATGAGACTGACCTGAAGTAAATTTTAAACAAGACAAATTCGTAAATATTACACAAAACTATGTTATTGTTGTATTTACGTTTATAATGGCGTTATACCAACTTGAAATGTTAACAAGTGGATATAACTTGTTATTTTTTGTGTTAACAACACGTTGGATTAGTAGAAGTAACAATATTAAAAGTCAAGTTAACTTTATTTGTTATATTTGAGTAATAATTACTGAAGTCATATTGTCGACTCTTTTACAGTTTTTGTAAAGTAGGAAGTTACTGAAATTTTAATATTTTGCGCAACGTAAAATTACTTCTTACGGGAACAAAACCAGTTTAAGTTATGACAAATAGTTGCAATAATTCAGTTAAGAACACTTATACAATGTTGTACTCCGTGTGCAAGTTACTAAGTTAGTTCAAAAGCGCTACAAATGTCAGTAAAACCAATGGAAATTACTTGTTGTCTTTTTGTAATTTGTGTGTTGGATATTAGGTAAGGTGGAGGGTGAAATAAACTGAAAACAATGATTCGCCTGAAGCTGCCCGAAGCATAAAATACTGCGTGTAAAAGTGTATAAGTGTCACCTTTCTTTGTAGATGTAATCAGTTACAAAAAGTCAAAACAGAATGTGTAGTGATTGTTGTTTAACATCACATTTTTGCATGTGTGCCAAGGTGTTTCAATAAAATACATTTTGAGCAACCATCCCATTAGACTGGTTCTCAAATTCCACAAAAGAACACGATTATGACGACCGGTATCGGATCATTAAAAAGCGTTGTTGATTGCCTGAACGGTATACGGCGATGAATACTATAATAAGCACAAGTTCGGCGCAAAGCGAAAAGTTGTGTTTTTTGACGTCGGTGATGTTGGTACAGACCCGGCCTAGGTGCACGGTTCTCTGTTTTTAGTAGAAAAAAATACTAATATTTTTGTTTTTCTTTGTTTTATCATTGCGTTTGTGATATAATAATCCCTGGACGACAGGCAAACATCCAAAACACGCGGCCCTTACCGTGCGTGGCAATGCGTTTCGCTTTATTCAGGAAACTGAATATTAATGTGTTACCTTTGAAAAGCAAACAACCCAAATCTGCGACACATTTTAATTAAGACTCACAACACTTTCCTTACAGGTACCGTAGAATAAGACATTCAGTTGCAATACCTGCAAATAACTGGCCGTCGAAAGTACATGTGGATGCATTTCGGTCATTTTTTTTTAAAATAAAAATAGTGGACAAACTGCATAAAACTTACTCAAAGTTATTAACCTTCCGTCGTGCCACTGTACTATTTTTCATAGTCGCTTCGCCGTAACAAATAATATTACTAATTCATCCTGAGTTAAACAAATCCCATATTACATGTAGGTGCCGCTTTAACTCTGGTTGAACCGGTGACCCAGCTTTTTGGAAAGCAAAGTGCTGCCCAAGATTCTCCCACTACTTTGTGTGAAAGAGGACTTTGATGTCTGTGTTTTACCGTCAGACCTACCCACGCAATAAATGATACTATGTTGCCTTGCCCCATTCAACAACACCATCTGGTTGCACACAAGTAAATAGGGCCCCCATAGGAACCAGTGCTAAATTCCCAATTTTCAAAAATCATTTTAAAATACTCACAACTCTCTCAGCGTCTGGAGACAACAACCAAAATACTCATTGAAATCTCATCTTTTTAATTCTGTTCAATTTTATGGGGGTAATCGGTCACTTTTACTCCCTAATTTCCACATGCAACAAAACTACCCCTGCAAGAGTGAAAATTGCCAAACAGACCAGTGCCATTTTGGAAAAAAAGTCACATTCGCTACTGGGGAAAATAGGGCAACTTTCACGAGCTACATTCTCCAAAATGTTTGTAGTTGGAAGGCAAAATACCCCACATCACGATGGTGGCCAGTTTCCCCACAAGACCACACTTGTTCAGCTCGCAATTCTCTCTAATATAGAATAATTTGAGGGCATACAAAATATTTATGAGCTCGCGCACGGATCTCTTCCTATTTACTTGGGTGCACCCTCTGGGATGCTTGAACCCTGGTTGAACCCGTGACCCAGCTTTTTGCATGGGAAAGAGCCCGTGCATAATTACGCATGCGCGTAGGGGACGTACAAAGTGTTGTTTCTGCGACGTGCTAACCATGGCTGTTACGTTGCTTAGTTTTGGTTACCCCCGGGCCGAAAGCACTTACGGGCAGGCTCTCTTGGAGCATTGTTTGAGTAAGTAAGTATCGATTCCCCATAAACGACTCATGGGTCATAGGTCATCCGGTTCACCGAATTGGCAAGAAAATCCAATTGACAAACCTACAAAGTTAAACTTACTATAAGATATGAAGTTGCAATAACTTAAAAACACTGGACATTGGAAATACATAGAATATGAGAGTGAATGTATTCTATTTGTTTTTTTGAGTTGTTTTTAAAAATACAACTATAAGTAATAAATATTTACTAGATTGAGTAAAAAGAACTTACATTTTCACAAGTTGAAATTACTAATTCAAATTTAAAAAGACCTCTTAACTTGAAAAAATTAAGTATATTCAGTACTGTTGACAACAAGTAATCTTGACAAACAAATGAAAGGACGTAACTGAATTAAGGCAACAGAGTTGCCTTTATTTTTTTAAGTTTCCTCAACGAAATATTGTTTTGAGTGTAGTCTACACCCTCCAAAAATGTCTGAATTTATTATTATTATCTAAAAGCTTACATGTTATCAATATTGTAATAGTAGTAATTATTCTGTAAAATTATTTCGTATGAAGTGCCCCCATTCAAGAGAAAAATGGCAAAACTATTTTAAGAATCTCCAAAGATCGCCTGTACTGTATAGGCGATTTGTATATAGCCATTTATTCATGCACAAAAACCATGTTTGGATTTTTCAGTGGCTGAAATTTCTACAAGGTAGTTTTCTCGAGATAGGCTTTCAATTATCAGTGGAAATTACGCCGTTTTTAACAGTTTACCAATCATGTTTACCACCTTTAAAGAAGAACGCATGCACACCGAACGCAGTAATTTGTAACGGCTGGAGAGAAAACTAATCTTGATAAGCGAACCTAAACGCCCCCACACATCCACTCCTCTGCCGAAGCCAACTTTTAACCAATCAGATGACAGGAATTTATGCAGGTGCACTTCTCTGTACAAGTGTTGCGCAAAGCGTGGTTTTACTGTATCCAATCAGATTTACGCACAGTATACTGCCAACCCACTGTGGCCGATGCAACCACATCCAACCACGTACAGACGCAGCGAAATGTCTCTTCCACATGTTTAATGTCTATGCACATATGTGTGACTAGGCTGCTTTTGCAACTGTCCTAAAACTGCTAAATACTGGAAATCCTCAACAAATTCTTAAAAAATGTGCCGTGCAGACTTTTTATGAATCCTCTGGAGAGAAGTGCTACAATTTTACATAAATTGGTGTGACTTTGGCGGTCTAATTAATACCCGAAAGCCTTCTAACAAACATGGAATAAGACCATGTTAGCAATTATTGAAGTAATGGATTTAAAGGAGCGTGTCCAGATCACATTTTTAACCCACCTATTTTCCCCATGGATGTTAAGATTCTGATTCCATATCAATTGTACTATTTTTCTCATTACCGTTCTGACATTTTGCGTTATTAATCCATATTTTCAAGGACATCATCGAAAAACCACTGGTGTTTTGTAAAGTAATTTATTTGGTTTCATAAAAAAGCAGCACAGTAATTACACCAATCTTTTTGCTTCCACATCCAAATTGGAGATTGCAAATTTCCTGTGGATAGTATTCTGGGGAGGTATTTTATGATTGCATAGGGTAAAATGGAATCCATTTTTATGAATACGCTCCTAGGGTACACATTTTCCAAGTACTATCCTACATGTATGTCAGTCATGACTCATGAGTCACAATTGGCCTTTTGCATGTTTTACGTGAATAACGTCTGGTGAACTGAACGTACTTCTTACGTGCATACTTAGAATCGCTATGTGGGGCAGGCAGCAGGTGTGATATACATAATAATTAATCAATGGAGAGAATGGTATAAAGCAACCAGACTGTTTGTTCATATAGACATTGGCGTGCACCGCATAGCAACAACAGCGTAGTATGTGACTTTCTTAACTGCACCCTATTTGAAGATACATAACGAACACAACATCTGGTATGGTGCCAGATCACCATTTAAATGAAACAACCAAACTTGGGATGAGAGAAAAATCGTGAGGGATTCGAACCCGACACCTCCGACTCACATAGCATGCTCTACCAGCTGATATATAAGGCACAGTTGAAGCTCTACGTAATTGAAATTTTATTCAAATTAGTTATATATATGTAGGCCTACAGCACTAACTAAACTGCTTTCTGGTAAACAACTTACAAGGGATGCGAGACAAATCATATGGTCCTTATCGAGGTTCCCAACCAAGACTTCTGAAACTCCGGCCAGCTGAGCTATGATGCACAGAGATGCAGCTTTGTAACGAGTCAAGTCAAGTCAGGCATATTGGTCAAGTTGGGTCAAGTCAAGTAGTCACGACAGTAAATTTGTTCGGGCTAATTTCAAAATAAGTCTAAACACTGAAACTCACATTTATGTTGCTCTGGAGAAGGTTTCTTTAGTGCTGAAATACAATTCGGTCAAAATGACAAACAAATGAATAAATCTATTTTGTTTTTGGCAGAATCAAGTCAAAAAGTCCGAGTCAAGTCATTTGAGGTTCGAGACTAAAGTCAAGTCATTTGAAGTTCAATGTCAAGTCATTTGAGATTCGAGTCTTGAGTCGACACGATATAACCCTGCAGAGCTAGAGATGTACTCCCTCAGGTTTTCCTCAGGTTTCCCTCAGATCCATTTTTTCCTCTCGATGTTGCACGAGTGCACAACTGAACAAAGTATTAGGTAGACTGCTTAATTAAGGACATCTTCGGTCAAGTGAGTTAGTTTGAAGATACCACCGTAAGACCTACTTCTATATACAAAACTTTTTCATCATCTGCACTTGGTTTTTAAAAGATATGAGCGAAATATATAGGACAATGCAAGATGGCGGCGCCCATTGCGTTTTTACAGAGGATCGGCGCACTTACATCTTTTTATTTGAGTGGGGATAGGTATGAGAAATATGATTTTTATAGGAAATCTGCCAACTAACCCATTTGACTGAAGATGTCCTCTAAGTGTGGCATCAGTTGCCATAGTAACTGGGTCTAAACATTCGCTTGTATACTCTGAAATTGCTGAAGCGCAGGGAAACAGTTCACTGGTTTTTAGTTTATACCTAGTAACCATGGCAACACACAAAGGATGACGTATTCACTTTGGCATTCTATAGACTGCCAAAGTGAACACGTCATCTTTTGTTAGTTGCCCAGGCAATGGCTCTACAAAAAAAAAATCACTGAACCGTGTCCTAGTGCTTTTGCAATGGTACTTTTTTCAGACGGCCATGATGTTTAGAGCCAATTACCATAGCAACACGTCGCACTTCGGCTGTCTATTCTTGGGTTTCACTTTCTTGACAACTGGTTGCTATCCGCCATTACTGTGTCCATACTATGGCACACCAAAGCGGAAATAATTCAACACTGATAATTCTGCCATATCAACCCTGAAAAACAAGTCGACATTTTTAAAAACTTGCCAACAAAAGCACGGTATGCCAGTTTAAAACAGTCTATCAACATTTAAAAGTCATGCCAACTTTTTTTGGCGCAACATTTGCGAAAATATGCGTCAACATTAAATTATCAGTGTTGATACGAATCATTCGTGTAACATAAGTCAACATTTCGAAATCAAATCTAACACAAAAATTGCTGTGCAATTAACTTTTTTTGGTTTAATTGCGGTTTCTGAAGCGTACATTATATTTTAAATTTTTTTAGATAATAGCTGAATATAAAAGTATATAACAATTATTGAGCCAGAATTTAATTCGTCTATTTCAAAATTCCATCTAACAGTAGCCGTCTGAATACAGTCATTACAGATATTAGGATTATGATTAGAGATGTATTACAAAGCTATATATCGATGACAAAACTGACAATTTTACATTCTCACACTACTATATACCAAAGCTGCTATACTGCACCGACGGCTGAGACATTGGGTGTTTTCTCATTTAAAGGCCAATGTATCATTTGCAAGATAAAACTTTTTACAGATTCGTGGAACAAGAGTGTAACATATCTAAGGAAGAATGTTGGTAAAACTAGCCTGAAGAAATTTCAGCTACTTGGATGCATCGATGCTTCAGAAAACCTTGAAAACCTATATCTGGATTTTGTGTACTAGTGATTGTTTTAGAAAACCACCTTCGGTTGTCAATTTTAATTCCAGCATGAAATACCATTTTGAACGGAAATAAATTCATGTGGTGTTTGTTACCATTGCTATCAACACTTTGATTAAGGTTTTTCTTGTCAACTCATGATAAACAAAATGGGGTCATTGCAAATGATACAATGGGCCTTTAAAGGTAGAGTACATGACTGATAAAATGTTACAAAGGGCGTTATTATTATGTCAACTCGTGATTACATTTAAAAGCCATGTTAATAAAACTGCCGTGTAAAATTTTCAGCCACACAGAGCCAGTAATACTTCAGAAAACTTGAAAAATCCATTCATGGCTTTTGTCTTATTAATTTTTCATACAAAATACTATTTTGGACAGAAATAAATTCATGTGCTGTTCGGTAGCATTGTTATTACTTATTTCAGTAAAGTTGTTTTTTTGTCAACTAATTGGGGTCACTGCAAATGATGTACTCTACCTTTAAGTATAATAAATCCACAAAGTGCCAACTCGTGCACGGTGACAGAGGGCGAGGTCACAATTGTGTGTGTGTTACGTGTTAGCGTTATAGTGTTAACAGATCTGTTATCTTAATCGGAATTGTGACCTCAGAACAAAGACTGTGTCAACAGGACGTGTTAGTGTTAATGTTGAAAGACGTGCGCAGAACTGAAAATTGCAGTGAGTGAGGGTGCAATTCTGTGCTACGTGTTAGTGTAACAGATCTGTTAACAGATCCGTTAACTCGGTGTCTCGGGAAATCGTGTTAGTGTTTGTGTAACCGATCTGTTAACAGGTCCGTTAACTCGGTGTCTCGGGAAATCGTGTTAGTGTTTGTGTAACAGATCTGTCAACAGATCCGTTGACTCGGCATCTTGGGAAATGTCAAGCCGGTAGGGCTCTGCATGACAAACAACACTAACATAGAATTGTGACCTCCGGTCCGTGTTACACGACCTTTATCACTAAGTCATTGAAATTTGCAGAATCTCCACGTAGCCAAAAAGTCACAATATTGTGGTTAGAATGCAAGACCGAACACAATTATAAGTTTTGCTGAAAAATGAACCTCAATTACGAATGTTCTAAAATAATCAAAATTAACACCACCCACTTCGTTCAGATTAACTTAACAGATCTGTTACACTAACATGATCTGTAACAGGAGGTGTTGAACTAACATGAGATGTAACACTAACACGTCCTAAACACTATGTTAACATCGAGTTAACACGGTGTTTGTTCTGAGGTCTCAATTCTGATTAAGTTAACGAATCTGTTACACTAACATAACAGAATTGTAACTTTGCCCCGTGTACAGCATAGAGAATGAACAGGGTGTTTTAACACCGTGTTAACAGATCTGTTAACATGTGTTAACCTGGGGATTCAATTAGAGGTCGAGATTAATGCCGTGTTAACAGATCTGTTAAACTAGCACTAACACGTAACAAACACAGAATTGTTACCTCACCCAATATACCCCTGTCATGCCGCCGGTACAAAGGGTATTGTTTGAAATGAACTGACGATTTATACCAAATATCTACGAAATATCCCAAAATACAATATTCTCTATATAAAAATAGAGATTACACAATGACTGTAAGAAAAATAGCATCTCTACCTAATATTTAATTCAGCTGTATACATTAAATTACATTATATCTTCTTGAAAGACTTGCGGTGTACAATTACCATAGAGTGCGTGAACAAATGTATAAAATTATTATATTATTCTATAACTTTGAAGTTTTTTCAAAAAAAACTTTTACCAGTAACTAATTTTGGTAACTGAAAATAGTAGTTTTCTTTTAATATCTCAAATATTGTTAAAAATATATCAGCGCAAGTCATAAAGCGTGAAGTCATAAAGAAACTTGATACAAAATGTTCTTGATTTGAAAAGATAATCATAATATATAGTATAATTAGGGAATAAAAGTGGGTATGGCATAGCCATGGAGCTATATATAAGAACTAGAGTGCGCACTTATCACGTGACCCCGTGCCTGTGCGCGGTACCCGGGCGTGCCGCCCTGGGACCGCGTCCGCCATTTTGTTAGTGGTCAAAATAATTGATAAATACCCGGATGTATCCACTGCAGTCAACGGCGCGGCAGCTATAAATGGGTTTTTAAATGATTTATTCGCTGTTTAACGCCAGTCATGAGTGACCTTTTTCTACTGTACCCATAGGAAGGTATAAACGTACACCTCTGCCACTAATTATGGCATAATAATGTTACAAAAAGTGCGAATTTTGTTAGAAACGTGATTTTAGAAATGAAAAAAAAAAAAGTTTTTCTCTTGAAAATGCTAGGTTATGCTATGTACTTAATGCATGGTGAACGGTAGAACGGTAGTTCTTCCCTCAGGCAGTCGGTTTCACCGGGAAATCCTGCACCTTACGGTCGCGCTGAACTAAATTATCCCAGAAATTTGAATTAAGTTCGACGTATGAAACAATTTGGAGCGACTTGGTTCGCCAGAAGTCGAAAGATCGACTGTTCCAGTCAGTCAGAACGACTGAACAGCGACTTGGTTTCAGACGTCGATCTTAAGTGTGCGCGCGGCTCGCATACGCCTGTCTGAAACAAAATTTTAATCGGAACGATCGTGCGCCTGTATGAAACGGGTGTTACTTTCCCCCAAGTTAATGGCCGAGGTACTAGTATACCCGAATGCTCTACCTACACACGCAAAAAGCAGTGGGGGACGTAGCAGGAAAGAACTAGGAAGTTGATCGTGGCTTCAGACCTTGTGTGCAAAATAGATGAGGCATGCTGAAAAATAAAATCCAGTGTTTCCTCACAAAATCTTAAACTTTCCCACTCCAAATTTAGAGTTTTTCCATCAAATCTGCACATTCTAATGCTAGATAAGTCATTAAAAAATATTCTGATCAACTCCCCAAATCTTGTACACTACCCGGGCGACGATTTTGAATGTTGTTTGGCCCATGGAGAAAGAAAAGTGTTTGGCCTAACTAAAGTTTCAATCTTTTAAAGTAAAATATAAAATATAAACAATGATCCGACAGTCAGGATGATTGTAGTTAGCAACCACATCTTTCTGCACCCCTATCGCTGAAAGCATTAATCTTAAAATAAAATTAAAGCTGAAAATACGCATGTCGTCAATACATTAGCACGTACTTTTTGCCCACTAACAAAATGGCGTCCACGCACCCTTGAGGGCACGGGGTCACGTGATAAGTGCTCACTCTAGTTCCTATATATAGCTCTGTGGGCATAGCCCATCAGGTTGGACTCCGTCCTACATAGTCGTAATGCAACGATCGTCCAACCTGGGCTAGGTTTGGCCAGTACTTAAACATACGTTAAAAACCGGCTAGGTATTAAATGGATTGTTTAAGACTGGCCAAACCCACTTTTATTCCCATTCATAAATACCTTTTTTGTTTAAATCGGTAAAACGCACCAAAATTCTCCGATGATCTTGTTGTTTTGTCATGTTTTGCATTGTACTCACTACTGTTACATGCATGACACGCGTTCGTTCAAACTGCTGTTCGTTCGTGTGCGCATTACGCGTGTTGTACGCACACGCACACGACTGGGTACTTGTCACAGTGCATATTTTGCTTTCGGAAGCGTGCAGTTTCTGTGCATGTGTGCGTGTTCCATAAGTGCTGAATATGGCACGGGCACGTGCCAGACTAAAATGTGTTAAACTGGTCGGTCTTTATCTTCCGTTTAAGACTGGCCATGTGACGTGCTCTCAGCCAATAGGGATGCGTAAACTGTCTAAGGTATTTATGAATACAAAATAATATTTCTCTGAGTAAAATCAGAAACATACATTATTCAAACGCAATAATTTGGGTCGAAACAGTGGCATGCAAAACTATTTGAACACTTGACATCTGAACAAATTGATATGCCTTAAATTAAAATGCCTGGTTTTTGATTTTCACCTTCATTAATTAGAAAAGGTAATCGTTCTGAGAACAGATTATATCTTCTTAATCAAATTTAATTACAAAAAAATGCCAAGTTTTTAAATAATTTTGCAAACCACTGTATTCAAGTTTTAAAAGCAAAAATCTCCAACTAAAATTAACAAGCATACATGTAGCTTCCACATTTATGAAGAATGAAAAAAATTATGTGTCAGCAAATAATTGAAACTGTAATAATGGAGGAGTCCTCGGGCCTATTTTACAACAAGAGGTCTCGGGTTCGAATCCCGATAAGGCTCTTACGATTGTTCTCTCATCCCAAGTTTGGTTATCAATACTGGTAAGTTCCTGTCAATTCATGGAGTGAAATTTTTTGATCATTGCAAATTACATAATGGGCCTTTAAATAAGACCCGAGGAGTTGTGCTAACTTATAAGGCTTTTTGAAGAACCAGGAAAGAAGTGATCATGGCTTTAGACCTTGTGTGCAAAACATATGAGATTGGCTGGAAATTGTTTTCTCACAAAATCTTAAAATATCCTCACTCCTAAATTTTGATTTGTTCACCAAATCTACATGTACCGATGCTTAATGAGTTATTTTAAAGGAAAAACAAATTCTGATCAACTTATCAACTTCTCAACTCTTACCATGAGCCAAACTAAAACATGTTACTTTTCAGACATGCAGCCTCTTTGACCAATAACATTTTAGGACACACTCATGAATATGTACGAGTTACTTCAGAGAAACATAAGGGTCTTCCTTCGGACCTGGTGAGGAGGGCTTGCTGGAATATGCCGGGGGCTGTTCTGCCTGGTATGCGGGGTTGGTGTAGCCTCCATCCCCAGCATTGGAGGTGTTTCTAAATGCCTCAACCTCTTTTGGCAGCTCGTATGGATTCTCGGTTGAAAGCGGTCGTGTCATTCCCCCAATAGGGCCCTCTGCTGGCAAGCCTGTGACGGCATTGTTGGATACACTGTATGCCAGGCCTGGTTGTGGAGGACTGAGCGAGAAACGCGAATTGTATATGTGGCTCGGAGCGGCGACTGTCGTAGGTTCATCTCTGGTATGCGGCCTGGAAGTGAAATAATATACAAATGTTTTTGAATGTGGCTGAACTTCATTGATCTCACTTTCACATTTTAAGTTAACACTTTTAGACAATGCACCTTTTGTATATTAAATCTAAATTTAATCTAAATACGGAGTAATTTTTCCCAGTGTTACAAGTATCAACTTTTTCCCCGAGTCAGTGCAACAGGGGAGGAGAACCGTTCTTTCTTTCTGTATGTGCAAACGTTGGAAAAGAACGGGGCCTGAAATACATGTATTCAAACAAAATTTTGATAAAAGTTTGATTCACAAATATATTGTACAATTTGTATGATGTGGCATTTTTCTTCGCTAAAGTTGGACTCATTCAAGCAAAATGATTGGCCTGATTGTGTGTGGAATTAAGAATAGTGTGTTTTCTGGTTTATGCATTTTGGAGCTGCCCCTTGCATCGAGTTGTGGTGCTCTGAGTTACTGGTGCTCAGAGCTTGTGGTGCTCTTGGGCTTTTGGTGCCCATACCATGCAAGGGGCCTTGCTAAAATTTGTACAAATGGATGGTGCTACACGATTGTTTTGTCCCATAACCCCCTTTAACAAAAGGGGTAGGGAATGAAGTGCTTTAAATAAACTTTTTGGCTGAAGCGTGTAGTCACAACAAAAAGCTGGCTGTGTTGTTTGTTTTATTACTTGCTTATAATATACAAATGCTATTGAATGTAACAGTGCAAGAAACATGCAGCACGATATGTGGCAGAAGGCACCACAACCCCCAACCCCCCCTCCCCCCATTGTTACCCCATTGTGTATCAAACATCCAAAAAAATTCAAACTGGAGGCATGTTTTACTCAGTTCGGCATATGACATTAGAGCGAGTTCACCCGAGATGCAAGTTACAAATTATTGATTTCACTGTAACCACAATTTTTTGACAACCGCTCACTGCATTGGTCTACAGTACATGATGCTATTAAACGGAATGTAATTTCCCCCCCCATACACGACATGTTGTGTAACATACATCGAGTAATTTTTCTGCAAACACGTTAAAAATTCATAGCATGCTAGGGTGGAACTCAAACCCATGACCTTCTGCACGTACAGATGAAGTCGGCAGTATAAATACAACTGTATGCAACCAAGTGTTAAAACTGGTGTGCGCTTACACCGTTTTTGTAACAGTCTTTACTAAAGTCTTGATTTTGTGGAATTCCTCACGTGCATGCAGTACTTAAAACATAGCTTGTACACCTTGCAATGGTTTGGGTAGTCCTGTTTACCATTTTGGGTGATGATGGTAGTGGTGTACATGTATTTATACTTCTGACTTCAACTGTATACCCCGTTCTCACTCGACTAATCGCTTCATCCGACGATGATTCGACGATGATTCAACAATGATTCAACAATGATTCAACAATGATTCAACAATGATTCGACCAAGAGATTTGCTCCCACGGCTTCATTCGCTCTTCGTTCGAACTTCGTTAAGTGATATATGAACGCACGCTTCATTAACTAACGATGATTAACTAATCTTAGTCGAACAAAGCGATTTCTCTAGTGAAAACAGGGTCATAGAAACCCTGCAGAGGACATTTTATGGTGGCCTCATGTTTTTTAGCTCCAAACCCGATTACAAAAATAAAAAAAATCAGCTCGCTTATGGCTCGGTCACACATACGCGACGCACGGCCCGCGCATTGAAAATTAATTTAAAAATGGAAAATAAGATCAGTGCGTCGTTGTGCGCCCAACTTTTGTCAGGTGGTTCTTCTAAAGACGATCAGCAGGAACCTCTGTCATCACCCATGAGGGTCGGAGGAGAAGTGATGAGGAGGTGGGGGGCGGGACCCGTTTATTTACCCCATGGCTACACGCTGCGTACACGCTAGAAACACGCTAGAAGAACGCTGGGCGCGCTAGAGAGTGAGACTCGTTCAGCACGCCCATATTCGCTGCATGTTCGCTGGACATGCGTTAGAAGCACGCTAGGTGTGGGCTGGACCTCAGCCGACGAACATACAACGAATACCCAGCATGTGCTCCGCGTGTGTCTTGCGTTGGCCCAGCGCACTCTGCGCATGTCTGGCGTCCTTCTGGCGTGTACATTCATGCGTCGAGCTCTGCGCACATTTTTGTGCATGCACACAAATCCCGACGCACACAGCGAATGACAACGAATGCATAGCGTTAGTCCAGCACGCTCGACGAACGAGTAACGAATGCTGACGCACACCTAGCGAACGACAACGCACTGGCCAAAATTGCAAATTTTTTAGTGCGCAGGCCATTTATGTGTGACTGGCGCATTACCTTCGCTTTTGGACGTTCCTGTAGAGAAAAGCCAGCAGAATGAGAATGATGACTATGGCAGCAATTCCAGCAATGACACCGCCCACTATGAACCCAATGGATGGGGAGTCATCACCTGTTTGACGGTCTGTGGGATAAAAGCATGTGGACCTTATTGGCATACCAGCGAATAAACTAGAGCGTGACCCGAAACTGGTAAACACTGGATGAATTTTTCAAAATTTCTTAAATTAATCAAAATAATACCTCGATCAGTTAAAGAAATGTCCATATTTTACAATCATACTACAAAAATTAACAGAATAAATTTTACTGGGTACACTGTGCCATCACATTTTCAAGAGTTGAATATGGATATAAAAAATTGCCTTTTTGTCAATTTTATTGATTATCTTTCCCTGGCGCATAAAAACAACCTCCGCATAAAACTGTGAAGTCAATTTCAACATGTGATAAACTGGGTGTGTATTAACATCAGTAGAAGGTAAACAAACAGGTTCACTTTAGTTTTCACTTGTTGTTGACTAAGGAAAGACATTTGTCTCTTGATTTTCGTCCCTCTTGCGTGAGGGATGGAATTGGATATTGCTCACTACTCAAATTCTACAAGATGTGATCGAATAGGCCATTTTCGTAATGTATCCAAATTCATACATTGTAGATGTTTCTCGTGACATTGTCTAGTTATGAGCTATTATATGCGTTACTTCAAAAATTGATTTCTATGGTTGGAATTCAAGTTGCATATATCAGTTGTTGCTACGTAATACAAGCCCCGGACAAGCATCAAAACAATGGGAGTTTACAGAAGTCTGAATTACCTTCCACGTTACTGCATTACAGAGATAATTCTATCTCGGCAACAATGATATTAAAGGCCCGTTAACACTTGATTTGGCAAAACTCCGCAATTTCTAAAAAGGGAAGTTGAAGCCAGGTAGGCGCTAAGTGTAAACGCGAAAGGTGACTTGAAAAAGACGGATCAGACCTTTGGGGTAGGGTTGAACCCTGCAATTGTCAAGGTCGCTTGTAGTGTAAACACTACCCGGATACAGATTCGGCAATTTCAGTGTCCTTGGGGCGGTGCCCGCCGTGTAGTAGATTTAATTGCCCATCTGGCACTTAGGTGCCGCAACACTAACAGCTCACGCATGCGCTACAGTTTAATACAATTAGTGGCGACTTTTGTGGTTTTTGAAGGTGAGTTGAAGCCGAATTAAGGTAAAATATGTAATTTGCTTGATCAGAATTCAACTGAAAAATTGGTTCATGCTTTGTTACATCCAGACTTGATTATTGCCAACAGCTTGCTTTTTTGGCCTGCCGAGTTTGAATTGAGGAAATTACAGGTGATTCAAAATTCAGCTGCATGTCTAGTCACCAGGACGACAAATTTTGAGCATATTGCCCCTGTGCTGAAAGGTCTACATTGGCTTCCAGTAAATAAGCGGTTGGAATTTAAAATTGCTTGTCTTGTTTACAAGATCATAAAGGAAATAGCTCCGAATTATCTTTGTGAATTATTAAGTGTTAAATTAAGTATGCGGACTCTGCGATCAACAACAACTGGTGTGGTTTGTTTACAGCAGCCTTTTGGTATGACTAAAAAATATTATGGTGATCAATCTTTCGCAATTTATGCCCCCCGTTTGTGGAATAGGCTACTACCATCAATTCGATCAGCTGATACTTTTGAAAGTTTTAAAACCAACTTGAAAACACATCTTTTTAAACAACATTTTTTATCATCTAATTGTTAGTTTTTTACTGATTTTTTAGGGTCTTGAATTTGTGTATTTTATGTACAGCGCTTTGTGATGTCTTTGCGACATAGAAGACCTTTTTAAATACTTCATTATTATTTCTCTATTTTATCTAATAGGGCGACACTTTGTGTAGAGAGTCATATAAGGGCGACGCGGTTGGTTAGGGCGACAATTTGGCGTAACCCCAATATTTTGGAGGTCGAAAACCATTTTTTTTAGGTCAAGAACCATCTCTTTTGGGTATGGAACCATTTTTGGAAGCTCCGGGTACAGAAATTTGGTGTCCAATCGATGTCTTCTAGCCGAAATTTCGGTGGTCGATTGGGAAAGTTTTACCGGTGCGTTGCCCCTTTGCAGCATTAAGAAGAATTAAAACTATGTTTTACCTATTGGGGCGACAGTTTTTGTGTAAAAAAGCTATATTAGGGCGACACGCTCTATTAGGGCGACAATTTGGTGTCGCCCGAATATTTTTGAGGTTAAAAACCATTTTCTTAGGTCAAAAACCATTTTTTTTAAAAATCAAAAACCATTTTTATTAGGTCTAGAAGCATCTCTCTTAAGTCTGCAACTATTTTTAGAAGCTTTGGGTAGAGAAATTTGGTGTCAATTTGAGTGATTCTTGCCGAAATTTCAGTGGTCTCCGGGGAAAGGCTTCCCGTAATGTCGCCCTTTTATAGCATCCAGGGTTCTTCTAATTATTATTATCATTATTATCAATGCAATGCTTTAGTGTAAATGGCCACAGGGTCTTTCAGCAAGAACCAATCAAACATTGCATCACAGTTGCCAACTACTTGACATACATTTCTCTTCCTGACGAGGGAAATTCTTCAGACAAAAGTAAGAAAACCAACTTACCATTCTTTCCTTTATCACCTGGTGAAGGGAAAGAGAGACAATCCAAAGTTAACCTTGTATAGACTCATTTGTGCAACCTAATGTTACTATTTCATAATGTGAATCTTTATATTGCACTATAATTAACGAAAGTTCCAACCAGAGTTCCAACCAAAAATATCACACCAAATGTGCCCATTAGTGTGGACAGACCCATATACAAAGAACATGAAATATGACCCACGGACGAGCGGATATGAACTTCAATTGTAGCAATGCCTTCAAGTATGGGAGCTGCTATTTTGTCCAGATACTGGGTGAAGAATGACGCTTTTGTGCACAGCTTTTTCGTGCATTGCTGATACTAAACTACGGTCAATTGTCCAATTTGCTTGTGGCAGCATAACTTACCTTTTTCGCAACTGAGGCCAGAGAAATTAGGTGGACAGATGCAGCTTGCTTGTCCATTATCCAGATTGTATAAGCATGTTGCACCGTTGAGACATTTAAGAGTGTCACAGGTGGGACCTAGTAGAAATGGTAATATTGAAATAGTATACAAATATTGACTGCAATTAGGGGCATGGTTAAGATTATAGGCCTAAGGTGATCTCAAAGCCATGACTATGCCCCGAGGCGGAAGCCGAGGGGCATAGTCATGGCTTCGAGATCACCGAGGGCCTATAATCTTAACCATGACCCGAATAAACAGCAGTCAATATTTGTTTTATATACCGAATGTGTAGATTGTTATCACCTGATTTATCCGAATCAGATTCTGGTTCGGATAAATCATGTGGTCTTGTGAGTTAGTTTTATTTTCAGCCGTAGAAACCAGCGCAAAGTGCGAGTTGCTTTTGTCATTCGCAGTTGGTTTCTCTTCTTGTTGAAAAATAATGTCCTACGAACACTATGTACATACCGTATGTTCCAATTTGTACACAAATCTGCCAACAGATTTTATAAGAAGGGTTTCTGGGTGTTGATATGGACGAGTCTGGGTGTTGATATGGACGCGTCTTCGCTTCGCGGCGATAAATATTATCCGGGAAAAAAACAGCATAGGCCTATTGCGGGCGCTAAAGATGCCAAAAAGTTGCGTTCGAGTTGCTTCCTCGAGTCAGCGCTGACCTGAGGGATCATGCAAGGTGTGATGAGTCAGGGAAAACAAGGAAATGAGGTTAAACACGCGTCGACCCATATCGAATGCCACCTTTATTTACAAACACATAATACATCGCGACGGGTGGTTAAGCGTATAGCCCAACATTTGTCTCTTTTGTTAAATTTAAGCATTTCTAGTTAATTACGTGACATTTTGAAAAGAATTTTTCACAACGACTATCAAAAAATTATTGTCAAGGATGCTAGATCGCTACATTATGTAAACAGTAAGCCGGTGTGTCCCTTTAATATCATGACATCATTGGTCCATGGAAAGAGGTGATTGGTCCACATTTTTTGGCAAAGGAACCCAATTGGACAACCAGCCTAATGTACAGACCTGAACGTATACTAAAGCCCTGAACGTACACTAAAGCCCTGAACGTACACTAAAGCCCTGAACGTACACTAAAGCACTGTCCGCATTGGACTTTTTGGGAAAACTTACCAAGACGATGGGTACTTTTCCCATTTTAAGTCTAATGCAAACAGCCAAGGACGTTTTCCTCTCAGTAACTTTTCCTGCATCTAGCGGTTACTTTTCCTGGCCAACTGCTGCCAGGAAAATTGACCAGGGGCCGATTTCACTAACGCTTTGCGATGATCGCTAATCCCCAAATCAATCGCTAAACTCGAAATCCATCGCAACTTTGCGATCAACTTCGAAGAGCGATTTCACAAAAACTTAGCGATGGCGTTGGCCATCGCTAGTTGTTATTTAGCGATGAATATTTAGCGACGACTAATTTGTCATCGTAAATGGAAACATTCATCGATAAAGTACAATTTCGCGCCATTTGTTTAGTATTTTGAAGGTTTGGTGATTTTCAGTGTGTCTCGAAATGGCGTTTCAGTTGTTGTACATAAACAACGCAAGAGCATTACCGAGAGACAGGGTTTTCAGGGACAGGAAAAATCCTCTGGATTCATACAATGACAAAAGGATGTACAAATATTATTGGTTTACGCGGAATGGTGTCATGAGAATTATTGACATTTTAGAGCCACATCTCCGCCTTTCAACTCTTAGGAGCCACGCAATAGATGCAACCGTTCAAGTATTAAGCTCTCAGGATGCTTCTATTCCACAACATCCGAGCATCATGGCATATCTAGTCGCTATAGTGTCTGCGCTGCAGCTGAATCGTGCATCAAGTCACCGAATTTCTGGTCGTTTACGCGTTACTAAGCGATCGTCCTCGTCCAATAAATTTATTTATAATTAATACTCATCGCTATTGCGACGGCTTTAGTGAAATGCAAAATCCATCGCCATCGCAATAACGATGGATTTGAATTTAGCGATCATTCTAACGATGATCGCAAAATATTGTGTTAGTGAAATCGGCCCCAGGTAACTTTTCCCGAAACGATAAGTCAAGTGCGGACACAGCGAGTCGATAAAGCCCGAACATATACACTACGCGTGCATACGCGCTTGTGCATGTTTCAGGGTGCAGCGCATAATTATGTCACAATGCCAGTGAGTTGTTTTTCTTTTTGGTCATCACAATCACAGAATATTTTATGGCAGATATTGTTATTGATATAGTCAGAAGTTTTCAGGATTAGTGCTAACAATGCAACATTCCCAGGTAATATTAAGGACACCAACGTCATGTCATATGACAAAAGAAAGCATGGCAATGCATTATATTTAATAGCTCGGTTACCTATCCCGAGGTCTCGATAAATGTTCCCGTGCGGAGAGTGGTCAAATTGGACCATTTTCTATTTTACCGTCCTCTCAGTAAGACCTTCCAAAACAGAAGTCCAGTGCGGACACGTCTTAAGATCGTACGTGATGGGAGTTCGTACATGACGGGCATGGTAATATAGTACTGTAAATTCCTTGTCAAGTCGTACCTTCATTGGTGTTGCAGAAGTCTCCGCTCCAGCCCTTATTGCACCTACACACTGGTTGCCCAGTAGTGTCTCTTCGGCACGTCCCATGGGTGCCGCAGAGGTTGCTTTTGGTTACACAGTTAACAATCTCTGAAAATGATGCATGGAAATACGAACTTAAACATCCAACTATTAACATGTACGTATACATTTTTGTTTTATTTTTTTAATTATTTATCTATCTGATTATTTATGGGTTTATATGGGACTTCTATTTGCAGCACGTAGGCCGAGTTACAAAAACCAAAATAACCTACACTCTTTTTGCAGTGGTTTACATGCCCGGTTCGTCCGCTCCAACCAACGCTGTACAGAGAAAAATAAAATAAGGAGCCACTGGCTCCTAAAAAAAAAAAGATGGGCGCCAGCATTTTTATTTTTTCAACTTGTTTGTACAATTAGGGCCGAGTCAGTCTGGGGCCGAGTTTGTACACATGGCAATGGGGGCCGAGTCAGTCTGGGGCCGAGTTTGTACACAAGGCAATGGGGGCCGAGTTGGTCTGGGGCCGAGTTTGTACACAAGGCAACGGGGGCCGAGTCAGTCTGGGGCCGAGTTTGTACACCAGGCAATGGGGGCCGAGTCAGTCTGGGGCCGAGTTTGTACACAAGGCAATAGGGGCCGAGTCAGTCTGGGGCCGAGTTTGTACACAAGGCAATAGGGGCCGAGTTGGTCTGGGGTCGAGTTTGTACACAAGGCAATGGGGACCGAGTCAGTCTGGGTACGAGTTTGTACACAAGGCAATTGGGGCCGAGTCAGTCTGGGGCCGAGTTTGTACACAAGGCAATGGGGGCCGAGTTGGTCTGGGGCCGAGTTTGGGGCCGAGCCAGTCTGGGGCCGCAGTCGGATACCAGATGCGTGTATGGGTATGCACGTATATTGCACACAAGCTACGTTGGACACAATGCAGACCCAAGCTGTGGCCGTGTGTTGCACGTGGCGAAATGGAAAAATTAATGAAGTGATCGCGATGCGCAATCGTCGTTTGCATGCCGCAAGTATATTAAAAAGAGCAGAACACTAGATTGTACCGCCCGTAAACATCACTGATGCCCACCTTGGGCGACTAAGGTGCGAATTTTGTGGTCGCCAATGGCGATAAGAATTTAATCACTGGTCGCATGTGAGCATTTTTAGGCGCCAATGCGACCATTTTAGTCGCACCGTACAGCGTTGGCTCCAACCATTGCTCAACTTGGCAATGTTTCCTGCGAAGCGCCTGCTGACGTCACCCGAGACCAGGGCTGGATAACACTTGCCATGATTGGACAGATTCTGTCATCCGACACAGTAAACACGTCAACTGACTGTCAGGTGACGTGTTTACTGTGTCACGTTGAGCAGCGGTTGAAAAGGACGAACTAGGGAACGTGCAAACCACTACGAAAGTAGTGTAAAATAACTAGGAAATCCTCTTATATTCTTCACGAAAAAGTGCTCACGGATCTTTTAAGTGCGTCACACAACACACTAGACCAACAGCTTTACATCCCTTCTGAAGGATGGAGCAACTGTGGTCAAATGCCTAGCTCGAGGGCCTGGGTACTACCAAACTGCAACACTAAGTTTTCACCTGAATGTTGCGAGTTAGCGACCCAAACCAGTCGGCATTGATACTCCACATGATGTACATGATGCTGCTTTTGCCACTATGACTAAGATATTTAACAAAATTTAACCTGAAAGGTAGAACACATGATTGGTAAACCGTAACAAATAGTTTTATCTCCCTGTGTGATTGAAAATATGCGTGCTTAAAACCAACCCGAGAAAAAGTCAGCTCCACCCTTACAGAAATATTGTTAAGCTTGCGGCAAGCTTGCAGAGAGCTTGCAGGGTTTCAATTATGCAAATTAGTTTAGCTTGCCGCAAGCTTGCCGACACGTTTAAAAGCAAGCTTGCCGGCAAGCTAATTTGCATAATTGAAACCCTGCAAGCTCTCTGCAAGTTCACTGCAAGCTCTCTGAAAACTTAAGCTTGCCGCAAGCTTACCGCAAGCTAATATATTTACATGTACTGCAGGGACAACTCAGAAAAATTCAAAGCTTTTGTTAAGTAAAATCTTGACATTTTCCTCCCATTTTGTGTTTTTGTCATCAAACTTGTCATCAAGGATGGAGCAACTGTGGTCAAATGCCTTGCTCGAGGGCCTGGGTACCACCAAACCTGCAACACTAGGTTTTCACCTAAATGTTGTGAGTTAGCGACCCAAACCAGTCGGCATTGATACTCCACATGATATACATGATGCCATGTTGCTCCTTTTGCCACTATGACTAAGAAATTTAACAAAATTTAACCTAAAAGGTAGAACACATGATTGGTAAACCGTAACAAATAGTTTGATCTCCCTGTGTGATTGAAAATATGCGTGATTAAAACCAACCTGAGTAAAAGTCAGCTCCATACTTAGTCTTAATTTTGAGAAAACAGTCCAAAAACAGCTTTACACTTACAGTCATGCACTTTTCCCTGAGCCACTTCGCCCTGATGAACCACGGCCTGTGCACGAAGTGGCATTGGGGTGAAGTGGTTTTTGGGCGAAGTGGTTCAGGGCAAAGTGGTACAGGACGAAAATTAACTGTTGTGTACTCATTTCCCAAAGACTATAGCACTTCATCCGACAGAATCATTTCAGGGGAAGTTTTCTGCCGTCATCATGTTCACATTGTGTAAGTTATGTGTAAATCTGTGAACATTTCTGATTTTCAAAATAGCAATCATGTGTTCTACCTTTAAAGGGAAAGTATACACAAGAAACTAAAAAGATTTGCTAAACATTATAGATATACAAAGAACATAAAATATGACCCACGGCAGAGCGGATATGAACTTCAATTGTATAGCAATGCCTTCAAGTATGGGAGCTGCTATTTTGTCCAGATACTAGGTGAAGAATGACGCTTTTGTGCACAGCTTTTTCGTGCATTGCTGATACTTAACTACGGTCAAGTGTCCAACTTGCTTGTGGCAGCATAACTCACCTATTTCGCATTTGTTGCCGGTGAAATTAGGTAGACAGGTGCAAATTGCTCGTCCATTACCCAGATTGTGGCATGTTGCACCGTTGAGACAATTAAGAGTGGCACAGGTGGTATCTAGTAGAAATGGTAATATTGAAATAGTATACAAATACAGCATGGTTTGAAGGGAAGTAGTGGGAATTACTGGTCCCGAGGTGTAGGTCAGCTTGACTATACCTCCCGACGCGAAGCGGAGGTAGTCAAGCTGACCTACACCTCTGGACCAGTGATTCCCACTACTTTCCAGAAATAAACCATGCTGTATTTGTTTTACTACACCTCATAAATATTCAAGAGCAAATTGACAAAATAACAGATTCAAGGCCAGTATACAATTACAACAAACAAATTAATTTTCTTGTAATCCAAACTCAGAAATGTTGTCATTTGCAGTAAGTAAAATGGGTACTTGAGGCAGTTGCAGCAAATGTTCCAGTTTAGGCATTGTGGATGTTCACGAAACAGAGCTCCAAATGTTAAAAACTGCGCGTCGACGAGAAACTCAAGATATTACAATACATTTTTGCAAGAGGCGGGTTCCAGAGGGAATTTTTGGTGCTATATACCAGAAAAACATACCGCACGGCAGCCAGTTGGATACTCACCAGGCTGACGTACGTCACCTGGGCGCGTAGCATTTTTACTTCCCAATCACGCGGCTGAATCGGCTAATGACGTGCTCAAATTTGATGATGAATATTTATGAGGTGTAGAAATAAAGATTAAAACACGCCTCTTTCTGACTCTCAATCTTGACTGGTTGAAACGCAGTCACGTGAGGTTCACTAATCTAGGCTAGTGCATGAAATTTGCGCCAGCGTGAACTAGACGCGCGTATCAAGCTTTAAGCGCGCGTGTCAACACTTCACGCGCGCATGATTCCCTGCTAGTGTTACTGACCAGGCACTAGTCTCAAAAACTAGTGACCGGTTACTGATCCCTCTTGAGGTTGCCAACTGTGTCAGTGAACAGCAATTCAGAAACTGAAGCTAGGAAGCCAAATGTATACTCTCTTTAAAGAACTCATGCAGTACATTTGGGATTAGTCAATAGGAAGTCAGATCACTCTTAGTTGAGGGCCGACCTTGCTGCACCAAAAATACTTTTGATTTGCTTGACTGATTTTGATACAATAAAGACAATCAGGATCCGGGGCAAACAGATTCTGAGGTTGCTAAGTTTAACCTGGAAAATGTTTGGGACACCTTTAAAGGCCCAGTAGATCTGTTTTTGAGCCATTCTGCGAATAAAAACATTATAAATCAAAAGAAAGACATCAACAAACTCGTCCGAAGAAATTTCAGCTTTGTCAAATGTACCACGTCTAAAAAAAACCATAAAAATCCATATGCGTTTTCCTGGTCTTGGCGGGGTGTTTTAAATATTCGTTCTCAGTTGATCGGGTACTATGTGGCTTGCGTCATGCACTCTGTGGCGCACATCATAATATACTGCGTGTGCGCGCGATCCATAAAAATGCATTGCGTTGGAACACGCACACTGAGTACACAGCGCCCATGCATTTTGGACCGCGTATATGCAAATCAAAAATAAGTAAATCGTTTGCAAACGATTTAAATAATTTCATCTTTACGGATTATTTTCTGGTAAAATTATATAATTTTGAGCGGAAACCTTTCATTGGGTAGTTGCTATTAATTCAATCTTTACTTTCAGAACTTTTCCCCTGTAAACTCATCGATTACTTTTTGGGGTCATTGCAAAAGATACACTGGGCCTTTAAATATTACTCTATAAAAACGTCATAATTAAACTCATAACCAACCTGTTTGGCATTTGTTCCCAATGTAGCCTACGAGACAAGAACACACAGCTCGGCCTCCTCCAATGCGTGTACACACACCTCCATTCAAGCATTGAAGTTCATCACAAAGTGTATCTGACAGAATGAAAAACATTATAAATTGGTTCATAGTCATTGTTGTCAGAATATGTGCCTCTACGGTTCCCCTACAATAGACCGATCCAGTAAGCTCCGCCCATTTAGCAATTGCCCAGCAACACGGCAGTCGGTACCGGCGGTTAGATTTGTGTGTCTTCCCTTACAAACAGAGATAACCTCAGGGTTAATGGTTTCCAATCCTGCGATATATATTTAATAGTCAATTGCTTATAGTTATGGCCCGAAGCCAATAATTTCTACTGTTTTTAACTGAAACCTTACCTGTTTCGCATTGAGATCCAGAGAAACCACCACGGCAGTCGCACCTGGCTCGACTGGCCGAGATTCTAACGCAAAGGCCTCCATTGTCACAGTAGGATCTGGTGCAAATGGTATCTGCGGAAAACAAGCAAATAGTTATGGGTCGTTTCAAAATAACACAAAATAGCTGTCAACCATCACGAGTCCCGTACTTCACCTGAAGACGAACAGAGCACACTGTTCGAAACGTTGAGTTCACACACACCGGTTCTTTTCAGAACCACACATATACAAAAGAGATAATAATAATATTTGTAAAAACTCTGGATGCGGCAATAGGGCGACAATCCGGGAAGCAAATTTCCCCGGGGACCACCGAAATTTCGGGAAGAATCACTCAAATTGACACAAAATTTCTCTACCCAAAGCTTCCAAAAATGGTTACAGACCTAAGAGACACGGTTCTAGACCTAATAAAAATGGTTCTCGATTTAAAAAAAAAAATGGTTTTTGACCTAAAAAAATGGTTTTTAATCTCAAATTTTAGGGCGACATCAAATTGTCGCCCTATTGAGCGTGTCGCCCTAATATAGCTTTTTTACACACAAATTGTCGCCCTATCCTAGCAAACAGAGTTTTTAGTAAAGCGCACATATCCACCCTGCAGGGTCCCCAAGGCGCTGTAAACATCAACAAGTAATTAATTCTTGAAAATTTGCGACATCAAGTAAGTCTTAAGAAGTGATTTGAAACCTAGTTGTACAGTGGCATGATCTGAGTTCAAGTAGCAATGAATTCCAAAGTCGAGGAGCTGCAACAGAAAAAGATCTGGCACCCCAAGTTCGTTTAGAATTTGGTTCTTTGAGAAGCTGCCGGTTACTTGATCGAAGAGTTCTTGCTGGAGAATATTCATGTAGTAGTTCCTTAATGTAGTAGGGAGCCTTGTTGTTGAGAGCTTTGTGGACCAGAAGTATGAGTTTGAAGACCATCCTCTGGGAGACAGGAAGCCAGTGTAGTTCCTTCAAAAATGGGGTGATGTGACAGTTCCTACTGGATAAGGTGACGATGCGGGCAGCGGTATTCTGAAGACTGTAGAGTAGTGAATTGCCGTTGTGATTTACACCATACATAGCCTTAAAGGCACAGGCTCGTCAGCAATGCGCACACGCCAAATTCGTGCCACGAAATGTGCAGCTCTACAGCAAAGGCACGGAGCTGCGTATTTCGTGGCACGAATTTGGCGCGCGCGCGCATTGCTGACGAGCCCGTGCCTTCAAGTCTTACTTCCTAAATATACTTCGACCTCTAAATCAGGTATTCGTTTTCAAATCAAATCTGAATTGTTTGTGCAAAGAACGAATACACCGATGACGACCGCTCTGCCCACTCGAGAAGACAAACAAATGATCAGGGGGTTGGGGGCGGGGTGGGGGGGAATCTGCTACACATATGTGTAGGGAAAAACCACAGAATCAAGCAGGGACTAGCTCTCACCCGTTTCACACAAGGGTCCTGTGAAGCCTTCTGGACAGGTGCATTCCGCTTGTCCATTTCCGAGATTACTACACGTTCCACCATTGGAGCAGTATCCTGGGCAGAGTGTGTCTGTTGGAAAAATGAATAAAGCATCCAGTTATGTAGTCAAGGCGTTTTCAAATTTGCTTAGACCTTTCTAAAAAGAAGATTTTTTGCACAATACTGAAAGTGCAACGCATGCAGTTGTAAATGCAAGAAATGGCGTTTTCAACCCCCAAAGTCGTGGAGGATTGACCAGACATTCGGTGCCATTGTCCCCTCATCCCCCGGAGGTTAGCAGATCTGTAAAAATACCGGCGGGGCCCGGGCCCTTAAACTGCAAGGGAAACGGACGGCCTTGCGGGACCCATATAGACAGGGTGCCGTGTGTCTGGGGATCCTCCATAGCCTGCCTCCCATGGGATTCTCCTGAAAAACTGCCCAGAATCAGTCTACCGGAATACTTCTTTACAATGGTTCTTCAATCCTTTTGAAATGTCTCTTATTCTTTTCCAACGTGATAGTTGTTTCTTCTGACTCCAAGTTTTTTCCTACTCCACAATTCACATGACTATTGTTGATTACTGCCTATTGTTTTATATATTTACATATTCTCGCCGTGAATATGGCCACTGATGCCGGCACGGCGCTAAACCCAAAACTCACTCACTCAACCCCCAAAAAGAAACGTTCACATGTGCTACACATTATAGTGGATATTATAAAGTGCCTTCCACCTAAACATTGAGATACATATATGTAGGTGGGTGGCACTATTGGCAGCCAACAACCAGAGACACTGGAGAATCTGGGATCTTTTAAATGGACCAACGGGGAAGTGGTCTCAGTTGAAGGGGGTTGGGAGGGAGGATAGGAAATAGCTATCCAATACCTGTTTGACAGCGGGAACCAGTATAACCTGGAGGACATGTGCAGGATGCGAGGAGACTCCCAGTGCTTGTGCATACACCACCGTTCAAACATGGATTGTTTCGTATGCAGATATCCTCTGATGATAAACAAAAATAAAATTTAAAGTGAATATTTCATGAAATATCAATGAATCGTTTGCAGATTATGTTGTAGTTTTTAATGAAGGTGACTTCGTTGTGTTCATGTTGTTTTCACGTCAAAGTATCTCATAGTGTCAGGTGGGGATGCCAATAATTGTGACTCAAGTTGGAGTTAAGTCAAGACGTGACTTATTAATGCTGCCAAATACTGTGATCATTTGTGAGCCACTCCACCGGAAGTAGGCACTTGTCGCACAGGCCAGAAATGATGTATGTCAAACAGGGGAATTTTTTGTCGATACCAGGATTTCTGCATGAGACCATCTATTAAGTATCCATCTAGAATAAATACGACAAAAAAAACATTTTTTTCAGTGTTTTTCTAAAACATACCTTCATGAAACTAAGCTAATTTGGGGAACAATGGGAAAATCACCGGTATTCCATGCTTATTTTCATTGCCTTTTAATTCAGCAGGGGTTGGCACTATATCACATACACCAGAAGAACTTTATGTCTTGACAGAAGTACAACTTTCTACGCCATTTTTCTTTAAAGTGCTTATTAAAAAATTATGCTCTTGGTCAATTTTTGACGGATTGACACAATGTTTGTAGTTTTGTGAAGCTTATAATATACTCTGATTAAATCATTAGCTCCATTTTCATTTTTTTTATGCAAGAGCCTACTTTTGGTGGAGTGGCTCACATTTAAGGTACTGCATGTTTCTGCATTTGGTCTGTGGATTCACCAATCGAGTACTTTCTGGAATCACCCGGGAAATCGTTTACTACTAAAAATCGGTTTATCAAAAAGTCGCGATTCCAATTCCCCAATTGAAATCAACTGTAATGGACTCTAGCATACGTGGATTCATTAAACATAAACCAAAAGCTTACCTATTTCACAGTTCTCGCCACGGAAACCCTGCATGCATGTGCACCGTCCCTGGCCCTGTCCTGTGCTATAGCATGTGCCACCGTTCAGACACGTCACATCTTGGCATTCAATATCTGTAAGGCCATTGGAAAGATTACCAAATTAGTCACTGCCTTGCACCCGTTTTCCAAGAGGCATTTTTCTTGTGTCGGGTTTCCATCCGAAATACCCCGAAATTTCCTGCATGGGTTTGTGTTGATTTTTAAGGGACAATAATGATGCAATAGACTCTCACAATTCGACGCAAATCGACACAGCTGTAGCACAAATTTTACGCATAACAAAAGCAGGCCTTGTGTCAAGGGATGCAACGAGTGTTGTAAAACTCGTTCAAGATCGACGCTAGGTTAAAGGGACACACCGGCTTACTGTTTACATAATGTAGCGATCTAGCATCCTTGACAATACTTTCTCTATGGTTGTTGTGAAAACAAATTATCAAAATGTCACGTAATTAACTAGAATTGTTTAAAATTTATAACAAAAGAGACAAATGTTGGGCTATACGCTTTACCCTTCTTATGAAATCCGTTTTGAAAATTTTGAAAATACGGTACCTACATCGTGTTCGTAGGACGTTATTAAGAGAAACCAACCACGAAAAAAATTGTAACGAGTCTCTTTCTGCTCGAGTCCCAAGTCAAGTCAAGTCAAGTCGCCTTCGAGTCCCAAGTCAAGTCAGGCATATAGTCAAGTTGGGTCAAGTCAAGTAGTCCTGACAGTAAATTTGTTCAAGCTAATTTCAAAATGAGTCTAAACACTGAAACTCACATTCATGTTACTTTGGCCAAGGTTTTTTTTAGTGCTGAAATACAATTCGGTCCGCAAAATGACACAAAAATGCATAACATATGTATTTTTATTTTTGGCAGACTCAAGTCAAAAAGTCCTAGTCGAGTCAAGTCATTTGAGGTTTGAGTCTCAAGTCAGAAACGGGTCAGTGAATATATCGGGACTCGAGTCGACTCAAGTGACGAGTCCAAGTCATTACAACCCTGCGAATGACAAAAGCAACTTGCACTTCGTGCTCGTTTCTACAGCTGGAAATAAAACTAACTCCAAGACCACGTGATTTATACGAACCAGAAACTGGTTCCGATAAATCACGTGACCTAGATTTTTTGAAAAATGCTACAAAACAGCCAAATTTTGTGGTTTCTTTTCAGGTTCTTTTCAGTCTATTTCGGAAGGACTTTCAGAATCATGTATGGGTTAATTTTGAGCCCAAAATAGCCCAACAAAGACGGTCTGTCCCTTTAATGCAAGGACGACGCAACGTGAATACAAATCAAAGCCGACGCAAAAAAAAACATTGGAAAACGACGCAATCGCAATACTTTCATGGCTTATGTCACTCCTCTCCACCTATGTGTCAGGGTTTGCAGTGGGCTTGCATCGCAACGATTATCTCAAAGATTATACCCCTAGATGCCTATAACCCCAGAACAGATATACAGTAGGTTGAATCAGTATCTGAGCTCTATATTATCAGTTATCATCGTTGAACGATTTTTTTCATCGTAAAACGCGCCTTTCACAATGCATTTGTGCACGTGAATCGTGCATTTATGTACAAACGACCTTTCTCAAAAGTTCGTTTGGGGATCTGATGCATGCGCAGAAGCTAACCCCGAACTGGCTTATTGTGGCACAAATGTGAAGCATTTGCGACTTGCAGTCACAAATGCAGGCCTTGCGTCGAAGAGCGCAAGAGCTCCTTTCACAAAAATTTAAAGAAAACTGAATGCAGATTGAACAAAGACTTCGCATCAAACAGCCGCTAATGAAGATCGAATTAAGCATTGTTTGAAGGCATATGAGCGTCAAGCGCCAGGTGCTCCGAGTGCTTTGTGTGGTTATTAATTACACATTTCACACATTAGCTGCATATCACTTGTTTAAACACTTGCTAAATAACTTACGTGTTCCGCATCTAGGACCAACCCAGGATCTCAAGCAGTAGCAACTATAACTGGAAGAGGACCTAGTAGGCGAACAGGATCCACCATTCAGACAAGGAGATGAATTACACGGACTGGCTGTCGTAAAAATAGAAACAAAAGAAACGGGTCAGTTTTTATTGTGTTTGATCAATGTTTGATCAAAAATACTTTCTGATCCTGCATTTTAAAGACAGGAATACGTATAACAGCATCACATACCTAAAGAATAATACCGATAAACTGCCGTGTATAAATTTCAGCCTCATGCGGTAATACCTTTGTGTAATAAGTACAAGTACTGTCATGTTACACCTCTTTTCCTAAATCTTCATTGGCTTCCAGTGAAGTTTAGAATTGTTTTTAAAGTATTGCTGCTTGTTTTTAAAATTTTGCATGGTGATTGTCCGGAATATTTGGCCGAGCTTATTACTATTCGCCCAGTGTCTCATTATAGCCTCCGTAGTTGTAACCCGAATAATGCCGTTCTTCTTCAGCACCTTGCCAAACGTAGTAGATTGTCTTTGGTCGATCAGGCTTTTCAATATGCCGCTCCATCGCTTTGGAACAAATTGCCTGTCCAAGTAAGGAATGCCACTAGTATAGTCTCTTTCAAAACCTTCCTTAAAACCCATCTTTTTCAGAGTGCTTTTAATGTGTAAAATTTAATTGTACCTTAATAATTGACTTAATTGATTTTAACTTTTGTAATTTTTATGTTTTGCTGTAAGGCGCACTTGAATATTTGTTTAAGTAGAATTTGCGCCAAATAAATGCATCATATTATTATTATTATTATTATTATACTTCAAAAAACCATGAAAATACATGCATAATTTTTGTGTTTAATGAATGGTAAACAAATATATATTTCTCCCACAAAGGTACCATTTTACATGATAAAAATCATGTGGTGTTTGTTATCATTGCTGTCAACACTTTTAGTCAGGTTTTTTTGGTCAACTCCTGAAGTAAAATTTTGGGCGATTGCAAATGATGTACATGTATTGGGGTTTAAAGGCCCTATAGATGATCTGTTTTTAAGCACTTCTGGGAATTAAACCATTATAAATCAAAAGTAAGACATCAATAAACTTATCCGAAGAAATTTCAGCTCCGTCAAATATACCACGTTTTCAAAAACATGAAAATCGATATCTGTTTTGCCGGTCTTGGCAGGTGTTTTAAATTAACTTATTCTCAATTCGTATCGTCGTTCTCAGTCGGTCGTGTACACTATGGCTCACGTCATGCACTCATGACGGAGGAACAACTGCACTACTGTGATTCGAGTTGGCTTCATAGCTCATTTGGTAGGGCATCTGCACATTGAGCAGAAGCTCCGCGGTTCGAATTCCGGTGCAGCCAAGTTGCTTTTTACTGCATCCTGATTTCCAAAACGCATGGAAAATTGTCTACATTTCAGGGATGTGGATTGGATGTTTGAAAAAAAACCTGAAATTGCGAGCGTGAAGCTATTACGGCGTGGAATTCACACGGGTCATGTTTTTTGGCTAAAGAAAACCTGATTTCAGGAAAAAACCTTAAAAATCATATCCCTGACATTTGTATGAGAGTAGTCGTTAGAAAATTACCATTTAAGACAGAAAAATGTGGTATTTTTTACCAATGCTAAAATACTAAACTTAGGTTTTTTTTTTTTTTTACATCAAACTGCAAATGTGCCTCTAAGAAAAGACTTACGTAGTTCACATCTGTCTCCAGTCCAGGAAGTTGTGCAATAGCATTCATAGTCAGAAGTCGAATGCGGATACAAATAACTGGGATAACAGCTTCCATCATTCAAGCAAGGAGACGATGTACATGGGAGGTCTGTAGGGGCTAAATGAATCAATATAACTTAATTAATGTACAGAGCAACTCAAATCTTGGGTTTTTGTTTTAAAAAGAAATACTTTCTGATCCTAGACAAAGGACAATTTATTTCTCAATATTTTAACAGGGTTAAGCTCCCACAACTCGCTGCTTCCTACAAAATAAAATCCTACAAATTACCCCAACCCAGCACCCCATCACTTCCCTGCACCCCAACCTCCGCACCCCACACACCCCCCTGCACCCTATAAACCTGCACCCTATCACTCTGCTCCCCATAATGATTTCTACCTACAATTTCCATTTGAACACGCCAATCATCCATGACCCAGTTCTCACTAGAGAAATCGCTTCGTTCGACGATGATTCAACGAAGAGTTTTCCCGATGTGAACACACGCCACTTCATTCGACGATGATTAGAATTGCTTCATTCGAAGAAGCAAATATCTTCATTCGACGAAGATATCGCTTCATCTGATGAAGAAATTGCTTCATTCGATGAAGCAAATTTGTAATGAGAATGCTCCCTTCATTCAACGAAGCAATTTGGCAGGTCTGGTTGCACAAGCGCATTGTGTGTCAAGCGTCCAGCAAGCGTTGTTTTTGACGCGCCACTGGAAAACCACACAGCGCCATTCGATCTTAGTTAGCGATCGCTTATAAGGTGTACGGTCCCGCTCTTCATTTAATCTTCGTTCGATCTTCGTTAAGTGATATGTGAACGCACACTTCTTTAACTAACGATGATTAACTAATCTTTATCGAACAAAGCGATTTCTGTAGTGAGAACGGGGTCCATGTTAAGATAGAAGAAAAAACAACAGACTGACCAATACATGTATTTGATTTGGGCCAATAAAATTCCATGACTTTTTCTTAATAATTTTAGGTGTTTTTCTCTTATTGAAAGTAAAAAAGGCAACTCATTTTCTAGGTTTTCCTTGATTTCCAAGATGGGTGAGGACCCTGTTTAAACAATTCAGAAATGTGCGGTGATCCCGAGTTGATTGAAACCCGGGTTGAAAGACATAGAGATAATTTTGTGGTTTAAGTTATGTTTTAATATTTCTCACCATTTTGACATCTGTCGCCACTAAAACCACTATCGCAGAGGCATGAATAATCAGAGTCATACAATCCAGGCAAACAGAGACCGTCATTTTCACATGGCGAGGAAGAACAAGGGCTCTCTGACACAAAAAAAAAAGGTTAATTTAAACTAGAAGTCGGGTTACATATGGAGCAAAACATACGGGAGTCTTTTTATTTTTATTTTAAAGACGGTGATTTGAATAGAGCTAGTTTTAACCGAAAGCCGTTTATTCCATAATAAACAGGGAACGCATGTGGTCTAGTGGTTAAGAGCGGGACTCACAATCAGGAGGTCGTGGGTTCAAGCCCCACTGCGGTCAACGTGTTTGTGTCTCTGGGCAAGACACTTAATTCCCAATTGCTTCGTCGATCGACCCAAGCGATAATTGGGGAGCTGTTGGGGGAATGCCACAATGTAAGTGCTGATAGGGTTGTGCGCAACTAGCCAGCCATGTTGAAGCAAGATGATTCTGGTATCTCCACGAGGGCAGCGATAATAATGGCTACGGCGCCTTTGAAATACTAGCCTTGTCTGAGTCTGTGAGCGTGAGCTAGTCTTACGATGGTCGCTGGCAAAATCTAGGCCCGTATGACTATATACTATTTTAATACTAGAGCTAAATCCCAGCACGGTGCCATCATTAGCGACCTCACGCGGTAAACTGTAGCCAGCGAATAGGCTGGTTACCGGAATATCTTGGTCTGAAAACCAGACTACATGCGCGATGCTAAATCACAGATTTGTTCTTTTTGTACTTGACGTGTTGATGGTCTAATTTTATGCTTATTTTTCAAAGAGAGCACAGAGACATAAAAGCTCATTGGTTAACAGTTGTTTTGACAGAACAATACGGTGCCGTTTGAAAAATAGCAGATTTTCCGTATGTATACCCAGCTGGTACGTTCACAAACACGTCATACCTTTACAGAAAATACGTAAGGGCTATCTTCTGGTCTTCGTGAAAGTCATCAATTTGCAATTTGTCGGCTGCATAATTCAAACTACCGTTGATTTTCTCAGTTGTAACACTGCGTGAGGATGTCGCAATATTGCATCAGAGACATGGAGAGATGTCATGTACACATATATACAACCGTTTATGCTGGCAAACCAGTCGCACGCATTATTTGTGTCAAAATAGTGAGCTCTGATTGGATGTTATGTAAGATATGAATATTTATAACGACTCGGGTTTCGCATAAGTAATTCTGTCGGTTTTCCAACGCAGATATAAAGAAACACACAACATGTCATGTACAAAAAGAACAAGACTGTGATTTAGCTTCGCACGTGTAGTCTGGTTTTCAGCCTATTCGCTGGCTACAGTTCACCGCGTGAGGTCGTAAAGTAGTAGTCATATATGGGCATAGATTTTGCCAGCGACCATCTTAAGACAAGCTCACGCTCACAGACTTGGACAAGGCTATTGAATAGGGTCAACTACTTGCATGTAATGAATAATGTAGCAGTAGCCAGTTCGAAAAAGGCTTTATGGCAAGACAGAAGGCATAACGTTCGCCCAGCCTTTATATTATATACTCCGCTCAAGACACTTAATTATCCCAAACAATATAACCCCAAAGCCATAAAGCCTTGCCATAAAGCCAATGTGGGAGCTGTCTGTCTAGCTCTGTTGTGATTGGTCATAAATGGTCACGTGGGTTCGGCTTGATTGACAGGTCGGAACTATGCATTGTATTACCATCTAAAGCACAAACTGGGGTGTTATGGCCGAGCGGTCTAGTGCGTCGAACTTAAGTTCTGTGCTAGTACTAGAATGTAGGTTCGATTCCGGGCCGCGACGGGTTGTGGCACCTGTGCCCTTGAGCAAGGCACTCAACCACTCTTGCTCTCATTCCTGTAATTGGCGGTCCCTCCGCTGTTGGATGTGGTATATAAATAAAAAAAATAATAAAAAAACCAGCTGCATGAGCACTAGCTAAAAACGTGTGCTTACTGTAGCAGAAAAGTTGTGCTAACTTTAAGGCTATTTCACGGTCGCGGCGTGCTTAAGCATGCGCATGCTTAGAAACGGGCATTGTTGCGTCACTAGTGTTTAGCAAATTTGCCTCTGAAGCTAGCAAACGTTTGTCAGCGTTAAAGGAGCGTGACCAGAGTTTCTGGAAAATAGTTTTCGATGTAACTTACAAATATTATTAAGTAACTCCCATACACACCTCCCATGTCCCAAAAACCCGAAAACATTCGCAATTTCCAGTAAAAAATTGAACAAAACTATCGAGTCGGCTTTCAGCGTATAAACGTTGATACTGGAAATTTTCAAATAATCGGTGGATTTTCGACGATATCCTCGGAAATATGCGGCCTAGAAGCGCGGGAGTTTCAGTTTCGTAATCAGAAAAATATAACGGATGTTATGATATAAAAATCTCATGACCCATAAGGTAAGTCCCGGGGAGTTATGGGTAAAAAAAAGTGATCTGGTCACACTCCTTTAAGGTTACGGTCTCCACGAAATAGCCGGGGCCGCCGTTAGCACAAAATTGGTTGCTAAACAGCGCCATGAAATTGGCTCCCGATGATAAGAATTCTCATCATTCACTGATTATAATACGATCGCAATAGGTTCACAGTCGCATGCACAATGTTGTAATTTGTGTAACTGCGATACGTACTCACCTCGTTCACATCGCAGTCCTGTCCAACTTGGTGTGCACAGACACAAAGGGAATCCATAATCAATGCAGGTTCCGTCATTCTCACAGGAATTTACATTGCATACAGTATCTGTTTATTAGCAAAATAAATAGGAGCAGAAAATTGAAGAATTACACAAAAAAAAACAACCGGATGAGAGAAATCGTAAGAGCCCTTATAGGGATTCGAACCCGAGACCTCTGACTCACTGGGCAGATGCTCTACCAGCTGAGCTATAAGGCACAGTGGTATACTCCATCAGGTTTTCCCTATGGACCCAATTTTTATCTCGGTGTTGCATGGGAGCGCAACTGGGCAAAGTAACCAACGCAACATCCGAGGCGTGTTCAACAGCACAATACCGAAATACGTCTGGCAGCGTCGGTATGCTGCATTCGAGACGGCTAGTTGAACGACTGCATCCGAAAACGTACGATCAAACATGGCTACTGTAGACAACGCGGTTTGCAAAGCACTACGGCTGCACGCTTAACGCAAAGATTCTGACAATTAAATTGCAAATCAAACACTGAATCAAAACTGCTAACTAAACCACAGTCCAAGAATAAACACTTTGAAATTTTGCTCCACACGCCGAATGTTGAAGCAAAATATTAACTTGAAACCTCGAGGTCGTAGCCGCAATTTATCCGTCCGCCGTTTTGGCATGGAAAGCGTACCACGTTCGAGTTGGGATGCAATACGTATTGGGAATATCGTGTGTTCTGTTGCGTTGGACGTTTTCGGTATGCCTGTATGGCCAATACCAGCAAACGAACTGTGCTATTTAACGTGCCCCTGGTATATGGTACCTAATCACAATTGGGATGAGAGATAAATCTCAAGTTTGGTTGTTTAATTTCAATGGTGATTAGGCACCATACTAGAATATTGCATTCGTTATAGCGATGCAATGTTTATCTGGGTAACCAAACAAATTGAAAAACCGGTTTTGCCGAACGTTTAAACGAAACCTAATTTTACAGAATTTACAACAGTTTTTAGAGGTTTTTTTCTAATGACTTCATTAAAGAAATAAATTTATATGGGGTCCAACAATTTTGATTAGATAAAGGTTCAATGATTATTTTGGGGGCCTAGGTGTATTGTGTACATTGCACATGCATCTATAGACCGTATCGTATAGCAGCCATTTCGTGGGCCAGTTTCTTTGTTCCTTGAGGACATGCATGGTTGCACATATTGTGCTTCCATTGTTGAACGGTTTAAGTAACATAAAGGTGCCCCACGAAATGGCGGTTATTCGATACAGTCTATAAACACCAGCAACAATCTTTAGTGTCGGCCGAACGGTTAACCGGTTAACCGACACTTGAAAGAATTGCAAACCGGTTTTTGAATTAACTGTAAATTCCCATCCCTAGTTCGTTACCAGAAAAAAAACAGTGCAAGAAAAATTACCCACTGAAAAGCGGATTCAAACTTCACAACGAATGGCAATAGACCGATCCAGTAAGCTCCGCCCATTTTGGAATTGACCAATCACAGCCTCAGGATACCAAAAAGTGGATCTCCATTTTGGTTACCCGAGTCCTCAATTTTGTGCACAGAGCTATGGAAAATGCAGCACGAGTGACGCAAAAATACCATAAACATCATTTTTATCAGCGCAGAGGACCCTAGCCGGTTTAAAACGGATAAGACTATCCTAACCTACTTTTAATCCCTTCATAAATGTGTTTTTGTGTAAACGTGAAAAACTTACCAAAATTAGCTTGTCAAAGTTGTGCATTCGCTTTGTATTAGATGTGTGTCGAGATGTTTTTGTTCGATGGCGCGCATGTTGTACGTGCACGCATACGACCGGATACTTAAGTGCACATTTTGCTTTCGAGCGTGCAGTTTCTGTGTGCGTGTGCGTGTTTCAATACGCGCTGATCAGGGCGCGAACGTTGATGCACGGCGCGGCCACGCGACTCTACTGCACACGTGCATGGCACATGTTGCATGTTGCTAGGCAATTTCTAAGTGGGCGGATATAGCTTACTGGATCGGTCTATTGCGGCAGTCCCTTCTTGTGCGGATGACACCATCCATTTTGTCAAGAAACTGGGTACAGTTTTGCGTACAACTCCTTCGTGCATTCCTGTGTCAATACACGAACAACATTTTTTCTGAAGTTTGTATCCGTTTTTCAGTGGGTCATATTTCTTGTTGTTTGTATAACAATATACGAGTTGCACATGTTCGGCACAATGTCTTTTGTTTCTTGCACAGGTACGTGCAGAAGTGGGGTACCGTGGCCGAGCGGTTTAGGTCATTGACTCGCAATCATAGGTGAAAACTTGGGGTTGCAGGTTCGAACCTCCCCACCATGCCCACGGCCACTTGCTCCATCCTTCGGAAGGGATGTAAAGCCGTTGGTCTAGTGTGTTAGGTAATGGAAACGAACTCTAAAGATCCCAGAGCATTCTTTCGTGAAGAGCAAGGGGGATCATCCCCGGTGTCTCTGGCCATTTCTAATTCTAATTCTTCATGGGTTTCCTCACGCTTGCGAGTGACAGTGCAATGAGCACTATTGAGGAATCCTTGGTATGAATACCAGAAAGAAATAATAATAATAATAATAATAATAATAAATGCCTAATTTATTGGGCAATCTTAATACCTGGAACTATTGTCTCGCAATGTTGGCCGGTGTATCCAGGCTCGCATGCACAATATGCATCACCGTACGTATCTGTCCGACAATGACCATTCATGCACTCGTAGTCATTGCAGGGGCTGAGGGACCCTGAAGAAATCACATGGAGAAACATAATTTAATAACAAGATTTGTAGTACATGCACATATAGACCATTCCCAGATGCCTTTTCTGTACAAGTCCGCCATAGCTGGGACGTAGCTTTTTGTTGTTAAATCCCTCTTTGCACACACAAATTCACACTGAGCCTCTTTGCGCGTGACTGCCACGCATATGGGTAATTCCCAAAATTAGGGGTCCAAAATGTTTGGTGTCCCAGTTACGTACGACACTCTCTGCTTCAAAAATCACCACTTATGATCACAAATTCTCAGTGATGGACTGTGGCCTGTGATTATAAGGGGCGGCATAATTTTCTTCAATATTTTGTTTTCTGATTCCTGAAAAATATTCAAAACAAAAGACCATAAAGGTTTATAATTTGTTCCATGGTATTGAATAGGAGTTTGGTGTCCCGGGTTACCTACGCCAATGAAAATTGGCTGTAGAATGAGTTGCATTAACCTTGGTGCCATATCTGCACACAAACATTAAATTTGAGTGGCATTTGTACAAATAAAAATAATTATTTTCTACTGGGAAACCACTTTCAATCATTAAAAACACTTAAAAAGCATGTCACACTTTTGGACCCCTAATTTTGGGAATTACCCTCGTCACTGTGAAAGGAATTTTGAATAAAACGATGCACTGAAAATCACTTAATTATGAAAACCCTTTCTGTCCAAGCTAACTCTGTGGAAGGAATTTGGGGTAAAACAACGCATCGAAACCCACAGAATTAGCTCGGACATGTTGAACGGAAAGTCTTTTAATAATTCAGTGATTTTTCAGTGCATCGTTTCACTCAAAATTCCCCCCACATCGCCTTTTCTCAAAGCGACGCGCGTCGCAATTACGCGCGCACGGTAAGGCTCAGTGTAAATTTACCATTACAACAAAAGCGCAAATTTTTCAAAACGACGACACAATGAGCATCATCACATATAATGCATGTAGTTCATGCACTGACCGCGTCTGAGCTATGGCGGACACAAAGAAATGGCAATTTTTGCTGAATTATAAGAAAAGATATTAATGATTGGGAACACGTGTTTGTGACCCTGGGCAAGATATTTATTCTCAATTGCCTCGTTTACCCGAGAGATATTTGGGAAATGCCACAATCTAAGTGCTGATAACTTATAATTAGGCCCAAAAAGGTTTACAAATAGTGTGACAACATGCCTTTTTAAAAACTTTGTTTACAAATTTCCAATATTCGCTCGTAACCGGGACAGACACAACTGTACTCGTGTTACATTTTAGGCCGTCCCGGTTACGAGCATATATTGGAAATTTGTACACAGGGTTTTTAGAAAGGCATGTTGTCGCACTATTTGTAACCCGTTTTGGGCCTAAGTTATCTCTTCAGAACAACAAACCTATTTCTTTTATTTTGAGACCAGACAAAGGTATCTCCTCGAAAATATGGTCTGTGTTGCCAAAATACCCCTTTACTGTGGAAAGACCCATGTACATGGATGTATGTACGTGTAGTGTAGTATACATACAACACTACACAAACATGTCGTGAAAAGCAACGTGTGTGAGAGATGTTTATACCATAGGTGATTATTCTATAGGTGGGTATAGTGAAATGAGAATGTTCCAACATAGGTGGTGCTATCGTGTCCATCCCCCCACCCCTGCAGTACACTAAAGTTTGTTTTATTAAGTGGCCTACCCATTTCACAGCGTTCACCAGACCAAGGATGTTGACATGTGCAGTACGCATATGTACCAGAAGAAATACATGTTCCACCATTTTGACAGATGACATCTTGGCATTGATCGCCTAAATCTGTTCAAAATAAATCAGAAACAAAATGGAAATAACTGTATTTTGTTATATTCGGAGCACAAAGCATCAAACAATAAAGCTAACAAACTGCTCATGATGCCATGACTGGATAAAGTCACTAGGTAGAAGGCAATGGTCCGTATTCCTGAACCTGTGAGAACGCTCGAACTTGGTGATTTTGGGGAAAATGTCCATAGGTGACAGTACGTGGAAACTGAGGAGAATCAGGAATTACACCTTCGTGTGTGGGGAAAAAGGCACGAACGCGGAGCGTGGGCCAGTGACCCGGGCATGTCGATATTCCATTAAAAGTAAACATTTAGAAGGCGTGCTTCGTAGACGCGGGCCACTTGACAGAGCCCTCAAACATTCAGGAATACGACCGATTGGCATGCTCCAGGCTAGCACAATAGACCGATCCAGTAAGCTCCGCCCATTTTGGAATTGACCAATCACAGCCTCAGGTTGAGGTAACCAAAATGTTTGGTTACCCGAGTCCTCAAAATGTTGAGCTACGGCAAATGCAGCACGAGTGACGCAAACACGCCATAAACATCATTTTTATCAGCGCAGAGGAGGCTAGCGGGTTTAAAACGGATTGTATAAGACTAACCTCCTTTTAATCCCTTCATAAATGTGTTTTTCTGTAAACGTGAAAAACTTACCAAAATTAGCTTGTCGTTTTGCTAAGTTTTGCATTCACTTCGTTCTAGATGTGTGTCGAGATGTTTTTGTTCGATGCCGTGCGTTACGCGTATTCAGGCGCGGATCCAGGGGGGGGCCGAGGGGGCACGTGCCCCCCGGGCAAATTGAGTCAAAAAAAAAACAAATGGGCGGAAAGGAAAGGAGGTAAAAGAAAAAAGGGGGGAGGGCAAGTAGTTGAGTCAACAAAAAAAAATGGGGGGAAGGAAAGGCCGTAAAAAAAAGAGAAATCGGAGGTCAATCTTCTTAAAAAAAAAACCGATGCCGATATTTAACATCTGCGTATACTTTTTGGCTTTAAAAATACTTTAAAAATGCAATAAGAAAAAAAGGTAATCAATCATGCATGGAACTGAATTCCCCCCTCAACATCTAATCCCCATGGTGGAGTATAATTACTGGTTTGACCATTTTTCGTTTGTTATCGGTAGTCTGTGAAGTCTGGTTTGCTGACCTGATTCCTCAAAGTATATAAATTGTTCTGTTTCGTCTGAAAAAGGTTCAAGGTATACCTTGTGGAAATTTTTGCCGAGGACAACTTGACGCCAATACACATAGGCCTGCCTACTAATGGTCTATTATGTCTTGCAGCCGATCTGCCGATGTTTTAACACTGGGCATTAGGGCAAGGAACAGTCTGAAATCAAGTCCTTTTCTTGAACTTTTCAACTGGACTGAATTAAAACCAAGAAAAAATCCGGAAAAATAAGAAATGATGATGGGTAAAAACTGCATATTAAATGCCAAATTGGGGAGGGAGAAACTTTATAGATTGTTGTCAACTTAACCGGGCGAAAATAATGGCTAAAAATAATGGCGAAAATAATTCTTCATACACACAATTCTCAAAACACACAACAATCTTCAAAACTTTTGCTTAAAAAAGTCAGTTAAAAGTGGCCAGGAATCGCCTTAGATTGCACCACAGAGCATCTAGAATCCAAAATTTACCCGGGCCCTTAAGCGGGCCCCGGACCCCACGCCGTAAGGGCTAAGCGCTACGCGCTCGCATTTGTCCCTTTTTGTTGTGCCCCCCCGTCTACAAAATCCCTGGATCCAAAAATAATTCTTCATACACACAATTCTCCAAACACGCAACAATCTTCAAAACTTTTGCTTAAAAAAGTCTGTTAAAAGTGGCCAGGAATCGCCTTAGATTGCACGACAGAGCATCTAGAATCCAAAATTTGCCGGGGCCCTTAAGCGGGCCCCGGACCCCACGCCGTAAGGGCTCCGCGCTACGCGCTCGCATTTGTCCCTTTTTGTTGTGCCCCCCGTCTACAAAATTCCTGGATCCGCGCCTGGTATTGCAGGCGTGTTGTACATGCACGCACACGACTGGATACTTAAGTGCACATTTTGCTCTCGAGCGTGCAGTTTCTGTGTGCGTATGCGTGTTTCAATACGCGATGACCAGGGCGCGGACGCTGACGCACGGCACGGCCAAGCGACTCTACTGCACACGTGCATGGCACGTGTGGCATGTTGCTAGGCAATTTCTAAATGGGCGGAGCTTACTGGATCGGTCTATTATGCACGCAAATGTTGCACGACACTTTAATGTCGCCAGAGTGATCGTATGAAGGCTGTGGTGTCGATTCCAAACATTGAAGAACACAACTGACCGGTTATAAACATGTTGGAAATTTCACGTCCGACTGAGCAAGGGCTAGTTTTGTAAACAAAGCTAAAATTAACTTGCGTATAAAAATGAAAGATGCAAAACAGGATCAAGAAGCATGAGAGGTCAATTTGACATGTCCTTCTTTGCTATCAGCTTTTCGTAAAGTTTTAATAGCTAGTCCCTTTCGTCCTCTACATGACCGTCTTTTTCTGCACACAGATTTGCACGCTCAGCCTAAAACAAAAGGCACACCTGATCACTTTAAGGGGCGCCATTCCCAAGTTCATTTCACAAATTTACCAGACCTAACATCATTGGACTTTTAATGGGGACATCTGAAGTACCGATAAGGAGAATTCACCAGAAGGGGAGAATTTCTCCATTTCGGGAGTTTGAGTCCTCACTGTTGAAGTGTTTCATCACAAAATGCTTGTATATTGGCATTTGGGGCCGTCAATAAAGTACGTATGTCCGCACGGGGGGTGTTGTTGTTGACATGTACGCAAACCGAAAAGGGGTTGGAAGGGGGGAAAGGGGGATGGAGCCACTGCCTACGCCATGCGTACAGGGGTTGAGGGGGTCTAAAAAGTCGGCATTTCATGCGTATAAACGTACTTTATGGATGGGCCCTTTTGGAGAATGATCCATTTTATATTACAACTATATAAGCACTACATGAAAAGGCTTTTTTTAAATATGTTATTTGTAGCATTTTGCGATGAAACTCTTCATTTCCCAAGTCTTTTTTGAACTACAAAAACTATGTTTTCTTACATGTTTCACACATGGTCCCAGTGTAATTATCCACGCAACTACATGCTACATAGCCATACCAGTCTGTACAGAAGCCGCCATTCAAGCAGGTAACGTTGGTACACACATCTATATCTTTGGAAGAAAAAAACAAAAAACAAAAAAGTTTGTTTCGTTTCCATCTCAAAGATAACCTTACTTTACCAAAGTATAGGCTTGTTTTTTTACTGAAATGATATGTATAAAAACCCTATATTTTCAGGATGACTATTTTTTTTTTCTATCAAAAATGCAGCTCCAAACGGAATCTTTAACGGTGAAGTTCGGGTGTAGGCGTGTTCGTTCGTTTCTGCCGTTTGGGCCCGTGTCGTGTGTGGCCCGTGTCAAGAACAGATGGCCTGAACTTCATGCCTTCATTGTGATTATTGCGCCCTCTTTCTCCTAAAAGTGACCAACACGCTGACACATGACCAAGTTTGCATGATAGCGTTTCGCCATTTTTACACAACCGGGTTGTCCGTGGAGGTGATTTCGTGGATTGCAGAAAAATGAAGGTGTGTACGCCAGTTTTAAGAGTATTATGGCCAGGGTGGTATGTAGAACGTGTAGATATTTTAATTTTACCCAAAAATTGCAATTTCCTGTAAAAAGACTGGTAAAGATTCCGTTTGGAGCTACATTTTTGATAGGAAAAAAATAGTCATCCTGATAGAAAGTATAGGCTTTTTAAGCATATCATTTCAGTAAAAAAACTATACTTTCAGTATCTGGAAGTAACCTTACTTAAAGATAGTATACATGATTGGTAAACTGTTACAAATAGTTTTATCCCCCTGTGTGATTGAATATTTGCATGATTAAAATCAACCTGAGCAAAAACCAGCCCCGTACTTGGTCTAACTTTTGAGAAAACAGTCAAAAAAGGGTTTGCAGTCATTTCGCCCCTAAACCATTTCGCCCTGAACCATTTTACCTGTGCACGAAGTGATTTTGGGGCGAAGTGGCTTTTTGGCGGTGTAGTGTTTGGACGAAGTAATTTGGGGCGAAATGGCACTCGGGCAAAGTGGTTTTGGGCGAAATGGTTTTGGGGCGAAATGGTTTTGGGGCGAATTGACTTTCGATCGTCTCATGAGACCAAAACTAATTGTTTTACTCATTTCTCAAAGACTATAGCACTTCAGACAAAACCATTTCAGGGGAAGTTTTCTACGGTCATCATGTTTATATTGTGTAAGTTAGGCGTAAATCTGTGAACATTTCTGATTTTCGAGATTACCAATGATGTATACTGCATATTTATTTTTTTACAGATTATTTTTAAAAATGTTTGGCCAGTTTTAAACATACATTTAAACCGGCTAGGGTCCTGGGCACTGATAATAGCCGGAGCCACCAGGCGAGGGCTGTTTTGAACAGATTGTTTAAGACCGGCCAAACCTACTTTTAATCCCATTCATAAATACCTTTTGGTGTAAATCGGTAAAACACACCAAAATTATCTTGTCGTTTTGCCATGTTTTGCATGAATTATCTTTCTACCACGTTCATCTGAACTGCTAGCTGTGCGTCGAGTTGTTTTTGTGCATTACGCGTAATGCAAGCGTGTTGTACGTGCACGCACAATACCGGATACTTGTCACAGTGCACAATTTGCTTTCGGGAGCGTGCAGTTTGTGTGTAAGTGCATGTGCGCTGTTCCATATGCGCTGACCAGGGTGCGGGCGCGGCTGCAAGTTAGGCTCATAAGTGCTTAAGAATGACTGGGCATTTATCGCTCATTTTTAAACTGCCCACGTGATGTGTTTTCAGCCAATAGGCATGCGTAAACTGTCAAGGTATTTATAAATGTATTTTTAGGTTCTCATACATCCATTTTTTCTCTTGTCAACAACTTACTCTTTCGCGTTTAGGTCGACCGGTTATGGGTAAAAAAGGCGTATTAGGACGACCGACCGCATTAGGGCGACCGATAGCCAAGTGCTTCAAAAACCATCTTTATTAGGTCAAAAACCATTTTTATTTAGGTCACAAACCATTTTCGTTTAGGTCGCAAAACATTTTTTTCAGAGAATTAGGTCGAGAAGTGGGTGTCAATTCATGAGTTTCTTTCCGACAATTTTGTGGTTTTAGTGGTCTCTGTAAGCACTCTACCCAAAACGGTCGTCCTAATACGGGAAAAATAGTTATCAAACTCATAAAGTAAAATGATACAATGGGCCTGTAAATGTCAACAAACACAGAAAAAAGCCTAGTTACATAACAAATTCACTATTGTATATTTACTTGTGACGCAGGTTTCTCCTGTATAGCCAAACCAGCAGCTACAGTGCGTTTCACCTTGGTCCACATAACAGTTTCCATAACGGCAGGGATTACCCTCATCACATAGGTCGGCTATTTCTGTAGATTTAAAAAAACATAATCAGAACCAACCCAAACAGACTTCAGCCAGTGCTGTAGTACATGTAGCTTTAGACAATATGTTCATCAGGCAGATGCACTGTTGAAGGTACAAAGTATAGTCACAGATTTGTGTGCCGGTGGTGCCACAATTGATTGCTTTCCGGGACTCAGTGCCACCGTGCGTACTTTCATTGAAGTCGGTACACTCCTGTGTGTTTTGGGGGCATTGGGCTTGCCCTAAGTTTCCTGAGTCCCTTTCCAGCTTTCTTGGGTAGGATCAGAAATTCATCCTGGTTTGGAGCCAAAACTGTGGTTGACCGTAGCAGATGGACACCGGAACGCACCGGGGCCAACCGGGACACAACAAGGCCAGCAGGGACGCACCGGGGCCAGCAGGGACGCACCGGGGCCAGCCGGGACGCAACAAGGCCAGCCGGGACGCACCGGCGCCAGCAGGGATGCACCGGGGCACAACAAGGCCAGCCGGGATGCACCGGGGCCAGCCGAAACGCACCGGGGCCAGCCGAGATGCACCGGGGCCTGCCGAGATGCACAACCTAGAATGTGTGACAGGGCCCCCGAGTCATGTCCCCTGAATCAGTTCTGTACAATAGCACCTGCTGAGTGGGAAGGTATCAGGCTATTTGTTCATAACAATAATGCTTGGGTCATATCTGAATTATTGGCCGACTCTAAATTACACACAAGTCTATTAGTACATGTACTCCATTGTGCACAACACAATGAGCAGAAAGCAAAATATAAATGTCGGAACTTGCCAATTGGATTGGACAAAAATTAACATAAAGGAAAGAAAAAAAACCAATTGTATAACTGACTTGTTTCGCACTCAGTGCCTGTCCAGTCTTCTGTGCATATGCAGTAAGTAAAATATGGGTTATTCGCACACGATCCGCCATTGTAGCAGTGAAAATCGGCACAGGTATCTGCAACCGCTGCAATGGAATATGAAAGGCAAGCAAATTAGTCTTAAAAGAAAAAGAACAAAAACAAGTCAAGGAGTCAGGTTGGTAGAATCAATTAGGCCAAACAAAATAAATGTTGTGTTTACGGTAACCCGACCTACCTGGAATTTGAGGCCAAATTGCCGACCTCAAACTTTTTATTGCCAATTTTCAAGCTGATAATTGAGCACTATTTGCAATAATTTCCAACGAACATAACATTTTCTGCACTTGTACATGAACATGGTTAATAGTGTTAATAGTGAGTTTCAAACATTGCAAAACGACAAGCAAATGCATGAACTGGATTTTTTTTAAGCCGTTACCGTAAACGCACTATTTATTTTGTTTGGCCTTAATAAAACTTTCTAGTGCCGAGTTAAAAACAGTAGCAAATACCAACCTGTTTCACACCGCTCTCCAGAATAGCCTATTGGGCAAATGCAGTAGTCACGCAAGTCCGGTAAGTATGGCCCAAAGTTAAAACAAGTACCGCCATTAAGGCAGTCTCCTTCCCCGCATCCGTTTTCTGTGTTGAAAGGAGAAAGCAAACAGAATACACTGCTGTGCAAAATTTTTCAAACACTCGCTATATTTAAGATGGCCGACATTTTTCCTTTTAAAATTTTAAATATGGCACAGCGCACAGCCACATTGGCTGTAAAAATTTATCACCAAAATTAAAGTTAAATTGTCCACAAGTGGTTCTCAGCAAATTCAATTTTTAATTTACTTCATTTTAATAAAAAAACATCATACTTTGTATTTTAGACATCGGCAACCCTGTGAAAACACTAATGCTGTAACAAAGTCTGCAAGTTCGGCAAAAGTTCGAACATTTTATTCCAAACATTTGTTTGGTTCGGGTTCGGCAAGTACACATGTAATACCGGCAGTGTGGGTTGAAAGTGATCACGTACGTGCAGCTAGCATAATATAAAGTATGTATTTTTTAAAAATAATCAAACTCGCTCTTTTACTCGATTTATTTGTCGTAATGAACAAGATAACGGCTTTGGTGGAATAAAATTGACCTGGTAAACTTAACGGAATCCACAGCTGGAGCGCGGCGCTACTGTCGGAAATTGCGGTGTGCGTGCATTTTGTGATTTGTACCACGTGCAAACCATCGTGGGACTGCGCGAGATGGTATTTTTTCCTTGCAAATGAGGTTCATTTTCTGACGAATGTTTGTAGTACCCGCAAGTATTGCTGTGTTTCTGTAAGATGGCTTATTGATTTCCGTCAAAATGCTTTTCACAATGTTGTGCGAATAATTCTGTCCAAGAAAATACGGTAATTTTATTACTCCCAATATGCCATTTTCACAATGCAAATGTACGCCGCTAGAGGGCGTTTGCAATCGAAACGTTCTGATCAATCGACAATTATAAGCACATCATGCAGATGCACACTGTGCGGTAACTTTATGGCCTCGGCACGTTCCGGCGTTGAAGCCAATACAATATTCGATCGGCACAGATCGAGCGATGTTCATGTAGATATCAATCGTGAAGTCGTATGGATGGAGGAAGGTGGGTGCCAGCCCCAGCCTGAAAATGTCAGACCTGAGGAATCAATTCCTCAAAAATATGGAATCGCGATTCCCAAAGTGGAGTCGATTCTACTTAATTCCAGCGTGGAATAGCCTAGCTAGCCTACATGCAACGATTTGAGGGAAAAAAACTTGGCAAGAACAGCGACTCAATGACAGAAAAAGTGAACAAAAGAACCATCATTTTTTTTAGTGCGGTTTGGAAAACCACAATAATGTAAGGATTTAAACCAATCATAGGACCATTTTCACAAAAGTTCAATTCGTCCTAATTCCCATAGCAACACAGCCAAACTCTTCCTAACTTAAAGATAGTATACATGATTGGTAAACTGTTACAAATAGTTTTATCCCTCTGTGTGATTGAAGATATCGTTGATTAAAACCAACCTGAGCAAAAACCAGCTCAGTACTTCGTCTAACTTTTGAGAAAACAGTCAAAAAAGGGTTTGCACTCATTTCGCCACAAAACCACTTCGCCCTGAACCATTTCGCCCTAAACCACGGCCTGTGCACGAAGTGGTTTTGGGACGAAGTGGCATTTGGGCGATGTAGTGTTTGGACGAAGTAATTTTGGGCGAAATGGCACTTGGGCGAGGTGGTTTGGGGCGAAATGGCACTTGGGCGAAATGGTTTTGGGGCGAATTGAATTTTTGTCTCATGAGACGAAAACTAATTGTTTTACTCATTTCTCAAAGACTATAGCACTTCAGACAAAACCATTTCAGGGGAAGTTTTCTACGGTCATCATGTTTATATTGTGTAAGTAAGGCGTAAATCTGTGAACATTTCTGATTTTCAAGATACCAATCATGTATACTGCGCCTTTAAGATAGATGTTTGGGTTGTCTTATCTGTCATGTCTGTATGAATGCATGGAGTTAATGCAGTCACCGATGGCGCTTATCTTCTGCAGCAGGCAGGCTGGCAGTCATACAGGCGGGATTTTTCTTTACCGCATTCTCTTAAAATGAGGCATAATTTAAATTGCAGAAATGCACTTACTGGCCAGGTTATAGGCATAGGCATGTCTATTGAAGGCATAACTTGCATGTAGCCTCGACGTTTAATTACACGCGTAATAAAGCATGATTTCGACACCTACAAGCATTATGCTAACAACTGATACCACACTAATGCACCTACAGTTGTATCAATTGTTTCCCCCCCCCCCCCCCCCCCCCCCCCCCACCCCCCCTTCGCTGCCCAGGGGAAAAAACAATATTTTAGAAATTGTTCTATTAACTCAAGTCCCAAGTCAAACACGAAAAACTTGAGTCAGACGCGAGTCCGAATTGCCAACCTTACCTGCAACTTCACAACTTGAACCCGAGTATCCATACAGGCACTCACACTCGTATTGCGTGGGGTTGATTGTACGGCAGGATGCCCCATTCAAGCAAGGATAGCAATCGCAGGGAGAAAATATTGCTAAAGAAACGAAAGAAAAAACAGAAGTGTGAACTTATGTTTCCATTAAATGGAGTATAATTGCAAAACCTCCGCTCATTGTGTTTGAGTTATGTATGTCGAATCCACAGGGTGGATAAAAAAAAAACACAAAACCGAGATATTATCACTAATTGTGACTAAAGTTGGGCACATCTGAATCAAAGGAAGATATATCCTCTGTTAGGGTGGAATCTCCTCTTTTAAATGCGCATCAAAACAATAAATATGTGGACTTACAATGGACAGAATGGAAAAGGCATGTGCACAACTTCCATGACGTGCTCACGACTCGTCTGCCAAATTGGATGCATTTAAGTTCGAGACAATTTGTGCAGATAAAATTTACAATATGCTTCACATGAATTTTATTCACATGAATTTTATTTATTTACACAATTTTTGCTTGTTTATTTTGAAGTCTTTTTTAGTTAATTACATCTGTCGGAATTTCTACCTACATTGTATAGTGTACTGTATATATTGTCTGGGTTTGGGTCCGATTCCACCTTAGTTCAACTAAGATTCCCAGTCTTTAGAGTCTTATTTAGAGGTTGTTCGTTCCTTCATTTTCCACGGGGTGGAGTCAGGCATGAACGAGGCAATATTTGACTAATTTGGCTTACGATGGACTTATTGTCGATGAGACTCTTGGAATATATTTCTTAACTTTGGTACCATACATTTATTTTTCTCCTTTCATTTTTTCAACATTTCTTCTTCGCAAGTCATTTTTTTTTTTCACAGATTCTTTCAGTCTGAAGCACATATTATATTCTGATATTTAAAAACAAAAACCAAAAAAACCCCAAAAAACAGGACTTGTAGTAATTAATCATTATTTATTCCTTATTTGAAGATCTCTATTTATTTCTATGTTTTGAAATTATGTGTTTCCACTTTGAGTTTGGGTCGACAGGCTTTCAAGCAACAGTGTTTTATTATACTTTAGTCGGCCCTGGCCAGCTTGAATTGGGTAGTTTTGTTTCAGTTAAGTTTTGTTTATTGTATTTATGGTTTGTATGTTTGCACGTTGTAAAATTTATTGTTGAATGGCCGAATAAATAATAATAATAATAATAATGGTGTGAAATTGTTCTGTCTGTGGTGGCTATATAATTCTGAAAATATTGGTAGTTGCAACTTGCAAAATATGCTTTATATTTTCTTTTTGCAAATCTCTGCATTTCAACTTACATTCTGTACAATTAGTGCCACGCCAACCTACAGAACACGAGCAAAAGTAGCTGCTTCCATCTCGCTCACATATACCACCGTTATCGCAAGGGTAGTTGATATAGTCCTCACACACATGGGCATCTGGTATTCCTTTAAAAAAAGGAAAAACAGTTCCCCTGGTATTAGAAGATCATAAATCACTGGAAAAAAAATGATTAGCCGTTGCAAATTTTGCTCTTTAAATTTCAGAGGGCAATTATTGTAGATATGAAAAATTCTGGCACAGGTTTGTCATGAACAGCTGGCCTTTCAAATGAAAACAGTATTTTTAACCTGGTGTTGTAAGAGCATGCTAACAATGAGCAAATCTGATTGGTTATTACAAAATGTAGCTTTTCAAATTTCAGAGGGCAAATGTGGTTATCAAATTTCTTCAGCCCCAAAAGATTAACTTTATACTATTATCTTGTATATACAGGGTGTTTATAAAAAAAAGGAAACCGAGATTTGTTAATTTCGTGGAGATGGCTAAATATTTTGGAAATTGGCAACCACCATCTATTAGCTGATGATGTCCTCTTTCTTATGACACCACGAAATCCAATTTACGGTCACACATGACTGAGCACGGAGCAGTGTAATCAACCATGTCAGAACTGGTCTTGCACCAAAAAGATGTTTTCATAATGAACCATGTCTGCCCAGTGCAGGGCTTTTGTTGGGCCTCCAAATTATGCAATCCTCAGCCTGTTATTTCATTGCACACTCCTTAAAAGTTGGAAAAGTTGTTCATTTTCTCAGACCAGCAAAATGCAGCTTACAACTGAGCAGCGTGTGTTTGTGGTAACAGAGTGGTTGTCGACTTGGCGGGAATGGCACGGTCAGGAAAACGCTGACCAAAGGCATCTGCTACTTGCTGGAACCTTTCCAACTTTTAAGGAGTGTGCAATGAAATAAAAGGCCGAGGATTGCATAATTTGGAGGCCCAACAAAAGCCCTGGACTGGGCAGACATGGTTCATTATGAAAACATCTGTTTGGTGCAAGACAAGTTCTGACATGGTTGATTACACTGCTCCGTGCTCAGTCATGTGTGACCGTAAATTGGATTTCGTGGGGTCATAAGAAAGAGGACATCATTAGCTAATAGATGGTGGTTGCCAATTTCCAAAATATATAGCCATCTCCACGAAATTAACAAATTAGTCTTGGTTTCCTTTTTTTAAAAACACCCTATATAGCAATTGGCAATAAAAAAAAAACACAGACGGGGCTAGTTAGTTACTATAACTTTTTCTATAAAGACGAAGTCAAGAATATTCCAAACACATTTATTCTCTATTAGGGATGGGACGTTCAACCGGTTAAAGGCACAGGCTCGTCAGCAATGCGCGCGCGCCAAATTCGTGCCACGAAATACGCAGCTCCATAACAAAGGCATGGAGCTGCGTATTTCGTAGCACGAATGTTTTCATAATGAACCATGTTCTGAACAGTGCAGGGCTTTTGTTGGGCCTCCAAATTATGCAATCCTCGGCCTGTTATTTCATTGCATTTTCATTCGAATATGCCGCACGCGCGTGTTGCGATACTTGATCACTTGATCACGATTTTAGCCGGATGATAGACAGTTTTATCTTTATCGATACAACAGCCATGGCGCAACAACATAAAGCAAGGTTAAGCAACAGAGGTAAGTTCAACCCATGCACTTTTGTTGACACCCAAAATGGTGGATGGAAGGTGTGACGTCACCGGAAAGCAATCAATAGGGCCTTCAAGGGCACAGGTACACAATGTACATGTACCACTTTCAGAAGTCAACATGGCTTAATTACCTGTCTCACAGTTGAAGCCGAAGAATTTGGGAGTACATTGGCAGTAGTAATAACTAGACAATGTCACACACGTTGCATTGTTCTGGCAAGGTTGCGTTGTCGTACAATAGTCCGGCAATTCTGCTTAAGAAAATGTAAAAAATGTAAATAAATAAATATAACACCCGAGCACGCTATGAAGTTTTTCATAGTGTCTCGGGAAAGCACCGAGTATACAGTGTTAATAATTACGTCGGGTAAGGGCAAAAACAACCTTACTTAACATTCAATTTCCCCGACGCAAGTCTAAATCAACTTCTGACTAATTGCAATCCCCGTTGCAAAATGATTCGAACCGGCCATTCAACACCGGCTAGCTCGGTGGTCGAGTGGTCAAGACGTCTGCCTTGTATGCAGGAGGTCGTGGGTTCGAGTCCCACCCGAGCACGCTATGAAGTTTTTCATAGTGTCTCGGAAAAGCACCGAGTATACAGTGTTAATAATTACGTCGGGTAAGGGCAAAAACAACCTTACTTAACATACAAAAATATAACAAAAATATAACAAAAACTGAACAAGTAATTCAAGGAAACTACCTCCTGGTATCAACAGCTTAATTAATTCAAAGATTATTCTGAACCTCTTTTGTCCAAAATGCTTTATTATTCAGTGTAAGTTGGCTTAGTATCTCAAAAACAATGAGAAACTCTCCATGCTTTCAAGAAATTGTGTAAAGCTGCCATCCTATTGAGGCTGGTTTTATGTCCATATGGCCAGAAAATGCAGCCATAATACCACAGCAGTCAGGGACCTAGTTTCTTTCACATAAGATCCTTGTAAACAGTTATGTGTACACACACAATTATATATATCCATCTTTAATCATTCTTTTTTTATACAAAGATGTCATCTTGGGTGGAACTACAGTAAAATCTTGTTAAGTCGAAACTCAAGGGAATGGATAAACATGGTGTGGACTCGGTATTTAGCCCATTTTGTAAGCCCTTTTCCCAGCTCCAAAACATCGTTTTGGCAAAATTGTTGTTGTTACTTGAAAGTCTATTTCATGTATAAGATTAAAATATTAAAATGTCCATTTTGTAAAGCAGGTACCATGTGTTTTGTGTCTTCACGCACGGCCAGCAGTGTGGTTACGTGATTGGTGCTATATTGTCTATAGAGGGCGCACTTCCCATTATCCATGGTCGATCCCAGGTTAGTTGTCGCTTTCCGGGCATGCTTTAACAATGGCAGTGATCATATTATTCGAGGTTGATCATGTTTGACCGCATGCTTCGCCCAAAGCTGCCACCGCGACTGAGAACCAATCTGGCGCCTATTGCTAGCACAGCGGCAAGGCCATTTAAGCATTCCAGGATGCCTGATTTGTTGCGGTTTACGGATTGATTAGGTCCTATTGTAACAGCATCATGCATCATGCTGCATCTCTTGATGAAAAGACAGATTAAATTGACAGATAAGACTCATGAAAAGATTTTCACGCTCTTTGTGATCGTTTCAGTTGTGGTTCTTTTTTAGATTTGCCGAAAAAAATTGAGGTAAACGAAGGAGCTAGTACAGGAATTTCAAGTTATGGAGGTATTCACGAATTAGTACGTTGGGAACATAGAATTACTTTGAGGTAAACGGAGTTTCGAGGTATCCAGTTTCAAGTTTTTACTGTTTCTTTTTGCTTATAGACCCGTGAACAGGGCTTCGGAAAATTTTCTGAAGCCCTGTTCATTTTCCGAAGCCCTGTTCATTTTCCGAAGCCCTGTTCACGGGTCTATTTTTTGCCGTGACATGGTTGATTCTTTGGGCCAATGCAAATCCTGCAATTATGGGCTTTATCTGGCAGTGTGCTACGCTACTTATGACCTTTCCTCAGGTCGCCTGACCCGGCCCAGTTGCCACCGGTGGCCACCCGTAATGTTTACCCTCCCCTACTCTCCAAAACCCACTGGCCATATACCTTCGTCACAGGTCGTCCCTACAAACCCTCCAGCGCAGGTGCAGTATGGATAACCAAAGAAATCCTGGCAAGTCCCACCATTAAGGCACCGTAGCTGTGCACACGTTGTAGGTACAGCTATAGAAAAAAGGCATGTTTCAAAATGAAATGAAATTTGAAGTTCATGACCTTAAAAGGCAGTATATACATGATTGGTATCTCGAAGAATCAGAAATGTTCACAGATTTACACATAACTTACACGATATAAACAGGATGACGGCAGAAAAAGTCCCCTGAAATGGTTGTCTGAAGTGCTAAGTTTTTGAGTAATTAGCAAAACAATTCGTAAATTCAATTCGCCCCAAAACCATTTCGCCCAAGTGCCATTTCGGCCCCAAACCACTTCGCCTAAATGCCAATTTCGCCCCAAATCACTTTGTCCCAAATGCCACTTCGCCTCAAAACCACTTCGTTATATAGTCCTTTATGTACTGAGAACATTTTATTCAGAATTTCATCCTGGAAAAGTCAGAAAATGTCAGTCTTTTTCCCGAGACCCTTTTCACGCGAAACTGAAAACGAAAGGTCACGTCAATCAACTCGAGCTATGTGTGCGACGTCATAGCGAGGAGACACACAGAGCTGCTTCACTGACTGTGGTCGTGTACCTAGCTTCTCGCAGCAAACATGTATATGTTGTATGCATGGAACCATGGATTTTCCACAGGGTTGCAAGTGTTACCACCAACAAGGCATTTTATTGATATCAAAAATGAATTCAGTTTAACAACCACTGAGAAAATACACCGAAACCTTTAAAAACTTTTACAGAAAAATAACGACTGGTAATTTATGCTATGCGGAAAGCATGCAACTTGCTTTGCAAAATAGTGACGGTCTCCTCGCTATGACATAGCGGGGTCAATGCATATCACTATGACGTCATCACCCAGTTTTTCATTTTTCTCTCTAATATAAAGTCCGCAAAAAAGATAAGAAAAACGCAACTTTATCAAGTAACATCCGTTTTATAAAACAACTTTTTTCCTCGCCAAATAGCTTCAAGCTTTTAGCCCTGCTTTAAAGTCACTAACAATTTTGAAATTCTGGGACAATCATGACACTTGTTACAGCGGCGTAGCGCAGCGGCGTAGCTAGCTACGGGGGGCGTGCGCACCGCGACCGCTGCTGCATAATACTGCTACCGCTAACAACCCTACCCCACCACCACCTCAAACCCCCCACCACCCCAACCCCTCAGCCTTCTCTATCTTTTAAAGTTGCACTGCCCGTGTTTGGGCCGATTTGGGCGTACAATTTTTTTTTTAAAGTTAAATAGGTATTTTTCTAGAATAGAAAAAGTTATCAGCTTTCATTTGGTACCAAGAACGTAAAAATCCGTCAAGGATTAATGCCAGTCGATTAAAAACAAGAAATGATTAAAAGGCTGGCAGGTCATTTAATCGACAGGGTTATGACGTAAATGTACATGTGTACATTGTACACATACTATGTACATATGAGCGTACGCGCACATGTACAACATGTGAAGCATGTTTCAAGAAAAAGGCTTGTATCTCCAATTCCCGACGTCGGAAATTTACGTTTTTGATATTTTTCGTTACAGAGACACGTAAGCTTTCTAAATTCGTTCGCTTGTGTAAATTAATTTTTTAAATCCTTTCACCGAAACACGGGCAATGCAACTTTAACTCAGTTTTTGAACCGTATATATCAGTACTAATAACTAACATCCACTCACCAATTTCACAGTAGTCGCCATGCCAGCCAGAACTACAGATGCAATAAAATGTATCGTCATAGTAGCTATCACAAACACCCAAGTTCTGACAGGGATCTGGATCGCAAGGGTCTTGCATAGCTGTTAAAAGAATTTACAAGTAATTTACAAGACAGCAATTCTAAAGTGCACCGACTGTATGACACGCCAAAGTGGAAATAATTCAACACTGATAATGTAACGTCAACCCCGAAAAACAAGTTTTAACACTTTGGAAAATAAGTCTCCACATTTTAAAAAAAAACATTTTATAGATTATCTGTATATCAAGTATAAATCTCAATGGGTGAAGAACTGCATATAACACGTATACTGAAACGCAAAAGAAACTTACCACCTTTAAATAGCAACAATAACACTGCGTGTAGTAATGTGTGAACTTATTTGTGGACAATAGTGTCTTCACTGTCAGACCAAACGGTGTCTGAAGGTCACTTGAACCTTCAATGGTCACTTCATGGCACAGCTGTTTTGACTGTCAGTGATTAGCCAAGGGGTATGGGATGATTGTAATGAGCTGCACGTGATGTCTTGATGTTGGCTTTAAAAGGGCCAGTGCAAAATGGGCATTTCAAGCAACATGCCAAGAATGGTAGGCAGTATGCGCCGACGATGCACTGCCTGTATCCAAATCAATGGTGGCCACACACGCTATTGAAAGAGGACTGACATTGCACGCTCTTCTGTTCTTTACTGTAGAACAAACTGATGAGATGGTGTATCTGGGTCAAAAACTTAACATGTCATCAATAAAATGGCAATGTTTCAATTAGCAATTGTTGGTTTGTTTTATTTTGAACAGTTACAATTTCATTACATTTTAAACAAGTGGTTAAGTTTCTTTTGCGTTTCAGTATATTTACCAGAATCGTCACACAATGTAACTGTGGATATAGCCTTGTCCAAGTCTGTGTCGAAGCTGTTTCCTTCCTCCATGGTCGAAGCTTGTCCTACGATGTCTTACGCCCGTATGATACGACAATGAGGAATCTCAGCGTGGTTGCATTGAACAGTAACCTCACACAGCGAATAGGCTGGTTACCGTAATATCTTGTCTAGAAACAGACTCCCAACTGAGGCTCAATCACAGCCTTGTTGTTTTTCTTCATACCGTGTTATGCGTTTCTTTATATCTGCATTCGAAATCCGACACAATTACTTATGCGAAACCCGAGTAATTATAAATATTCATATCTTGCATAACATCCAATCATAGCTCACTATTCGTGGCCGATCGGTCGGGTTTGCAAGCACGGCATGCAAGTAGTATCTGGTACGTATGTATGCGACAGTGTTGCTTTTGCAGTGTACAATGTACATGTACGTGTGTGTTGCATGTCATGAGTGCGTACACAATGACACTATTAAAATTGAGGAAATATCGGTGGTTTGAATTATACAACTGACAAATTGCAAATTGATGACTTTCTCGAAGACCAGAAGATATAGCCCTCACATATTTTCTGTAAAGGTATGACGTGTTTGTGAACTTACCAACTGGGTATACGTACGGAAAGTCTGCTATTTTTCCAACAGCACCGTATTGTTCTGTCAAAACAACCGTTAACCAATGAGCTTACGTCTCTGTGCTCTCATTTTGAAAAATTAGCATAAAGGGTCGCCGACCATAAAACATGGCATGGACAAAAACATCCTGAGATCTCAGGGAATTTCCACTATGCGAAGCGACGTGACAATACCCTGAGGAAATACACGCAAAATTGTGGAGCGAGCCGGCTGTTGTCTTAAGCCAACTCACGCCCGAGTCATTTTGATGTAATTTAATCAATTCGGTCATGTTATGCCGAAAAGAAACAATTTCTATACGTTCCAGAAGTTGTATTGGGTTCCGTTCCTTATGACTGTCCCATTCCTACCAAACTTTCAAACGACGAACCTTATTTACTCCGCAGTTGTTCACATTAATAACAGGGATGCATGCTGACGAATGTAATGGAACGGATTCCCCAGTATGCTTTAAATAGCAGCCAATCGCCGACGCGGACAACAGCCAGCATTACCGAGTACATGTATCACATGCATGCACGGTGTTTACAATCTGCGCGCGTTACATTTGAATGCCTGCAATCGTGCTACAATGCACTGCAAGCGTCCTGATTGGTCCAGCAGAGGCGACAAGATTTCTGTCGCAAGTCCCACCGCCAAATGGGGCCTTTTTCAACAGGGCCACTGTACGCAGGAGTTAGGGAGTGCGTTAAAGGGGCACTGTTGCAAGAGGATGGGACAAAAAGGGCAAGGCTATGATTGAGCCTCGCGTGTGTAGTCTGGTTTCTAGACAAAATATTCCTACTAGCTACAGTTCGCCGTGAGGACACTGTTCAATGCAACCGCGCTGGGATTTCTTTATATCATACGGGCCTAGATTTTGCCAGCCACTATCTTTAGACAAGTTCTCGCTCACAGACTTGAACAAGGCTACTGGGGATACCGTGATACAGCTTCATAGAAAGACCCATACACAAAGAAAAACAAATTGCAGCAAACTGTCTTGCCCAAGGACAATGAATGCTTTTACCTGTCTCGCAGTGCAGACCTGACCATATACTGTAACAATTACAAAATGGCACTTGAAAGTAACTACTGCAATAACCATGGCCACTGCAATTGTAGTTATCACACGGATCTGAAACTCCTGTAAGAGGAAGAAATATTAAAAGGGGAATCAGGTTGGTGTATAGTGAAGGGGTGAGATTGGAGGAAAACAAAATCAGAAGGGGCGTGGCTTCCTTGGGGAAGGGGGCTGGGGAGAGACGAAGAGACACTGAAGACAAATTGCAATGTCAAAAACATTTTACCAGGTATCACAAGAACCAGTTTTGTTTTAAATGTTTACCTTCTACAAATGTGGTTATATTAAAAAGAATCTAGGCAACATCGATCGTTGAAGACGGTGAAGCGAAATTAGAGGGTAAAATTGATTCATTGCCCACTGCTTGCCGCGTCGCGCCAGCCGCGCACTACACACACACATCACACACCACACGCAACGCACGACCATTGCCAGTTTACAATGCAGGCAAAGATGGCGCTTGCTTAGGGATTAGACTTGTACACGTCTGCTTCGCTACTCGTTGCAGTCCCGATCTGCTCGCCGAGTGGCACAGTACATGTACACGGTAATGTACAGCACTCTATGTCATGGCACTTGCGTGGCGACTAGACTTGCACAAGTTTGCTTCGCAAAATTACTGAATCAATTGAGGGCTCTCCCGCTGGAAGAGCAAAAAAGCAGAAAATAAAATGTGGATCCATACAACAAAAAAGCGGAAATCTGGTAAAAATCAGAGATTTCACAATGGAAAACAGAAAACTCTCAAATCTGGATGTGTCGGTAAAATTCCGGACAAATCCGGACAAATCTCACCCCTGGTAGTAGTACTTTCCTCACCTTCCACTTCTGTGGCCCTGGTTCGAATCCCATCCAGGTCAGTATGTGGATTGGGTTCTCAGTCCATGCTTGATTACGTGGGTTTTCCCCTGTACAGAATTGTGTAGGGGTTTTTCTCCCACCTCTAAAACTGAGCATTTCGTCATCTTCTTCTCTTCAAAGGTTTCTTCAGGTTTACGATCTATAGTGCCCGGGCACATTTGTGACCCGGTACAACGTAATCAGGAATAAGTCGCTGATGCCGTTTCGAGTAATGGCCCAGTCAATTGGGTATGTGGGTGAAATCGTGAACAAAGTCGATTTTCAGGTTTTGGTACTTTGAGGAAGTGTAGTTGTCATAGATTACGGTCATTAATGGAAAATCTAGGAGAAGAGGTTGGTGGCAACAGTGGAGACGTTTAATGGGATGCCTGTTAATGCACTAACATTACAACTGTTTACTTCAAGGCCGGTTTTCTTGGAATGTGAATTTGGTAAACAACAGATGGCTTGTCATCGTTATCGGATCATAACTATCGAACGGAACAAGCTACATGCTTGTGATAGGTATCATTAGAAAGCTTATGAAATTTCCTTTCTCACCGTGTACATTATCTCAAAAAGTCAATTTGCAACTTATTCCTGATTTCGATGTGCTGGGTCACATTTGAGGAATCCTTGGTTTAAAATTCAAGACCAGAAAATAATTAATAATAATAATAAAGATCTAAATCTAGATCTGTCCAAAACAAGCACGCCCTTTGTATGCTTATGTTCTGAGCATGCTCAGATCATCCCAATGACACACTGCCTGATAAGGTCTCACCCATTGGTTCCGAGCAGTCGTAACCTCTCCAATCAGGCTGGCAGTGGCAGGCAGGTCGTTTGTTGTCAACCACATAGCAGGTGGCACCGTTGTGGCAGGTGTGGTTATTACAGGGGGAAAGTGCTGCCAGAAACAAAATCAGAAAACAAAAATTAGTACAAAATATAATTAAAGATATGAGATTTTTACCTTTGGTTTGGGCCACTAACGGAATTCTGGTGCCAATGAAGTGTTATAGTCTTGGGAAATGAGTAAAACTATGAATTTTCGTCTCATGAGACGAAAATTCACTTCGCCCTGGACCACTTCGCCCAAACACCACTTCGTGCACAGGCCGTGGTTCAGGGCAAAGTGGTTCAGGGCGAAATGGTTTTTGAGTTAAGTGACTGTAAAGCTTTTTTTGACCGTTTTCTTAAAAGTTAGACGAAGTACGGAGCTGGTTTTTACTCAGGTTGGTTTTAATCATGCATATCTTCAATCACACAGGGACTGGAGGTGACACTATTTGTAACAGTTTACCAATCATGTGTTTTACCGTTTAGTTTCTTCCGCAACTTAGCAGAATACTAAAGTGAAAATGTCACCCTTTGTGTGTTGCCATGGTTATTGGGTCTACGCTAAAACCAGTGTGCGTTTCAACTGTGGACGTTATAGACGACCAGCAAATGTTTAGACCCAATTACCATGGCAACTGATGTCATGCTTTAGTAGTCTATTGCACCCCGTTTAAAAAATCCTTTGCACTTAAGCCAGACGCAAACGGGAGGCAAAAACACAAAACATTCGTCTGCGTTACCCCAAAACAGGAAACACCGTTCGTTTCGGTCTACTGTCTGCGGTACTTGTTTCGATAAAAGGGAAACAACAACTTAGCGATGACCAATCATTGATCGTATTCCGGATCACGTGGTATCAAGATATCATGTGACTACATGTACTGCTTTATTGTTGCGCTGGCGATGCTGTATCCGTTTCGATGGCATTTTTGTTTTCAATTTTTGGGGCATTTCTGTTTTCCGTTTGAGGGATGAACACGCTGGAACACGAAACGGGGGGCAAACGTTTTTTTTCGTGTTTTTTTGCCTCCCGTTTGCGCCGGGCATTAACCCCCAACCAAATTGTGACTTGAATCAAGACTCGATGAAAGGAACCTATTGACAGATTTGGCACATAACATATGGGAATGCAACTTACATGAAGTGCAGTAGGTTCCATACCAGCCAAACGTGCATTGACAGAAGAAATTGTCGTCTAAGCGGTGACAGGTTGCGCCATTGCGGCACGGGTTGGTGGTGCTTTCACAGATGTGGTCGCCCGTCGATACTGAAAAGAGTCAACAAAACATAGCCAAGGGTTAAAAAAACTGCTTGATGAGTCACTGGCAGAAATGATTTGATTTGACTCGGACTTGAAAATTTTTAAGACAAAAATCACAGTTCAAGATTGGTACGCACCTTGCAAGCCGGCGCCAAATTTAATAATGCGCGCACTTGCACTACGCAGAACGGACACAGAGACTTTTTGAAGTCGTGTAGCCGACGACCATTTTATTAAAAACGTAATTTAGCACAGCAACCAGCCTCAGAGTAAATATGCAAATATCCCTAATCGATAATCGATAATCGAATGCACCACGCTTACGATAGGTTTAGTGAAATTCACCGCAGCACCAATCGTAGCCACGATCCACCGCAGCCCTGTGATCCATCGCAAGCCTCATTATGCACCTTAACTTACCAAGAGTTTAGTGAAATCAACCCCTGGTTTCTTACCAAATTCACAGCTTTCTCCGACATAGCCTGTTGGGCAGGAACAGAAGATGATACCGATATCTGTGTAGCAGGTACCGCCGTTCTGACACCAGTTGTCGAGGCTGCACGGATCTTCATGGGTTGCTGAAGAAAAACAGTAGGATATTCTTGATGATAAAAATGCCGAACGAGCCAAAGCGAGTTCTAGTCCGAGTATAAACTTGGATCCTACAATATCACTTTTTTTCATGGGGACATGGTATGCGATACGTGTACGGTCCAAGTTACGTTGGCAGGCACTTCCCATGTATTAATTCCCAGCTCTCACACGCAACAATTTTCACCCTCAAAATGGCCACAAATACACTGGACATGCCAATCGAGGTGCCAGTTAGCCTTGTCCAAGGCTGTGGGTTTTTCTTACCATGCATGCCTCGGAAAAATTGAGGCCAGAGGATAGCCTCGATCAACCCGGCACGGTTGCATGCAGCGACGTGCTCGCACTACACGCGCGAGGCTGAATCACGGCATTGTTCTCTCTGTTCATGCTGTGTTTTATGGGCGGGGACCCTTTATGCTAATTTTTCATAATGGGAGCACCGAGACGTAACCTCATTGGTTGAAAGAACAATACGGCGCAGTTTGAAAAATAGCAGACTTTCCGTACGTCTAACAGTTAGTAAGTTCACCAACACGTCATACCTTTACAGAAAATATGTGAGGGCTATCTTCTGGGCCTAATTTCATAGAGCTGCTTAAGCGCTAGCTGAAAACGTGTACTTACTGTAGCAGAAAAGTTGTGCTAACGTTAAGGCTATTTCACGGCTGCAGCGTGCTTAAGCATGGGCGCGCTTGGAAACCGCCATTGTTGCATCACTATCTTAAGCATAATTTGGCTCTGCGGTTAAGGCAGGTTTTCAGTTGCTTATACTGTTAACGATGTCTATGAAATAGCCTACGCTCGGTTAACGGTAAATAGGCTGTTAAATTAACAGCTCTATGAAATTGGGCCCTGGTCTAGCTTCGAGAAAGTCATCAATTTGCAATTTGTCAGTTGTATAATTCAAACCACCGATATTTCCTTGATTGTAAAAGTGTCATGCATTATGTACACTGCAAAAGCAACGACAAGCATATTACGTCACTGTGGCATACATACGTACGAGGTACACACTGTACTTGCATGAAATGCTTGCAAACCCGGCCAATATCAGCCACACGGTCAGTGAGCTATGATTGGATGTTATGCAAGATATGAATATTTTTAACTACTCGGGTTTCGCATTTATTGCATCGGATTTCCAACTCGGATATAAAAAAAATCACACATAACGCATTATGTACAGAAAGAACAAGGGTGTGATCTAGCCTCACACTTGAAGTCAGGTTTTCAGACCAAGATATTCCGGTAACCAGACTATTCGCTGCTGGCTACAGTTACGTGTGAGGTCGCTAATGATGCCACTGCGCTAGGTAGTAGGCTTTAGGATACGAGCCTAGATTTTGGCAGCGACCATCGTAAGACAAGCTCATGCCACAAGGCTAGGTGCCAGTAGATATCCTAGTTTAGGACTGTACTTTAAATCAAGAAAATACCAGGCAGCCATGGCACAGACAATCTTGTTACATGTGTATATGTACATTTCATGTAGCTTTTCAAAATGTCACCCGACATTTTAAAAAAACACTTGATGTAATATGACAATAATCTACTATTACCTTTTTTGTTAAAAAACGGTAACATTGTGGCTCACAATGAAGCTCAAGTACTGGTGCATTGCGACCGGTGGTTTTGTCACAGAACGAACGGCATATACAGCGGTCCGTGTACAGCAGTGGTACTGTCCATGCGAGCCGTAGTTCCCATGTGTTTGAAATTGGCACAACACGGAATGCACATCGGCCGGTACGAATGAGCGACTCATTTTTCTTTCTCTTGGTAATAAAAAAGAAAATCTTTCTGCTCTTTTTTGTTCATGGTGTCCGGTAAAGCATACAACCACACACCTACTCGGCACATCTCTGGCTTTTTACACGGGAAAAATTCTTCAAAAAACACCATCAAACAGACGGTTTTCAGATTTGTTTGCGTGTAAACGTATGAAACTGCCGACTGTGTTTACTCGTGTTTCTCAGGATTACGTCACAGGGTCATGCGCATATCATTAATACCTAATGAGCGTTTCAGAAATGAACTGCACTTTTGCTTGCGATTTATCCACTTACAACGGACAATTTGAAATAATGTGGACTATCCAAAAAGGTGCAAATGCTAGATTTTTCGTTAAGGGGATACTAGCTTTATAGCTTACAGGCTTGGCAGTGTGGACCCCACCATCCCGCTGGGCAGAGGCAGACTGGATCACCATGATCAGCACTGCAGAATCCACCGTTCTGACATGTCACAGAGTTACAAGGGTGGTCATTCTCTGCAAAGGTTGATAAAAAAAAAAAAAAGTTAGCTTTAATTCTCCTGAATCACTTTCCTTGCCTCCGAAAATTGTTACTGTTCAGGGGCAATTTGGAAAGAATTCCGTTTACTGATCGCCACTTATTCTCCTTACGACTCAAAAACCACCAAAATGTGTTAATATTTCAGGGGAGAGTAAATTTAGGAGTAAAAAACATTCAACAATTTCCTCGAAAATACTTTTCTGCCATGTTCCATAGACTTAACAAACAGCAACTCAGTCAGTGGCAACCAGTGAACGGAATTCATCCTGCAGTAGTGTTCTCCACATCAGCTGAACATTTTGTCTGGGCGCGCAGCTGGAGCAACGCCTTTCTGTTCCAAACAGATGCATGCAACTGTCATGGGCGTTATCGATCAACGTTATAACGATAATAACACCAGCGGCCAGCTAATCGTGTTTGGTGACTTTTACACTTAATTTTGGAATGACAGCAGTATTTCTGAACTGTTTTAGAGGGGAAAATTGATTAGTTTTGTCTGGACAGCCAAGTTTTTGTCCGGGGGAAAATTTTTTGTCCAGGCGCTAACGGTACCCTCTGATGATTTTCTCCAAGCTGTGTGCCCGGACAAAACAGGTAGGAGAACTCAGAACACTGTACCAGCCATTTCACTGCAAGAACGATCGCTAACAAAAAATTCCATTGCTGACTAAACCCATCGCAGTAGCAATGAGCACTAATAATAACCACAATGGGCCAAGATGATCGCTGAAAGGTTGTGCTGCTTGAACGCAAGTCACAAATCAGCACAGTTGTGGCATCGAGGTATCATGGGAACACTGCCCTGTTCCTGTTGGGAACGCTGCCCGTTTCCGTTAGGAACACCACTGTCTGTGTTGAAAAATTTGAAATGGAACAAGAACGTTCCGGCTTTTGATGAGATGCATGCTCCGTCATTCTGGGAAATTTTGGAAATATTGGAAACGACAGCTCAAAAATACATTGTACACTTTGCCCACAACAGTGATGTTTCTGAGGAAATACTGCAACTAGTTGTTTAGTGTTTTCCACTAAAATCGCTATTTTTTGCCAAAATGACATCTAAGCTCTTTAATCAAAGAGTGCACATTTCTACAATTATTCTTGCTGCAAAGTTGTCACGAATTCTTACCGCAGTTTGGTCCGTAGAATTCCTTTGTACAAAGGCAGTATTTGCCTCCCAATACTATGTCGTCATGGTAACAAGTACCACCATTCTGGCAAACGACGCCCGTGCATGGTGTTGAACTGTAAGTAGCTGTATGGAATAAAAAGCGAGCGATCTGTTAATTTTTTCATTGTTTTCCAAATTCTAAAACTTGGTGGCAGGAGGGCGGGACGGAAGCGTTGTGGGGCGGGATGTGGGCTGTGAGGGAAGAGGTTTCGGGGCGGGATGGAAGAGCGGTGTGGGTGCGGGATGTGCGCTGTAAGGGGAGCGGTGTGGGGGCGGTGTGGGGGCGGGATGGGAGCAATGTGGGGGCGGGATGGGAGCGGTGTGGGGGCGGGATGGGAGCGGTGTGGGGGAGGGATGGGAGCGGTGTGGGGGAGGGATGGGAGCGGTGTGGGGGAGGGATGGGAGCGGTGTGGGGGAGGGATGGAAGCGGGGAGGGATGGAAGCGGTGAGGGATGGAAGCGGTGAGGGATGGAAGCGGTGAGGGATGGAAGCGGTGAGGGATGGAAGCGGTGAGGGATGGAAGCGGGGAGGGATGGAAGCGGGGAGGGATGGAAGCGGGGAGGGATGGAAGCGGGGAGGGATGGAAGCGGGGAGGGATGGAAGCGGGGAGGGATGGAAGCGGTGAGGGGGAGGGATGGGAGCGGTGTATAGAGCGGTGTATAGGGCGGTGAGGGGGCGGGATGGGAACGGTGTGGATGGAAGCGGGGAGGGATGGAAGCGGTGAGGGATGGAAGCGGTGAGGGATGGAAGCGGTGAGGGATGGAAGCGGTGAGGGATGGAAGCGGTGAGGGATGGAAGCGGGGAGGGATGGAAGCGGGGAGGGATGGAAGCGGGGAGGGATGGAAGCGGGGAGGGATGGAAGCGGGGAGGGATGGAAGCGGGGAGGGATGGAAGCGGGGAGGGATGGAAGCGGGGAGGGATGGAAGCGGGGAGGGATGGAAGCGGTGAGGGGGAGGGATGGGAGCGGTGTATAGAGCGGTGTATAGGGCGGTGAGGGGGCGGGATGGGAACGGTGTGGGAGCGGGATGGGAACGGTGTGGGAGCGGGATGGGAGCGGGGTGGGGGCGGGATGGGAGCGGTGTGGAAGAGAGTTGGGAGTGGTGTAGGGGCGGGATGGGAGAAGGTTGCATGGCCGGGACTGGAGACTGCCAGTAACTGGACTGGGTCGAGGCATAATACTTACAAGTTCCACAGAAGTTCCCAGTGTATCCATCATGACATCCACAGGACAAAGTAGGATTGGGCCCAATGAGAAAGAGATTGCAATAACCTCCATTAAGGCAGGGTGTACTTAAACACACGTCAAGGACCTCTGTGGAAAAAAATACACATATCTTAAATGCAGGGTTTGTCCTTAACTTTTCCGTCACCATGCTTTGACAATTAGTTTAACCAGGCCAGAAAGCTGGAGTGGTTTTGGCGCTTGAGATCTACTGATCATAAGTCAAAAAGTGGCATTCGTTTAGCAAAAAAAAAGGAAGAAACACACTGCGTTTCTTACTCCATGGTTTAGCTTAAACAATTAACACCAACTATACACAAGTAGCGCATTTGATAATTGTGTTTGCCCCAGCTGTTTCAGTTGTGTATATTATTATATCTTTTCATAATGCTTTCGTGGATTATTGTGAAATTATTCCACCAAGAATATAGTTGAATACTGTAACAAGAATTTATCCTACTTGTTAAGAAACTCGGCACAAACAAGAACACACAGGAAAAGACAATCATCAGCAAGAAAATACTGCACGTTTAGTTGGGTCGATCCTTCCTCATCAACTATCAAAGCAAAAGATGGCGCTCAGGAAACGTCTCCCGCCTAGACGGGTGTCCCAACCTTCTAGCAGGGGCTCGCGCCAACCGGCTCCATGTTAGCGCCCTCAGCTCGTCAGCCGGCCTAACCGTGGAATGGTGCTGGCGCCCTCTGCTAGCCGATTGGGAACGGCGTTACACAGCCCCCTTCGAGGACCCTGCTTTGTCCCCAAAGCAGGCAGCGAACCCCGCCGTCTCGCCGGGGAGACGCGGCGGAGATCTCGCCCGGGACCGGGTCCCCTCGTGGTGCCGATGGCGCGATGGGGGCGACATCGGGGTTCTCCGGGCGTGGTCCTCTCCCCCGTGCCAGCGGCCGGGGGAAGGTGGAGTCGGCTGGGGTGCAGAAGCGACCGGGGGTTGCTCCGAGGTGGTGCTATCTCGCCCACGAACTGCTGGAGGCTCCGACAGGTTGGACTCCGGCGGGAGTGCCGCAGCGGCTGGGGGCGGCTCCGTGTGGTCACCATCCCCGCCCCTCCGCTCCCTGCCTTTACTGTCCAGCTCGTCGTCGCTGGCGTACACTTCCAGTTCGTCGGTGGCTGTCACGGTCGCCACCCTCCCTAGTCGCCAGGCACAGTACTGGAGGTGGCGTTGCCGCATGTCCTCCCGGTAGAACTTCCTCCCGCAACCGAGCGGGTGAACCGCCGGTCGCAGTGGCTGCACTGGGCGTTGCTCATCCACTGTTTGTGGTGCGCCCTGCTGTCGGGGCGCCTCCGGTCTCCTGCTTCCGCATCCTTACCAGGGGCGGGTTCCGAACCGCCCTCAGCTGTGGGGGCGCGGCCTCGTGGCGGGGCGCGGCCTCGTGGCGGGGCGCCTCCCGGTCTCCTGCTTCCGCGTCCTCCTCGGGGTTTCCTGGCGGCGGCCGCGTCGCCAAGTCCTCGGTTTCCACTTTATTCCCTGGGCCCTCTCTGGTCGGCCGCGTCTCCTGGTTCAGTAGGTCTCTCTCCGTCCCGGTGGCCTCCTCTTTGCGGGGAGCCGCTGCGTCTGGCTGACAACATCTTGTCTCAACCCCGTCGCCGCCTCGCCTAGGTACACCGTCCCAACCCCTATCCATTGTAGTTCCTTTATCGCTCCTCGAATTATCACCTTGTGTCCAACATGAACTCTTGCCACCGATGGGTGCTGTTCGTAGCCTCTTAAAGCCGCGGGCTTTCCATTGATCAACACTGTGTTGTCCCCCCACCGCCACTGGCAATGGTATGTCGACAGGAAGTCTATCCCCAGGTCCGTAAAGTTCGTCATAGATGCGTTCCAAAATTAGGCTCACCAAAGCTCCCGTGTCCAGCAAGAAGCAGACTGGCGTCGACACAACTTTCCCCGCAATGTAGTTTTCCCCCAGCGGCACATTCGGTGACGTCCGCATGGTTCCGTCCTGGAGGTCTTCCCCGGCTGTCCGCTGGTTCGGCTTCCTACGTGGACAATCGCGCCGGAAGTGCCCGAATTCGTGGCACCCAAAAGCACTCCACCATCGACCGGTCGAGCGGTCTACGCGCGTAGCCTGTGCTCGCATGGTTGTGTGCGGTGCGGAGTCGATCCAGAGGTTCCGCGCCATAGTCACGTGGCATGCGGGGCTCCGAGGGTAGCCGTCTCACATGGTCGTGTGCGGTGCGGAATTGATCCGGAGGTTCCGCGCCGTAGTCTGGTAGCGTGCAGGGCTCCAAGCGGAGCTGTTCTCCCTGGTCGAGTGTGGTGCGGAGTCGATCCGGGGATTCCGCGCCGTATTCACGTGGCATGCGGGGCTCCGATGGGAGCCGTCTCACATGGTCGTGTGCGGTGCGGAATTGATCCGGAGGTTCCGCGCCGTAGTCTGGTAGCGTGCGGGGCTCCAAGCGGAGCTGTTCTCCCTGGTCGAGTGTGGTGCGGAGTCGATCCGGGGATTCCGCGCTGTAGTCACGTGGCATGCGGGGCTCCGATGGGAGCCGTCTCACATGGTCGTGTGCGGTGCGGAATTGATCCGGAGGTTCCGCGCCGTAGTCTGGTAGCATGCAGGGCTCCAAGCGGAGCTGTTCTCCCTGGTCGAGTGTGGTGCGGAGTCGATCCGGGGATTCCGCGCCGTAGTCACGTGACATGCGGGGCTCCGATGGAAGCCGTCCGACATGGTCGTGTGCGGCGCGGAGTCGATCAGGAGGTTCCGCTCCGTAGTCTGGTAGCATGCGGGGCTCCAAGCGGAGCTGTTCTCCCTGGTCGAGTGTGGTGCGGAGTCGATCCGGGGATTCCGCGCCGTAGTCACGTGGCATGCGGGGCTCTGATGGGAGCCGTCTCACATGGTCGTGTGCGGTGCGGAATTGATCCGGAGGTTCCGCGCCGTAGTCTGGTAGCGTGCAGGGCTCCAAGCGGAGCTGTTCTCCCTGGTCGAGTGTGGTGCGGAGTCGATCCGGGGATTCCGCGCCGTAGTCACGTGACATGCGGGGCTCCGATGGAAGCCGTCCGACATGGTCGTGTGTGGCGCGGAGTCGATCAGGAGGTTCCGCTCCGTAGTCTGGTAGCATGCGGGGCTCCAAGCGGAGCTGTTCTCCCTGGTCGAGTGTGGTGCGGATTCGAGTCGATCCGGGGATTCCGCGCCGTAGTCACGTGGCATGCGGGGCTCTGATGGGAGCCGTCCGACATGGTCGTGTGCGGCGCGGAGTCGATCCGGAGGTTCCGCTCCGTAGTCTGGTAGCGTGCGGGGCTCCAAGCGGAGCTGTTCTCCCTGGTCTCCCCGCTCAGGAAACGTCTCCCGCCGAGACGGGTGTCCCAAACCTTCTAGCAGGGGCTCCCGCCAACCGGCTCCGTGGAACCGTTATAGCGCCCTCAGCTCGTCAGCCGGCCTAACCGTGGAATGGTGCTGGCGCCCTCTGCTAGCCGATTGGGAATGGCGTTACAATACTACTTCATCTAACGTACATGAAAGCAGCATTAACTCTTGTTGGACGATGAGCGAATTCTGGTGCATTATCACACTTTTGTTAGATTGTTGAGAGTTGTCCCATCCTTTTATAGCTCCATGGTTTAGTGCACGTTAATCTTTTACCAAACTGAAAATTGTACCAAACCACAATGGGTTGGGGCATCCATTAAAATCTACTTAAATAGAAATATGTGCGTTGGGTTGGATGACGTCAGCCGCGTACAAAATCTATTGTTCTTCACGTAATCACAGTGCGTACATATAGCAACCGATGACTTTTCATCGGCGCTCTGAGACTTTGCACCGGACATAAGCCAACCTTACTTCCAAATACTGGTAGCCACCCAGACCTCACTGGGTGGCTTTCAAGATCAGCACTTTTTTTTCCCCATCAAAACCGTTGCTCAAAAAGTCTTTTTACAGGAAATTGCCATTTTTTTGTAAAATCTCTACACGTTCTACATACCTCCCTGGCCGTAATTCTCTGAAAACTTACGTACACACCTCCGTTTTTCTCAAATTCGCAAACTCACCTCACACGTGCGTGCAGAACCATGTCATACATATGGCCGCCGGCTGCCGCATTGAATTATGGGATGACACCATCCCATAATTGATTTTCATTGTCCGTCCATATATAGCAACAGCCATAGCCACAGCCAAAGCCACTAATTCGGATCGAGCCATGGTGTCATCCCATAATTCAATGCCATATGTATGACATGTTCTGCACGCACGTGAGGTAAGTTTGCGAATTTGAGAAAAATAGAGGTGTGTACGTAAGTTTTCAAAAAATGGCAATTTCCTGTAAAAAGACTTGTCTAAAGATTCCATTTTGAGCAACGGTTTTGATAGGGGGGGAAAGTGCTGATCTTGAAAGCCACCCAGTGAGGTCTGGGTGGCTTTCAGTATTTGGAAGTAAGTCAACCATACTCTTCACTTTAGTTTATGCTCCTGTCGAGTGTCATGTAGATTTTGTGTGTGCGTGTACGTACGTGGAGTCTGCTCTGGCCATTGTTCATGTTCATGTTGCTTGCACCAGAGACGCAGAGCTAGAGAGACGTCTCTGCTTGCGCTTGCACGTGGCGCGTCCTGCGTTACGCGCTCGCGCCACCGTGGCTAGAAATTTAATTGGCGCGAATTTAGCTTAAAACGTGTCTAGTACCTGTACTACGCGTTGTACTGTGTATATAGCGTGCGGTACAGTGGACATGCTAGGCGCGCGTTCGCGTAGTGTCGACTACTCGGTCGTAACTAAACCACGGAGCTATAAAAAGGAACTCAGGTCAGTAATCGATACTAATTCAAACCACGCGGTAGACTGGTTCCCGCTCCACATATTCCACATATAACGACTCGTCGAAAAAAATTTGGTCCGGGTACCAGACTAGATTGTGGTTTGGTTTCCGTAGCGCCCTCTCTTGTGAACCGAAATAGACTAGTTCTCTGTCCCTACATTTCACAAACCAAACCAAACTACAATCTCGGACTTGGAACCAAGGGCGTGTTTGTTTCGGACGAATCTGTCGATCCCGATCTGCGCAGATGGTTCAGCGCTAGATCCAACTAACTATGCACAGTTGGATCTAGCGCTGGACCATCTGCGCAGATCGGGATCGGCAGATTCGTCCGAAACAAACACGCCCTAATATTAAGTAAAGGGCGTGTTTGTTTCATGACAGATCCGAACCCAGATCCCGAGTTGTTTTACCGCGCAGAATTAAACAAACGTAACTGCTCTCAACTAGGAATTCAGGTCAAGTGAATTGGATCTGCGCTAGCTGAAACACTGCGCATGCTGTGCGAACTTGTAACGGCCGTTGGTGTGTATGGGTGTTATACGCAATGTTTGGAAAAAAATAAGCAATAAACAACCAGTAAAAAAAATGCAGAATGACTTTTGAAGACCTACTTTAAATAATTTCGATTACTCGTAACAACAATAATTCAGCGTCAGTAATCGATACTACCGCGCCGCCGTATTCGCTCCGTTCGCTCGTGTTGACTTACGTTGTGATGTGTGTTTTTCAAATTCAAATTATAGTCAGAATATGTTTATTGCCCGAATAAGTTTGTAATGACTATTTTGTTCAAGAATCTGGCTTTATTCGACATATATTGCTTTGTCAGGGAAAATAATGGTTTTGGAGAAATTTCTCTGAACATTTTGATGAAAAAAAATATATTTTGTGCGTTTTGCAAATCTACAAGATGACCTAAAATTGCAGTTTAGTCAAAAAATTTGAATAATTTTCGCCAAAAAGGCCCTCAAATGTCTCACCAAATGTCACATACATGTTCCCCAAACGGGATTTGCTAGCGACAAACGACTGTCGTTTGCAAAATAAGTCAGACCCTTTTGGTCTGGAAACCAAATTATTTCTAAGCTTGTATCTCTACGAGACTCGGACCGGCGTGCGCCGTATTCGCTCCGTTCGCTCGTGTTGACCTATATTTTGTGCGTTTTGAAAATCTACAAGAAGACCTAAAATTGCAGTTTAGTCAAAAATTGTTGAATAATTTTCGCCAAAATAGCCCTCAAATGTCTCACCAAATGTCACATACATGTCACCAAATGTCACATACAGTTGTGTTGACTATTGCTCTTCACGAGAGAATGCTCTGGGATTTTAAAAGTGCGTTACCGATACCTAACACACTGGACCAACGGCTTTACATCCCTTCCAAAGGATGGAGCATGTGATTAAGTGCCTTGCTCAAGGCCTGCAGGGCACAGGTACCCCAGCTGGGGCGAGTTTCGAACCTGCAACCCCAGGTTTTTACCTGTGATTGCGAGTCGGTGACCCAAACCACTCGGCCACGGTGCGGTATAGGCCTCGAGTACAGTCTAAGCCTGTAGGCTATAATTTCTATGGTATTTGCATAACCAAAGCTGAGGCCCAGAACATTGTAGGCCCAGAGCATTGTAGGCCTGTACTGTATGCATCACTGCCTTTCATTTCCAGTGACTGGACCAGAATAATAAATATACACAGTGCGTGCTACGCTAGTGCATGAAACTGTACCATCACAAGTTGACCATGAAAAACTGCTTCCAGTCGGACAATCAATACAGATGAAAACTTCTAGTTTACACGTATAGGCCTACACAGTGTTAAAGCATGTGATATTTTGAGACTGTTGAGATAGTTGTTGCTTGGCCACCTTCAGCACTATAGTCCGAGGCCAACTAAGTAACTTGGACCCTACCTCAGCACAGACTATAAAAACATTGTAAAAGAGCAATTAAGGCGGATTATCACGATTCTTTGACGTTTTTACCAGCATAACCAAAATGGGACCTACATGTACGTCGATGACCGCCAACCGGCGAAAAGCCCCGATAGTAATCTTGGTGATCGCGATCATTGTATTTGTCACGGGCAAAGTGGTTGGTGCCTAAGTTAAAATCTCTGAAATTTATTTTTTACTTATTTTGTATTAATTTTTTTCTTTTCTGGTCAAGTCTTTACTTATAATGTGTAATGTGGTGGTATTGATATGTTATTTTTAAAAAGTGTGAAAAAAACTGTTTATTGTGTCAATTACTTTATTTGTCAAATTGTTCAAATTTTGACATTTTCTTTTCTCTTTTTTGTTATTAACAAACCAGACGATATTTTCACTACTTTCGAGGTCGTCTGCGCAGAGATCCAAATGGCCATCGGGAATGACAGTCAAACTACAAGATGAAAATTTGCTGGGGAAAAGATGGGACAAAGAGCTTTTTCGCAGTTTTGTCGAATACAAAAACATGAAGCCGTACAGCAATGAAGATCGACTGCTTGACATGGGGTATACCAGTTACAACATGAGTGAAGTTCAGCTAATCTCTAACGGAGGACGCAGTGTGCAAGTGGGAGACATCTTGCAATATCGAATCCAGAGCAGGGATTTCAACGGAAGGAATCGAATCACAGGAGGCGATTTTTGGTACGCTTTTCTGACGTCGGATAAACACCCGAAGGCGAGCACGGCTGGTTATATTTTGGATTATGGTAACGGAACCTACGATGCCTTTTTACTCGCTGCATGGCCCGGCACTGCAAAGGTCAGCATTATTCTTGTGCGTGTTGCTGACGCTGTATACCACGTTAACAACTTTGTGTGGAACGTCGAACGCCGAGTTTTCCTGTTAGGACGTTTTCAATTTGAAGGCAAGGTGGCAGAAGGCGTTTGCACCTGGCAGAGATACGGAAATTGGACTGAGAAATGTGAATATCCGGCCTACAACGCTATCGGAGGAACTGTTTTTCTGTGCGACTACAAACCGGGATTTCCTTGCGATTCCATCGTTTCTGTCCGAATAGACAGGAAGGATATCGCTCTGGCAGAAAATAAATTGAAAAAAGGAGTCGAGTTTTTGTTCGAAAGGTATACATAGAGTCCACCTTATGCTTCTTGGGGGTGGGACTTAAACCCACGGCTTTCTGCAGTAAAGAGCAGATGTCAATTAAGACAACCTTCCTGAGATGCCTCGATCAGCTGTGGAATGCAGGAGGTTGTGGTTTCAAGTCCCACCCGAGCACAAGATTCGTACAATGCAGTTCTGATAACTTAAAAAATACGTACGTTGGGTTGGAGCAACAATTCCCATTTGAGGCCATAAACTTAAAACCAGAAAGTCATTTCTGAAGTAGTCGCTTGGTCAACCAATAGCCGAATGATCATTGTGCCTCATATAGCTGAGCTGGTATAACATCTGCCCAGTTTGTCAGAGGTCTCAGGTTCAAATCCCGATAAGGACCATATGATTATTATCTCATAGTTACCATGTTTAGTTACATGTATTTCATGTCCATGGTGATTAGTCAGCACACCAAATATTGTATACCCAATACTAGACCAGGGGCGTGTTCAATAGCGCAATACGTCTGCATACCGACAATACCTTCAAGGGTAAAGTTAAAGGTATGGGAAAATACCCAATACCGGCGTATTTGTTGTGCTATTGAACGCGCCCACCCGCTTGGAATACTAATGTATTTGCCCGATTATTCTCTCTCCCGAAAGGCCCTACTATTGGCAAGATGTTCCAGTGGCTAATGCGACGCTAAATATAGAAGGTATGGTTGGTTGTACCTTTGTTTCTTTTGCTTTGGGTAAAAAACGTCTCTTTGCTCAGGTCTGTGTTAAAACGGCCTTCAAGTGGCAAGTCTAGTCAAACTGCCTTCGAGTCCCAAGTCGAGTCAAACTGCCTTCGAGTCCCAAGTCGAGTCAAACTGCCTTCGAGTCCCTATAGTTGCTAATTTCATCTTTTACGTTCCTTCCAACAGGTTCAAAGCTTCCCCCTCGCAAACTCCCTCGATGCAGAGCGGACCAGATAATCCCCCGAATCCAGGGATATTGGCTGAATGGACGGTGGAACTCGCTTTTATGTAAATTCAACGACTGGCTTGACCAATCAAAACTGCAGAAATGTTTACGTAACAGAGAAGTTGTCATATTGGGTGATTCGACGAGTGCGCAGATCCGAGACGCCTTACTTGGCTCGCTTGGAAGATTACCGCGCAAAAACACCGGGGCGAAATTGTGGACAAAAGCGAAGTACGACACGATTAACGCTACTGTGTATTTTCAGTTTCATCCATACGTGTTCGGGTCGAGTAGGTACAACATTGCGGAATGGAAAAGTGAAGTTGACACGTTGGATGAACTTACGAATGCCGATTGTAACTACATAATTATGATTGGTCAGTGGGCACACTTCGCAGGCTGGTCGCGCGATAGCTACATCGAGCGCATACGGCTCATTAGAAAGGCCGTGATTAATCTTCATCAGCGATGCCCGAATGTACCGGTCGTGATCAAAGGCCCGCACGCGAGTCACCCCAGGCCTAAGAGGACAGCAGGTACCGGGATTGGCAATCCAGATTGCTTGCACAAAGAAATGGAATATATGAATCGGGAAGCTTTTGAGGGAATCGGGGCATTCTTTATGCCCGTTTGGGATCTTAAACTGTCTTCACCTTCACCAAATAATGTGCACATGCCTAAATATGTCATTATGGAGGAGTTACGAATGTTCATGGGTTATGTATGCGATTCAGTATTTCTCAATGGGCCTTAGTTAGTTAGGTATAACTACTTGAGACTATCTGTCATAAAACTGAAATTTTGCGACACTTGGATATAGTCCACTAAGACAGGTCTATATTTATAGCCCGCTGGTAATATCGCGGTCTTAATGTAAGACCAGTCTTAAAATTAAAGCCCGCGGCAAGCAGGCTATAATCGGTCTATAATTTTGGACACGGTGCTACATCTTGTAATTTGTGCTGAAAGAAGACAAAGAGTGTTGTGAACAGAACACACATTATGCCCATTAGTGCCTTTTTAGTGCTATTTAACTTTAGGGTCAGTTTTTTTGCAAATCCTGTGGAAGTGCACGCGCCATCAAGTGGCTTCTTGAGGACGTTTGCTTGGTCTGAACTTGATTACGCAAGTATAGCCGGCGGCGTCACCTCCATTAAAGGCCCAGTGGATCATTTGCAATGACCCAAAAAGTAATCGACGAGTTTACAGGGGAAAAGTTCTGAAAGTAAAGATTGAATTAATAGCAACTATCCAATGAAAGGTTTTCGCTCAAAATGATATAATTTTACCAGAAAATAATCCGTAAAGATGAAATTATTTAGATCGTTTGCAAACGATTTACTTATTTTTGGTTCGCATCTACGCGGTCCAAAATGCATGGGCGCTGTGTACTTCGTGTGCGTGTTCCAACGCGATGCATTTTTATGGATCGCGCGCACACGCAGTATGTGCGCCACAGAGTGCATGACGCAAGCCACATAGTACCCGATCAACTGAGAACGAATATTTGAAACACCCCGCCAAGACCAGGAAAATGCATATGGATTTTCATGTGTTTTTTTAAACGTGGTACATTTGACAAAGCTGAAATTTCTTTGGATGAGTTTGTTGATGTCTTTCTTTTGATTTATAATGGTTTTATTCGCAGAATCGCTCAAAAACAGATCATCTACAGGGCCTTTAAGATGTGCATGTTTTTCCGTTGGCGCAGCCGTACTTCAATTAGACTGGTTTATATCAATGGGCTAAACCAGTGACTAAGCCAAGACTGGCTAAGTTGGATAGCCGGATATAAAAGACCGGTCTTTGGACCAGTTGCTAAGTAAATGTTATTGCAATCCGCCCCAGGTTATAAGATCTCTCAGACACGTCTATAAAAATAGTTAGTTTATTTCAAAAGGATAATCCAGTAAAATTGAATATGTAGAGGCAGAATAAAATGCTTTTATTTAGTGTCTTGTCTGCGTTAGTTTTCATTGAAAGACAGTTTTAAAATGTTAGCTATACTTGATTTCAAGTTCTACGTCAACCACATTTGCCTACTATATGATTATTAAGTAAAAATTCAATCAAACGAGATATGACCTTCATGCATATTCAGTAGGGATGGGACGGTTAACCGTTTAACGAAAACAAAATTGAAAAACCGGTTTGGCGGAACGTTAAAACGAAACCCAATTTTAAAGAAATGGCAACAATTTTCAGAGGGTCATTTGTAATGGCTTCACGAAACTAAAATAAATGTATATGGGTTCGTATAGTAAAATGTTGACCAGATAAAAGTTCAACGATTATTTGGGGGCCCTAGAAGTATTGTGAACATTGCACATGCATCTATAAACGCCAGCAACAATGTTTACTGTCGGTCGAACGGTTAACCGACACTTGAAATAATTGCAAACCGGTTTCTGAATTAACCGTAAACTCCCATCCCTAGTATTCCGTCAGAATTGTACAGTGTTGCCAAAAATCTTAGGTCAAATCTTTCGTTGTCTGCTTAAATTCAAGACTGACATTTTGTACTACATGTAGTTGAACGCGAGTCTTTCCACAGTAATTGGGTACATTTCTGTGACATGGGCTATTTCACAATAAGTGGTAATTTGAGTAAATTACAGTATAACCCATCCTAGATAACTTTATCAGTGCAAATACATGTTATGAGTGATTTTATATGATGGGTAATATGAAGGACAAGCTACAAAACTATTTTTACATAATTCTACGAGTTATTCGTTTTGAATTTCTCTATTTACATGCACTTTTAACACCATTTTGGAGTCTCATTTCAAGTTTTACATTAGTTTAAGTGGAATCATTTGTTGATGATGCATTATTGTGGTGAATTTGGTGATCAATCATGGATATATAGTGTTCAACAATATTGTGAAACTTGGGTTGGTGTAATTCGGTCGAAAAATGTTAATTTTATGAACATTTCAAAATAAAGTGGATTTCCCGTTAAATAAAATATGGTAATGTCCTCTCCAGGACAAAGTATTCATGACAATGGAATAGTTTGGAAATATGTACTCACAAGTATGTTTGTATCATCTACAGGACACATTTGATGGAGTAAATATGACAATTTGATCGTGGGAGAGATTTGAGTAAATATTATCAAGATCATATTCAGGGTTGTGGAAAATCCGTTAAACATTTGTCCTCTCCAGGACAGCAGTTAATTGTAATATAACATGTCAACCATGATTTAAATATTTTATGTTATGTTTGTAAAATTAACAGTACCATTCCTTCTAACAGGACATTGCATGGCATTACTATTTCAACATTTCGTCTGGCCATTATATTGTGATATTCTGTGTTTAACAAAATGTCCTCTCCAGACAACCAATTACAAATCATGATTTCATTGGAAAAAATATGTTAATCATAATGCCACGCTCTGATATTTTAGGAATTATTAGTATACATTTTGAAGTTTTTAGAACAACAGAGTTTTTGTGAGTTGGACAAGTTTGAAATTTGACCCCCATTTGCTAGTGAGACTGAAAGTGTACACTTATTGTGAAATAGCCCACATGCAAGATCTTAGGTCCCAGTTCAGTTCGAATCTCTTAATTCTATCTTTAAATTATCCAGCTAAACTGAGGAAATAACCTTTGCACAAAGGAGTAAGAAAAACAGTCCTACAACATACATTTCTGAAAACCCCGTGCACAAATTTTCCTATTACGTATGTAACAAAGACAGAAAAAAATTTCACAAAATGGTCTGTCCACGTTACATACGTAATAGGAAAATTTGTACACAAGCTTTTCATAAATGCATGTTGTGGCAGCAATTTCTTACCTTTTTGGGCAAAAGTTATCTCCTCAGAACAGTACAAAGAAAATTTCTTTAATTTTGGGATAAACTAAAGACATCTGAAAGGAATTATTGACTTATTTTTCAAATGTACCCCATTACTGTGGGAAGACCCACCTACAAGGTGTAGATTTGTCTCGTCAACTTAAATTAGGATTTTGTTTGTGAGCTTCTTCAAGTAGAAATTTAGTAAAATGATATTCCAACAAATTATGTTTTGGAGAAAAAAAAATACTTTACTAAAAAAGACGAAAACATGCATTATTTTTGTATAAACCTCCAATTCTATTGAACAGTTCGTTTTAAGAAATTACTGTCTACGTTTATATTTAGGATTAATGTTATTTCTAGGTACACATAAATTATCCTGATGTCACAAAAATCCATATCGTTTTAATGCATTGACCATAGCTATAGAAAACTAAGAGTGTGCACTGGATATTCGTTGTTTTTTTGTGTTTTTCATTCTGACCCCACACTCCTTTGTTGCATTCCTGTTCAGTGAAGCTTGCCATCATGATCTCTGTTCCTTTGAGGGATATGTTCAGCTAAAATTTGATATATTATTTTCCTACATTAAATCTAATTTAATAATAAATTTCTATAAATGTCTTACTGGTGACAGAACTTTTTTTTGTCGAGTGTAGAAATAAGAGCGTTTTCCTTACGCGAGCACCTGATTTAGAGTTTTTCAGACACCGCCGTCTGCTCGCAAGTGGTCGTGATTACCATGCACCTATTGCGAAACATGTAGGTTGAAGTAGTTACCAGACTAGTTTCTGAGACGCCGTCGTCTGCTCGCAAGTTGTCGTATTACTACGCATCCACTACTGCGAAACATACAGACTGAGGAACGTTACCAGACTAATTATTAATTCTTAATTTTTGTCTTCAAAAACGCTGTGGTGTACGTAGTTTAGAGTATCAACCCCCTTTGTACGGTTTTCGAGTTTTTGTTTTGGCCACTTAAGTTGCAACAGCGCCCTCTAGAGCTTCATGTTTTTTTTGGCGCCAGCAGCCAGCTGCCTCTCGACCAACGTTTCCACTTTCAAATAAATTTCCTTATTTTAAGGAAATTTTGAAATTGTTAGGAAATTTTTAAGGAAATGAAACAATTGAGGAAATTCTAAGGAAATCTCCTAAAAATAAGGAAATCTTAAGGTAATATTGTTAAAATGAGGAAATCCAAAATATGAAGAAGTTCGTACGTTTTATAATTAAAACACGTATAATGCCTTGAAAGGGTAGCAGCTCTTCCTAGACTTTGCACACAAAGTAACACGAACATTCGTATATGAAATATGTGGACCAGGTGAAATTTAAGGACATCTAAGGAAATTACAGTCTCGGTTCAAGGAAATTGTCTTTTTGAATGTGGAAGCACTGCTCTCGACTAAGCACGTTAGTTCAGCAATCAGACCGTTTTTGTGATTGTTTACCCGAGTCATGTTTTGCACATAAGCTCGTTGATAATTTCCTACACTCTGCTGCTGATAATGACCAGTGAGTTTATACTACATGTACATGTATAATCACATTTTAATTTTAACGTAAAGAGCATTGGATTAAGAACTATATTGAGAAGTTTGTGAAAAGTTTGGACCTCCTAGGCCTATAGGAAAAGCAGCCATATTTGTTTCACTACATGTATGTTGCTGCATGTATTTGTACGTACCCTTTTTGATCTTTCGATTGAGGTTTCTCTTGGGTATAACATGCCGTTGGATCACATTTTTTTTCGCTATTCATCCACCCTTTATTGTTTTTTTTAATTTACCACATGTACATCAAGCTTTGAATCTACTTTGATGTCCTTGTTTGCTGGTTAGCTATCTGGACAGGGCGTCCACAGAAATGTTTCACAGATTTACGCCTAACTTACACAATACAAACACGATGACCGTAGAAAACGTCCCCTGAAATGGTTTGGTCTGAAGTGCTATTGTATAGTCTTGGAGAAATGAGTAAAACAATTAGTTTTCGTCTCGCGAGACGTAAATTCAATTCGCCCCAAAACCATTTCGCCCCAAAACCACTTCGTTCACAGGGCGAAATGGTTCAGGGCGAAGTGGTATTGGGGCGAAATGACTGCAAACCTTTTTTATACCGTTTTCTCAAAAGTTAGACAATAGAATAACCTATAAAAACACAGACCTTCTCGTAGATACTCCTGGACAGCAAGAGACAGAAACTGCACCATGGGAATGATAGCAATCAAACAACCCTCGCACGATGCAGCCCTATAGTCTCCGGTCAAACTCCAGCCAAACTCCAGCAGCATTCACGAAAAGTTCCATGCACCAACAGACTAGACAACCCGTCCAACAACCGAACAGACAAGAAAAACTATGCCCGACCAACAGACAGACAAGCCGACCGAAGCAATCGAGTTCGACTCAAAGCAGTTAATAAGCAAAGTTGCCAAATCACTGTACGGCAAGCACTGATGTGTCTAAACACCGGTTACAACAATGTAAAATATCGTTCTGCCTTGGGTGAGGACCGTAGTGCATGACTAGGTCTATACTCAGAAGTTCAGATATGTATGTTGGTACCATATTATTAAGCGCCTTGAACGTCAAGAGAGCGATCTTGTAGTGAATACGTTGCCGTTATCTGGTAGCCGATGCAGGTCACGGAGAACGGGCTCAATATGGTCACGTTTCTTACACCGGGTCACCAATCGGGCTGCTGCGTTTTGTACTCGCTGTAATTTGCTGATTTCGGTGTCTGGAAGTCCAAAAAGGAGACTATTGCGAATGATGCAGACCGAACAACGCTTTTCACATAATCCTTTATAGATTATGGTCAATGGCTACTCCAAGACTCCTGGCGACGCAAGCTATCTCAATGTCAATGTCGCTAATGGTCAGTTTAGGTAATGCGGGGGTTTTCACAAATTTAGAGCTGATGTGAACGACCTCTGTCTTGGAGTAGTTTATTTTCAAGTTATTCGCGACTGTCCAGACCTTGACATCTTGCAAACAGGCCCCCAGTCTTGATATAGCTTCCGAGCGTTTGTGGCGTTGCAATGTGACATAAAGTTGAGTGTCGTCAGCGTATGTCATGTAATTAACACCGTGGGCGTTTAAAATGTCGCCGAGGGCAGGGGAGCAATGTAGAGTGTAAAAATGACCCAGCGGATCGTGCACTCCGTATACTTGAGATTATGCTCATCTGACAGCACATTTCCTAGTTTTACGACTTGCACGCGCCCTTAAAGGTAAGATCGAAACCAATCTAAAGCGGTTCCAATTAACGATACCATACTGGTCACGAAGGCGATTGATAAGAACTTCATGATCTATCGTATCAAACGCTGCGGAAAAATTCAAGAAGATATATAGAACCGCCTCTTAATGTTGATCTACAGCTCGCAACAGGTCATTTTGGACCTGGAGGAGGGCAGTCTCCGTAGTGTGGATTGTCGGTAAGCAGACTGCATGGGTGGGTGCAGATTATGTTCATCGAGGTCAATTGTTTTGAAAAGAAACTTCAAGTTTCAGATCGGTCGGTAGTTATTTAGTTCGTTTCGATCCAGACTGGGCTTCTTGAGTAGGGGGCGACCCCAGCAACTTTCGGCGACGATGGCATATATCCGCCTGTCTATGATGTGTTGATGATGCGGGTAATAGGTGACAATAAGGAATCCAAACATCGCTTAAGAAGATTCGATGGAACTGGGTCCAAGGGGCAGGATTTAGTTGCAGACCTCACGGTGATTCTCTTGACATCATTAGATGAGATTGGGTCGAATGAAGCTAATGTGAAGCCACAGTGGTCCTTGAGACCAACCGAGATATCAGCCAAATTCGATTTGCTGACGGAATCAATGAGATCAATCACTTTTTTTTGTTGAAAAAGCATGCAAATTCATTTGCGAGAGTTTCAACATTGTCATGATTAGGCAGAACAGGAGCAAATACCGGTACAGGCTTACACATACGCTCAACCAGTCTGAACAACTGCTTGTCACCACGATGTGCAATTTGATCTTTGCGATGATCACACTTAGCCTGGTGGAGCATTCGGCGATATATTGACGTTGCACTTGACTGCGTTATGGTCAGATGGTAATCCAGTAAGGACTGCCACATCAGAGATGATTTCTGCTGTCATTCTGCGAGTGATCAGAAGATCAAGTGTGTGTCCACATCGGTGAGTTGCTTTGTGGACATGCTGCTGCAGTCCAAATGAGCTCAAAAGATCTAGGAATGTAGCAGCGTCACGGTTAGTTGGTACGTCCACATGAAAGTTGAAATCACCTGTCATCAGCATCTGGCCATGGTAAATGGTCACTGTCTCCAAGACCATAGAAAACTCCTCGAAAAACAACCTCGGTGTTAATTTGTTCTTTTTTGATGGCGGAGGGCGATAAATAATTAACAGTCTCAACGAAGATGATCCGTGAGATATGTTTGAATCTATATATTCAAAGGAACGGACAGTGTGGGTGTCGTTCAGCTTGACCTGTAGACCCTGATGTACAAGAAGGCAAACACCACCTCCTCGCTGTTGGACCCGTGGAGCATGGTGTATCTTAAAATGCGGAAGGGTAGTCTTCAGATCAGCCAATGTGTGGTCATCACGCTCATCCCCGTTCAACCAAGACTCCGTGATTGCAAGAATGTCTAGTTTCTGTTCAATAATCATGTCACTTATCGATGATGTTTTCCGCTTAATTGAATCAGCATTCCAGGTTGCCAAACGCACCTTCGGTAGTTTCCTACAATCGGCCAATATACCATGGAAACTTATTGGAACTGTTCTGAGGTTAGTGGTGGTCACATATCGAATTGGTGCCGCCCAGTAGGCCCGCTCAGTAATATGCGTCTGAATATGCAGTTTCTTACGCATCCAGCCCCCACGATAACCTCTATGTTGTGCAACAGGCTGACGCAAAAGAGAGCTTGTTATAGTCCGACGAAGACTCATTAACATTTCCACGGTGTAATACAAACGGCCGGCCATGTGTGCACACAGTATAAAATGGTGGACTGTTCAATCGGAGATACAGTTGCACGAAAATGTTCCTTTAAAACAGTCTGCATAGAAGCGTCAAAAACTCATAAAATACAAACTTACGATGTCTTGGGTTGCTTAGAAAACAGACGACAGACACAAAGTATACAAACTATATTGAAAAATACCGCAAAATGAAAGGGCGCTACCGAAGTTCATCGTTGGAGAGAATGTCATATTAGCCAACCAGACTGTTGATGGCTAGGCAATGGCGTGCACCACGTAGCAACAATAGCATAGTATGTAATTTTCCAAGCCGCACCTCCGTTTGAAAGTGAAGAATTCGAAGCTCCAGCCATTATGCAAATGTTAAACGCAAAAGGGTATATTGGTCCTTGATGTTTGAGATACATGATTAACACTTGAAGGGGTATAACCATTTGCCACACATCGCGCACCAAGGTTCTGTTGTATTATAACATTTCCTTTGTTAGTGGCAGATAGTGGTAGGAAAAATGTGTCCGGATTGTTGCCAAGCCCAGTTGCTATATGGAAACATTGCTATGGAAACATTGCATCAGTGCCCCGAGCATAATTAATGTGATGTCGACACTTAACTAATCATGCAAGCGGCGGATTGGTGCTATAATGGAGGAAGGAAAATAGTGCTATATATGTGAAGAAAAAATAAACGCAGTAACGGTACAACTGGTGGCGGGCGGTCGGGTTGGCATAGTGGTCGTTTCCCCGCCTTTCACCTTTGGCGTCCTGGGTTCGAATCCGGGGCGTGTATGTGGATTGGGTTTGCAGTCCCTACTGGACCGCTTGGGTTTTTCCCCAGGGGATTTCCCTGGGAGTTTTCCTTCCACTTCTAAAACTATCTCCTTCTTCGTTATCTCAAGTTGATAATAGCGAGGTTTCGCAAGCCAACGGATACGCGAACGGATACGCGAACGGATACGCGAACGCATACGTCTAGCTACCCGTAACCTTTATTGGCATTTTTGTGGTTTTGCAACTTCAAAACTACAGCGTTTTAGCTAAAATGCGTCTATTTCCGACAGCGGGAAATCTACGCGGCACAACACGGCTTTGATACTAATTTTACTTTTAATCCAAAGCTTTTAAATGCACAAAAAGTTCGTAGACATTCACAATTCATACTCTTTTCAACCTGGCTACGTAAACGCAACGAACAATTAGGAAACACACTAGAAATCCGAAATTTCACTACGCGTTTAGTGCTTACGCATAGCGAGCTCGATATCCGTGGCAAACGCGTAGCAGATAGTAAGACATGTAGGCCTATGGCGTCACAACCTGTGACGTATCCTTCGCGCTATCTGTATCCGTGCGCTTGCGAAACCTCTCCATTAAACTGCTGCTATAATCGTATAGCATGGCTACTATGGATGGCATAATTAAAGGCGTCAGTTGTCGAATATGCCTAAAGCGGGCCTCCCACTGTGCGATTTTTGCTACGAATTTCCTACGATTGGGTACGATTTGGTACGATTGTGTGTATAGTCTATAGACAGTCTCTGGTAATCGTACCAATTCGTATGAATTTCGTGGAAAACAATCGCACAGTGGGAGGCCCGCTTTATACCTAACCATGCACAACTACAACATGAGCGTTTACAGGATTGTTGCCTAGGTGGCTGGTTGCTATGGAAACATTGGATCGGTGCCCTGAGCAACGTGTCATGTCGTGAAAAAACCCGAATACATTAGAACCATTTGCAGTAGAACATCTGCCAGAAAGGGTAATCACCATAACCATTCAAAGCACTGTGACTCGGGATGAATGCATGCAATAAGTCAATAATGGGTACAAAACTGGTATTTACAACGACAGAAATTTAATTACAAAGGTCTATGTTCCACAAGGCTATTGCTAACAATGTCACATTTCTTCCACCTAAACATCGACAATTCGCACAATTTATGTGAAGCATTGTAAATTTCATCTGCACCAATTGTCTGTATAGGCCTACATATAAGCTTGTGAGCTTGCAATTGTTAGGTACCGTTACGTAACTTTTACGAATATCTATCTTTTTTGTTGCAAGAGATATATGTGCGTGGGTGGCGCCATCGGAAGCCGACGGCCAGAGAGTTCCCTGGAGTCTCTAAAGCCCCTTTTACACTTAGACGATTTGGGATACGAATCAACACGACATAAAAAACGCATTACATCGTAATTACGACCCTGATGAAACCAAAAAGTGGAAACGGTTCTGATGCGAATCCTTGCGACACTGATACGACTCTTTGCGAAAGTTTGCGATCAGAATGCGACGTTATACGATGTATTCCGTTTCTTTGCGACCTTTTGCGATCGTATGCGATGCCATTCCGATCTCTTGCAATTCTTAACGATTCCCGGTCGCGGTTTTCTGGAAATTGACGATTACGTGACTTAATTGCATTCGTATCAAATCGTAAAGAACACGATATGAAATCGATATGAATCGATATGAAATGTTCGTACTGAAATAGTGCTAAAGGATTGGTTAAGAACCTTTACGATAGCATTAGGATTATTTACGACCTTGTTAAGACACAGTACGATATCTTACGACATTATTACGATATCTTACGACCGGTGCGACGATCGACCGTTCGATCGACCGTAATGAATTTGCGACCAAGACGAATAATTACGATCGTTTAAAAATATTTACGATTGTCTTTACGAATGTTCACGAATGCCCTTACGAATGCTTACGATTAAAAATCGTTACGGTTGTATCCAAAATCGTCTTGGTGTGAAAGGGGTTTCAATAAGGGCGTTAAGCAGGCCTCCCACTGTGCGATTTTCGCCACGAATTTCCAACGATTAGCTACGATTATGTATACACTCTACACACAATCGTACCAAATCGTACCTAATCGTACCTAATTCGTAGCAAAAATCGCACAGTGGGAGGCCCGCTTTACACAACATACTTCAGCAACGGCTTAGCAACGTTGTGGTTGAGTGCCTTGCTCAATTAAAAGCACAAGTATCGATCCCGCAACACCAGGTTTTCACCATTCGGCCACGATAAACCACCGGTGGCGGATCCAGCCTCATACAGGAATACCGATGGAAATGCGCGGCTCCCTGAAATCCATTGTATTACTGTATTTTAATAAGGCTGGATCCGCCACTGAACCACTCGTTGCTTAAAATTTTGCTGATCTCATATGTGCAATGTATGCATGTTTTTATAAAAACAGGACGGTGTTTTTGTACGTGCAGGACAATGTAGGTGAACTTGCCAAGACATTGTGTACAAAAATCCTGAAGCGAACCACAATACTTAGTATACATTTTTTGCATTACATGGCCCAACTGCTTAATTTGATGCTTATACAAATCATGTTTATTCTAGAGGCGTGTACTTTTATAAGCGTTCGGTCATGTTTGCTAGTAAACCCATGCATCTTTGTGAGCATACACCCAGAACGCACAGCGGGATGTTTGCGAAATTTGTTTAACCCCTGTTCATCACCTGCAGTTGCCGAAACGTTTACTGCATGAGTTGATAAGAAAAACCCGACTGGGAGTGTTGATAGCAATGGTAACAAACACTTTTTTTCCCCGGGTAAAATGGTAACTTTGTTGGATTTTTTATCGTTTGCAAACGATTTTTTAAACATCATTCAACACAAAAAATATACACGGATTTTTAAGAAGTGTTACTGCATCTATGTGGCTGAAATTTCTACAAGGCAGTTTATCAACATCATTCTTTACGGTTATGTAATGCTGTTGTTCCTGGAATTCGTAAAAGAAAGTTTCGTCTGCAAATTATATAATGGGCCTTTAAATTTGCTATGTTGTTTCATAGTTTCAGAAACATCGGGACACAGTGAATGGGGGTACCCCCTCACGCTATACAGTGCATAAAATGTTGCAAAATCACGGTGACACGGTTCGGTGGTTTTCAAGTCTTCAGTTAGACCCGGTGCCCAAGCAGTTTCCAAAAGGTGCATGACTATTCATTTTCGGATTTTCGCTATGCCGTCGAAACCGTGGGAGTATTCGAAATGGCAGAGTTTCGTCAGCCGATGAAGCCTTCGCGCTTTCGTTTCCATCTTTGGTTCCGTGTTTCCAGAAAACTTACCTCTTGTCACATATACAGTTGAAGTCAGAAAGATATATAAATACATGTACACCACTACCATCATCACCCAAAATGGTACACAGGACTACCCAAACCATTGCAAGGTGTACAAGCTATGTTTTTAGGTACTGCATGCACGTGAGGAATTCCACAAAATCAAGACTTTAGTAAAGACTGTTTTAACATACAGTTGCATTTTTTTTGACATCAACTGTACGTTTGCGCGATGAACGGCCCAAAATTTCGCCCAATCAAAACATGTCGGTGGCTAGCTGCCACGTCACTACTTCTACCACACGGCTTGTGTAATGGACACAATGATGTCGGTCCTCCGACTGTTAATAGCCGCGCCCTGATTTGCTACTTAAGATTTGGCGGCGAGCAGCCATCAATGGCATATCAGCGGCTTTTACGTCCGCAGAGCAGAACTCTTCAATTTTCAATTATAAAACAACTTTATAGATTCAAAAGAAATGTATTAATGTACTCACCACATCGCTGGCCCGCATATGAAGATTGGCATACACATACTGGGTAATTGTGCACACTGTAGCATGTGCCTCCGTTCTCGCAGTAACCGGGAATACAAGCCGATAGTGGAGGCGAGACTCCTGCTACTAAGAAAACAAAAGAAGACATTACTATAATCTATTGGGGTGCCGTGGCCGAGTGGTTTAGGTCGTTGATTTGCAGGGGTGAAAACTTTGTGTTGCGGTTTGGTACATGTGCCCTTGAGCAATGCACTTAACAGCAAACAGTTGATCTAGCCTTCGGAAGGGATGTAAAGCCGTTGGACCAGTGTGTTGTGTAACGCACTTAAAAGATCCCAGAACATTCTTTCGTAACGAGTAAGGGGGTATTTCTGGCCGTCGGCTGCCAAATGCACACCACCCAACTATGTAGTTCGAGGTTCAGGTGGAATATGCTTGTAAGCTGCGAGTTAAAGTCCATTGAACCCAATAAATAACCAAAAAAAATTCTGCCAACCAACTATGTGCAAAGAAGTTATTAATTCTAGCAAATTCATAAATGTGATAAGTGCCTTTTTGATATCTTTCATAATTTTGCCCTCTTGTGATTGTCCTAAGGTAGCTTTACCATTTGCAAATGTTAGACAAGTTTAATAACTTACTTTGTTACAGAAAACCTTACTCGGAGTCATTCTACAAGGTGTATCAGAAAAAGGTAAACACTCATAAAATTGCAGATAACGGAAATTGTATTATATTTATAAAATTGGCTTACATATATCGGCAGATAGGTTTGGAATTTTACACCTGACCGGACAGGGGCTAGTTTTATAAACAAAGCTAAAATTAACTTGCGCGGAAAAAACTGAAGATACAAAACAGGATCAAGGAGCATGAGATGTCAATTTGACATTGTTCTTTCTTTGCTATCAGCTTTTCGGAAAAGTTTAGCTAGCCGTCTTTTTTTCTGCACACAGATTTGCACGCTATAAGCTCAACACCAAAGGCACGTCTGATATCTGCCCTGTTTTGCCTGAGAAAGGCGACTTTAGTTCTTATTCGTCTCTCTAGGTTTGGTAATCTTGAGGGGGCCATTAGGGGAACTAACATCACTGGACTTTTTATGGGGACATCACAAGTCCAAGTTTTTGTTACTGCCCACGGAACTGGATGACCAGGAGAGACGAATAAGAACCAAGCAGATATTAGGCGTGCTTTTGGTGTTATGCTATATAGGCCTATAAGCGTGCAAATCTGTGTGCAAAAAAGGGGCTAGCTAAACCTTCCGAAAAACTGATGTCAAATTTACCATTTTAGCTTTGTTTATAAAACTAGCCCCTGTTTAGTCAATTCCAAACATGATGACGACGTTTATGAAAACATGAAACCTATGTCTATACCGATATGTGTGAGCCAATTTTCTAAATATAATACATTTTCCATTTTATCTGCAATTTTATAAGTTGAAGGTATATGACAAGATTGATAATTGAAAGATGCATTTAGAAACACGAGAAAATTGCAGTGCCCCGACTGGGATTCGGACTGAGGTCCTTGGCTTACATGACAAATTGCTCTACCAACTGAGCTATCTGGGCATCCCGCCAGATTGTTGTGGTGCTCTGGCGGAATGCCAAGATAGCTCAATTAGAGCAATTAGCCATGTAAGCCAGTTAAGGACCTTATGGGTTTAAATTCCAGTCGTGTTTTTAAATTCATCTTTCAATTTTATAAGTGTATACCTTTTTTCTGATACACCCTGTAGTTGCATTAAATGTATTTAAATGCAACTTTGAGAATATGAAAAGTGAGAAATTTGCTTTAAGAAAATGAATTTTTATTGCTTTTGTTCAAATTGAGTACAACGTTTGGCGTTTTTGAAACGAATATGTTGTATTTGGGAAATAATAATATTAGCATATACGCCTTTATAGTTGTTAATTTGATACGGAAAGGTACCACAAAAAATGCAGTATTTAATACACCTCGAGTGAAGTTTTCTTGACAACTCATCAATTAAACTTGTTAAACTGAATGAAATGATGCAATGAACCCCTTTTAGATTATAAAAACTGCTAACGTCACGTCCGTTTTTTTAAAAACTTAGTGCCCGTCTGAGGGTTTCGATTAAAAACATGCCCGTTGTCTTCATGTCATCTTGACTTTATTGCTTGGAATCTACTTACCAAAAAAAAAAGATTAAAGTGAAAAATAAATCAACGCGTCACTGCATCATTTTGGGAGACTTCAACTTACGCTAAACACGTACATAGGCCTAGTCCTTATTTTGTTTGGCCTTAGTACGATTATGATTATTACATTTCTATAGCGCACATTCTATATAGCATGTTCACATGCGCTGTACATTATTATGAGTTTACAGAAGTCTACAAGTATCCTTCACCTAAACATCGAGATACATAGGTGGGTGGCGCCATTGGCAGCCGACGGCCAGAGACACCGTGGAATCCCCCTTTTACTCTTCACGAAAGAGTGCCTCTGGGAACTTTTAAGTGCGTTACTCAACACACTGGACCAACGGCTTTACATCCCTTCCGAAGGATGGAGCAATTGTGGTTAGATGCCTTGCTCAAGGGCACAGGTACCATGGCCGGTACGGCGAACCAGCAACCCCACAAGTGTTCACCCGAGTATTGCGAGTCAACGACCTTAACCACTCTCATATATTGTCATATTCACAAAATCGTCAATATGAGCAACAAGTCGCCACTTACATAACGATGTAGCGCCTGATTGCTTTTGCCTTTTAAAGATAATTTTAAATTATTCAGTCTTGATGGAGTGTGGCAATTTCTAGTTATGTGATAAAGTGGTGGTTACGGATGTAACTGGGAGACCGTCAATTTAGCATAATTTATTTCACTGCGACTATGAAAGTTCTCTCGTTGAATTTCAAATTAGCACACGTCTCGCGTAAACAAACACGGACACTGATGAATTGTCTTGTTATGACTTATGAAACATGTAAGTACAAACTTAGAAGGTATCAATGTCACTTTGGCTAGGGTCGAAAGTTGTCAACATTTTTACAGTTCTACAGAGAGTAGTATTTATCAAGACCGCCCTCCCTCCCTCTCTCCCTCCCCCCTCCCCCTTTCTGGGATTTCTGGTTACTATGTGCATTAGGGTGCGGAACAGCCACTAATGGGTTTGAACCCTTTATTACTGGGTTAGGGAGTTCTTTTTATTGTGCCTCTCTTTTTTTCCTATTTCGACACAAAACAGAACTCCCTAACCCTCTGAAATTTCGAAAATTATCGACGAGACGGCCCCCCAACTGGCGATCCACACAGTCGCCGATCCACATAGTGAGCGTATTCCACATAGTGAGCGGTGTAAATTGCACAATCCACACAGTAACCACTTTTTTGGTTACTCTGTGGATTTTCTTCCTTACTGCACACCCACATAGAGAGTTCGGGTTGTGCACAAGACATAGGGAGTGCAATCCCCTTCCCTCCCCTCCCTCCCTCCCTCCCTCCCTCCCTCCTTCCCTCCTTCCCCCCCCCCCCCCCCCCCCACCCCCCCACCACCCCACCCCCCGAAATATACTTATTAACATTTTTGTCACTTTCATGAAACTCAACATTTTACAATCATATGCATCATGCATGTAAAGTCTTACGCGGCTCTCGACCCCCCTTCCCCCTTTGTAGAACTGTGAAAATGTTGACAGCTTTGGACGGCCCCTTAATAAGAAAAGAAAAAACTTCTTTCTAACTTTACACATAGGTTGTGTGAGGATCTTAGCCTTGTCCAAGTCTGTGACCTGAGCTTGTCTAACGATGGTGGCTGGCAAAATCTAGGCCCGTATGACTACGAGGAAATCCCAGGGCGGTAGCAAATAGGCTGGTTACCGGAATATCTTGGCCTAGAAACCTACACGCGCAATGCTCAATCACAGCCTTGTTATTTTTGCCCATGCCGTGTTTTATGGGCGGCAATCCTTTATGCTATTTCTTTTTTTTAATGAGAGCGCCATCATTGCTCGTATATTTTGTTACAAATAATTGAATTTTATAATTTATATCATTCAACAACTAACATTTCTTAACTCCCTGGTACATCATTTGCAGTGACCCTAATTATACTTCATAAGTTGACAAGAAAAAACCCGACTAAAAATGTTGGTATATAGCACAGGTAATAAACATCACATTTTTTCCCATGTTAATTAATACCTTTGTGGGGGAAATTGGCAACTGATCTGTGAAGGTGTTAAAAAAATCTCATTTGCAAATGATTTTGTTTACAAAAAGGTTTTTCTGAAGTATTATCAACATTATTCATTTGTTATGCAACGTTGTTGCTCCTGGAATATCTTTAAAATCTGCAAATTATATACATTACTTATGACTCGTGGAATTCATGTAAGTGCAAATATAATACTCGGACGTAACAGGGACACCGTGTCTCAACTTCATAGAATGGTTATTTTTGTCATTTACGTATACCTACTCACCGGGTGCAGAAGTTGAGGTTGACCACCAAGTAGCATTGATTGGATCCAACTGCAGTGATACCAGTGCAACAAATAACGCCACCAAGCTTCCGTAGTTACGACCTCCACACGCCGATTTCTCCATGTCACTGAGCCGTAGTTTCTTGGGGACAGTTTAACAGATCTACCCTTGAGTTTCTGGAAAGATCGCGGTGTCTACTTCCCTGTTTCGGCAACTGGGAAATGAGAAATAACTACCTTTCTTACCGTAGAACCGTTAATATGTCCTTAGCTTGTATTTTCTGTATGAGTGAGGGTTTTATATATCAGACTGTATACAAGTATAACTATCAAACAACAATTTCGCTGTGTCGCGCTGTACGTCAACTGCAAGCGAGGTGCTGCAGCGAACTGGGGGGAAAATGGTTTGTATAAAAAATTCCTGTTTGAAACTTAGTACAATAGAAGGGTTCTCGTACCAAGCACCAGGTAGTTCCTGTTCTTTTTGCTAACCTTACAAATTATTCCGCTTCAAAGGGATACCACAATGCAAAGTTATGGTTCGACGCACCGCCGTTTTTGCCAATGGCATGGGCAATGGTTTACGTCAGGGGAAATTGTGTACTTATAAGGTCATGTGAATTTAGATTCGTTCTCGTGAATTTGCAAAAATTTAAACATAATGTACACAAATTGTAAAAGCCAAACTTTAAGAAAAAGTCAATGGAAAGATTACCAGACACGGACTGCCTGAGATCCCATGCACATAACCTATGGGACAAGTTAGACATTTTTTTTAAAAGTTTTTCCTAAGTAAAATCTTGACATTTTCCCCATCAATTGCAGCGATCCAACATTTATGAGTTGACAAGAAAAACCCTACTAAATTTGTTTGTGAAAATGGTAACAAACACGACATGTTTGTTTTTCTGTGTAAAATATTTGGTACCTTTGTGGGAAAAATTACCATCTAAAGATGGATTCTTTAAAAAAATGTCCACACACATTTGTTTGCCATTTTTATACAACACAAAAACCATGCATGGATCGTTAAGGTTTTCTGAAGTATTACTGCATCTATGTAATTGTGGCTGCTGGTTAGTTTATTAACAATCTTTGTTAGATATGCTGTTGCTCAAGGAATTCGTAGAAAGGTTTCGACATCACTGCTGCAAAAGATAGAGACCTACACGTAATGACCTTTAATGTATTTTTACATCTTTACATGGTTTTTTGGAGTTCATATATAACAAGAACAATTATCGGTGTTCGTGTACGGTATGCTTGCCAACCTTATTGTTTTATACTATTATCTTCAAGGAAACAAGATAAAAGTGAAATTAATGTACCGTGACCGTCAGTTTCCATTTTTGAAGGCGATTTGCCAAATTGAAATACATAATTAGGCCTATACATTATGTCCACTTGGGCTTACCTATTTGTAGTACAGGCGCATGCATTGCGGTCAGATGTGTATTTATGTCATTTGGTGCGGTTGAGGAGCCTGGTCCTTGAGAGGTTTTGGAATTGACCACTTTTGGACACTAAAAACGATGGTTTTTCGACTTTATTTACCTATTTTGTTTAAACCCTCACGTTTAGCGGTTACTAGAGACCCCCAATTTTGATTTGTGAACAGAAAATCTTGAATTTTCCTTAAATAATTTAGTGTTTTTGGTGCGAAAACTAAGGACTGTCGAGAACCCCACAAGGACCAAATCCTCTAACTTCTTCATAGACTTGTGCACAACCCGTGCACCCCAAGGACCAAAATATATATATATATAATCATATGCTGCAAGATATGAGACCGAGTGACTCTCCCCTCCCATTGTTCCCCTGTTGTGTGTAAAACATCCAAGGAATTTAATTCCTTTCGGGTTTTAGGAGCAGTCGTACGTTGACGAAAGGGAAGATTGATGCGGTATAGACCGTATCGAATACCCGCCATTTCGTGGGACACCTTTTGTTACTTAAACCGTTCAACAATGGAAGCGCAACATGTGCAACAATGCATGTCATCAAGGGACAAAGAAACTGCCCCAAGAAATGGCGGATATTCGATACGGTCTATAGGGGCGGTGGGGTAGGGGTGGGGGTGGAGTGGGAAGAGTCACTCGGTCTCATATGCCTATCTTACAGCATACAATTTACGTGCCAATTAATTTATCTTTTTTGAAGTCAGCATATGGCGAATACGAAAGGAGGGCGCACTTAGATTTGGGTACGACTTCAATATAAATGTAAAATAACTGCATTTTCACTTTGCACAGAATTATTTTATCGATAATTCCGTCTCTGAACATGTAATTAGGTTTTTCGAAGGAAATACATTTTTACCAAATAAATTTACTCAAATAAAATTGCGCAACCATTTTGTTTCGCCATACCTTAACAAAACTCATGGCAAATATATTTAAAACTTACCTCTGACGTCACATCTAATTTGAGATGACTACGTGACTTATATGTATATAAGGCTGAGGGACAACCCCTTTTTCCCACACTGTGGTATTTCGTAAACAGCGAAACCTCACTAATTCTAAGCCGTCGCTGCTTTGTGTGTTAACCTTGGCAGTGTGTAATTGATGGCAAGGCGCGGCACATGTAGTATCAATACGTACAGGCGACTGCTTTGTTATTCGGGAATGCCATTTAAAAGCCGCCATACATTTCCCGGAAGCATTTTGAATTTGCTATTTTGAAGCTAATAACAAATGATGGACACTGGTGTGTGAATCGGTCCACCTGTTTCAATGCCTGCAACCGTAGTTCCACAAAAAGCAAAAGAAAGTCGATGTTGCCATGCAGCGTCGTTCCATTTTGAACTGAATCCTGCTTGCCATAGACTACTGAAGTGTGACATCGGTTGCCATGGTCACTGGGTCTAAACTGATCGCTGGTAATCTGAACGTCCATTGCTAAAGCGCAGGGAAACAGTTCGCTGATGGTTTTGGTTTAGACTCAGTAACCTTGGCAACACACAAAGGCTGTGGTTTTCATTATTAGTGAAGTTTCAGACACTATACACGCTGGAGTCGTATGCGGCTGGCAACACGAGAATTGAAGCCACGCGCCGGTCATCTTAGTACTCCCACACTTCTCCCAGGTCCATCCACGATCACTTATTCACTTACATTTCACTTAACACGCGAACACTATATATAGTGATGATAGCAGGGTTGTAGTCGAGTCTATCACAAGTCCATCACAAGTCCTCACAGGGGAAGGGGAAGGGGTGGGATGGAGTCCTTTCCCTGTTCCACCACGTGTATATGCATGTATAATCAGGGCATACAACACTCTCAGCAGACATTAAGTCAGTTTCAGATAGGTATATATATCGTTTTCAATGTTTTTTCAATGGGTTTTCTACCTACCTTGAGTCTGTGATTCTGACACCTGACCCATTATTGATAGTTGGTGACTTTAACATTCATGTCGATGTTCAAGGTAATGCTGATTGTGTACGGTTTCTCGATGTGTTGGATTCAATGAACCTTCAGCAACAAGTGCATTGCGTGTACCTTTTTCGCACCATTTGGTTTCGGATCACTTTTCATTATTGTGTGATTTATCGTTTATGAAACCATCAGTCTCAACTAAACGAAGGTTTATATTAAAGTCACCGAATAAGTAAAAGTTCTTGTTTTCTAATGTTATTTTTTCAAGAACCTTTTCAAGTTCAACATTAAAACTGGTGATATTTTGTCCGGGTGGTCTGTAGATTAGTCCGACACGATGGTGTTTTTTTTTTTATTTGTTTCGATTTCAATAAAAAGACATTTGCAGCAAGTATCTGATAAAGCCAAGTCGAGTCTCATCTTTTAGGTAAGGCCAAAAAAAAAAATAGTTCTGCTTCCGATTACATGGCATTTCAAAATGCCAATTTATTTTGTGCACAATCATATGGAGGCATCTGCGTGTAGTCAAGGCCTAAGGGTAACAGTAAAACAATGGAAACAAGACTACCAAATAACTTCTACAATACATGAAGCACGTCGTTAGAATTTTGTTTTGTTTTGTTTTGTTTTTTTTTCCCGATAAAAAAAATAGGGTCGCAGCCTAAAAATAGGGTCGGTCGGGAAACCGGAAGCAGAACTATTATTTTTTTTGGCCTAAGGGCTTGATGAATGTACATCATAATACCCCGCCATTCTGTCCAGTTTGCCTATTTTTAAATTCATGTTTATATTCATTTAAACCGAGTAGGCAGTCAGGATTTGCTCTTAACCATGTTTCCGTTTCACCAATAATATGAAAATTTAGACCAGTATCATTTAACAGAACAGAGAGCTCATCAAACTTATTTTGTATACTCTGAACAAAGACTACAATTCTTTTCTGGCTCTTTCAAGCTTCTAACTACTTTATCTTTTAAAACAAGGTAACGAGTATTGCACAAAGTTTGTCACAAATGAGAATCGAACCAGGGACATTCATAACAGAAATCTATCAGTCTAACCACTACACCAAACGAACTCACCGCAAGCTGATCACTTTTTAATGAATTCAACCCTAACCCTAAACCTAACTCCTGACACCTAACTCTTTACCCCTACCCTAGTCTCTTCTCCAGACGTTCTCATATGATCTGAAATAACAACTCCTACGCGAGCGCCATAGCGTGAAGGCGGGACTCTAGCATTGTGTACATATAAGGCGCGACTCCAGGACTTATGCAAATCTATCACGCAACTGTTTTTTTTTTGTGATAGACTTGTGGTGGACTCGAACTACAACCCTGGAAGGTAGTATAACAAGTCTAGGCAAGGCATTTTAATTGCGTATACCGTTTAGTTGATGGCATAAATGCCTTAGTTGTTGAAGGTGCCATACAATAAACATCAGCAACGTGTCTTTTCGGGCGCATATGCTGCCAGATATGAGACCAAGTGACTCCCCCAACCGCCCCTATACAACACACTCTTTCCTTTTGGTAATGTACGACTCTCCCCGTAAAACCTGAAAGGAAATTCCTTGCCTTGGATGTTTTACACACAATAGGGGAACACTGGAAGGGGAGTCTCTCGGTCTCACATCTTGCACCAAATGTTCGGGCGATATGACTCTCAAAAGCCGTCCAATATTATATAAATACCATCAGTAATTTTTCCTGAATTCTTCAGTACAATTTATTTATAGGTAAAACAGGCCAACAAAAGAAAAAAAACATACAACAAATTAACCCAAAGTCTATATTTAATGGTTTAAAAGTATACACACATTATGAAGTTAATTGTAAGAGCCATGCACAACTACTGTACACTATACTCACAATAAGTTAGGGATCATATTAGTATGTTGTCAATTTTTGAATCTTTTTTTTCTTCAAATGACTGTGTTCACCTATTCCGGTGACAAGATGTGTCTGTCATGCAGATACAATTGTCTAATCATATAGAAAATCATTCAAGTGGAATGCATACCCTCAATAAAATATCTGCGTACACCCCACAATATCCCTATCTTATTGTGAGTATATAGTGTGTTTAATTATAAAGCACCATTATTGCCACAAGTTATTATATTGTGGCGGCAAGTTAGTAACAAACATCACCCAACACCATTTAAAAGACATGCACCACTTCGTGAAATACATACTACCTATGGCACCATGGAGGTGGCTTCATACACGACCAACCATTATGTAAATTTAAAAAAATCATTAAAAGTCAGCAATATTTACATTTTCAGCATTTCAATACGAGATTATACCACAATAAAGAAAATTTATTTGACGTTCAGATAAAGAAATGAAAACGTATTACATTTTGGGGAAATTTTTCAAAACAAAATGGCAAAGCGTTCATACAAATTTGATTATGCATATTTATCATAGAGTTGTATAAGCCGTAACAGCTTATATAACTCTGATATCTATACAACTATGAGCAAGTTCGATCAAGCGACAATAGTTCACTATAGTGACTATAGTCGACTAGAGTCTCTCGAACAACGGACATTATATGTCGTTCGAGGGACTACAGTCGCTTGATCGAACTTGGCCTATACTGCATGTACTGTCAAATAGCATAGACAAATTGCTGTAAATAGCATACAAAAAATAACATACAAAATCGCACTGTGGGAGCTTGCAAAGTTGCACGGTGGAACCCGGCCCAACGTTCATGGATGGACACACCGGGGCTGCGTTCCAAACACGCGAACATTGCAAACGTTTTCATCGTTCGCCAACAACCGGTACCCGGCTTTCCATAGACGAGTGCACAAAAGCATTGTAACCAGTGGCGAACGTTGGCAACGTTCGCGTATTTGGAACGCAGCCCTGTTCGAGGGTGACACAGAATACTGCGCATGTGTGAACTTTTAACGGCCGTAGGTGTGTTTTATATTTGGCGCGCTTTTTTGTGTCGAAATCGTTTGGGTGTCATGCACCTATCAAATGTTTCCCCCACCCCCGGTAACCCCCACCCCCGATAACCCCCCACCCCCGATAACCCCCCCCCCCCCCCCCCCCCCCGCGCTGCATCACCCATTAGGTGGGGGTTTGGTCGCGTTTTTCGTGCCCCAGTGTGGGAATTTGACCCATTTAAATACAAATTTATGTGCATAAATAGCAAATCGCGCATGTTTTGCACCCGAGGGTGGGGATTTTTTTTGGTACGATTGTGTATAGAGTCTATACACAATCGTACCAAATTGTAGCTAATCGTACCTATTTCGTGTCAAAAATTGCATAGTGGGAGGCCCGCTTAAATTAATTGTTTCAATTTCGAAAATAACCTTATCGAAACCAAATGTACGTGTAATTTGTCTTGAACAAAACAAAGAAAAAGTCGAGAATCAAGTTAAACATCATAATCTTAAAAATAAAGAGAAGTATCATCCTAACGTCTTCAACAATAAAACCCAAAAGTATAAGCTGTGAAAATAACACTTTCAAAGAAACTACTGTTAGTAGACTAATGTTATATAAGTAAAGTTAAAAATAACAAGAAAAATTCACTAGAAAAACTTCAAAAACAGCAGATAAGGCACACAAAGTTGGAGAGACTGAAAATAAAACGGGTCTTCCTCTACGCTGCTGGTCTGCACACTGAACATGTGCTTGTGGTCACTGGGCCAGTGACCTCTACAAAAGACACGGGTCATACACCATATAATGGGACTGACACATGTGAAACTAAAAGGACATTTAACAATATACTACAAGGGATGCACACCTATTAAAAACGGGACAATTAGTACACTATTTAAAGGAAATTAATTAAATGAATTTGTACCCTTCTACACGCGCATTGCTGACGAGCCTATGCCTTTAATGTTCTGTAAGCCCAATACAACAATTTTGCAGTTACCTAAACTGGCTTGACGAGTTGACAAGAAAAATCCGACTATGTAGTCCAGATTCTGGGCGATATTCTTTCAATATTCTAGTATTTACAGCAATGGTAATAAACTGGTAACAAACGCCACATGATTTTCCCCGTGTAAAATGGTAGACAAAAGGGAAAACTCAAATTTGTTATTACTTCAGAAAAAAATGAACTTTTCTCAACTTAAAAATGTTCTTGACAGACGAGGGCGCCGTTTATCACTCATGGAGGGAACCCACAGTTGAAAAACAAAGAAAGAACATTACATTTTAAACTGAAACAGTAGCCAACTGATCAATTGTTTACCCAAACAAACGTGTTGGGATTGTTGCAAATGACATAATAAACAAACTCAGTGAATTGTTACAGTTCATGATACCAAGAAGCCACTGAAAATTACACCAACTTTTGTACACAAGTCTATGGAGAACTCCTCTGTTGTCCTGAGATGACATCACCGCTTTGCTCATGAATATGGAAATCATTAGCATAAAAATAGAAAACTTGCAATTACACCAAAACGCATCTAGTAAATTGTCTGAAATTGATTGAAATGTGTAAAAAACATCCTCTACTATTATTTTATGCAATAAAAATCCTATTTCATACATCCTTTAAGTGAATGTTTAAAAATGTGTGTGCACACGCATTTTTTTAAAACCACCTTTAGTTGTGAATTTCTCACAGAAAGTACCATCTTGGACAGAAATAAAATCATGTGGTGTTTGTTACTATTAATTTCAGCTGGTAGAGCATCTGCCAGGTGAGTCAGAGGTCTCGGGTTCGAATCCCTATAAGGTCCTTTAACAATTTGTCTCTCATCCCAAGTTTGGTTATGAAGTAAATTGTTGATCAATGCAAATGATATGATGTGCCTTTAAATAGGACCCGAGGAGTGGCTTGCGTCATGCACTCTGTGGCGCACATACTGCAAAAATAAGTAAATTGATTTGATTGGGTACTATATGTGGCTTGCGTCATGCACTCTGTGGCGCATACATGCGTGTGCGCGCGATTCACAAAAATGCATCGCGTTGGAACACGCACACGGAGTACACAGCGCCCATGCATTTTGGACCGCGTAGATGCGAACCAAAAATAAGTAAATCGTTTGCAAACGATCTAAATAATTTCATCTTTACGGATTATTTTCTGGTAAAATTATATCATTTTGAGCGAAAACCTTTCATTGGATAGTTGCTATTAATTCAATCTTTACTTTCAGAACTTTTCCCCTGTAAACTCGTCGATTACTTTTTGGGGTCATTGCAAATGATCCACTGGGCCTTTAATGAGTTATTTTAAAGGAAATAAATTCTGATCAAATTCTCAACTCTTACCATGAGCCAAACTAAAACATGTTACTTTTCAGACATGCAGCCTCTTTGACCAATAACATTTTAGGACACACTCATGAATATGTACTAGTTACTTCAGAGAAACATAAGGGTCTTCCTTCGGACCTGGTGAGGAGGGCTGGCTGGAATATGCCGGGGGCTGTTCTGCTTGGTATGCGGTGTTGCTGTAGCCTGGTAACTCCCGAATGCCTATAAATCTCTTTTGGCATCTCGTACGGTAGATTTGTTCCCGATCTCATCGCTTATAGAGCGTTTGCACGGCGGCCATGACAGGGGGCAGTCACATTGTCACCGTGCGTCATGCATGAGTAGGCGCTTTGTGGTTCTATTGTTACATCATTTAAATAAGAAAACCTGCCCCCTGTCATGGCCGCCGGTGCAGAAGCCCTATTGCGAAAATATAGGGATCGGTAGTCTTGGTGCAAGACGATACTGCGTGATATTTGTCACTGACCGGCGCGCGCTAACCAATTGACCAAGCGCGGGTTGCTGCGTTATGCTTGGTAGAGTTCGTCCATCTCCGTGCGGAATACAAGTCGGTGAATTCACCATTAAAAATTGTGATGTGAAAAAAGCTCCCTTGTTATTGCGCTCATAGGACCATGCACACACTCGACTACGCTGGTAATACAGGCCAGGCTTTAATTTGTGGGCGACAAACAACACCCGTAGCACACGTTTATTAGAATACAATTTTAAGCAAATACGAACAAGTATCCACCTAAACAGTACACAGTTTCACAAATCTGTCTGGCAAACACGAACCGGGACACGACCGAACTTCTTTTATTTTGGTATATTTAGCAAGCATCGCATTTCCATTATTCCCGGTCCACACACGCAAAAATATGTGCACAATGCCGTCGGCGCACACAGAAACGGTCTCGAAATCGGTCGTAAAATTGCACTCTCTGTAACAATGTAAGTCAGTCATTGTCACTATGAACATCTAACAATGGAAATTGGGCACACACCATTGTTACTAACAATGGGGTTACAATGAACATGTACATGTTCTTGCTCATAGTGTGTACTCGGCTAAAACCTCGATAGGCTGCTTATACCTCAGATGCAGATGGTGTATTTGTGGCCATTATGTGTAACTCTGTTGACCTCTATAATGCATATGTATAAGCTTACGTTGGAGGTCACACAGTGTCACATACCACCGTTGATCGACAAATGTCCCAAGACGATACTGGAAACTGGTGTGTATGGCGCCCTCTCTTGGCTATTGTCGGTGAATGTTGGTTAGCGCGCGGCGGTCAGTGACAGATATCACGCAGTATCGTCTTGCACCAAGACTAAAAAGGGATCGGTAAAGGCAGCCATGACGGGAAAAATTCTGTCCGGTCACGGGGTTATTATTATTATTTTTTTGTTAGTAAGTGCGCATATTTTACATTTACATTTGTAACCCGGCCGTGCGTGTCGAACATATCCAAATGTAAATAAAGTACATTGCCTAAAGCAAAGGGGCTTCGCCAATTTTTAAATATTGAACACACAATGCGCACGCGCAAAGACGACCAATCACAGATCAAGATGAAGCGCCCTTTACCTGTCCCTATATTCTACGAAAGCGGCACGTCATTTCCCAACAGCGCCCTCTGCTGGCAAGCCTGCAACGGCATTGTCGAATACGCTGTACGGCAGGCCTGGTTGTTGAGGACGGAGCGAGAAACGCGAGTTGTATATGTGGCTCGTAACGGCGACTGTACGCGGCCTGGAACTGAAATAATATAAAAATGTTTTGTTAATGTTACAGTGCAAGAAACATATGCAGCACGGTATGTGGCAGAGGGTTATACCCCCCCCCCCCCCCCCGTTGCGTTAACAAAAGGGAAGAGTGTGTTGAGGTATAGGGGCGTTAGGGGGAGTCCCTTTGCCACATATCGTATAGCAAAAAAATGGATGAGACCGTGTATAACCAATAAACGTGTCAACCCAGAGCTGTTGGGCGAGGGCGGAGTGACCTCAGCTGGTGAAAAGATCCACTGGGCCGAATACATAAAAACTAGCAATTGTTTTTTCTGGACTTATACTAACATTCTTATAGGTCTACATAAAAATAAGCAAGAGCTAACAAGCAAAAGCTTCTACTTTGAAGCAAAAGCAAGACTAATTTCCTCCAAGCAAAAGCTTTCCAGATTAGCAATTGCTTAAAAACGTAGCCTATACATAAAAACAAGCTTGATGAAAAGCGCTATTGTTCAGAACCCCAGGCAATTGCTAAAGAAGCATAGCAACCGACGAATAAATTCAGACCGATAACTCTGGTCTGATAATTAGACCCTTTACACGAGCGGCCATGACACGGTCATGTGTGAGTAGGCACTTTGTGGATCTATTGTGACAGTCACATTCTGCACCCTAACTGTCATGGCCGCTGGTGCAAATAGTCTATAGACATCTCAGCAGCAAGGGCCACAATTGGAACCACAGCTGCATCAAGTCCCCTTGAAGGCGTGTTTTAGTCAGTTCGGCATGGGACATTAGTTCGAGTTCACCAGAGATTCAAGTTTCAAATGAGTGATGTCACCAATACCGAGTCCGAGTCCGAATCACTATAGCCACATTTTTAATGTGACTCGAGTTAAGTCCGAGTCACGAAAATTGTGACTCGAGTCAGACTCGAGTCCGAGTCCTAGACTCCTGTAACCACATTTTTTGACAACCGCTCACTGCATTGGTCTACAGTACATGATGCTATTAACGGGACACACTGGCTTTGTTTGGCTATTTTAGGCTCGAAGTAGACCCTTACATGATTCTGAAAGTCCTTCCGAAATAGACTGAAGAGAACCTGAAAAAACCCACCAAATTAGGCCGTTTTTTGCATTTTTCAAAAATTAAGGTCACGTACAACAAATCACGTGGTCTTGGAGTTAGTTTTATTTTCAGCCGTAGAAACCAGCGCGAAGTGCGAGTTGCTTTTGTCATTCGTGGTTGGTTTCTCTTCTTGTTGACAAATAATGTCCTACGAACACTATGTACATATCGTATTTTCCAATTTGTACACAATCTGCCAACAGATTTCATAAGAAGGGTTTCTGGGTGTTGATACGGAGAATCTCTCAGATTTTCGCGTCTTATAATAATATCCGATAAATAATATCTGAAGAAAAAACAGCTAACTATTGAGGGCGCTAAAGACACCAAAAGGTTGCGTTCGAGTTGCTTCCTCGTGTCGGCGCTGACCTGAGTGATCATGCAAGGTGTGACGAGTCAGGGAAATTAAGGAAATGAGGTTAAACACGTGTCGACCCATATCGAACGCCACCTTTATTTACAAACACATGATACTGTCAGGGAAAATCTAAATATATACGCAATACCTTTAATATCAGCGTCAGCGCCCACAAGATAAGAGGGCGCTGACACTATACTTTGTCTTGTTCGCTGCGTGAGTTACGAAAGCACCCTGTATATGCGTTTGTATTGCCATGTATTGTAGCTTTTATGACGGATGACGTATTGTTAAATCATTTTAACCCACACCAGATTTCTTGTTCAATTTTGTACATATAACATTCACACCATGATACTTTACGCCTCTAGCTCTAAACCTGACAAAACAAATTCAGCTGGCTTACTTTTGATTTTGGATTTTCTTGCAGAAGATCGCCAGCTTAATGAAAGGGATGACTATGCTAAGAATTCCGGCAAGGACCCCGCCCACTATGATCCATATGATGAATGCGTTGCCTGTGGGATAAAAGTATGTCGACCTTATTGACATACTATAGCAAATAAACTATACTCAAACTTTACAAGGTGTGGTCGAATAGGCCATTTTCATAATGTATCCAAATTCATCGATATTTCTGGGGACATTGCCAGGTAGTTATGAGCTATTATACATTATACTTCAATTTCGATTTCTATGGTTGGAATTCGTGTTACATATATTAGTTGTTGCGAGGTAGGACAAGCCCCAAAAAATCAGTGGTTATTAAAAGCAACCTTTACACATGAAATTTACATATTTGAGCATATTACCCCTGTGCTGAAAGGTCTACATTGGCTTCCAAAAAATGAGCGGTTGGAGTTTAAAATTGCTTGTTTTGTTTACAAGATCATAAATGGAATAGCTCCGAATTATCTTTGTGAATTATTAAGAGTTAAATTAAGTATGCGGACTCTGCGATCAACAACAACTGGTGTGGTTTGTTTACAGCAGCCTCTTGGCATGACTAAATATTATGGTGATCGATCTTTCGCAATTTATGCCCCCCGTTTGTGGAATAGGCTACTACCACCAATTCGATCAGCTGATACTTTTGAAAGTTTTAAAACCAACTTGAAAACACATCTTTTTAAGCAACATTTTGTTATCATCTAATTGTAAGTTTTTAACTCTGATTTGTTTTTAGGGTCTTGAATTTGTGTATTTTATGTACAGCGCTTTGTGCTGTCTTTGAGACATGGAAGGCGTTTTTAAATACTTCATAATTATTATTATTGTTATCAACGCAATGCTTTAGTGTAATTGGCCACAGGGTCTTTCAGCAAGAACCAATCTAATACTGCATCACATTTGCCAACTTCTTGACATGCATTTCTCTTCCCGACGATGGAAATTCTTCAGAAAGAAGTAAGAAAACCAACTTACCATTATTGTTGTCATCACCTGATGAAGGGAAAGAGAGACAATCCAAAATTAAGCTTGTATATACTCATTTGTGCAACCTAATGTTACTATTTCATGGTTTTAATCTTTGTATTGCACTAAAATTAACGAAAGTTCCAACCAGAGTTTCAACCAAAAATGTCACACCAAAAGTGCCCATTAGTGTGGACAGACCCATATACAAAGAACATGAAATATGACCCACAGAAGAGCGGATTTAAACTTCAATTGTAGCAATATGGGAGCTGCTATTGTGTCCAGATACTGGGTGACGAATGACGCTTTTGCGTACAGCTTTTTCGTGCATTGCTGATACTTAAAGGAATACTTCGACTTTATTTTTTGTCCCATACATTATTCTGAAGCACCTTCGAAAGTAAATTAGATATATCCTGAAAAGACGCCGCCAAATTTGGCCGTTTTTAAGCACTTTTGAAAAATTCAAGGTCACGTGACTTTTCGGAACCAAATTCTGGTTCCGAAAAGTCACGTAGTCTTGTGAGTTATTCTATTTCCAGCCGTATATAAGTTTGTTACTGCAGAACTGCACCAAATTCAACTCTGATTTCCCCCAATATTTATAAGTAATTCACAAAAGAGAGACTATTTATACAGGTATGAAACAAAGTTAAACATAAGTATGAAAATTCGAACATAATTGTTTGTTTCGAGAGTACGGAGAACGGGAGCGAGCGCGTGCTACGGCAAGTGTAGGATATTTGCCCCGCGCAGCACGGAAAATAGCCTGAGTACACACACACACACACACAGTAGGTGTGAACTCACTGACAATCGCGGACGTCCCTTTGTTCCTCTTTTGTTTGGACATAGTCTATTTTTCCTTACTCTCGTTGGTTTTGTACAGGAGGTCTTGAAAAATACTACACTCTGTAGAACTGTAAACATGTTGACAACGTTCGACCTCGGCCAAAGTAAAATCGTGACATTTATACATTCTTAAGTTTGTATAACTCATAACAAGACGAATCATCAGTGTCCGTGTTTGTTTACGCGAGACGTGTGCTAATTTGAATTTCAACGAGAGAACTGTCAGAGTCGCAGGAAAATAAATTATGCTAAACTGACGGTCTCCCAGTTACATCTACATGTATTTGCATCGCGGTCGCCGTTGAGGGCGACTGATTCCATGTCAGTCGTGATTCTGTCGGAACGGGGCTCGTGGTGGATGGTGAGGGGGTGAGAAGTTTTCGCCTTCGGGACTTTTGATTTTTGTGCCGTTCGCGTTGTACCATTTAATCCCACCCTCCCAACCCAAAATTTTCGAAGACGGCCCCCCTCTTGCGGCTCGGGTTTCTACGCAAAATCGTTTCACCCCCATACCTAAGACTTGTGGAAACCGGAGCCCGATGACGGCACAGCGATGCAAATAGGATACGATTTCACTGGACAGCCCGGACGACCGAATAGGAATTTCCGTTTTCTTTTGAGGAGTTGGCATCATGTTTTTTCTTCACGAACGTACACCGAAACAACACGCCCGTGCGCTTGTTCTCCCAAACAATCGTGGACGTTTTAGGGAGGTCTAACAAAGAGAACAATATCGTCCGCGATTGGCAAGCGAACGTCCGCGATTCGCTTTTGCCCCCTTAGTGGTTACTATGGATTAGGGAGCGGAACTGCCACCAATGGGTTCGAACCCTTTTATTACTGGATGGGGAGTTCTTTTTATTGTGCCTCTCTTTTTTTCCTATTTCGACACAAAACAAAACTCCCTAACCCTCTGAAATTTCGAAAATTATTGACGAGAGGGCTCCCCAACTGGCAATCCACACAGTTCGTCGCTGTCACCACGAAGTGACACCCTAGCGAACTTCAGTTACAGTTCGTGAAAACCTCACATAGTGGGGGACACAAGTTTTCACGAACTGACATCCAAGTGTGCGCGCGCACTTCGTACACTGCACCCAAAACCATGAATTTTTGTTTCCACGAACTGACACCCAAGAAAACGTTCAATTTATCCGAAAAAAAGCCTTGAAAATGCTTGATACGAATGATATCATCTGAATACTTGTAGAATAATAGTAAAATATTTACCGCAACAATCCCTAATTAGTTAATTTACGATAGGTGTCAGTTCGTGAAAACCAAAATATTGGGTGTCAGTTCGTGAAAACAAAATAACATGCACTTTGACAGCACGTAATTTTGTTTCCACGAACTGACACCCAATATTTTTGTTTTCACGAACTGACACCTATCGTAAATTAACTAATTAGGGATTGTTGCGGTAAATATTTTACTATTATTCTACAAGTATTCGGATGATATCATTCGTATCAAGCATTTTCAGGGCTTTTTTTCGGATAAATTTAACGTTTTCTTGGGTGTCAGTTCGTGGAAACAAAAATTCATGGTTTTGGGTGCAGTGTACGGAGTGCGCGCGCACACTTGGATGTCAGTTCGTGAAAACTTGTGTCCCCCACTACGTGCGGTTTTCACGAACTGTAACTGAAGTTCACTTGGGTGTCACTTCGTGGTGACAGCGACGAGTTACACGATCCACATAGTGAGCGCGTTCCACACAGTGAGCGGTGTAAATTGCACAATCCACACAGTAACCACGTATTTGGTTACTCTGTGGAATTTCTGCCTTACTGCACACCCACATAGAGAATTCGGTTGTGCACAAAACATAGGGTTGTCAATCCCCGCCCTCCCTCGCCCTCCCTCTCCCCCGCCTCGCCCCTCGCCCCAACCCCCCCTCCCCCCCCCCCCTCCCCTCCCCCCCTCCCCCCCCCCCTCCCCCCAACCCCCAACCCCCCTCCCCCAACCCCCCCCCCTCCCCCCCCCTCCCCCCTCCCCCCCTCCCCCCAAACCCCCCCCCCCCCCCTCCCCCCCCCTCCCCCCCCCCCTCCCCCCCCCTCCCCCCAACCCGCAATACTACTTATTAACATTTGTTGTCGTCATGAAACTCAACATTTCACACGGCTCTCGACCCCCTTCCGGCCCTTCTTACGCTTTGTAGAACCGTGAAATTGTTGACGGCCCATTAATAATAAGAAGAAAAAAACAAGATTTCTTTGTAACTTAACACAGAGGTTTTTGTTGGGTCTTAGCCTAATTGTCCAAGTCTGTGACTCAGATCTGACGATGGTGGCTGGCAAAATCTAGGCCCGTATGACTATTAGGAAATACCAGCGCGGTATCAATTAGGCTGGTTAACGTAATATCTTGGTCTAGAAACCAGACATTTTTTTCAAAATGAGAGCGCCATAATTGCTCGTAAATTTTGTTACAAATAATTGAACTTTATAATTTATATCATTCAACAACTAACATGTCTTAACTCCCTGGTACATCGTTTGCAGTGACCCTAATTATACTTCATAAGTTGACAAGAAAAACCCGACTAAAAATGTTGGTATATAGCAAAGGTAACAAATATCACGTTTTTCACATGTAAATTGATACCTTTGTGGGCGAAATTCTTTTGCAAATGATTCTTTTTACAAACAAACAAAACATGCATGTATTATCAACATTAATCATTTGTTATGCAACGTACGGTTGTTGTTCCTGGAATAGGCCTATCTTACAAATCTGCAAATTATACACATTACTTATGACTCGTGGAATTCATGCAAGTGCAAAAATAAGACTCGGACGTAACAGGGACACCGTGTCTCAACTGCATAGTATGGTTATGTTTGTCATTTACGTATACTCACTGGGTGCAGTTGCACTAACATTAGTAGCATTAACTGGATCCAACTGCTGCAATACCAGTGCAACAAATAACACCACCAAATTTCCGTAGTTACGACCCCCACGCGCCGATTTCTCCATGTCACTAAGCCGTAGTTTCTTAGGGAAAATTCAACAGATGCCCCCTTGAGTTTCTAGAAAGATCGCGGTGTCTACTTTCCTGCAGTGGAATGATTCCGTAAGTTGTTTTTCTTTCGACAACTGTACAAATGTCCTTAGCTTGTATTTTCTTTATGAGCGAGGGTTCTATATAGCAGACTGCATATAATTATCAAACAACAATTTCGCTGTGTCGCGTTTTACGTCATCTGCAAGCGAGGTGCTGCAGCGTGCTTGGAAATAAAAGGTTTGTATACAATTTCTGGTTGAAAACATAGTACAATAGAATGATTCCCGTACCAAGCACCAGGTGGGTCTTTCTATAAATTAGGGGTCAAAAAGTGTGACATTTAGTGTCCCCCGTTACACCTGATATGTGTTATTTTTCGTACAAAAATCATTAAAATGGCTTTTAAACCATTTTTTATGAATTGTACTTTATGTACTCACTCTTTGAGATGGAAAGTATTTAAAGAATGTGTCCTGAATTTACAAAAACGAGATGTAAAATTTAACGGGGGACACCAACATTGGACCCCTAATTTATAGAAAGACCCAGGTACTAGTTCCTGTTCTTTTTACGAATTACTCCGCCTAAAGGCATACCTTTGCAATGGTTATGGTTCGACGCACCGGTATGCCTTTAGACCGTTTCGCCAATCGAATTGGCAGTGGTTTACGCATGGCCAAGGGGATATAGGCCTATGTACTTATAAGGTCATGTAAATTTAGGTTCGTTCGCGTGAATTTGCAAAAATTAAAACATGTACAAAAATTGAAAAAGCCAAACTTTAAGAAAAAGTCTTTGGAAAGATTACCAAACACAGACACTACCTAAGATCCCATCCAAACAACCTACGGGACAAGTTACAATATTGTTTAAAGTTGTTCCTAGGAAAAATATTGACATTTTCCCCATCATTTGCAGTGATCAAAAATGTTACCTTATGAGTTGACAAGAAAACCCTACTAAATTTTAAATTTGTTCATAAAAATGGTAACAAACGCGACATGTTTTTTTCTAATTCGCTACGGCTAGTCGTTTTCTCAGCAGAAAGCCCTGAAGTCGGGCATATTGTACGCTGTCATATGCCTTTTGCCTCGTAAATCATTGCACAAATTGGGTGATGTTCATATGGCACATGTACACTGGATTTTAATCATGATTTTCGTCCAAAAAAAGCACAACAAACACAATGATTAGTTCATTGACGCAGGCCATTTTCATTTTCGTTTTGATCGTTAGTATGCACATTGTGAAATATTTAAGATGGCCAACATTTTTCCTTTTAAAATTTTAAATATGGCACAGCGCACAGCCACATTGGCTGTAAAAAATCATCACCAAAATTAAAGTTAAATTGTCCACAAGTGGTCCTCAGCAAATTCAAATTTTTTTTTCCGAACTAATTTGTAAAGCATTTACTTCATTTTAATTAAAAAAAATCATACTTTGTATTTTAGACATCGGCAACCCTGTGAAAACACTAATGCTGTAACAAAGTCTGCAAGTTCGGCAAAAGTTCGAACATTTCTTTCCAAACATTTGTTCGGTTCGGGTTCGGCAAGTATTACCGGCAGTGAGGGTTGAAAGTGATCACGCACGTGCAGCTAGCATAATATAAAGTATGTATTTTTTTCTAATGTTAAACTCGCTCTTTTACACGATTTATTTGTCGTAATGAACAAGATAACGGCTTTGGTGGAATGAAATTGACACGGTAAACTTAACGGAATCCACGGCTGGAGCACGGTGCTACTGTCGGAAATTGCAGTGTGCATGCATTTTGTGATTTGTACCACGTGCAAACCATCGTGGGACTCGACTGCGCGAGATGATATTTTTCACTTGCCAATGAGGTTCATTTTCTGACGATTGTTTGCAGTACCCGCAAGTATCGCTGTGTTTTTGTAAAAAAATTGGTACGTTTGTGACAGAAATTACCATCTAAAGATGGATTCTTAAAAAACAAATCCACACACACATTTGTTTACCATTTTATACAACACAAAAACCATGCATGGATCGTTAAGGTTTTATGAAGTATTACTGCATCTATGTCATTGTAGCTGAAATGTATATACTGGTTAGTTTATTAACAATATTTGTTAGATATGCTGTTGCTCAAGGAATTCGTAGAAAGGTTTCGACATCACTGCTGCAAAAGATATAGACTTACACGTAATGGCCTTTAATGTATTTTTATGCAAGCATTTTTACATGCACATCTTTACATGGTTTATTGGAGTTAATAAATAACAAGAAAAATTATCGGTGTTCGTGTATGGTATGCTTGCCAACCTTATTGTTTTATTCTATTTTCTTCAAGGAAACGAGATAAAAGTGAAATTAATGTTCCGTGACCGTCAGTTTCCATTTTTGAAGGCGATTTGCCAAATTGAAATACATATACCTTATACCAACTTGGGGGAACTCATCAAAAAAGCTCATTTTAAAAATTAAACATGCTGCTCAGTCGCCTAGCTGCGCCTGCATGTTATATCCAATTGTGTGGAGATTATGCAGTAGCTCACCAGAACCAGAACCACTTGGGCTTACCTATTTGTAGTACAGGCGCATGCATTGCGGTCAGATGTGTATTTATGTCATTTGGTGCGGTTGATATGAGGAGCCTGGTCCTTGAGAGGTTTTGGAATTGACCACTTTTGGACACTAAAAACGATGGTTTTTCGACTTTAATTACCTATTTTGTTTAAACCCTCACGTTTAGCGGTTACTAGAGATCCCAAATTTTGATTTGTGAACAGAAAATCTTGAATTTTCCTTAAATAATTTAGTGTTTTTGGTGCGAAAACTAAGGACTGTCGAGAACCCCACAAGGACCAATATATCATACAATCCTACGCTGCAAGATATGAGACCGAGTGACTCTCCCCTTCCATTGTTCCCATGTTGTGTGTAAAACATCCAAGGAATTTAATTCCTTTCGGGTTTTAGGAACAGTCGTACGTTGACAAAAGGGAAGATTGATGCGGTATAGACCGTATCGAATATCCGCCATTTCGTGGGACACCTTTTGTTACTTAAACTGTTCAACAATGGAAGCACAACGTGTGCAACAATGCATGTCATCAAGGGACAAAGCAACTGCCCCACGAAATGGTGGATATTCGATACGGTCTATAGGGGCGATGGTGGAGTGGGGAGAGCCACTCGGTCCCATAGGCCTATCTTGCAGCATAACATTTACGTGCCAATTAATTTATCTTTTTTGAAGTCAGCATATGGCGAATACGATAGGAGGGCGCACTTAGATTTGGGTACGACTTCAAATTAAATGTAAGATAACTGCATTTTCACTTTGCACATAATTATTTTATCGATAATTCCGTCTCTGAACATGTAACATAATTATTATAGGTAAATCAGGTTTGTTACCAAATAAAATTACCCAAATAAAATTGCGCAACCATTTTGTTTCGTCATACCTTAACAAAACTCATGGCAAATATATTTAAAACTTACCTCTGACGTCACATCTAATTTGAGATGACTACGTGACTTATAGGTATGTAAGGCTGAGGGACAACCCCTTTTTTCCCACACTGTGGTATTTCGTAAACAGCGAAACCTCACTAATTCTAAGCCGTCGCTGCTTTGTGTGCTAACCTTTGCAGTGTGCAATCGATGGCAAGGCGCGGCACATGTAATATCAATACGTACAGGCAACTGCTTTGTTATTCGGGAATGCCATTTAAAAGCCGCCATACATTTCCCGGAAGCATTTTGAATTTGATATTTTGAAGCTAATAACAAATGATGGACACTGGTGTGTGAATCGGTCCACCTGTTTCAATGCCTGCAACCGTAGTTCCACAAAAAGCAAAAAAAAGTCGATGTTGCCATGCAGCGTCGTTCCATTTTGAACTGAATCCTGCTTGCCATAGACTACTGAAGTGTGACATCGGTTGCCATGGTCACTGGGTCTAAACTGATCGCTGGTAATCTGAACGTCCGTTACTAAAGCGCAGGGAAACAGTTCGCTGATGGTTTTGGTTTAGACCCAGTAACCTTGGCAACACACAAATGCTGAGGTTTTTAATTAGTACTTTATTAGTGAGGTTTCGGCACTGATCTAAATAGTAAGCAATAGCGGCTGCCAATACGAGAATTGAAGCCACTGGCCAGCCATCTTAGTATACTCCCAAGACAATGCTTTGCCTAGACTGCTACCCGATCCATACAATCGCTTGCATTCCACTTAACACACGTACACAGGTGATGGAGATAGAATAGACGATGTGACCTCTGACGTCACAACAAACCAAAACATGCCAGGCACACATCATGTTTTACATAAATTTGGTTCTGGAATAAAGTCGCATGCCAAATCGTCTTTGAAGTATGTGACCTTAATTGGCATCATTACCAAACCAATAGGAGTACCGACATACGTGTGACGTGTTGCCATGGTAATTGGCTCCAAACATCATGGCTGTCAGATAAAGCACCATTGGAAAAGCACAGGGAAACGGTTTAGTGAATTTTAGTGTAGAGCCATTGCCTAGGCAACTAACAATAGGGGACGTATTCACCTCAGTCTATAACAAGACTTGTTATAGACTGAAGTGAATACGTCCCCTATTGTACTAATTTACATGTATATAGTCTAGGCAACTGGCTAAAATGGCGTATAATGTAGTTGATAGTATAAAGAGCCTTATTAGTTGCCGAAGATGCCATAAAATAAACAACAGAAACACGTCTTTTCGAGCGATAGGATCCTCAAAAGCTTCAAATTATGTAAATACCATCAGTAATTTTCCTGAATGCTTCAGTACAATTTATTTAGGTTAAGCCGGCCAACGAAAGAAACAAAACATATATATACCACAAACCCAAAGTTACTGTACATGTATACACACATAAAGTTGTAAGAGCCACGACTATAGACCGTATCGAATAGCAGCCATTTCGTGGAGCAGTTTCTTTGTTCCATGAGGACATGCATGGTTGCACATATTGTGCTTCCATTGTTGTAAAAGGTGCCCCACGAAATGGCGGTTAATTGATACGGTCTATATATAAAGCCTAATTAGTGCCACAAGTTTGTGCTACATGTTTGTTAGTAACTTGCGGCTGCAAGATACTAACAAAATTCCACCATCACCATTTAAAATAATAATAATAATGGTGGATTCTTATATAGCGCACATGTCCACCCTGCGGTGTCCTCGTGTCGCTGTTGCCATTACTGCATGTCGCTGCAATCAGGAAATTACCAGAACCATTTCGCTTCAACTAGGTGGCTGCTGGCCAGGCCCTCAACCCTATCAGTAGTCATATTGCGGCATTTCCCTTTAATAACAGCTTCCCCAATATCGCTTGAGTTGCAGGCAAGTTAGGCAACTGGTATTAAGTGCCTTGCCCAGGGACACAGACACGTTGGTCATAGTGGGGCTTGAACCCACAACCTCCGCTTGGGAATCCCGCTTCATACAGACCACACGCGCTCCAAGACATAGCACCCATGGCATTAATAAGGCTTCATACAGACCAACCATTATAACGTAAATTTAAAAAGAAAATCATTAAAGTCAGCAATATTTACATTTGTAGCATTTAAATACGTGATCATACCACAATAAAGAAACATGTCTTTTGACAGATTAAGAATGTTATTTGGGGAGATATTTCAAAACAAAATGGCGAAGTGTTCGCACAAAACGTGATAATGTTGAAGAATACTTAGTCTAGCGAATAGCATACAAATTGCCACAAATATTAGCATACAAAATCGCACTGTGGGAGCTTGCAAGGAAAGGGTACGTAGTTTCTGCTTGTCCATTTTCCCGACCCTGTATTGATAAACATTTATGTCACGTTTGTGGACTGTGCCGATGTGGGCGGCGCCTTGCTTAACACTGGGTCCCGGCAAAGTGGACAAAACCCTTTTGCCCACAGAGCACCCATAGCGTTAAGCCAAATATCGGCACATCGTGTATTGGGAGTGTGCACTCTAGTTTTCTAATGGTTCACACGCCATTCACTGTTATCAATAGGGTTTGTTTTGCCCTACCTGACGTAACTTGATTACTTAATATTTAAGCAAAACTCATTTCATGACGATTTTATGGTTTTACATTTAAGCTTTCATACAGGCTTTTGTACAGGCTTTCAAACAAATCAAAAACAGATCGACAGAATTATGTTATGTACAGAGTCATGTTCAAATGATGTCTATCTATAGGTTCGACAATATCATCAAGAAGTTGACATGTTTTCGTTGAGCTTGTGAGGCAAAACAGAATGGGGGTTACGCCGTAGCCGAGTGGTATGGGTAACTGACTCGCAATGCTCGGGTTAAAACTTGGGGTTGCAGTTTCGATACCCAGCTGGGGTACCTGTGCCCTTGAGCAAGGCACTTAACACTTGCTCCATCGTTCGGAAGGGATGTAAAGCCGTTAGTCCAGTGTGTTAGGTAACGCACTTTAAAGATCCAGAGCATTCGTTCTCTGGCCGTTATTGCTAATTCTCGTTATAGGTTTCCTCACGCTTGCAAGCGAGAGTACAAATAATGGGCAATTTTGATAAATCCTTGGTTTCAGTACCAGAATAATATAATAATAACAATAAACCCAAAAACTGAACTTATTTTCTTTAGTCGCATAAGTGTTTATAAACGTATTTCTAAAATTCTGTTTTTTCTTCTAAAATGAAAATACTGAATATATCTTTACGTTGTGATTTTATGGTTGTGATTTTCAAATGCGTGATGCACTCGAAAAGAGACGTCACAAATTACGGTGTATGCTCCGTCATAATGCATGGGAGTATACAATGCGTCGCATATTATTTAATCGTTGCCAGCCGAGAATACAGCACTTTTGCATGTGGCGAGTCCTTCCAATCAAGTCGCATTACATGTACTATATACGTTTGTACAAGATGGCAACAAATACACCCTGTTTTAGAAACCGTTTCATGGGCTCTTTAGAATAATTACGCCCAAAACAAACAAAAAATAATAATATAGGTTTTCTCGGTCAATTTCGGCAAATGAGCAGCCAATTTAACCACTACGCTATTCTATTTCGCGCGAAATCGAATGTTACTGAAAAGGGTCATTTGATTTCGTTTTATGACCAGTCAAATGTACTATTGCGTCATTCGATTTAACAAAATAATCATTCAATTTAACAATTCAACAAAGCAGCATTCAAATTCGCAGGAGCTTTTTGAGGCGTGTGTTTAGTCATTCAAATTCATTTTTGGGCAGTCATTTCTGGAATTTGTGCAATCTAAAAAATGCATGCAGTGGTACAACCATACCCAAACATATATGCCAAGATGTCTGGCACGCCAACAGATTGATGGTTGAGGAACAACATAAACAATTAAAAAAACAGGAAAAACATAAAGAAACACCCCATTCAAACACAATACAAAATTAGGTCTTGGTCAGTTAACCAATAAAGATCCACCCCCACCCCCCCCCCCCCCCCCCTCCCCCCAAAAAAAGAATAAAGAAGAAAAAAAGAAGAAGAAAAAACCCCAAGGGCCCCATTTAAAGTCTACTGGAAACATAATTAAAGAAAATAAGGTTTGCCTGAATTAAAGTGAAGGTACAAAACAGTTGCCTAGTACAGTTTATCTGTTTATTTGTATTTCTTTAGTCGTACTTATTTGAATTCTCATTTAGCGAAATTGATTGTCTCTTTACGAAATTGAACAAAATTAAATCAGTAAAATCTCCAGTCGAACCAGCTTTGCTAAATTGAATGCTGATTTAGTGTCACGAAAAAGAATGACGATATGCTAAATTGAACACAGTGCTAAAGGAATTTGAATGCCTCAAAACGAAATTGAATGGCCAAATTCTGAATTTGAAACGCAGTAACAACTGGAGAGGCAAAATAGTTTTAGTTCGAACGCACGAAAATTAAATCGGCTGCTCATTTGCCGAAATTGACCGAGAAAACCTATAATAATAATAATAACCGGTAATGATACGTAAGGAGACATTTCCATGGAAACGTGCACAAAACTTTAATGCCACGTATCTTTTTTTTTGTTACCTGAAGCTAACAAAGTGGAATTTGAAACATTAATGGTTTGTGCCCTAATAAGTCAGGTTTGTGCCCTAAATAATTCAGGTTTGCGCCCTAATTTTTAGGTGATCGGGCCAACAGCCCGATCACCTATTACTCTCGTACGATTTCTTTGTCTTTTTTTTTTTTTTTTTTTTTTTTTTTTCTTTTTCTTTTTCTTTTTCCACTCAAACGTTTCCAGAGCTTTTCTTCAAAACGGTTCAAGCTATCAACTTGAAACTTTGTAGGAACATCAACCCCAATGTGAAGGTGTGCATACAAGGGTGACGTCATTGTGACGTCATTGGGTATCAAATTACAACCCAAAAATGACTAAAATATGCATGTTTTAAAATGCTTCCGTCTGGAAAACCACGTGACCCATGATTTTCGTATTTAGCAGGCTTATAGATAAGATCATGGCCTACGATTTTCTTCGTGTGGGCATTTTCATCTGACCCTTCCTTCTGGGGTCAATCTGAGGTCAAAGTTCAACGAAAACGAAAATCGCAATTTTTGCACTTATTGAGCAACAATGCCCATCAAACCAAGCTGAATCTTTAAGTTACTAGGTACAGGCATAGGTCCTATGGCAGACTTTCACCAGCGTGTATAATATTATGATGGCATCAAGCGTGACGTCATCGTGACGTCATCAAGTATCAAATTACACCCCCCAAAAAAACAAAATATGCATATTTTAAAATGCTTCCGTCTTGAAAACCACGTGACCCAGGATCTTCGTATTTGGCAGGTTTACAGATGACATTCTGTGCTACAATTTTCTTTGTGTGGGCATTTTCATCTGACCCTTCCTTCTGGGGTCAATTGGAGGTCAAAGTTCAACGAAACTGAGAATCTCAGTTTTTACACTTACCAGCAACAATGCCTATCAAACCAAGCTGAATCGTTAGTAAATTAGATACAGACATAGGCCCTACGGCAGACTTTCACCAGAATGTATAGTATCACGATGGCATCAAGTGTGACGTAATCATGACGTCATCAGGTGTCAAATTACAAAAATTCAAAGGTTATTATTTCCAAAATTCATATCTCAAGAACCGTAATAGATACTTGAACAATTCTTTCACAACATGATAAGTCTAAATGAACTGAACAAATCCTACGATGTCATGACCCCTGTGTGACGCCTACTTCCGGTCCAAACCGGAAGTTGTTCGAAAATGTGCATTTTGTAAGCGTTTTGAATGCAAATAGATTCAAAGTGGTAGTGAATTTGACCATATTTCTACGGAACGAAATGTTTCCACACATGTAGACTTTTTGACTATACCATTTGTGACGTCATCACATGGACGGTGGTTACGTAATGTGGCGTCAAAATACGCAAATTTGGAGCTGAATTGTTTTAAAATGCTGTATCTTGAGAACTACAGCAGATATTTGCATGATTCTTTCGCCACATCTAAGAACTTGATGTTTATCAAATTGTTGAACAATTTGTGCACAACATTGTGACGTCATGATATCGTCACAGGTGTCAAATTACAAAAATTCAAAGGTTATTATTTTCAAAATTCATATCTCAAGAACCGTAATAGATACTTGAACAATTCTTTCACAACATGATAAGTCTAAATGAACTGAACAAATCATACGATGTCATGACCCCTGTGTGACGCCTACTTCCGGTCCAAACCGGAAGTTGTTCGAAAATGTGCAATTTTTTAGCATTTTGAATGCAAATAGATTCAAAGTGGTAGTGAATTTGACCATATTTCTACGGAACGAAATGTTTCCACACATGTGGACCTTTTGACTATACCATTGGTGACGTCATTACATGGACGGTGGTTACGTAATGTGGTGTCAAATCACGCAAATTTTGAGCTGAGATGTTTTAAAATGCTGTATCTTGAGAACTACAGCAGATATTTGCATGATTCTTTCGCCACATTTAAGAACTTGATGTTTATCAAATTGTTGAACAATTTGTGCACAAAATTGTGACGTCATGATGTCGTCACAGGTGTCACATTACAAGATTTCAAAGGTTATTATTTCAACAATTCATATCTCAAAACGGTGCAAGCTATCAACCCCCAGCTATGGCGGATATGCAGGGAGGAGATATTAGTTACCGGATTAGTGTATACAGCAGCCGATTTCACGAAACTTTACGCAATTGCGCAAGTCCACTTACGCCATAAGTTATTGCGCAAGTAATGGCGTAAGTGGACTTGCGCAATTGCGTAAAGTTTCGTGAAATCGGCTGCTGAACTTCCATTTTTGCCATTCCACAGGTGATAACAACGTCTGAAATTCACCACAAAATGTTCATTTAACCCGATCACCTGGCGTTTGTAACAACAAACGTCATACCTCTAGTTTAAATTGATTTTTGAAAATTAGGGAGACACCGAAAATGTCTTCCTTATTCCAAATGTCCCCCTAATACCTCCATTTTTACCCCTAAGGTGTCTCCCTAATAACCCATTTGTAAAAATAAACGCCATACACTGCATGCTCCATTTGTTTTTATTCAAAAAGTGACGAAATGGATGACGTGTGACTGGGAGGTGTGCCCGGAGACTCGGGAGGGCGCTCTCCAGGGGCCTCAGAGTAGGCCGCTGAGGGCGCTTCCGTGTTAGGTGTGCTTGGAGACTCTGGAGGGCGATCTCCAGGGGCCTCAGAGTAGGCTGTTGAAGGCTCTTCTGTGTACGGTGGTGGCGGTTCGATTTGTTCGGGTAGGCTGCTATACTCAGGTGGGACTGCAGGATACTCATGGCCTGTGGGAGCATCCGTGTCTGGCGTCGAGTCGTACGCACGATTGACAGCTCCAGATTCCGGGATTTGTATCGTGCGCAACGTACGTCGAACAATGACAAGGAAAGTATGACGGCGAGGTGTTGTGGACTGACGGGCGTTTGGATTGTAGATTGTCGAAGGGGGACGCGTAGTGCGATTGGGTGAGCGAAGTCGGCGATGGACGACCGTGCGCCTACGATCTCCACATTTGTACCTGTAAATAATTGATATCAATATCTAAGCCAAACAAAACAAACGTGGGCTCTCCTTGCTATTTCGAAGCTTGTCAACAAAATGAAATGGAAATGGGCGGGACATGTGGCAAAAATGACCGACAACAGATGGACCATAAGAACCACGGAATGGCAACCTACAACAGGACAAAAATCAAGGGGCAGACCTAGAAAGAGATGGCGGGACGACATAATCAAGCTGGTTGTGGGCACTTGGACAAGAATACCAAAATAGAGAACATTCTGGAGCAGTCTGACAGAGGGCTACATCCTGCAGTGGATGGATAATGCCCAGAAGAAGATGCTGTTGTTATTCCTGTTTTTAAAAGCACGGGCTTGTCAGCAATGCGCGCGCGCTAAATTCGTGCCACGAAATACGCAGCTCTATAGTAAAGACACGGAGCTGCGTATTTCGTGGAACGAATTTGGCGCGCTCGCATTGCCGACGAGCCTGTGCCTTTTTTCCCAATAAACTAATTTGTCTTTAAAGACGCAGGCTCGTCAATGCACCACGAATTTCACCTCGCTCCATACCTTGCCGAGTATGGCAGCTGCTCTTACAATCCTAGAGGGTGGAGGCTTATTATTTGTGCCAGCTCGCCAGAGTGTGTTTACGCGTTGCTACACTGTAAAAAATTGTGTCGTGTTACAGTCGTTTTTCTGTTTAAAAAGTCAAAAACGAACAGTAACTTTTACTGTTTTTGGAATTTGTTGTTATTGCACAAACATTCTTCCGTCTGTGTACATTTTAAAACCATGCACAAAACGAACACTTAGTCGTCTGTTGAAAAACAGAAGAATCTTTTGTAAATTTACAATTCCAAATAACAGCAGAGTCTACTGTATGCAAACAGAGAAAACAAAAAAGTAGAATGTACTGTTCAAAAACAGTACGCTATGTAATGCCAATTGACATATGAATGTACTGTAAATGAACAGAGATTTGTTCAACAGTGTAGGCTAATCTAATTACGCGCACGCTTAGTTGTGTGTGTTGTTTTATGTCGTTTGTACCAAAGAGTTCACATATACGGTCAATTCAACCATCTATATGGCACCTTCTTGAAGCAAATGTGACCATATATGTAATATAATGTGAATGGCTGAAACTAAATGTCATGAGTTTTCAGAGGGTGTTTTCTGTGATAAATATTTGATTTCGAAAAGATACACACCATATTTGCAGAATGGACGAGGCTATTAGCCTGCACCATGGCCCAACACCCTCTGGGACCGTAAGAGCGGCTGCCAGGACACCCTGTTAGGTGTGCCTGGGACCGTAAGAGTGGCTGCCAGGACAAGGTATGGAGCGCGGTGAAATTCGTGGCACGAATTTTTCTGTCGCGCATTGACGAGCCTGTGTCTTTAACGCCCCGTAACAAACCCGTCTTGTTCCGTGAGAAAAAAAGGGGAAAAGCGAGGTTTTCATGAATCTGTACCAAACAGGGTCACTTTGAAATTTGGATACAACCATAGCAACCCATTTCGGGAGTAGAACCCAAAACCTAAGAATGCGTAGTATGGTAACTTTACCTGCACCATAAACGAAATGCGACTAAAGCAATAACGAGGAACGATACACCCACTACGCCACCTGAAGAAAAAAAAATAGAAAGATGACGTCATCTTTAATACAATAATGTTCTCAAGGCATGGGATCACATGATAAACAAGATTGGCAATTTACACACAAACCTATGAGGCTCTGGGGGCATGACACTTCAATTTCATTTCTCATTTATGTGAAGCGACTCTCAAATGATTTTCCCGGCATTTTTGTTTTACAAATCTGTGCATTATATTCGTACGTAGGTCGCATTTCCAAATTTCCGCCATGTTTCATTACTTGCAACTTCCACAGGGTTACTAGGTGACGTCATAGACTGCCGAAGTGAATACGTCACATTTTGTTGGTTGCCTAGGCAATTGGTTCTAAACAAAAAATCACTTAACCGTGTCCCTTTGCTTTTGCAATGGTACTTTTTCCGACGGCCATGATGTTTAGAGTCAATTTCCATGGCAATCACGTTTCACTTCGGCTGTCTATTAATACACATATCACAGACCCGCTCGCGATCTAGTTGGGTCAACCGTCCGTGGTATAGCTGGCAACGACAGGCTGGCAGCCTTTTAACAAGGCCTCGTAAATTTCGGCGATTTGGTGACTTGAGTAGAGTCTACACATATGCTAAGTGGCTCATTCAGTCGGCCTTTTTAAAACTGCGAGGAATTATTATGCATTTCTTTATAATTTGCCACCGTCTTTGATTATAGCAGAAATCAGCCAGTCACAAACTGTACAATTTCATGATGTCATACAGGTCACCTGTATGACGTCGTCAGCTCATGTGCTCAAAACTCGAGGTAGGCCAATGAATTTGGTGGGTAAAACAAACAGCAAAAAAATCAAATCTAATGAAAATGATATGCTACTGATCTAAGTTGGCCCAGGCCCGCTATAAAATGCACTGTAAATCCTCCAAAGAAGTATTGCCATTCATGTTGACGAAGTGTTACAAAATATGCAACAATTATTGGAGACGAATTCGTCTTTATGGACGAACATGCAACACCACGCTGTGCCCATACGAATTAAGCGCATAGACTGACCAGCAGGATCTCCCGACTGCAGTCCTATACAAAGAACCTGTGGGATGACATCAAGCGGACAGCCAAGACGAAAGTGACCAAACTTCTTTGTCAAGATTTGCAGCACATTTTTACAGCGGACCTTGACTAACTTATGTCAGCAACGTATTTTAAAGTTGATAAACAGTATGCGCAAAAGATCTTGAGGTGATTGTAAAAGACGGCGGATCCACTCATTTTCAAACATTTCTTGCAGATAAGCACAAACGTCGTTTATTCTTTTCTGTGGGCTACTTAAAGTTAAGACAAGGAGTAATCATGGCCAGAAAACAATGTAGGCCTATACTTCTTTTCATGTGTGTGTAAAAGTGGTCTAACACAGACACACTTGTGGGGTACCAAACACAATGGAACAATGGTACCCCATAAAGAAATTCAAAAGGAACAGTGGTACCCCACAGAGGAATTCTAAAGAAAAGGAAAATAGGACAACAATGCATGTACCCCATAAACCCCTGTGTACACAGATGGGTGAACGTGCTGACAAAAGTGCAATTTCTCTTTTTCCATAAATTCCATAAAATGCATGATTTCATGGTGAAATCGCTGCCCTTTGTCAGCCGTAACCACGTAAGTCATATGTGCGCACACCACTTTTTGAATGACAAAAATTAATAATTAAAAATAGTTTTTGAGTTGCATCAAAAAGTATTAGACGGGAACCTACTTTTTTGGTATGGGACGGTGTATAGTCTAGCAGTTGGTAGTTCGAAAAAGGCCTTATGGCAAGACAGAAGGCGTAACGTTCGCCCAGCCTTTGTATAGTCCGCTCAAGACACCCAACTGTCCCACATTTTACCGAACAGTATAGTCCAAAGCTATAAGGCCTTGTCAAAAGGCTAGCACTGGGGCAGACATGTATCACGTGGTGCAAAAAGAACGCTGAGATGTACGTTTGTGTTACACGGTGTATGTCATCCTGAGATATCAGGGAATTTCCACTCTGCAAAGCGACGTAACAATACCCTGAGGAAAAATACGCAAATATGTGGAGTGAGCCGGCTGTTGTCTTGAGCCAACTCACGCCCGAGTCATTTTGATGTAATTTAATCAATTCGGTCATGTTATGCCAAAAAGAAACGATTTCTATACTTTCCAGAAATTGTATTGGGTTCCGTTCCTTATGACTGTCCCATTCCTACCAAACTTTCAAACGACGAACCTTATTTACTCCGCAGTTTTTCAAATTAATAACAGGGATGCATGCTGACGAATGTAATGGAACGGATTCCCCAGTATGCTTTAAATAGCAGCCAATCGTCGACGCGGACAACGGCAAGCATTACCGAGTACATGTATCACATGCATGCACGGTGTTTACAATCTGCGCGCGTTACATTTGAATGCCTGCAATCTAGATTGGTTCCCGATCCCTATAGATTGGTTCGCTTATTGCGAAAATATAGGGATCGGTAAAGGGCAGCCATGACGGGCAGAATTCTGCCCGTCACGTGGTTATTATTATTTTTATTTTTTTAGTAAGTGCGCAGATTTTGCATTGACATTTGTAACTTGGCCGTGCGTGTCGAACATATCCAATTATGTAAATAAAGTACATTGCCTAAAGCAAAGGGCTTGGCCAATGTTTAAATATAAAAAACACAATGCGCACGCGCAAAGACGACCAATTACAGATCAAGATGAAGCACCCTTTACCTGTCCTTATATTCTCCTGTGTGGAATATGTGGACGGGAACCAGTCTAGCCTGCAACCATGCTGCATGTGCACTGCCAAGCGTCCTGATTGGTTCAGCAGAGGCGACAAGATTTCTGTCGCTAGTCCCACCGCGAAATGGGGCCTTTTTCAACAGGGCCACTGTACGCAGGAGTTAGGGAGTGCGTTAAAGGGGCACTGTTGCAAGAGGATGGGTGTATGTAAGCTATTCGAACGCCACTTATAAGAGTGGTCTGTTCCATTTCCCAAATATACAGCCTGCGAAGTGGTGAAATTATTTTAAAATGTCCAAACATACCGATTGACAAACCATACCGATTGATAAACAGTATGCGCAAAGGATCTTGGGGTGATTGTAAAAGACGGCGGATCCACTCACCGATTTGATTGACAAAGCTATTCGAACGTGCACTTATAAGAGTGGTCTGTTCCATTTCCCAAATATACAGCCTGTATACGTTTTGTTTCTTTGCGAAGTGGTTAAATTATTTAAAAATGTCTAAACATACCGATTGACAAACCAGTGTAGCTGAAGCCGCTTGACGTTGATTCATGAAACCGGTGCAAGTTTCGTAGTGTCAGGGTCGGGCTGGATTCTGCAACAAAATATGGCCACGATTACGATGAAAACTACTCATAAAAATGATTCAAATCCGCACAGTCTGGATATATGGTTGGATTGTTGTACATGTAACTTAAACAGACTAAATAAATGTTCAAGCCCGTTAAATTACACGTACTTTTGCTGTATATATAAACGCCTAATCTCCATTCATATAGAGTAAACTTGAGATTATCTGGGCTACGTAAATTTCCCATCTTTTTTGCTGTCAACATTCGCCGCTTTCCCAGGAAAATCATTTTTAGGTTATACTATATGGACATTCTTACCATTGCTGTGTAGGCTTGTTCGAAACATTTTATGGTACATATATTTTATGGTATATATGTATGTCTAGAATTTTAAAAAAGTCTAAAATGTCTAGAAAATAAAGTAAACAATATCCCAGGGAAAAAAAGAATGTTGTGTAGCCCAAATGATATAATTTAAGTTTATTATATGAATACAGTACGTTACAGTATACAGGTACGCGCAATAACACCTAATTTATTGAGCTAACTGAAGGCGGATACACACTTATCGCGGAAAAATCACACTGTTCCATTGGTTTGTACACAAACTGGTTTGCCGCTTGTGCGCGGCCTATCGCGACGCGCAAAACGTTTTGAGCGGTCAAAGTTCAAATCTGTTGAACTTTGACCGCGGTGCGCTGACCTTTCCAACGCGCAGCCAATGAGGTATCAGAGAAGTCCCAAGCTACCAGAGTGGAATTTTCTATATAATCGGCGATTGGGAGCTCATGCAATGCGGTGAGCGCAGCGCGAAAGTGTGATTTTTCCGCGATAGTGTGAATCCGCCTTAAGTGTCTCAAATTATATGTAAAAAGGTCTTCATCTTTAAAGGCAGTACACATGATTGGTATCTCGAAAATTTAAACATAACTTAAACGATATAGGCCTAAACATGACGACGGCAGAAAACTTCCCCTTAAATGGTTTTGTCTGAGATGCTATAGTCTTTGAGAAATAAGCAAAACAATTATTTTGGGGAGGGGAAACAATTGATAGGTGCATAAGTGACTTTCACGCTTCATATTCGATTCAGGAGTGATTTGTCGAAATTTGCGCTCGGGTGTGAGAATTGTTGTGCCAAGATTTTACCGAAATTAGACATTGGATTGATAAGAACTCTTCCGAATATGGTTTAAAGTGCTACTGGCCAAATATCACATCCAAGAGACAACTTTGAATTTGGGGAGATTGTCACAGGTTTTCGGTCCATACAATGCCAATGCGTAGGTCAACCGTATCCCAGTTTACGGGTCTACGCACGGCGGTGTCCAACACGAGCCTGAAATGGCGTCTCAGCGCATCTAGATTCCAAATTTTCTTGGGGGGGTCCATGGACTCACCCCCTCCCCTTTTCCCCCACCCCCACCTCCCGCTGCGGACGTGTCTACGGAACGTGACTGGCCTTCTCTTTCAGCCAGCAGCGCCCTGAACAGCGCGAGCACTGTGCATGTGCATTTAAATGAGTACATGTGTGCATTTAAATGGGTACATGTGCATTTTTAAACCACCTATACAGTTGTTAATTTGCAACAGAAAATACCACTAAGGAAGGCAGAAAACATCATGTGTATTTGTTACCATTACTATTGAGTAAGATTTTTTGTGTTGAATCATAAAGTAAAATTCATGGTAATTGAAAATAAAACAATGGCCTTTAAATGTTTTTTATTGTGTTTTATTGCTTTAATTTAATACGACAGTCTCAGTCTACACAAACAAACTTTTTAATACCGTTACCTTTTTTCGTAGATTCGGAGCAGTTTTCGCCCCGCCAGCCATACTTGCAGTAACACTTAGGTACGTAGTTTGTCTGATAACACGTGCCTCCGTTCTTGCACAATTTATCGCACTTTGAATACTCTGAAAGTCCGGAAATATATACAAATGCATTTCATTTGAATAAAAGCAATTTATTTGTTGTGGTCCTTAAATTACTATCAATGCTAGAATAGGGCGACAAATCGTGTGTAAAAAAGGTATATTAGGGCGACCTGCTCAATAGGGCGACATTTTGGTGTCGCCCTAATATTTTTGAGTTTAAAATTAATTTTTTTAGGTCAAAAACCATTTTTTTTAGGTCGAGAACCATTTTTATTGGGACTGGAGCTGTTTCTCTTCGGTCTGGAAGCATCTCTGGAAGCTTTGGGTAAAAAAATAAGGTGTCATTTTGAGTGACTCTTGCCGAAATTTCGGTGGTCTCCGGTGAGAGTCTTGCCGAAATGTCGCCCTATTGCGGCATTCAGCGTTGTTTAAATTATTATTGTTATTGGCATATCACAATAAAATACCTCAAGTTTCATTGGGGGTTGGGGGGGGGGGGGGGGGGTGCACAAGGGGGTGGGCACGACACGTGTTCTAGAGGGGGAGGGGAGGGGGACATGTCTTTCCCCATACCCCTGCCCTTCTACATATTCCTGGTCCTTGTGGGGTTTTGGAATTGACCACCTTTGGACACTAAAAACGATGGTTTTTCGACTTTATTTACCTATTTTGTTTAAACCCTCACGTTTAGCGGTTACTAGAGACCCCAATTTTGATTTGTGAACAGAAAATCTTGAATTTTCCTTAAATAATTTAGTGTTTTTGGTGCGAAAACTAAGGACTGTCGAGAACCCCCCAAGGACCCGAACCACCCAAGGACCAAACCCCACAAGGACCAAATCCTCTAACTTCTTCATAGACTTGTGCACAACCCGTGCACCCCAAGGACCAAAATATATATATAATCTCATAACCACCCCTGGCGACTCCGCTGCCCTCTCTCTTTTAAATTCTGTTTTGTTTCATTTTGTTTCTTCTTTTTTTTCCGTTTTCAAATTGTTTTAACCATTCCATTTTTGTGTAAGGATTCCCGCCGAGATAACCTAAAAATAAGGCTTTTTGCTATAGGTAATTCCAAAAATTAGGGGTCCAGAAGTCTGACATGCTTTTTAAGATTTCCAAGTGTTTTTAATGATTGAAAGCGGTTTCCCAGTAGAAAATAATTATTTTTATTTGAACAAATACCACTCATGTTTGTGTGTAGATATGGCACCAAGGTTAATGCAAACTTATTCTACAGCCAATTTTCATTGGCGTAGGTAACCCAGGACACCAAACTCCTATATATGAAACAAATAATAAGCCTTTATGGTCTTTTGTTTTGAATATTTTTCAGGAATCAGAAAACAAAATATTGAAGAAAATGATGCTGCCCTCTATAATCACAGGCCACAGTCCATTACTGAGAATTTGTGGTCATAAGTGGTGATTTTGAAGCAGAGAGTGTTGTACGAAGTGGAACACCAAACATTTTGGACCCCTAATTTTGGGAATTACCCATTTACAAGTTCACGTTTTGTCTCACCACTTTCACATTGGTCTCCGGTCCAGCCGTCCTTACAGGAGCAGTGGGAATAGGATGAATAATAGCTTCTGACGCATGTGCCATCGTGCAAGCAAGGCTTGGAACAGACGACTATATGGAATAACAGAATAATCCCTTTTAGCCATACATGTTTAAAGGCAATATACAAATTGCACTAATCAAAAGCAAAACTATAGAAAATCATTAAAGAAGTGCCATTGACCGTAAGTGAATAATAGTGGTAGATAGCAGTACACGGTGTGCTGTCATTTTCAAGAAAAAGTGGAATTTAAGCAGGGTTGTAATGACTCGGACTCGAGAATCAGACTCGAGTAGACGCGAGTCCCGATTTTCACTGACTTGACTTGACTTGAGACTCGAACCTCAAATGAAATGACTTGACTTGAGACTCGAGCCTCAAATGACTCGACTTGACTCGGACTTGTACATTTTTTGACTTGGTTCTGCCAAAAAATGAATTTATTTTGTTTTTTGTCATTTCAGCACTAAGCTTTCTTTTAACATGGAGCATTCTTGGCCATAACAACAAAAATACCCTACACGAATGCAAGTTTCTAAGCACTTCGACTCAATTTGAAATTAGCTTAAACAAATTTATTGTTGTGACTACTTGACTTAAACCGACTTGACTATAGTACTAACATGCCTGACTTGACATGACTTGACATGACTTGGGACTCGAAGGCCATTTGACTTGACTTGACTTGACTTGGGACTCGATGGCAGTTTGACTTGACTTGACTTAGGACTCGAGCAGAGGGAGACTCGTTACAATTGTCGGCTGCAAAATACGCTTCCGTTTGACGTAATTTAAAGGCACAGGCTCGTCAGCAATGCGCGCCCGCCAAATTCGTGCTCGAAACACTTTGCTATGGAGCTGCGTATTGCGTGGCACACATTTGGCGGGCACGCATTGCTGACGAGCCTGTGCCTTTAATCTGTCCGCATGAATTTTCCTTTGAAATCATGTAGGTCCATGTATTCCGTGTCCACTTTATGACCCAAAGATTTCAAGACGCAGCCACATAATTTTTTCCACAGCTACTGTTTCGAGAATACAATGTAAATTATCATAGCAAAATCCACACAATTCTGGAAATGAGTAGCAAAAGCCAATACTGAAAGCCATTTGCCATAACATCAAGAGGTACGTATCAAGCCTCCGTGACAAACGTTATATCGGGAAATAAGGATACTCAGTTCAAGTTGTGCCTCACCAGTTTCACATTGGTCTCCAGTGTAGCCGTCCCTGCAGGAGCAGTGGTGATTAGATGAATAATGGCTTCTGACGCATGTGCCATCGTGCAAGCAAGGCTTGGAACAGACGACTATGGAATAAAAGAATAATGCCATTAGCCGTGTTTTTTTGACATTTCAGCACTAAGCTTTCTTTTAACATGGAGCATTCTTGGCCATTACAACAAAAATATCCTACACGAATGCAAGTTTCAGCACTTCGACTCAATTTGAAATTAGCTTAAACAAATTGATTGTTGTGACTACTTGACTTAAACCGACTTGACTATAATACTAACATGCCTGACTTGACTTGACATGACTTGGGACACGAAGGCCATTTGACTTGACTTGACTTAAGACTCGATGGCAGTTTGACTTGACTTGACTTGGGACTCGAGAAGAGGAAGACTCGTTACTGAAAGCTATTTGCCATAACATCAAGAGGTACGTATCAAGCCTCCGTGACAAACGTTATATCGGGAAATAAGGATACTCAGTTCAAGTTGTGCCTCACCGGTTTCACATTGGTCTCCAGTGTAGCCGTTCTTGCAGGAGCAGTGGTGATTAGATGAATAATGGCAAGTACCACCGTTCAGGCACGGCTTGGAACAGCCGACTATTTCTGTGTACAAATGGAACAATGCCTTTATACATACTGTATATCACATTGCACAGTGAAAATGCAAATGCGCCAAAATAGGCAAATGGTGATTGTTTTAAAAATTAATAACTTGACATTTGTTAGGTTTGTGTGGGTCTATACAACTATTTTATAATATAAATCAATTTCTAAATAATTTTTTGATAAATAATCACCATAACATTTCCAACTTCGAGTAATACCGTCTTAAACCCGGCGAGAACAGGCAAATCACGAGATAAAGCATGTTATTTCTATAATATTTTAAACGGCCATTACGACCGCTGTGTAAAAAAATAATGAAGTTATGAAAATCCCAGGGGGGGTGGGGGTGGGGGTGGGAGAGCCCACCGTATACAGTCTTAAAGTTTACTACTCTTGAAAAATAATGTATTTTTTGTGTATTAAAGGAGCTGCCACCTTCCATACTTTTCCAGGGCCTACCTCACGGGTCCTGAGATTTTTGTATCATCCATCATATTTTTCTCATTACGAATCTTAACTCCCGTGCTCCTAGGCCGCATATTTCCGAGGTTATCGTCGAAAAACCACCGAAGTTTTGTAAACTAATTTATCGGGAGCGGACAGCAGGGTGTTCAACACACCGCCACATATGCGTCTGCATAAAATTTTGCATCCCGAGATCTCAGGGAATTTCCACTCTGCCAAGCGACGTTACAATAGACTGCCGAAGTGAATACGTCATATTTTGTTGGTTGCCTATTAGGCCTATTGGCTCTAAACTAAAAATCACTAAACCGTGTCCCTGTCCTTTGCAATGGTACTTTTGCCGACGGTCATGATAGTTTAGAGCCAATTGCCATGGCAACGCACCTTACACCTCGGCTGTCTATACCCTGAGGAAGTCCACACAATGTGGAGTAAGCCGGCTGTTGTGTTGAGCCAACTCACGCCCGAGTCATTTTGATGGAATTTAATCAATAGATCTTAAACATAATGACGTCACGCGATGTTTACCGTGGTCCATTATGGGTGAATAGTGGGGACAAAATCGCTAGTTTGCGAACTTTGCGTACGTTGCATGCACAGCGCCTAGCGTATTGTGCACGTAACTTTGTGAACTTTTCTAACCGCTTCGATGGCAAACAAAATGTCAAAAACAAAGATCGTAAATTTCTAAAATGGTTCGTGTCAACTTAGTTGTGCCTGCGTGAGTTTTAAGCGCACGACGGACGCCCGAACTATGGTTTTAACTTTCAAGGCCTCAAAAGGCGGCGAAAATGGCCCTGCAATAATTGTGCAAACTAGCGATGCAGAGATTTTGTCACTACTTTTCACCCATAATTAATGCACCGCGGTAAACATTGCGTGACGTCATCATGTCATAGGTCTATTCCGTCATGTTATGCCGAAAAGAAATTGTATTGGGTTCTGTTTCTTATGACTGTCCCATTCCTACCAAAATTTCAAACGATGATCTTAATTTACTCCGCAGTTTTTCAAATTAATAACAGAGATGCATGCTGACGAATGTAATGGAACGGATTCCCGAGTATACTTGATATAGCAGCCAATCGCCGACGAGGACAACGGCCAGAATTACCGAGTACATGTATCACATGCATTACATTTAAATTCCTGCAATGCACTTCCAAGCGTCCTGATTGGTCCAGCAGAGGCGACAAGATTTCTGTCGCTTGTTCCCCAGCGAAATAAACAGCCGAAGTGTGACGTGGTTGCCATGGCAATTAGATCTAAACTATCATGGCCGTCGGGAAAAGTACCATTGCAAAGCACAGGGACACGGTCCAGTGATTTTTAGTTTAGAGCCAATTGCCTAGGCAACCAACAAAAGACGACGTGATCACTTCGGCAGTCTAAGGGGCCGGTTTCAACAGGCCTCGGCACGCACGATCGGGGAGTGCGTTAAAGGGGACTGTTTGAATGGATGAAAAATTTAGGACAGTTTTGACTTTGCAAAATTTTGGCGCGAAGCAGCCTAGTACCCTGGCTTTATTTACGCGATTCTCTACACAGCCCTATGCACCCGATTATGATTTGTTTTTCGCTGGTGGCGCTCTAACGTTTTGGCGGCTGCATGGTAATTTAGACTGGTTTCCGCTCCACACATACGTATTAGACTCTTTTCAAAGACATAATATAAATGAAATGTGCATTTTTTGACAACTACAGTGAACCATTTTTATTTTAATTGAGCGTAGACGAAATAAACTAAAACAAGTCATTATAGAAGGGCTGTTACGATTGGTTGAGATACCACATATATGAGCCAATCAGGTACACTCTTTTGTAGAGTATAAACTGGTGCCGTGCATTATTTTGAATTTTCTTATTTCATTTCATTTCATTATCCTACAGTAAGAATAAAAATGATATTCATCAAAAGTTACATCTTTTCTTCATGAAAAACGCGTGGGAAGATCGCATGTCAATCGCTTCACAGTAAAGATATTGAAATTGATGACTATTGTCATGTCCCCAGAGCCCCATAAGTTTGGGTGAAAATTGCTAGCCTTATTTGTCATCCATCCCATGATGCCTTGAGAACGTCGATAATTAAGGCTTGTTTAACAGCATTGGATGGTAAAAGAATCATTCAAATATCTATTGCACTCCTAAGTGTCATCTCTTCCTTTAAATAGTCAAACAATTTAGTTTTGTATTCTTTTAAACACTCAATTTGTCTGTATATAAATTTCAGTCTTGATGACCGGAAAATAAAGTTTTGTCTCACCAGTTTCACACAGTTTTCCGGTCCAGCCAATTGTGCATGAGCAGGAATGCAGCCCGGTGTGATAATCTACATGTATGCAAGTTCCATGGTTCAGGCACGGGTTGTACGCGCTACAGCCGGAAGTTGTAGTTGTTATTCCTGTGTACCAACAGAATATAATCAGGCGCGGATCCAGACGCAAATTGAGTCAAAAAAAATATAATTAAAAAATGGGCGGAAAGGAAAGGAGGTAAAAGAAAAAAGGGGGGAGGGCAAGTAGTTGAGTCCAAAAAAAAAAGTGGGTGGAAGGAAAGGCCGTAAAAAAAAAGAGAAATCGGAGGGCAATCTTCTTAAAATAAATACCGATGCCGATATTTAACATCTAAAACCAAGAAAAAATCCGGAAAATAAGAAATGATGATGGGTAAAAACTGCATATTAAATGCCAAATTGGGGAGGGAGAAACTTTATAGATTTTTGTCAACTTAACCGGGCGAAAATAATGGCTAAAAATAATGGCGAAAATTATTTTTCATACACACAATTCTCAAAACACACAACAATCTTCAAAACTTTTGCTTAAAAAAGTCAGTTAAAAGTGGCAAGGAATCGCCTTAGATTGCACCACAGAGCATCTAGAATCCAAAATTTCCCGGGGCCCTTAAGCGGGCCCCGGACCACACGCCGTAAGGGCTTCGCGATACGCGCTCGCATTTGTCCCTTTTTGTTGTGCTCCCCCGTCTACAAAATTCCTGGATCCGCGCCTGATAATGTATGTTTAAAGCCAGTATATAGCACTTGCAAAAATCAAAGACAAAAGTATCACGATTTTATGACACAAGTAAATAATGCTATAATGGGAAAGATCAAATAAGGGGCCGGGGGGATGGGGGGGGGGGGGGGGGGGGGGGGGGGGGGGGGGATGGGGGGTGGGGGGGGGGGGATGGGGGGGGGGGGGGGGGGGGGGGGGGGTGGGGTCACAATTCGCACCCGACAGTCACACAAAGGTTACGCAGACGAGTCTTCTTTATAGACCTTTGTATGGGCGGCCATGACGTGTACCAATGTTTGCTTTTTTGGAGCATTTTCCCCAAAAAAGTCAAGGTCACATGATTTGTCCGAACCTATGGAATTCTAAAACGGACAGGCAAACGTCGTATTCAACTTTCAAACGTCGTACTTCAGTTTCAAACGTCGTGGTTCAACTTTTCAAACGTCGTACTTCAATTTTTAAACGTCGTACTTCAATTTTTAAACGTTGTACTTCAATTTTTAAACGTGGTGGTTCAACTTTCCAAACGTCGTGGTTCAACTTTTCAGCAGAATGGATCCACCCATCGCGCGACGCGTTTTAGCGCAGACCGACCGATCGCGCCCAAAAGCCGCCCAAGCTTCCCGGGTCCACTGATGATCTGTATTATGGGTGGTTTGTCATCCATATGCAGATAGCGCACGCGCTATAGTTCATCAAGCACACACGCGGCCAGTCTGACAGCCATCCAATGGGCGAGGTCACAATTCTGTGTGTGTGTTAGTGTGAGTGTTACAATCATAATTGTGACCTCAGAACAAACGTCGTGTTAACACGACGTGTTAGTATGAAGCCGTGCGCAGAGTGAGAGCGCAGTTCTGCTACGTGTTAGTGTAACAGATCTGTTAACAGATCTGTTGGCTGGGCATCTTTGGAAATGTCAAGTCGGTATAGGGTTTTGCTCGAATTTCAACACTAACACTAACACGGGCCTAAAAAAACATTCAAAGGAGGAGCAACTCTTTTTCGAGCTGTCCTTTATATGGCTCCTTTGTGGAGTGGTTTTCCCGCTCTTTTTGGAGTGATTGCCACTCTTTTTACAGAATTTCACTCCTTTTAAAGTGATTTTCACTGTTTCCGAGTGGTTTTATAAGGGAGTCACTCTTTTAAAGAGTGAGTTTTTCACTCTTTAGCGAGAGTACGACGTTTGAAAACTGAAGTACGACGTTTGAAAAGTTGAAGTGCGACGTGTGCCTGTCCATTTTGGAATTCCATACGAACCAGATGTATGGTTCGGATAAGTCACATGTTGTGTTTCCAGCTGTATGAAAGTTTATTACATGTACTGCAGTACTGCACCAAATTCAGCTCTGATTTCCATATTTCTGACATAATAATAACACTTTGACTCAGACTGAATCCTAGTAACGGGAGCGTGTTCCACGGTGGACAGTGTATGTGCTAACGTGACTTAAAGGGCCCCTTATTTAGGATTTTTATCAATGAAATCTATGCTTTAAAACCACTCTACTCAGTTAAAGTCATAAAAATCCTATTTGGAGCTTGCTTTGGGGGTTAAAACGAAGGTTTTTAGTTTTTATGCTAATGCGAATATGCATATTCATGACCAAGGTCACGATGTCACAAGAGGCACAGACAGGAAAATCACATACAATTGTGCACAAACGATTCCACTTTTTTCTCAATTTTCCTGAAACTTTTGTAATCCATGGCTGTTTGAGTTTGATTTACATGTTGCCTGCTGTAAGCCATGACAAAACTGGGGGTAGAAACTGCAGCAATTTGCCACAAGTCCAACTTGAAGTCTTATGTTTTTTCTTAACTTTTCCCTTCTGTGTTCCTTATGTGATGCACTCAAAACAGCGCCCTCTGTCTGTGATTTATTGCAATGAAATCTTCAAAGTTGCAAAAGGCCACCTTTTATTGATTTTACATCCAAACGAACAATAGTATGTCTTACTGAACAAGTATTCCATCATTATGAAGCAAAGCTTAGGCACAAAGTTATTTTGGATGTCACAGGCCCTTTAAGCCCCGTGGCAGTACACCAAATTGTTCTCTCTCCTTCTTACTTTTTTCTTTTTAAAGCACTCAATCTGTCTATATGTGAATTCCCGTTGTGATGACCGGAAGAAAAAAAACAAGTTGTGTCTCACCAGTTTCACACAGGTTCCCGGTCCAGCCAGTTCTGCAGGAGCAGTAATTTCGCATGGTGAGATAGTCCACCCTGCAAATACCATGGTTCCGGCACGGGATGTACGTGCTACAACTTAAAGTTGTTTCTGCGTATAAACGGAATATAGTGTCTAATTAAACAGCTGGTATATACCACCCCCACCGCCGCCCCCTCCATATTTGTTTTTAGTTTGCCTGTTTATGTGTTTCCACATTTTTTAAACAGCTAGAATACCCCCTTCCACATTTTTTTTAGTTTTTCTGTTTATCATGGAGGTGTATGTGTCTACAACACCATCACAACTTGTTTTTCACAAAAAATCGACAGACTTTTGCTTAAAACGTAAAGCAGTTCCGACCCTCTTCACCCAAATTCTGAAACGCTCGAGGTCACTCGGCTTGTTTATCAACAGGGTTTTGACGTCATCCTGAGAAACATACAAAACGGTCTGTGCAGTATTGAATGGAAAATACACGAAGTGAATGTTTATCATGCCTATTTTGTCCTTGTAATTCAAAATACAAACGTGAAAAACACTTCATGTAATATGACAGCAATCTACTATTACCTGTTTTGTGAAAAAACGATGAAATTGTGGCTCACAGTGAAGCTCTTTTGAAGTAAATACTGGTGCATTGCGACGGGTGGTTTTGTCACGGAACGAACGGCATTCACAGCGGTCTGTGTACGGTCCACTGCGGGCGTAGTTTCCACGTGTTTGGACATCGGCCGTACAAGTTATAGAATGAGCGACTCATTTTTTTTCTCTCTTGGTAATAGAAAAGAAACTCTTTTTGCTCTTTTTTTTCCATAGTGTCTGGTAAAACATGCAACCACGCAGCTACTGGGCATATCTCTGGCTTTTTGGAACAACAAAATTCTTCAAAAAACACCATCTAAAAGAGACGGTTTTCCAAGTTTTTTACGTGTAAACGTATGGAGCTAACTATCGTGTTGACTTCTCTTTCTCAGGATTGCGTCACGGGGTCACGCGCATATCATGAATACCTAATGAGCGTTTCAGAAATCGCGAAAATCTCATTTTCGAAAAGCGCACTTTTGCTTG